>OX101741.1:11251458-12471382 GCA_944452665.1 Stenoptilia bipunctidactyla | reverse complement strand
AAAGACCGTGACAGGAAACAATAAAACAAATATTGTTTTCCTGCATTTTTTCATTCAAAAATTATTATAATTTCGCGATTCCTGGTAGAGTTCTATACAATTTTTGCCTGTTTGCCTACATGATCAAAATTGATTAGGTACTTATGTGTATAAGTAACGTGAAATAATTTACGTTTTAACTTGATTTTATCACGTATCCTAAGTTACGTTGGCCGTAAGAAGGTTAAACACTACACCCGATCCTAATCCGACAAAATACGGATCTAGAAATTTTGTACGAAATGACGGATGACGGAAGTCGGATCTAGTGACCGTCTACTGATCTACAATTGAAATAGCTCTATGGCTACCTCGGATTGTATTTTCTTCGGTTCGGATGTAAGTAATATGGAACCGTTGCGTTGCAAGACAGGCGATTGAAATTTGAAAAGCTATTTTATCTGTATAATTTTTTTATGTGTCTGTGTTAACATTTCAGAACTGCGAGTGGCTGTCGCTGCGGTGCCCGACGCGCGACAACCGCTGCGGGCTGGGCGGGCTGTGCGCCGGCGACGGCTCGTGCCAGGCCAGCGAGTGCGCCATGCTGGGCCTCGTCGAGTGCCAGTGCCTCTACAACCTGGTGAGTCCGGGACTATGTGGTGTTGCCAGCGTGTTGTATTGTTCATTTCATCTGCAACTCGAACCCAGGGCCTCTAGTACACCGCAGCTGAACACTCCTGAATTGCACCACGGACACCGTTAAATTAATTCTGAAAACTTACACTGTATCCCAGCTACTCATACCTTTAGATTACGGTTTTATAATTGTTTTTGCTGACATCCACCAGGGCGGCACGGAAGGCACGCAGCGCAGGTAGCTGGTTCCGTAGATGGAAAAAGTGGTATAACGACGGCGCCTTTCTTATTTAAGTTGTTCAAATTTGCCATTGAAGTGTAGGTAATTCTCTATTAACGCCCACCGCCGTGGCAGTAGAATATAAGACGCTACTACGTATTTCCTGAGCTTGCAGGTACGACACCTAAGAAGCGAGAAAAAAATAATTCCGGCTCAGTGGGCTTATCTACAGGGTTAATTTTAATCAACGCATCACTTCTTGCGGGCAGCAAGGTGCGTGGCATACTTAAGCTCAGAGTAAACAGAGTTACGCCTTTAAACAGAGGCTATAGGTACCTAAATATTTTTTATATGGGAAAACAAAAATTTTGAAAAGTTAAAATAAACCCTGTATATACGTATTCATATTCTAGGTTTCCCCTAGTTCGCTACACGGTATCCCAGATCTCAATCTATGCTAAATTTGGACCCTAGTAATTGTGTTATTGTCTTGGCACTGATTTTATTTAATTTGCTTAACTCTGACATTGAAATATTGTCTCTGATTGTCAACGACCAGGGCGGCACAATAGGGTCGCAGCACATGTGCGGCATCTGCTGCCTGGTGCCGGAGACGGACGAGGTGGAGCCGCGCTGCGTGAGCGCCGAGCGCGCGGCGTACGAGGCGCTGCGCCGCAACATCAAGCTGCCCGACCACTGGCCACACAGGGACTACCAGGGACGTGAGTAGCTGACCAACATCTATGAATAAAACTACTTTTTAACCGGATTAATCGCGTATAATTTATATTTTACATTTTAACTCGACGTTTCGGTGTCTTTGTGGAAAAAGTTAAACGCTGTATAACTTTTTCCACTATCAATCTGACGCCTTACACCTCAGTCGCTCGTGACCACGGGTCTGCAAAGACACCGAAATGTCGAGTTAAAATGTAAAATATAAATTATACGCGATTAATCCGGTTAAAAAGTAGTTTTATTTAAATTATGAATCGTGAAAACTTAAGACAATATTACCTAAACATGTATGAGCTGATCCGGTCACCAACCTGTATTCTTTGTCTACTATAATTAATTTATCAATCAGGTCGCTGAGGTGGGGCACGAACTTCAGCGCTATTCTCGTAACTAAAATTACAGCGCTGTGATAGATGACGAGCTCGTTGATGAAATGTCAAACAGTTCCACGAATGTCAATTTCTACTCACGTCATCAGCGGCGAGCGCTGCGGTCGAGTTGTGTTACTAGCTGTTGCGCGCGGTTTTACCCGCGCAATTTCGATTTCCGCGAGAACATCGGGATAAAAGTAGCCTATGTGCTATTCCAGATTGTACTCTATAACTATGCCAAATTTCACTAAAATCCGTTGAGCCGTTTTGCCATGATTGAGGAACAAACATCCGTACATCCAAAAATTCACATTTATAATACTTATTAGTAAGATGTGAATACCAATTATGCCACTCGTCGCTGATGCATCGATGAACTCGACGCTTTTGTTTAAAACAATATCCCTGCTGATTGTGTATTTCCTGACCACTATTGTTATACTAATCGGACGGTCAAGGTGTGGAACAAACTGCCTGCGGGTGTTTTTCCTGTTCTCTATAGTTAATATAATCAGGTCGCCAATGTGTAGAATGAACTACCTAGTAGTTCTTCAAGTATTCTTTCAATCTTGCATAAAGCAGGTACTGTAGACACCTTTGAGATGGTGCTGCTAAGAGCCAACTAGAAACGCTGGTTGACTGAAGATTCCTGCCTGCGTCTGTTTTTTCTGATCATAATACTTAGGTACTTATAGTTCGAGGAGTGAAAGGAACTGCCTGGTTCATTCAATCTTGCATGAAGTACTGGAGACACCTTAAGGATGTTCTTGCTAAGAACTAATTAGAAATGTTGGTTCTCCAAAGAGCCTGTAGCTCTTTTTAATAACCTTACAAAATTAAATCAGAGTAGAGATTATCAACATAAAAATCAATTTATTGCAATAAATATGGTAGGTATACAATAGGTGGAATTGCAAGTAATTAGGATCACATAAACTGTTATACAGCGTGCAGTAGTCATATACAAAATTATAACTTAATATTAAAACTTAGCCCTATTTTAATTTTTAATTTTAAACAGTGGAAGTTATATTAAAAGGATTTATATATTGTATTCTATTTGTCATTTAAAAATTCATCTACGGAGTAAAAACATTTTTCAAACCAATTCTTCAGGAGATATTTAAATCTTTTGATTGGGAATGATTTGAACTCCTCACTTATCTTGTTATATATTTTAACAACCATTGTCTGACTATTTCGTTAACATATTCCACGTAAGACATCGAGCTAAGGTTGCTTGTTTGCATTCCTAAACCTTTCTTTTTTTTCGGAGCACAGCATAGCTGTCTGACGGTGGTAATCAGAACGGTACGCAGATAGATTATTTTTATCTAAACCGGTGTACGAACCCACGTATGACCTGCATCTTATCTTTTGGTAATTGAAGAGCTCAAACTTGTAAGCATATGGTTTAAGATGGAACGGGCGCACCGCAAACGATTTCTGACACACATCACCGCCGGAGCATTTGACGAAAGCTTTATATCAAGGAGGCCGTCACCCAGGCGAACCCTGCCACCAGACATACCTACATCTACATAGATCATGCAAGTGTCACTATTTGTATAGAACCCAAGCTTGTTGACTTTTTAACACCTACTGTGACGTTACAGCTGATATATTGTGATATCAATCAATATATATAAAACTGTTCCGTACTGACTGAGTTACTGAGTGACTTACAGACAACGTACAGCCGTAACTACTGAGCGTAGAGAGCTGAAATTTGGAACATACATTCTTTAGGTGATTTAAGGGTGCACTAAGGAAGGAATTCCCGAAATTCCCACGGGAACGGGAATAATTGGACTTTTTAGTTTGTATGAAAAATCTTATTCCTTGAGTGCACGGATATGATACTTGGCATAAAGGTTCTTTAAAAAATGACTGGTTGTGTTATGAAAGCAATTCCCGAAATTCCCACGGGAACAAGAAATATATGATGTTTTAGTTTGTATGAAAAAAAATATTCCTTGAGTGCGCGGATGTGATACTTGGTATAAAGGTTCTTCAATAAGTGTCTGTTTGTATTATGGAAGGAATTCCCGAAATTCCCACGGGAACGAAGTCGCGGGCAAACGCTCGTAAAATATAAAACGATTCAAAGACACCAATGCTGCCTATGAAATCGATTATTAAGAACGATATCTTTATTGTGATGTCGGGGTTCGGACACGCGAAGTAAATGCATTTGCGTTGTCTATCTAAATGTATGTCTGCGCCTACCACCAAACTAGGGTCACTCAGATAAGGGCTATTCTAAGCCAACCATTCGTGGCAAATTTACTGGTTATGAAAAATGCAGAAGTAATCTAAGCTTTGTTCACAGCGAACGTGACGCTACGAATATGCGCGCAAAAGGTGTGCGTGTACGCCATAATACGCGCGTGGAACTCCGGCGGACCCTGCATCACGATGAACACGGTGGGGTTCTGCAACCACAAGGGCGTCTGCCAGCCCAAGTTCCGGTCGCCAAATATCAACAGGTTCCCGGACTTGATGGTGAGTCTCTGCAGTTTAGGGCCTCGGTGGATACATGTGTGACTGTTAGGCGCCGTAGAGATGGATCCACGCCCTTACGGTGACTTTCACAACGAGAGTTTTTAAAAGGCAATTGCATTAGCCGAAACTGTCAACTTGCCGATGCATTTAATATATAACATACTTACATACATACATAACTTCACGCCTGTATCCCTATTGGGGTAGGCAGAGCACCAGCGGCTGTAAAACCATCTGATGTCACGTTTGACAAATTTGTATGTACTATTATGTCGGAGAGGCTATTGCAGTGACAGGGGGTCCAGTGGAAATACCCTGCCCATTGCCACGTCAGCTTTACAATTCTTTTGGTTATGTTTGTGACTTTGGTTCACCTGCGAATCTCCTCATTTCTGATTCGATTTCCCACAAGGGAAATCATAGCCCTTTCCATTGCTCGCTGAGCGATTTTGAACTTGTTTATAAGGACCACAGTTAGCACCCACGTCTCAGTACCATATCATCGCTGGCAACACACATTGGTGAAAAACCTTTGTTTTTTCGGAAACCAGCTTGTTCGGGAGGCTGAAAGTCGTCAAACCTGCGCGTGAGACGGTTCGTAATGACTTTTGTAAACAGATTATACACATGGCTCAACAAAGTAATGGGTCTGAAGTCCTTCAAGATGGTTTTGTCACCTTTTTGAGACCACAATGCCTTGGTGCCATGCTTTTGGCGTTTTGCCCTCGAGGATAACGGAATTGAACAGCTTCTGAAAAATCTTAAGCACAGCCTCGACTGTAATTAGCAACTTCGCTCACTTGTTACATAATATACTATTAACAGCCATTGTCTGACTATTTCGTTAACATATTCGACGTAAGACATCGACCTAAGGTTGTTTGAATTCGTAAACCTTTCTTTTTTCGGCGCACAGCCTAGCTGTCAGACGGTGGTAATCAGAAAGGTACGCAGATAGATTATTTTTATCTATACCGGTGACCGAACCCACGTTTGACCTGCGTCTTATCTTTTGGTAATTGAAGAGCTCAAACTTGTAAGCATATGGTTTAGGATTGAACGGGCGCACCGTTTTGCCCTCGAGGATAACGGAATTGAACAGCTTCTGAAAAATCTTAAGCACAGGTCTGCCGCCAGCTTTCAGAAGCTCCATCATCTTGCGGTGCCTTGTTGCTCTTAAGCTGTTTAGGGCCATTCTAATCTCGTACAGGCTGATGTCCGGAATATTTTCGGTGTAATGTCGGGTCTCGGTAATCATATATCATCGGGGTCGGTGTAATCATATAGTCTGCATATACAGGATGACTGGTGACAAATTTTAGACACGGAAGGAGAGCACTTTGTACTCGATTCTGGTCATAATTATGTAATAAAAGTAGGAACTTAATTTTTCACTAAAATTCCCTATAAAGAAATGAAGTTTTCTTACTATGTACTTTACTTACGCCTGAGTCAATCGCGGCACGTGACCTGGCACGCGCATCGCTGCCAACGCTAGTGTAACCATGCGTTGTGTAATCAACTCTTTAACTTTCGGTTAAGTTTACTCATTAAATAATTCATATTTTTCTCTATATCGCAAACCATCACGTCCTCGAATTTCAAAAGTAACCCACCAGTCACCCTGTTTAGTACCGATCCGGCGGTGATGTGTTCCAGCTATGGTTTACGAAGAGCCAGTTAATTCTTAAACCCGTGAACTGTGGACTTCGAATTCATATCCACTTGCCATCTTTTGAGACTGAGATCAAGCGCGGTTTAGGTTGGTCGCCTAAAAACGTCAATAAATATTTCTGACACTCAACAACGTTATCTAGCCCAAATTAAGTTTCTTATGCCCGTGTGCACTAAACTCTACTTAGCATAAACTTAGTTATCCGCTCGCTTACCCCGACAGCACTTGCAACAGACCCTAAATTGTCCCGACGTTTTTTACAATGGTCGCCGCGTGACGTCATGCGGCTCGGGTTTCATAAACCATTAATTGTGCCTCAAGTTTTTATAGTAGCACTTAGAAGTGTTATGTTTTTTATGTTAAGTATGAATGAATTTTTATATTTAATCGTGTTGTTTACTATTATTCAACTACAGAGTAGAATTATGATACGCTAAACACAGAGATCGCACGTTTTTGAGGTTTGTGTTTGAACGCTGATATCTCAAAAGCTAAATTCATGACATACGGTTTTTAATTTTAAATTACAATATTTAAATTATATAGATTAGGATAGGAGTAAAACCAAAAGCATTAATATATGGAAATTAAAAGTTATAAGCACTACCGTAGCCGCGAACTCACGATTTCACACTATCGATTTTATTTTCACATGGCATGGATTAACGTTACTGTTCTATTTGGTAGATTGTTTTTCAGAGAAGCAAGACAGATATATACAAATAGGGCTTAAGCAAACGGGGACAGCAAATATCAATAAATATACGACTCGGGAGCAGAGAGCCGCTTGTAGACCGGTAGTCTACATGGGCAATTTGGGGTACCAACTTTATGTATACTACTAGGTAGTCTCCGGGGCAGTCGAGCGGTTATGACATGCCTAAACCACGTCACACGTAATCATTGACTTACTCTGCATTGTCTCAAGCATTTAGGCATTGATCTAAGTTTAGTGCAACGCAATTTTTGTTCTTAGCACGTCCTAGAAACTTAAGTATCAACTTAGGAGCTCTCAAAGTTTAGTGCAGACGGGCATTAATGAACTTTTGTTATGGATATTAGGTAACTGATATAATTAATAATTATATAAACATACTTATTAAATAAATACATATTTTATTTTAGAATATAAAAATATATAAACATCCGTGACTCGTGACTAAACGACTAATATCTGTGTTCATCACACAAATATCACCTACCATGTGTTCATCACCCACCTCCACCGGGATTCGAACCCAGGACCTCTGGCATAGAAGGCAATGTATGTTACCACTACATCAGCCGGTCGTAAAAATATTACAACGTCTCTTATTGTTATTATCAACGCATATAATTGTTTTACAGAATGTGCGTCGGGCGGGTACAAAGAACAATTCTGCCACTATGCTTCGCCTTGCATCAAAATACTTCGTGGCGTTTATATGTATTGCGGTGATAATATACAAGTGATAATTTAAACATTGTTTCAACTTCCGCCCTTCCCCTAACGTCCCGCTGTCACTCGGATTTTTTCATGTTTTAATTTATTGTGCTATAAAATATAGTAACAATTTAATAATAACCTATACTAATATATAAAGCTGAAGAGTTTGTTTTTTTGTTTGTTTGTTTGAACGCGCTACTCTCAGAAACTACAAGTGGGATTTGAAAAATTCTTTTTGCATTTGATAGCCCAAATCTTGAGGAAGGTTATAGGCTATATTTTATCCCGAAATTCCCACGGGATCAAAAGTTACGCGGGTAAAACCGCGCGCGGTGGCTAGTAACAAATAATTTATTTCATTGAAATGTTACGCTTCATAGTACAGTTCTCGAAGTCACCTTTTAGGCAAATAATGCCTGTGTCAGGTGAGTTCGTTCTTCCAAGAGAGTTCATTATTTAAACCTAAGTGTACAAATTGTGACAGAAAAGGTTTTTTTAAACATAACATTTTTATTATTTAACAAATCATTTCATTTAATTTTATTTAAATAAATAAATATTTCTGACACTCACACAACATTATCTAGCCTAAATTAAGTTTCAGAACTTGTGTTATGGATACTACATAACTGATATACTTAAGAAATATATAAACATACATATTGAATAAATACATATTTTTTATTAGAATAAACTTAAATAAACATATAAACATCCACGACTTGACGGCTAATATCTGTGTTCATCACACAAATATCCGCCGCCGCCGGGATTCAACCCAGGACCTCTGGCATAGAAGGCAATGTATGTTACCGCTACACCAGCCGGTCGTCAAAGTTTAGTGCAGACGGGCATTAATGAACTTTTGTTATGGATATTTATTATCAGATTTAATCATTTTAATTTTAAGTAGGTAATCATTTTTTGTAAGATTTTTTTATACAGGTACTTTACATTGCTTTTTAGTTAGCCTGTCATTACATTTTGATATTTAATTCTATTTAGACTATAAATATTTATTGAAATAAAAAAAATAAAGAAATACGTTAAGTTAATTTATACCTCGTATTACAATTTCTTATGTTCATATTGCGCAATATTACGGTGCGTGTGACAGTTGCCTGAATGAAGTTAAATCTGTCAGTACCACTTAGATTTAAGAGTTCAATTAGATAATATTTGTAGACTAGAACATTCTGGTTGGGTTTCATTTAATTAATCACTGTTTGTGATTTAATATATTATGAATGTGATGCAGCTAGAATTGTAGGTCATAATTTGCTGTCCGCAGCAGAAAAAAATTTCAAATTTTTTACTTATTTATTCCCCATTGTACACATTGAGTAAGAAACATTTTGAATAACAATGTTAAAGGTACAACTCGGTCACATTATCTGTGCACCTCGCTGGAATGCGGAGCCCCTCCCTCTACCCCTTTCATTTCCCCGCGCTCGCCCTTCTTGCTCAGTATGGTCAGCATCTTTGTTGTCGAAGATTTGATGCAGGGGATTCAACCAATAGTTTATAGTGACAGTGATAATTAAATATTTTTTTCACTCATTAAAAATGATTTATTTGTTTAACACGATTTATTGTTTTATTTAATTCATTCAGGCCAGATTTTTCAATGGTCAGATAAAAGTTATCTAATGAATACCTACAGTAATATTCGACAGCTTTAAGGTCGTCTCAAGTTTATTGTTACAATTATAAAACATTGTAAAACGACTTTATTTATCTATTTCATACAATTTAAAACATCAAAAAACAACTTTTGTTCCGCTGAGTCAGATAACATTAACTTTAATTCGACAATTGAAAACAGGCCTTCACAAATTATTCATTTAAAATGCATTAACATTCAAAAAACACAAAAATATTTAATTCCATTGTTGTAAAGCAAAATAAAAAGTAGTTCATTCACATTTCTAGCGATGCATTTTTTTTTGTCAACCATACCAGCGCGCAAAGATGACGTCATTGACGCCAGGTGCACAGATAATGTGACCGTGTTATACATTGCACAATAGGCGGCCTTATCATCTAAAGATGATCTCTTCCAGGCAACCTTGTTTTACTTTGTTTACTTTTACTTTAGTGTTGTCATTTGAGCATTCACATGTTTTATTTGGCTTTAATAAAATAAAAATTATTAATAAGTTAAACATTATATTATAAACGTTACACATAACATCTCAGTACTTATTACACAAAGTTTCCAACATTTTAAAATAGCAATACTTGATGTCAAAGTCCATGTCGTACCAATAGTTGACAGCTATACATCCGTGGCTCTGTCTGACGTGGTGGAACCATAGACTAGGTAGATACAGGCAATCGCCCTTGTTCACGCGAATGTGGTAGAGGTGGGCCTTTTTGAATTCGGGGTATTTTTTGTAGTCTGGTTTTAGGGGGTCTGAAATAGAAATATATGAAAAGATTAATAATTAGGGAGTTAATGGATATTTCTTACTGATGGTGAGCAGAAAAGTGCCTAGTGATATAATAACTTTAAAGGTTATATTATTGAGATCATTTCAGACAATATCTTGCGCAGTTATTGGGATTATTATTTATTATTGTTCATCAACTCTTAATACATTTAATTATGAACTAGCTGCTGCCCGCGACGTCGTCTGCGTGAACGCTATGCAGCACCAAACGCACCTACGATTATAACACTGCTAGCGTGATAATATGTAGCCTATATGTTGACCCGACTTCTTAACTATCTTCATGCCAAATTTGAAGTAAATCCATGCAGTACTTTTTGAGTTTATCCCGGAAAGACAAACAGACAAACAGACAAAAATTCTAAAAACTATATTTTTTGTTTCTGTTTCGATTGTAGATCATACCCCAAGTATTCTTTTAAAAAAATATTCAATGTACAGTTTTGACTTTCCTACCATTTTATTATATGTATAGATAATGATGTCCTACTAGACGTATCCGTCGACGGTGACACCCATAATACATTTAAGGGCGCTTTAGTCGTAAAGCGCACGGAAGATCCTTTTGTTTCACACAAAAAGCGCGGTGGGGCAACAGCTCGTCGCCGGTACCGCGAACGCTCGACAATAGGACGGCAGCGTCGCAAAGCATCACTTGTTTATTTTTGTGTACTGTAAGAGCACTAACAGTAATGTTTCTTCGTCAGTCCATGGCTTGACTGATGTTACATTGTAGCGACATCAAGCGACGCGCCATAGAACGACGACGACACGACGAAATTCCTACATCGCGCCTTTAAAGTTTATATAGCGACTAGCAATATATACAACATCCCGACATCAACCGTCGGGCCGTGGGCCGCGGCCTGCCATCCCTTTTCTTGGGGGTGGGAACAAAGAACCGTTCCTACATCACTGAGATAAAAAACGCACGGCAGTAAAATGTGTTTTTAATTTAGGCGTTCGGACTGCTAACGTACTGCAGCGGCCCGAGACAGCGTGATATAACCAGGGACCGGAAAACCCCTTTATTTGATTAAGCCTATTGATAGGGTAACCCTATCAAAATCTTACCATATGGAAGTGTAACCCTATTGATATGGTAAGCCTATCGACGTGGTAACACTTTGAATAAAGTTAACTACTTTCGGATGCGCTTACCCTGTGATAGGGTTGCCTATTTCTATCTCTTTTCCGCGTATGCTTTTGAATTCGGAAGTATAATTCGAAGTGCGAGATAGAATAGATGGTGATATTTTTGATAATTTGATATTCTTAGAGATTAAATTTGCCTGCAGGTTTTAAAACCCTATTGAATCGGTAACCTTTTATAGGGTTTTCGATAGGCTTACTGCTTACATGAAGCTAACTCTATTGATATGGTAAGCCTCAAATTAGGGTAAGTCTTCGATACGGTTACCAAATTGATAGGGTTTTTTAAAACAAGTCTATGAAAAACCCAATCAAAAACCTCTTTAAGGGTAAGCGGTTCCGGTCCCTGGATATAACCTGGGATAACCAGGGTATTTATTAAATCATACCTTACGAAGTAACTTTTGCGCAACATAAACGTAAAGTGTGATTGAGATAATTTCTTGCAAATGTTATGAATTGTAATTCCAACGGAATATCATTTTATTGGAATATAGCTACGTAAAATAAATAAATGCCATTTTTAGAAGCCTCCACTACGATTTTAATGTAACGGGAACGGCACTACAACGTTATGTTGTAAAAATTACTGTCAGTGTCATAGGGATCAAGGTTCGCCGCGCCGAGTATAACCTACTGCATTTATACATTATAAGGGCGAGATGTGAGAAATACTAGTGGTCCAACCAAACTGCTATCTTTAATTATGAAGACGCAAAGTCATCAATAAATCTACCTATGATTACTTCTGTAGGTATGATAAAAACCACTTTGACAGCAAGTCTCAAAGGCAGTTGTGTCACCGCTTTCGAGAATACAAGTATCGTCCATTTTGTCGCCAAGAAACGAACACTAGATGTACATTCTGTAAAACAAATAAAAGAGACGCAGATATTAATAGTCGCTCGCTGACTGTTCTCACTGCCGGCGATCGCTTGCTGCATTAGATTGTTTGTCGCCGAGCGACAAGAGGTCTCAAAGAATGTATCAAATACTCGCTCAGCGATGCTCGCACACTTGTTTCTAGTTACTAGTTCTACCCGCTACATGTTCATCGTTTCCGGTTTGTCTTGTTTTTAACAGATGACGGTTTATTTTAGATCTTCGAATGATACATCATCAGCCAGTAGACGTCCACTGCTAGACATTTTATATCTATTTTCTTCCTTCAAATCATGCAAAATATATTATGCTAAAGTTTAGTTTTACGGTCGAAAATAAAAAAAAATGTTTAGGAATATTAATCCATTCGCTTCCGCGCAGGAAAGTGACTACAATACCCCCTATGCCACAATACAACGGTACGTTGGACGCCCATGGGCGGTCTCGGCATCTCGATAAAATCTTCTAAGCCACCCATGGGCGCTTTCGGAAAAAGATGTCGATTTTTTTATCACTTTTTTTGCATAAAATAACTGTAATAGTAATGTGACAGTAAACACATTTTCTTGAGTTTTAGATACTTATATTGAAGCTTGTTATTATATAAAAACAGGCCTGTGATATAAAAAAACAATCGTCAATTTGGAGGTACCAACTTACAAGTTCAATATCTTTGAAACGATATTTTCTCAGCCAGTCAACATTAATATTATTAAAGTAGAATTAAGATATTAGAACTGGTTGAGTATTCCAGAGAGTGGTCTATCAGTATGGTCCCTCCATACACGTCATAATGGAGGGACCATCTTTTTTGTTAAAATAGTAAAATATTTGGTATCAAAATTTTAGCATAGGTAGGAAATATTAGAAGAATGGTATTAATCTTTTACATATGTATAACAGACAACCGAGACTTGGTCCCTTCATTTTGACGCTCACGCGGGACCGGGCGACGTGAAGCTTGACAAAAGTATTGGCTTTGAATTTTGAATTTTCACTGCTTTAATGGATTGCAGATCTAAGTATTTTTATATAAAACTTCACAGCTCTACGAACTCTTGAGAAAGGGGTCTTGAAGATATAAAACGGACTTTAAATATTAAATATGGAAATATCACTCACCTACACAAATCCAAGGCAAATAATCAGCTTGTGCATCCTCGGATTTATCTTCCATTTCATTCTTTCTTAATGGTTTAATCTCCCACTGTTCTTTTCTTTCAAAAACTGCCTGAGGATACCTCTTGTACGGCACAAATGGTAGGTCTGTTGGTGGTATTAAAATGAAATCCTTGTATCCATCTATTACGCAGTAGATGTTTTCATATGGATCCTTGTGCACTGGAAGGGAAAAAATGCTTTCTAAGTATGGCTCAAGAGATCTGATGACGATCGATCGCCCAAATTAAGGCCTGATCAGCAATGGGGGAAAATTAGTTTTTTTTTTATAAGTGACTAAACCCGCGTTTGACCTTAATCTCACCTGATGGTAAGTGACGATGAGGTCGAAGATGAAAGCACACGGGTTTAGGAAGGAACTGGCTCTTTATACAATATTGCCGGAACACATTACCGCCGGAGCGGTAACATTTGGCGGCAGACTTTATATAAAGGGTGGTCGCTAGCCAGGCGGACCCAGAAGGGATCCTACCTCCAAGCAAAAAAGTGGGTATAACTCAGTTTACTGAGGAGTCTCATGCCTGCTAACGCGGTCTGCATACTTTCAGGATACAGCCGTGGCTTTGGGCTAACAGATCTATAAAATACCGTTTCGTCCGTAATCAGGATTCATCCTCCTCCTAATAGAGCTTGTCTATAAGGAGCTTAATCTTTTTTAAATTTAAAAATAGAGGAATATCTGAAGAAAAAAATTTTATAGATCTTGTTGTATTGTACTAGCTTCAAACAAAAATAAATTGGATAACTTGTCCTTAGGCCCGGCATATAGGACTAGCTATTTTACTTAGCTAGCCGTACAAACCTTTAATCACAGTTATAAAGATATATTAAAGATATATCAAAAAAACTATCCGTCACTCGCTCGGGTACGGACGTGTATCGCTCTTGCACTGTGGCGAATAAATTTAATGTGATAAATAAATTCAATTCGCGAACCGCGCGGCCAATGCCGCTGCCCGCTGTTACCATGAGTAAGCAACTTGTTGTCAGTGAGTTGTTGGCATTCATCCAGAATGCCATCGACACCATGGACGAGGTTAGCATCTTGCAGATCTGCAAGACTAACTTCAAGGAGGAGGAAGTTTGTCGAGGCAAGGCGCTATTATACCAGCTGCTCGACAAAACTGCCCAGATGCCATCCCGACGAAGAGATGGAGGTGAGAAGAGTCTCCAGGACATTATCACTCTGTTCAAGGAGACCGACCCTGACGTAGTCCCGGATTTCGTCGCAGAGGAGCTGCACAGGCTTCCACCGGTGGGATTCGACCACGTCGACGTCACGAGGCTGCTGAAAGATATAAACTTCCTGAAAGCAAGCCTCGCAGAAGTTCTATTAAAACTAGAGGCTTCGGAAAGTACGATTGGCGAGCTGCGTAATGAAGTAACATTACTGCGTAGTGTTCCGCTAAGTAGGTCACCCGTGGCCTCTAATATTAATACACGTCGTGGCGCACATAAGACATCGGTCTGCAGTTTCGAATCGGCGGAATTTGCTGACATGATCGCGTCACCGGCCGCCGACGTAGGCGCTGCACCGAGTGCGTCACCGCGCCCCGCTCCACCCGCCCCGCGCCCCTTGCCACCCGCCCCGCGCCCCGTGCCACCCGCCCCGCGCCCCGTGCCATCCGCACCGCCCGCACCGCGCCCCGCGCCCCCAGCTGCGGCGCCCCGCACCACTTCCGCTGCCGCTCCCCGCGCAGGGAAGCTGCCTCGGGACACTAGTCCTGCTCCTGAACGAGGTTACGCCGAAGTAGCCGCAGTTCAGCCTGCTCAGCCCAGCCTCACATTGAAGGGCCATTCTATGAAGAACCAGGAAGACGGCGAGGGCTTCACTAAGGTGGAGCGGAAGAAGAAGAAGCCCTCCTGTAAGAACAAGTGTGGTACCGCACCGAATAGAGACAATCTTCTGCTGCGTGCCGAGGTGCCAACGACGCAGCTGTACGTGTCTCGCGTGCACCACGCCTTCACGGCGAAGGATGTAGTGGAGTATCTGCACGCGAAGACAGGACTCAACATGAGGGTCGAGCGGTTGGAGTCCCGCCACAGAGTGAGCTTACACTCCTTTGTGGTGAGAATGCCGACCGAACATCTGTCGACCTACATGAAGGAAGATTTTTGGCCGCAGGGTGTCGTATTCCGTCGCTTCCGAGGACGGATACTTGACACTAGGATGTCGCGTCCCACGTCGCAGCCCATACGTGTGAATTAGTGTAAATTTGTGTAGTTTTTATATATTGTATGTATTTTAGGTTAAGGTATATATTTACTATGGGTCTTAGATATAGCTTAAACATCTTGTACTATTCTTAAGTTACCTGAATTAAATGAATATTATTATTATTATTAAGATATATTGTCACAGAAATATATCTTAATAAAATATTTTAACAAGATTCTGGAATTTCATCATACAAACTGATAGAATAGCTAATGTTTTTAAGTTTTTTTTTTGCATTTAAAATGCTCAATTATTCTTTTTTTTTAATAAATGAAAAATGTGATAAATAAAAATAACCCGACCAGGATTCGAACCTGGGACCTCTCGTTTGCCGGACGAGTGCTCTTCCAACTGAGCTATCGGGGCCTGGCGCTACGCCTCGAAATTACGTATCACATTTTTGTTTTTACGTTATATTGCTAACGTAGCTCCATCTAATGGTATAAGCTTTGCAGCTAAGACCACCCGAGATCAATTTCTTTACAGAAATTGTGAATCCCAGTTAAAGTGAAGCATTGCAATGTTTTAATAATGTTTTTAAGTTTTTAACTGGGATTCACAATTTCTGTAAAGAAATTGATCTCGGGTGGTCTTAGCTGCAAAGCTTATACCATTAGATGGAGCTACGTTAGCAATATAACGTAAAAACAAAAATGTGATACGTAATTTCGAGGCGTAGCGCCAGGCCCCGATAGCTCAGTTGGAAGAGCACTCGTCCGGCAAACGAGAGGTCCCAGGTTCGAATCCTGGTCGGGTTATTTTTATTTATCACATTTTTCATTTATTAAAAAAAAAGAATAATTGAGCATTTTAAATGCAAAAAAAAACTTAAAAACATTATTAAAACATTGCAATGCTTCACTTTAACTGGGATTCACAATTTCTGTAAAGAAATTGATCTCGGGTGGTCTTAGCTGCAAAGCTTATACCATTAGATGGAGCTACGTTAGCAATATAACGTAAAAACAAAAATGTGATACGTAATTTCGAGGCGTAGCGCCAGGCCCCGATAGCTCAGTTGGAAGAGCACTCGTCCGGCAAACGAGAGGTCCCAGGTTCGAATCCTGGTCGGGTTATTTTTATTTATCACATTTTTCATTTATTAAAAAAAAATGATAGAATAGCTTTTACTCAACTCAACTCAACCGACGACATCTTTAGCGATGGGGTATCACTGTCTGCCTCAGACGCCAGTGGATGCGGGTTCGATTCCCGTACGGAATAAGAAAAAAAAATGTTCCAGCTCTGGGCGTTTATCTATTATATGTATTTATATTCTAGGTTCCCCCTAGTTCGCTACATGGTATCCCATATAACAAGCTCTGCTTAGCTTGAGGCCATGTTGTTGGTGTGATTGTCTGGGGATTTTATTATTAGTAGGCGTTTCAAAATCAACACGCCTTTCTTCTATCTATCTATACTTATAATAAATCTGTAGAGAGGTCAATTCTGTACATGAAATATATTTTCAAAATAACTATCAGGGGGTGATTAGTGATCGATACTGATGCCAAAAATGCAATCAGTAAAATTTTTGTCTGTCTGTCTGTATGTTCCTTATAGAAACAAAAACTACTCGACGGATTTTAACGAAACTTGGTAAAATTATTCTTCATACTCCTGGGCAGGTTATAGTATACCTATGATCACGCTACAATCAATAGGAGCAGAGCAGTGAAGGGAAATGTTGGGAAAACGGGAGAAATTACTTCATTTTTTAAGCTTCCGTCGCGTGTGCAGCCTTAATGGTTAAAGCTACATAGAAATCATGTATGACAGAAATATTCTTCATAAAATTATATAAAAATATCTCACAACAGTATATGTCTATATTTTATGGTTGACGCACAATAACACGTGTAAAACGCGATAGCTTAGCAGTTCGGAGCTTTCTGAATATATTTGTTTACTCTTACGTTTATAATACTCTCATTCATTCTTAATTAAAAAAAAATAACATTATTACCTATTCAATAAAAAAGAATCATAGAAATCGGTATAGAAACACCGAACTTATACATGAAATACGCTAATAACCCATCGCGCGTAAATAAGAAGAATTTAGAATTTATTTATTTGCCAGAATGTGGTATAAAAAGATCTTAATAGGTAGGTATACATACAGTATTATAATACAGTATTATTTTAAGGTACACACATTCACTCGGTCTGAGCATGCAAACTTATTTTATTACAAAATTTAATGATTACTATTTAATATTATTATATCATTGTTTAATTAATATTTTGTCATTTAAATTCAAAAATTACAATTTATAAATTAGTTATGTACTATGTTTATTATTTAAATTAAAATTACAAAAAAAAAATAATGTCATAATGAGAAATGTCAAAGAACAATAATTAAAAGTAAATAAACAAAATGTCAAGTAGAATTAAAAATGTCAGAATGCAACTTATGTTCTAAGAATAACATGCCAATGTAAATATCAACTAGAAGATCATATATTCATGGACACTATAGAAACAATTTTGTACCAACCATGATTTTAGTTTACGTTTAAAATAATTTAATGGAAGGCTCTTCATATCATCAGGTAATTTATTAAAAATTCGTATCGCCATTGAACGACAATTTTTGTCACGCATAGCTGTGTGGACTTTTGGCATTACTAGACGGTTTGGTCGCCTACAGCTACGGATTCTCGGAGTGTCATACAAAGATTCAAACAATTTTGGATGACATCTAACAAAAACACATATTTCATATATGTATAAAGAAGGGACTGTCAAAATCTTGAGCTGTTTAAATAAAGATCGACATGAGACAGTATTTTCAACGTCACATATTGCACGTATGCATGCTTTTTGAGCAATAAAAACTCCATTTAAGTGGCTACAATTACCCCATAATATTATACCATATCTAAGAATGGAGCCGATATTTCCATGGTAGGATTGTAATGCAGTTTCTTTACTCGCAGTTTTACTAAGTTTCCATAAAACGTAAGTGAAAGAATTTATTTTATTACATAGCTTAGATGTATGCTGTTCCCAAGTGCACCTATCATCTAATATTAAGCCTAAGAAAGGGACGCTATTTGTCTCGAGTATTTGGTCATCTTTATGTCTAATAACTAATTTATTTTTATTTCCATTTTTGTTTATAAATTGTACACATTTTGTTTTATTTATATTTACATTAAGATTATTTTGTTCTAGCCACCAAACAACAGATTGCAATGTCTCATTAAGTTCTCTATTATAGTCATTTATATTTTTATTTTCACAGGGTACTATCACTGATATATCGTCTGCAAATAGAACGCAGGGGTACTTAATATTGTCAGGGAGGTCATTTATGTAAATTAAGAATAGAAGTGGACCAAGGATACTGCCCTGTGGCACACCAAAGCTATTTATCTTTATCTGTGATGAAAAAGTTACAGCCGTTTGACGTTCATCTAAGTTTGGGACTTCAACATATTGTTTTCGGTTAAACAAATAAGATTTCATCCAGTCATATGCAAGACCTCTAACTCCATAACGTTGACATTTGAGAAGAAGTAATTTATGCGAAACATGGTCGAACGCTTTGCTCATGTCAAAAAACATTGTAGTTACCGGTACGCGGTTGTCCATGCATTCAATAATTTGATCAATTAGTAAAAATGAAGCTAATGTTGTAGATTTCCCCTTTTGAAATCCATTTTGTTCCTTTTTTATGATATTATATTTATTAATAAAACTTAGTAACCTAGATTGCATTGCTTTTTCGAATATTTTTGACCATATTATTATCAAGGATATGGGCCTAAAGTTAGATGCTTCGTTTTTATCACCCTTCTTAAAAATAGGCTTAACTACAGAAATTTTTAACGCTTCTGGAAATAATCCTGAAGTAAAAGAAAGGTTGATCAAGTAACATAATACTTCTGCTATTTCCTCTGTAACGTACTTAATAACTTTTGTAGTAATATGGTCGTACCCGGTCGAAATTGTCAAGCTTAAGGAGTTAATAATTTTTTTTATTTCATAAATGTCAATAGGATGCAAAAACATAGTAGAATTATTGAATGGGATATTATTTGGCAATGAGTTGTCAATATTAATATTTTTGTTAGAAGTCAAGTTTATAAAGTAATCATTAAAATAATTTGCAATGTCCAATGGGTTATCCAAAGTTTTGTTATTTTTGTCCTTAATAGTATTTATAAAGTCTATGTTAGCTGTTTGTCCAATTTTATCGCGTATCACGTTCCATGAAGCTTTCATTTTATTTCTGGCTTTAAGTACAAAATTTGAATTCGTTATTTTTTGGGATTTTAAAATACATTTTTTTAGTAACCTGTTGTAATTTCGGTACTTATTTTTACTCACTTGGCTAGGGTACATATAATAGTGAAAACGCAGTAATCTTTTTGTCTTTGTGGATTTTTTAAGCCCTGCTGATAACCAAGGTATTTTTTTATTTCCTGTGGAATGCTTTACTTTAACTAAAGGAAAACAAAGATCATAGAACATCTTGAAATTTTCCTGAAAAACATCAAATGCCACATTAATCTGAGTTTCCTTAAAAATATCGGACCATGAAAGAGACCCTAAGCATGATTTAAATTTTTTCAGATTTTCACTACAGAAATCTCTTTTATATTGATACCAATATTTAGGTGATACTTTAATTGGATTTCGTTCGAACGAAAGAAACTGACCTGTGTTGTGATCTGAAAGGCCGAGATTATGAAGACATCCTTTAGCATTAGGAATGTTACTTAGTATGTGATCAATACATGCCTTTTTACGAGTGGGTTCCGTGATATGTAGCTTAAAATTAAACTGCTGGGCTATTCTTTTTAAATGAGTAGAATGACTTGATGTTATCAACGTATCAATATTAAAATCACCAGTAATAATAATTTTATGCTTGGTTTTGCGCCGAAGTTTTTCCATTAAAATCTCTAATTTATTCAGGAAATATTCGGGTTTCGAGTTTGGTATTCGATACAAACAAATTATTATGCATTTCAGTGACACTAGTTCAGTTCCGCAGCATTCAAAAACAAAGTCTTCAGCCAGGTCATGTAAAAATTGGATTTCCTTAGTTTCAAAATTTTTTTTACTTAAAATACAAACACCGCCCCTTTTTTTCTTATCATATTTTCTTGAGTAATTTGATGACAATTTATAATTTGATAAGTAAATATTATGTTCACTTCCACGTTTTATGAACGTTTCCGAAAGACATATAATGTCTACATCTACCTTTTCAGATCTGAGTTCATCTAGTGTTAACTCTAATAAGTCTCTTTTACCTATAAAACTTGCTATGTTTTGGTGAAAAACTGTCATAATACATGAGTTGGGAACGAAAAAACACTTCATCACTTTGTTTAGGGTTTAGTGGCTTACTTATTAAAGGAAAATAGTCACAAATACTTTTTTGAATTATACTGTTTTTAGTTTCAATCTTAGCAGCGTTCCCTTTTTTATACATACATGGCTTTCGCATATGCTCTCGAGTATAATTATGTTTATTTACATTAGTTTTAGTCAATAAGTATTTATTTTCATAGTCAATTGTATTAATAAAGTTATTTAATTTCATAGTAATATTTTTTATTCTTAATGTTTTCTTTAAATAATATAAATTTTCGTCAAATTTAAGGAATGAATAATTTTCGAATTGATTACACATCTGATTCAAATTAAAATTTAAAAGTCTTTCATTTAAATATCTATTACGTAAAATACTTAAAACTATTACTGTGTGATTTTTAAGTTTTTTTAGCGCACAATATAATTCAGAAGTAATTTTCATACAATTGCTATCATTCTCACCAATACAAATTATAATTTTATCATCCTGAGAGAGGTCCTGATATGGAATAGATTTCAAAACTGCCTCTGTTGATGCGTTGGGTTTCGTAATGGAACTGAGTTCATAATCTTCGTAGTTGGTGTTCTGACGTGACTTTTCAATATTGGAGGCCAATCCTACGCATTGTTGTGTACCAAATATAAAAATTTTCTGTTTCTGAGGTGTTTTATTTATGTCACTATTTAATTTCTGCTTAACTGGCATACTGGACTCAAAAACAGGAGTTTCATTTAATATAGTATCATTCTGAAGCGGTAATTCGAAAAACTGGGTTTTAGTCATGTTCACGTATTCGGATTTATTTCTTTTCTTCTTAGCGCTCGAAACGCATATATTGGATAATTTTTTTATTTTAATGTCTTGTTCTTTTATTTTATTTTGTAATTTATTATTTTCAATGTGTAAGATTTCTATCTCTGAATGAGCACTTTCTAATTTAACGTTAATTTCTTTCAACCTTTGTTTCAGTACATTAATTTCATCATAATCTACTGTAGAGAGATCTGGTAAACTTCGAGCCATATTGTGGGAATCTGATGATAAGTAGGAGTTGTCATCCGAGTCTGTGTTGGCATAGGTTGTACAAGTTAAAGGTCGTCTTTTTGTTATATTATCTTGTCCAGTTACATTCATATTATATTGACTGACACTTGTATTAATCTTTGAATGTTTTGGTTGGGCGATCGGTGTACTAGTAAAAGACATTTTTATTCTTTGTTTTGTAATTTGTCATAGAGATTAGGACAATCCGCAAACGAGCGTAATTAACTTCTTTGTATGAATTTAAAAAATAAAATCTATAAGCCGAAAAAAATCATCGCCGGTGGGGTTCGAACCCGCATCTCTCGCATGAAGACCAAAGGCAGTACCGCTAGACCGCAGTTTCTCTAACATATGTGTTCGAATTAGTGATACTGGTCTTTTGGGAGTTTAGACGTTGACAGTATTATTTTTGTGTACCGTCATATTACATACCTTTCATTAATCACAAACCTTTAAATAATGGACAAAACAATGGATCAAATGAGCAAAAACATGGAAGAGCTTACTTTGTTATTCAAAACAAGAATGGAGGAATTTGAAAAGAATTACTTGTCATCCAGCGGAGCCCTTACAAACCCCACAGTCAAGGTGCTAGCAGCAGAGTTCTCCAGCTTCAAATCTTTCATTTGGAAAAGTCTTGGTGTCCTTAACTCACAACTACAAATAATAAATCAAAGCGTTGATCGCCTGGAAACACATTCTCGAAGAAAAACTCTTCTCTTCCATGGTATCAAGGAGGACAGTAAGGAAGATGTAAGGAATAAAGTGCTAACAGTGTTATCCACTCACATGAAGATCTCAAATAATGATCCCGCTATGATTGAAAGTTGTCATAGGCTGGGTATGTCTACAAAAAAGGATTCAGCTCGTCCTGTACTGGTTCGTTTTTCAACACTACTTCATCGTTCCACTATTTGGAAGTCTAAAACAACACTAAAAGGTACGAATGTCTCTCTCACTGAATTTCTTACCAAAAATCGGCAAGACATATTCTCTACGGCTAGAAAGCATTTCGGTATGAAACAATGTTGGTCAGCAGACGGAGTTATTGTTGTTCTATTACCAGACAAAACTAGGAAGAAGTTAGTCACTATGACCGAACTTAATCAATTGATTTCGCAACATTCCAAGCTTTCATCGGAGGCCGATACCACTAAATAAGTTTCGCTTCATAGTATTTTGTAAACATTCGTAACTCGATCAGGTAACTTTATCATTCTTAACTTGGCTGCATAACAGCAAAAAATTCTCAATTTTGGTAAATGTTCAAAAGTGCCCTCACGTTATTTTTTTATTTCTCTTGTTTGTTTACGTAAATCAGTTGTAATGTCATTTCATATTACATCAAACTGTCAAATATGTCTATATCTGTTGAATTTGACAAGGGCTGCGTTCAGATTTCAATCAAAGTTCGATTGTAACAATTTTTTATGTTTACTTTTATTTTTTGTATATTACTGTAATAATATGACTGTATGGTTATAGTTTTACTTATAAAAAACACAGTCTTAGCTGTCTACTCTACTACTGAGCGTGAGTCCTATGTAAATTCCGTTTAATATGTCTTCTTATTTTATTTTCCATTGTCTGTAAAACTCTCGTTTAGTCAACTTATGCTGTGGTTTGATATTTAAAAATCTTTATAAAATTTAATGATAATTAAGTTTAGATTAATTTATAGTATTTATTTTTATTTATTTTACTTAAGTAGTTACATATTTATTTATCTTATTTAGAATGTTAGTACACACTGATTATTTATCTTGTTCATCATCTGATGAATATGAAAGTACTCAAAGCGATGTTTCACTTACAGACGCCGTTCCTCTAGAAACGAAATTAAAAAATACTTTTGTCGAACAATCTTCTTGTCTCAATTTTGTGCATGTTAATGTTCAAAGCTTGCTATCTCATTATACAGATTTCTACTCGTCTTTCTGCGATGGCATAGTTGATGGCATCTTGCTCTCTGAGACTTGGCTTAAACCATCTATACCGTCCACCTGCTGCTCGTTACCTGGTTATATTTTATACCGAAATGATCGTACTGGCAAGGGTGCTGGTGGTGTAGGTATTTTTCTTCGAAGTCACATATCAGCTAGTGTGATCTGCTCTTCCCCCTCACAATATACAAATTCTCTTGAATATTTATTTATTGAAATAACAGCACACAGCCGTAAGATTTTGTTAGGCGTACTATACTGTCCTAACGATAAAGTTGACTACTTCAAAACACTGGAAGGGGTTCTAGAAACATACACGACTCAATACGAACATGTGATACTAATGGGTGATTTAAACACTTGTATCTTAAAATCTAACAAAAGGTCTTTAAAACTAACTGACTTAACTACTTCATTCAATCTTACTCGTGTTCCCATTTCTAACCCAACTCATTACTCTCCTAATTGCAGACCTTCTCTTATAGATTTAATTTTTACATCTAACCCTAATTTGGTTAAAACTTTTGGGCAGACTTCCGCTCCTTTTTCTCACCACGACCTTATATTCCTCTCTTATAAAGTTCGTCCGCCCAAAGTCAAACCTAAAGAACATCTTCTGCGTAACTTTCATAAAATGAACCGAGAGAAACTGCGAGAGGATGCTAGTAGAATAGACTGGTCTCCAGTCTTTAATGGGAATGACATCAACGCTATGGTCTCTGCTTTTACTCAAGAACTCACTATGCTCTTCGATGTTCACGCCCCTGTACGACCTGTGCGAATCCGCCACTTCCCAGCTCCTTGGTTGTCACCTTCAATTAAGCTAATGATGGCGAAGCGAGATAGAGCTAAATGCCGGTACAGAAAGGACCCTACTCCTGAAAACCATTCCACTTACAAACATTTTAGAAACACCTGTAATCGAATGTGCAGAGATGCAAAACGTAATTATATCCATGCTACTATTGAGTCTCTCAACCCAACTGAGACCTGGAAGTTCTTGAGGACATTAGGAATTGGCAAAGTTAACGATTCACGTTCATGTACGTTGACAAAAGAATTAGACTCTTTGAATAACTATTTCTCAACTCCTCCCATTGTCCTGGATCCTGAAACTAAATCATCCTCTCTTGCTTACCTTTATAACATAGCACCTCCAAACTGTTCCTCTTTTTCCTTCAAACAGGTCTCAGTAGAGACCGTAATAAAGTCTATTCAGGCAATATCTACTAAGGCAATTGGAAATGACAGCCTTAGTTTGGACATGATTTTGCCAGTGTTGGAAGAAGTTGCTGGTGCTATTACACATATAATTAATTTCTCCCTCTCCAGTAACGTCTTTCCTTCACAATGGAAAAAGGCTTTCGTAATCCCTCTTCCTAAAACTGCCAAACCTCTTACATACTCCCACTATCGTCCCATTTCCATACTTCCAATAATCTCAAAGGTTCTTGAAACTATTGTCCACAAGCAACTTTATGAACACCTCATCTCTAACCAGCTATTATGTCCGTATCAGTCCGGTTTCCGTCCTTCTCACAGTACTGTTAGTGCATTGCTGAATATAACTGAAGACATAAGACACGCCATGGATGAAACTAAACTTACTGTGATATCACTGTTAGATTTCAGCAATGCATTCAACTCGGTTGATTTTGACATTTTGCTAGGAATGCTAAGAACACTCAATATTTCACCCTCTGTCATTAACTGGTTTAAATCATATCTTAACGGTCGTCAGCAGTGTGTTGTAGTTGAGAATACCTTATCTGCATGGTCTCCCCTCACTGCCGGAGTCCCTCAGGGTGGAGTGCTTTCACCATTATTGTTCTCCATATTTATCAATAATATATCCAACGTGATAAACTCCTCGTTTCACTTATATGCTGACGACTTACAAATATATCGCCATTTTTCCCTTCCCGATGTCAACGAAGCTGTACAATTGATTAATAAAGACCTGGCGGCCATCCAGTTGTGGGCAAAATCTTTTGGTCTTCTTGTGAACCCCATTAAATCGCAAGGCATGATTGTTGGTAGCAGTAGACTTAGAGGCAGATTGGACTATAGTAAAATTCCATCCTTAGTTTATGACAGTGTCGCTTTACCTTACTCACAAAAAGTAAAAAATTTAGGACTTATAATCGATTGCAATATGACGTGGGCCTCACATGTTGCTGATGTAAGCAAAAGTATGCACTTCAAATTCCACTCCTTAAAACGACTTCAATTCTTCTTGCCATTAAAAACAAAAATTATGCTCGCTCAATCTCTGCTGCTGCCGACCTTAGATTATGCTGACATTTGTTTCTTGGACGTATCCGAGGAACTTCTTGACAAGCTTGAACGCTTACAAAACTTGGCGATTAGGTTCATTTACGGATTGCGTAAATACGATCACGTTTCGGATTTTCGCTCTAAGTTACAGTGGCTGCCGATCCGTCGTCGCCACGACCTACATATTTTAACAACACTATACAAAATCCTGAATGAACCTGATTTTCCAAACTATCTCAGTTCGCGGTTCCAAACATTACCACCCCCCACGCAACCGAGAAGGTCATGTCATATTAAGACATTAGTTTGTCCGCATAGCAACACCATCTTCAAACATAAATCGTTTACGGTTCGTGCAACTGCTTTGTGTAATAAGCTGCCTAAAACTATAAGAGATAGTCCATCGATATCAACCTTCAAAAAAAAATTAAAAGCACACCTTCTCTCACAAACATAATTGCTTTTATCACCACTCAACACTTGTGTACATCGCATGTATATGTATATATTTATTTATTATATATTATTTATGATATGTAAGTTATATTTTCATAAAGTACGTATTGTATATTTTTGCATAGGTATTTGTATTTTTTGTATTTTTATTAATTATAATATTATAAATATCTATTTAATTATATTTTACTATGTTTTATCCGTGCACCTGCTTCCCTACTTCTCACAAAATATCACACAGTCATGGGTTGGCTGGAAGAGATCTCTTTTAGAGATAAGTTCACCTTTGCAAACTATAGTTTATTTAAGTGTATTGGTTTTGTTTTTTTTTTAAAGTGCAATAAAGAATATATATAAAGTATCACAAATTTCACTTTAAAAAAGCGTTAATTCACTGTTTTAATTTAGTTTTAACACTGTTAGTTACGTATTTCTTGCTTTTCCTCTCAATTTGGATTCATGAAGCTATACTTTTTTGTTTTTATGTAAGTGTCACATCACCGTATTTTTTTTATAGAATTTATTTGTTTTTAATAATGTTTTGAGTTTCACGAACATTAACACTATAGAGTTGAACTACTAGTTACACTTTTTAGTTAAAGTTTTTAAATAATAATCACTTTTTCCAATTTTAAACTACAAATACTGAATGATATAAGGATTATTTTTGCGTAATCGGTTGCTGCGCTCGACGCGGCTCGCGGCGCGGCGCGGTAGGCTATAAAAAGGCGGGAGGCCTTTATAATTCATTCAATATTTGGCTGTTGATGCGTTCAGAGCGTTCGACTTCATTGACAGACAATAATTGATATTATAAGCCGTGCTTATCAGCGCGACTTTTGGTCTTTAAATAGTTTATTTGAATTTCTTTCGTTGTTATTTTATAAAATAGGTATTAGTTGTTTTAGTAGTGTTTAAATATTCGGTCAAATTCCAAATTTTGGCTACTTTATGTTCATTTTTTTTTTGTATTTTTTAGGTAAAAGCGTAGGTACTTTTATCAATTATTGTAGTTATAGGTATTTATTTTTAAGTGAAGTAGGTATAGGTAGATAGCATTGCACAGGCGTTTCAGCTTTATTTTCATTCCTCTTTCTGTTGTAAGTTGTACATATTTCTGGGTATAATTCTATTTGGATATCTCAAATTTTAACAGGTTGCGGTGCAGGAGAAACCGTCTTTATTCCCAGAATTCCCATAATACCAAATAATTTTCCATTCCAATTTAAAAGAACGCAATTCCCAGTATCGGTGTGTTTTGCAATGACAATTAATAAGGCTCAAGGGCAGACTTTTCATGTTGCTGGAGTAGATCTCGGTGTCAGTTGTTTCTCGCATGGTCAGTTATGCGTCGCTCTTTCCCGTGTTAGCAGTTCTAGAAATCTTCATGTTCACGTGCCGGACGGGTCAACTTCAATATAGTTCACTCGGAAGCTTTGCGCTGAAGTATTTTCGTTCCATAGATACTTAAGCCTCATGTGAAAGTGATCTAAACAATTAATTGTCAAATATTATAAAATGTCAATCCTTATCCTTACTAATATTATAAATATGAAAGCGTGGATATTTGTTCAGCTTTCACGCAAAAACTACTCGACGAATCATGAGAGGTACTAGAAGTGACATAGGATACTTTGTATCCCGAAATTATGGTGAGCGGAGCCGCGGGCACAGCTAGTTTTAAATAAATTATTAAATTAGGGTTGAATATTTCAACTTTTAAAAATCATATTATTATTATTTACTACCGGTGACAAAACCCGCGTTTTTCAGGCACTAAATGATTACATACTTTTTTGTCCCTACTTTATTCTTCTTTACTTTTACACCAAATATTGAAATGTAGTTTAGCTTAACTGCAGTAATGCTAGATACTGTTACAAATGCTCTAAAAAAGCATGCTTAAAAGCTTGCTATTTAGTATGCATGCTTAGGAACAGTTTTGCTAGCAATAAGCATGCTGTTTTTAAGTATGCTTATACAGTGTGTCCGTGCATGTAGTAATAAACCTTTAAGGGCAGCTACTAGACATTATTTCATCGATGAAAATACCCCACATGTCAGGTCAATTCGAAAAGCCTGCCAATCTGCAGCCATTTGTAATGAAAATGAAATGAATGAAAATGAAAACTTTTTATTCGTAGTAGGTAATTTTATACACTTTACGAACGTCAAATGCTGGATGAGGGCGGCGCGGGTTCGGACGACATGACGAATCCTGGGGGAGGCCTCCGTCGAGAAGTGTACGTCTCTCAGCTTTGAAGATAATGATCGCCCATTATCCACCAATGTCTTGGTGTTGTCAACTACTACTTCTTCTTCGGCTAGTAAGGATGTTTACTTCAGGTATGTTTACTTCAGCAAAATTCACCTCAGTGTGTAAAACATACGTTCTAGAAGTTTATTGTTGGTTTCGTTTTAAAGGCAAAAGAGCAGAGTATATGGCAACATAAAAAAATATTTAAAATGATAGTTTTTTGTTGATTACCGAAGGGACAAAGTTCATTTTTTACAAAAACTTAGCGCATCTGGCCTCTTTATTCTTATATTGTGTGAAAACCACACCGTTGACTTTTCCGTCCGAGTCCGAGAGCCGTGTGTCTTACAACAATTTGTTAAGCATCTCAAATATTGTAATGAAATTAGAAAAAAACATGGGTCAACGTTCTGGTTTTCACACAATTTCCGAATAAAGCGGCCAGATGCGCTAAGTTTTTGTAAAAAATTAACTTTGTCCCTTCGAAAATCAACAAAAGAATATTATTTTAAAGATTTTTTTGTTGTCATATCCTACTCTATTTTTTTGCCTTTAAAACAACACCAACAATAAGCTTCTACAATAAGTACAAATTAAGCCGCCGATGTTTTACAAACTAAAGTGAATTTTTCTGAAGTAAAAGTAAAAATTTCTGCAGATCGGCAGACTTTTCGACTTGACCTGATATATGGGGTATTTTCGTCGATGAAATAGTGTGTAGTAACTGCCCCTAAAGTTTTATTACTACATGCGAGGACACACTGTATATTTAAGTATGAATAACTGATCGATACTAGCATGCTCAATGAGCAAACCTGTTTAGACGCGCTTAAAGCACGCCCCCTTCCACCCACGCCACTGGTTGCATGCTCGAAAATCGCAAGCCTGTCGATTCACGAGCGTGCCCGAAATGAGCATGCTTATTTTGAGTATCATTCTGACACACATGCGCATGACACATATGCGTTACACATGAGCATGTGTAACAGTCGCATAATATTTACCATATTACAAGGACCTTAAATTTCTTTAAGGGCCCGTTCACACCAGATCCGTCAATGACGATTCGTCCAAAAACACGATACGTCATGACGGATACACGATTCGTCAAAATATCCGAATTGATATTCACATTCGTTTCGTGATTCAGAGTTCAGTCTTGGCTGAACTACCTAACTCATTCGTCACAAAAAATTCACGATTCGTGTTTTTTGACGAATGAGAGTTTTAAAAGACTATACGTGATTTAAGACGTGTCCGTCATTTTACACGATTCGTGATGCGTGTGAACACAGGAATTTAAAAAGCATTGCCACCGTCAAAAAAAAATGAATAATGAAAAAAGACGATTCCTTAAAAAACATGAATCGTCCTGGTGTGAATGGGCTCTGACTAAAAGCTACAAAAAAATAAAATATTACTTACTGGAAGTGACAGCTCTCTCGTCTCCCATCCAGAAGTTGACAGCATCCGGCTTCTTATTGAACGCTTCACTCGCTAACTTGAGGTCCGGCTCAACATCGCTCAAGAGCTCGGGAAAGTCCAACGTTAGGTTGGAGTTCTGTTTCTGAATGTAATGAATTGCATCTTTCCTGAAAACTGAAGTATTAATTCAATTTGTGGTAATGACAGTTTATATTGTAACACCACTGTTATAATACTATGCAGTAGGTACTTCAGCTCGGCCGCATCTTTGAAATAAATGCCTACAGCGCAGCGGTACGTTCACATGTGAGGCTGAAAACTGGACGGCAGCGACAGCGAGAGCGACAGGGGCGCGGGCAGCGGCGTGGGCAGCGGCGAGGGCAGCAACTTCCGCGACATGATAGAAAGTATTAATTTTGTATGAAACCGCGAAAAATCGCTCAAGCGCAGCTGGCTGGCGTCGAGAACGGCCCAGATTCCCGCGTCGCTGCCCGCGCCCTGTCGCCTCCTTATATTTGCCTTCTTTGTGTTTACTTCCATTTAATTTTGTGATTGTACGGATACTTTTTATATAAACAAATAAAAAACTTTATGAATTGTACAACAAAAATGCGTTTCGTGTCAAAAATCATGTTTACCTACGTTTGAATAACAAATCGGTCTTATAAATTAGAGACCGAAAATACTTGCGCCTTGACTGAGACGTAAGAAAAGATTTATTATTTAATTTTAAAGTATAAAAAATCCATATTTTAATGTAAACCTTAATCAAAAATTGTTTCGGCATGCATACAGTCACGAGAGACGCATGCTGAGATCGAACTGCGTAGCTCACGTTTCGTCCGTTTGTTTGAAGTTGAGTGACTGTCTACAGTATACAATGTGTTAATTTTATACTTGATCAAACGAAATGTGCGGATATAACATTAAAAATTATCGACAAAACGAGAAAAAAAAATTTTTTTTCGTCCACCATTTAGAAATTAAAGCCAATGAAAAATTTCTTTTTATTCAATTCTCATTTTTCGTTGTTAATTTTTTTCCTAACTAAGTAGACCATGGATTTTTTTTAAATTAGTGTTATTTTGAAGGTAAAGCCATGAACTAGTAATAAAAATTAAAAAAGATCACAATATCAAGTCGGAAAGTTGTAAAAACATTAATTCATTTTTATTTTTTCATAAAAAAAATGTTTTTTTTTTAAATTTTTTACCTTTTACTCCGAAACTAGCACGTCAAGGTAAGTTTTTTAGCATGTTTTATTAAATTTCATAAGGTGCTATCTCTCTTCGTTGTTAAGATAGGTACTATCCGAATTAAGTAGGTAATTTTAACAAAATGAAATAAGTACTTGGATTCATCAATAGTGCAATAAAAACACAATTAAACTAAATCATTTATTTAAATCAAGTTTTCAAAGTGTCCACCATTCTCATCCATGCAAACAATGGCACGCATTTCCACACTACGCACAGTTTTTTTTTTAAAACATTGCGTTTTTCTCTTATTAAGGTTTTCTCTTAGAAAACCCTTTAGCAGTTCGACCAGCATCGTTCCAGGAGATGTGGATCTTCAACACGGAGAAGGATGTGGTTCCAACATGACGGCGCTCCAGCTCACTTCAGCACAATCGTACGTGAGTACGTAAATGAACGTTATGGAACTAGATGGATTGGACGAGGCGGACCAGTGGCATGGCCGCCGCGCAGCCCAGATTCGACACCACTTGATTTTTATCTGTGGGGTCATATGAAGCAGATGGTGTACAGTACTCCAGTTGCAACGCGAGAAGAGCTTTTGCAAAAAATAATGCCTGCAGCTTATAAAATAAGAGAAAAACGCAATGTTTTAAAAAAAACTGTACGTAGTGTGGCAATGCGTGCCATTGTTTGCATGGATGAGAATGGTGGACACTTTGAAAATTTGATTTAAATAAATGATTTAGTTTAATTGTGTTTTTTATTGCACTATTGATGTAATCGAAGTACTTACTTAATTTTGTTAAAATTACCTACTTAATTCAGATAGTACCTATCTTAACAACGAAGAGAGATAGCACCTCTGTTATTTTGGTGAACTTGTAGGGTATGTTATAAAATTTAATAAAACATGCTAAAAAAGTTACCTTGACGTGCTAGTTTCGGAGTAAAAGGTAAAACATTTAAAAAAAAACATTTTTTTTATGAAAAAATAAAAATAAATTAATGTTTTTACAACTTTCCGGCTTGATATTGTGATCTTTTTAAATTTTTATTACTAGTTCACGGCTTTACCTTCAAAATAAGACTAATTGAAAAAAAATCCATGGTCTACTTAGTTAGGAAAACAATTTACAACGAAAAATGGGAATTGAATAAAAAAACATTTTTCATTGGCTTTAATTTCAAAATGGTGTACAAAAAAAAATTTTTTTTTCGCGTTTTGTCGATAATTTTTAATGTTATATCCGCACATTTCGTTTGATCAAGTATAAAATTAACACATTGTATAGTATTACCGTGGTAAAACCCCAGTTCGTAAAAAAATTTAAACTTTTTTGAAATTGAAGGGACAGTTGCCTGTTGGTTATGTTTTTTTGTTAAATCATAACATATCAATTTACAAACTACTTTACTTGTTTTTCTTTAATAGGAATATTTGTTTATGACGATTACCTACTTAAGCTTTTACTTGAACCGTTAGATATATTGTACTGTTGACATGTGTTTCTGTTTTTATTTTTTTGTGAAATCATACTATGATTATACGATATTAGGTTTTTTTTTTACTTTTATCAATAGCGTGTTGTCAATGCTGCTAAGTAGATAAATAAGTTATAAATGAAAAGTAGATACGTAACACTTGTGCATTTATGTTTAAAATTACTAATAGTGTAATGTTTTTGAAATTAGGTATCTTATACCATACTTTTGGTTATGATGCACTAGCTGTTGCGCGCGGTTTTACCCACGAAATTACAAATCCCACGAGAATATCGGGATAAAAAGTAGCCTATGTGCTATTCCATACTATCACTACGCCAAATTTCATCCAAATCCGCTGAACCGTTTTGCCTAGATTGAGGAACAAACATCCGTACATCCATACGGGTCGGTAGGCTTTCTGAACCGGGACCGCGGTCCGGAAAGCCCTTTTGAATAAATTTCGAGGGTCATTCGGGACCACAACTAATATAAACAAGTTTTTGCTTTGTAAAGTAGAATCAACAAAAAAGACACAGGAATAAACTAAAACTATATTTGTCAAACAATAAATGGCAAACACCTAATACTTCTGTATAAAACATCTTCTTTGTTATATTGAATAATATGCAACATAATATGTATAGAATACACTTAAAAATAATCAACTGACATAAAAATATTAATAAGCTATACTAATAAGATATAATATCAGTCTAACATGGATAGCAATAATTATTAGAATATAATAAACAGTTTTATCAATAATTAAATAAAATCAATACCTATTCTTCTTTATATATTTTTTATGGATCTTGTCTTTTATGATTATACTTTAGCAGTTCTTTTTGAAATATTTCTAGAAACGTTAATTATGCACTGTAAAAATTGCTGTCTTTTTTAATGCCATCAAGAAAGAGGGGAGAGATGTTTGAATTTGGCATCAAATATTTTTTTACATGTTTATTCCACACTTCAGCGATATTATTTGTTTTGTGGTCTTCATCATAGGTACAGTCACGTGCATTAATGTGTACACACTTCGCAACTTATTCGGTTGTGATAAGGTTCAAATTCCAATGAAAATGTATACATATAATTAGATCTGACTGTACACCATAATGTTGAGTAATTATCATTTTCTATCCACGTATTGACAAAGTAGTTTAGTAACCCATCATCTCATAAAAGAGAAGACAATATGTATGTAAGAGAGAGATATGACTATGTTCTCCAAAATGGCTCTCTCTTTTCCCTACTCGTAGATGTATTGTTATTTTATTGTATAGGTACAACTTGTGACTGAGACTAAGATATTATTTTATACCGGTTGGTACTTATACGAGTAATTCATGCAGTGTTAATTAAAATATGATATAACCTTCAACATTAAGTGGATTGTGGAAATTTGACAGGTTTGTAGCGCTTGATCTGCTGCCATCTGTACCTATATTAAGTTCTAGTATTTGAATGTTTACTTGGCAGACTTAGCCTCCATGTAGAAGAAATTAATTATCTTTTGGCTAAACTACTGTGAAAACAACACAGACCCTCTTCATATTTCATGAATTTAAAGTAAATTTAAGTATTACATTAAAAGCCACCAGGAATAAATGAAGACAAAGAAGAGGGAAACTTAGTTCTTAGAGCAAAAGATTTATTATTATCTTTCATAGTATTTACACTGAATTTAAAGATATCTAAGTAGACTACGGACAAGGCACCTAAAAACAATACCCTTTTAAATAAAGAGAAAAATTAAAATTTTACAAATAAATCATAATAACAACATAGGTGTACTCTTTGTAACACTGCACCAATCCACCAAGTTGGGTGAAATTTAATAATCCCCCAGTCCATATACCAAATAAACAATCAATAAATGCAGAGCATAAAAAAAAACAACTTCACATCAAAAGCTTTGGCTGACGTAGAAGGTCTTCAAGGTAAACAATCTCCGAATTCATACATATAAAAAAATCATGAAATACTCAATAGATTTTGATAAAATTTGTATGGGACCAAATGGGAAATATCTTCTATCATATGAAACAAGAATCATCAAAATCGGTTCATCCAGTCAAAAGTTATGAGGTAACAAACATACAGACGAATTGAGTACCTCCTTCTTTTTTTAAAGTTGGTTGAAAATTAACTTACTGTGTACATGAGAGTGTGTCTAAGAATTTGGACATGGTCATTTCTGTTTCATATGGCATTACAAAGTAATCTTTTCCATCTTTGTGAGTGGTTATACCATCAGCTAATCCATTAGGTGTTATTGCAACTGTAACCTTTTTATCAGGCATAGTTTTACTGTAAAAGTAAAAAATAGTTTTTTATAAATTTTGGTACCTTTCCAAAGATAAGTCCTCTAAAGGGATAAATTACCGAAAATAATCAGAATTCCACTTTGCAACAGCAGGCCATTTAGAGCATCCATTTTTTATGATAACAGGAATATTTTTTGAAACATAATCTCTGTAAAACTGTAGTGGTTCCATGGATTCAACTTCATTTGCATGAGTAGTTAGGTACAGATCTGAAAAATTTTGTAATGTAGGTCATTAGTAGGTTTTTAAGTAAGTTTGAGAGTTGTAACCTTAAATCATAATATGCTCACAACTCTCAAACTGGATGGTAATGCTATAATTGCCAAGGTTTGCAAGTTTTTTTAAAAGTTGCTATGGGATAAAATTGACCCAAATGATAATGATAGGCGAGTATCAGATTAAAATAATTCCTACTCACCAGACGTCTCTTCATTCAAAACGTTGAAAGAGTTACTAATAACTTCACTCATTTTTCAACAAACTTTATTATTCAGGATGTAGTAGGTTCCATTTCTATTTAATTCATTTTTATTTAAAAGCAGCCCACCCGATATTGTTTATATTGCAATATTCTTAGCATTGAAAATATCATAACATAACCTCAAATTGCAATGACATGTTTATATGTCAAAACAAATGTCATAATAACGAATATGTCAGGTAAGTGGTAAGTATTTCACTTTGACTTTGAAACATTGCGTCGAATAAAGCGTCGAATATCTCGTATAAAATTTAAAAATTGTACCTATTGTACAGTCACGAATATTAATATTCTTATCTTACTTCTTACTCATATTATAAATGTGAAAGTTTGGATGTATGGATGTCTGGATGTATGGGTGTTTGTTCCTCAATCACGGGAAAACGGCTCAACGGATTTGGATGAAAATCTTTGGCAAAATGACTGCCTTGAGCCATGTATAGCAATTTCACACTATCCATTATCATTTAAATATTCAGTAACGAATCAATAAAAATCATTATCTTTATACAACTGTTAAGAAGGAAATAAGAATTTAAAAGTTTTTAAGTAATAGGTTGGTTTTTTTTTGTGTCGGTGCTGGAATTAATAAACGTCATAAGTACAGTTACTATTTTCATAAATGAAGAAGTGTCAAAAAACGGTATAAACTTCTCGAAACATTTTTTGAATGCCTCGATTAGTAAAGTATTATATTTCGACTATTGTTTTTAATAATCATATAGGTACAAATACTTAAATGTAATAATTTATTCAATTTCTCCAATTAAGTTTGTATAGAAAACAGTATTTACCTTATAACTAGTTACAAGAAAATAAGTACTTGATGTTTTTTAATTATTTGGTTTATAATTTGATTATTAGTTTACACACCAATACATCTCAAATTGCCACTATCCGGCCTACCCCGCACTTAACTACCTCCATCCGTTCTGCACCGAACCCGCGCACCCAAGCGCACGTCCCGCGTCCACTCGCTTCACGTGATTTGAGAGCTGTTGATATTGATGAGACCTATGAAATAACATTGACTTGGTGCTCTTTTCTTTCTGAACATCAAACATCACACAAAACATCATAAATTACCTGTGCGAACTAAATCTTACCAACACTGAAACACTTGCGTTTGCAGACGATACCGCACTTATTTTCTATGGCGAAACCTGTCAGAAAGTCACTCATAGTGCAGGACATGGCCTTAATGCAGTGTCATCCTGGCTAAATGACGGCGAAATTTTTTTAAATTTTAGTATCTCAAACCGAACCGCTTATATTGAGAACTTGAAGTCCATCAAATACTTAGGAATTCACATTGATGATAGATTAACATGGAATACCTACCCATATAGAATCCCTAAAAGTTAGAATAAGGAAACTCAAACATGTTTTCTTAGAACTAAGGAATGTTGCTGTACCAGACCTCATACGGAATATTTACATGGCTTTATGCAAATCAATTCTTTCGTACTGTATAGTGGTGTGGGGGTCTGCATGTGGGTCTTCAAATTAGAACATGCTCAAAGAAGTTTATTGAAGATTGCCTTCAGGAAACCTTACAGGATACAGATCTTTTATATAGGGATTGCAATCTGCTTAAGGTTAGACAAATTCTTAATATGACTACCTAACATTCTTCGATTCCATTCCATCTCACTAAAGCAAAAAAAAATAAAAGAAACATTCTCAAAGAAACAATAGCAAAAAATTTTAAAAACCCCCCGACACAAAAAAAGACCTTAAAAACTAACAAATAATATTTTAAACCTATTCTAATAATTATCGTCCCATATATAATTGACTGTAAGACTTGTACTTTAATAGTATATTATGTAACAAGTGAGCGAAGTTGCTAATTACAGTCGAGGCTGTGGCTTAATAATGAGCCGAGACTGTAATTAGCAACGCTCACGAGTTACATACGACGTTTTTCAACACACTTGTGAGTAAAAGACAGACATACGTGGTCATAAAATAACAAACACATTTGATAACAAAGCTGTGAATTGTGATTGAAAAATGGCGCCGAACCTCGCGCATGCGCGTAGGTTTTTTTTTCCGCCAAATGTGTCAATGTCTGTATAGCATACACAGCCTATTTTAAGTGAAAATGTTTAATTTGGAGTGGTAAATGCAAATATTTTAATATTTTATAACAAATTATTGTAAATTGTGAATAATTTGTTTGATATACAAATTTGTTTTACTAATATAAGGCGCAAACATTTAAAAATGTTTATGGATTTGAAGTGGTATAAAACCTCTTTGTTGTTTCTGAAAAATATTTAATGTATAACCCGGACCAATAAAATATGCTCTGTTTACTCGCATGTAATTTGCACAAAGGTACAATTCAACTTTGTAGGATTCATTATATTATGCACTAGGGTATAATATATTATGCACGCGTGGCTTATAGGCCAGTTTATAGTACTAAATTCAATAGAATAACGCTCACTTTACGAGCAAGTGTGTTGAAAAATATTTTTATTTTCCGAGCTTCGTCGCCGCGTCGGTGACCGCTCAAGTATATAAAGTATTAAGCCAACAACAGCTAATTTATTATTACATTTAGGTATGAGCGATCTTAAGTTTCATGCACAGTCTACGCTCTACGTAATGCCGCGCGCGGCGAGCTCGGTGTGCGGCTTGCGGCGCGGGGGTGGGCGTCACCAAGTGCGGCGACCCGAACGGGCAGACGACGACGTTGACGGTTGTGTCGATTTTACGAATTTTTCGGAGTGAATTCTTTTGATGCAATCTGCAACTGACAACTGTTTTTCTCACTTAGCGGTCCCCCGCCCGACGCGGCGACGACGCTCGGAAAATAAAAATATTTTAAAGTACAAGTCTTACAGTCAATTATATATGGGACGATAACAATTAGAATAGGTTTAAAATATTATTTGTTAGTTTTTAAGGTCTTTTTTTGTGTCGGGGGGTTTTTTAAATTTTTAATTTTACTTTTATTTTGTACTTTTTAAAGTTGGTTTTAATATTAGGAAAGTATTTAAAGTAATTAGTTAGTTGAGTTAGTAACTTAGTTAGGTATTAGATATCATATTAGTTTTAATTTACTAGATTAAGTTTTAACTAGTGGGTAGTCTTAGGTTAAGTGGAATATAAGGTAGGTATTAGTTTCAGGTTAGGTAGTATTATTTTAAATTTGTTAGATTAAGTTTTAACTACCTACTATTATGTTATTATTTATAATTAAGTATATAGCTGCATAAGTATATAAATAATCCATAGCAATAAAATGGGTCTTGGGCGTAAATGCAAAAATGCTCGAAACGAAGCCAAAAGGCGCAGATTGACGCAGCCAGAGGAGAACACCCCAGAAAGGACAAACGGCTGATCAGGTCATGGTAACTTAGGTACCACATACTTTCAATTACACTGAAGTAACACGGTACGAAATTTCGAATCGATAGGACATATGGAAGGTAGTCGGATCCCCTCATCAACAATAAGAGAGCTGATGATCTTCAACATACTTTCAATTACACTGAAGTAACACGGTACGAAATTTCGAATCGATAGGACATATGGAAGGTAGTCAGATCCCCTCATCAACAATAAGAGAGCTGATGATCTTCAAACGGCTGATCAGGTCATTGTAACTTTACCATACACTTTCAATTTCACAGAAGTAACACGGTACGAAATTTCGAATCGATAGGACATATGGAAGGTAGTCAGATCCCCTCATCAACAATAAGAGAGCTGATGATCTTCAAACGGCTGATCAGGTCATTGTAACCTTACCATACACTTTCAATTTCATTGAAGTAATACGGTACCAAATTTTGAATCGATATCATATATGGAAGGTAGTCAGATCCTCTCATCAACTATTAAAGAGCTGATGATCTTCAAACGGCTGATCAGGTCATGGTTCCCTTTCCATATACTTTCAATGTAATTGTAGTAATACGGCACCAAATTTCGAATCAATACGACATATGGAAGCTATTCAGATCCCCTCATCAACTATTAGAGAGCTGATGATCTTCAATTGGCTGATCAGGTCATGGTTACCTTACCATATACTTTTAATATCATTGTTGTAATACGGCACCAAATTTCGAATCGATACGACATATGGAAGTTAGTCAGATCCCTTCATCAACTATTAGAGAGCTGATGACCTTCAAACGGCTGATCAGGTCATGGTTACCTTACCATATACTATCAATATCATTGCTGTAATACTGCACCAAATTTCGAATCGATACGACATATGGAAGTTAGTCAGATCCCCTCATCAAATATTAGAGAGCTGATCACCTTCAAACGGCTGATCAGGTCATTGTAACCTTACCATATACTTTCAATATAATTAAAGCAATACGGTACCAAATTTCGCATCGATAGGACATATGGAAGGTAGTCAGATCCCCTCATCAACTAGAAAAGAGCTGATGATCTTCAAACGGCTGAACAGATTTTCATGAAACATGGCTAAGAACACTCGGGATAAAATTATCTACCTATATTACAAAAAAAAACTAAACGAAAATCGGTTCATCCGTTTGGGAGCTACGATACCACAGACAGATACACAGATACACAGACACGTTAAACTTATAACACCCCTCTCGTTTTGCGTCGGGGGTTAAAAACGAGGGAGGGGACGCTGGGCTCTAGGCGAGCGCTCGGAGGGCGCTTATAGGAGACAAGTAACCCGTTTTCTAAAAGATTGGACCTTGCTAAAATGTAAAGGTCTGTATATCTCTGAGTTCGTTTTTGTTATTCAAATTATCAGAAATAACACAACAGACCTTGAGTATTTCACAAACGTTTTATTATCATTAGTATTATTTTTTATTTAATTTCAATAATATTATTCCTAATAATGTTTTCTTTTGCTCAACGTAGGATGCAAGGAAGCAAGGTACTTACCTACTTGTGGGAAAAAGATATATTACCTACTATGATATCTTCATTCTTAATTCTGCAATCGAAACAAAAGTATCGAGTAACTACTTACTCGTATTGAAATTGTGTGTTGGGAACATCCCCATCTATTTTCGATCGTTTGACTTAAATGACATGAATTAATCATGTCATCAACAAATTTCTATAAAAACATAGGTTAAGCTTGCACAAATATGATAATTTAGTGAAACCTTTCCTGATTGGTTCATGTAATGAGCATATTTATTGATGTTGTAAGATGTAATAGATGTTATGCTGCTACTGAAACCGATGATGAAATAATGAGTGATTTGTTTTAAGGGGAAAGTAATCACCAGCTCTATCAGCAATAATTTTCTATTTATTTTGTTTAGGGATGCCGTACCGCAATTGGACAGATTATCAATTGGACATTATCATAACAGTAGAAAAGTGACTTCATGCACATAGGTAGTAGAAGTAATGAATGGGCGTTTTAAACATGAATGTAAAATAGTTATTTCGCCAACGATTTTGTAATTTAAGCTTAACCCCATTCAATCGAAAACTTTACAGCGGCTGCTGCTTTTATTAATATCCCTATCGCATTTCTTAAGTGGATGGACCAAACATCATAGTGCCGACCACGGGTGCTACCATTGATGGAGTGGCTAGGTACACCGAGCAACCTAATCATGTAGGAACCTTTGTTCGTATAAATCAGCTAAGATCAATTTTTGTAAGAGTGGATGGAAGCCTACCCCGAAATAATTAATTTCCCAAGATCTGATTATAATCAGTCGACTTTTGCATTTTTGACCCTCTCTAGTCAAGCAAGCTCGATCCTCGATGGATAGCATATTAGGGCAAAGAGTCTTTGGTATACTCGAAGTATTATTTATTTTATTAGCAGAAGTCGTCTTATATGGCGTCGTGTATGTCATACGGTTTGTAAAAAGATTCGTCAGAATTCATTTCGGTGCCCTAAAAATTCTGATATCCATCAACCAGCACTTTACCAGCTCGGTGCATTATGGCCTATACCTATTCGTCACCCAAGGGTGACGTCACAGGCCTGCAGTGGGCTTTAAAATATTAATTATTTCAGTGGGATGAAGACGTCAATGTTTATGTCACCAGCTCCATTTTAGATCGTGTTTGAACAAGAATAACGTGCAAATAATATGTTATAAAATAATACATACCTACATACATAACTTCACGCCTGTATCCCTTACGGGGTAGACAGAACACCAGAGGCTATGAATCCATCTTAAGGTCGCGTTTGACACATTTAGAGGAATTATAGTGATGGAGAGAGACTATTGCAGTGACAAGGGGTCAGCCTATCGCCCGCAAAACTGTCAATAAAACCTCTGTCCTTTAACTGACTTTTACGGCATGCCCGGGAAGAGAAGCAGCATGAAAGAAAATAATACTCACTTTATATTTACTAAGACATTTAATGATCATTGAACACATTTTACATTAAATTCTGTTAAACATCAATTTTTTTCTACTTTTATATATTTTATTTACAATTTAACAATAATCACAAGTATTTTTTACGTTTATAACTACAATGAAGTAGCAAATCAATATTTTTTTTCTACAGGCATTCGTTAGTTTCTTTATAAATTAGGTTTTTTTTAGCATAGGTTCTTAAAAAAATATGGTCATGATTTACAGGCATTTTAAAACATACCGTTTTCTATTTTAAATGAGAACTAAAGTTATTTTTATAAAAAATGCGTTCTTTTAAGTTTAGTTAGTGTCATAAGGCAGGAGTCAACCTAATATCAAAGTGTCTTATAATGCTCGTTTGAGTGATTAAAGTATAGCATTATTAGGTATTGGATAAAAATATTTTTGTAAGTATTTCATTATGATGAAATATACAAAATTAATATTTCTGCTTCTTCTTCTTGATGTGCCTCTCCGACTATCGAAGGTTGGCAGTCAGGTCTGCACTCCGAGCACAGAACTTTATCGAATCGTTTGTTAACGAATCTTCGTATAGTATGGAGACGGTTTTTAAGAAAAAATTGAAATCTATCCATTGCCGAACGGCCAGTTTAAATAAATGTGTGCCTTGTTAATTTTGAATGTTTGTAAACATGTTGTACTCATAAATATCTGTAAAATAAAAAATTACAATGTTACTCAAAACTTGCAACCGACTCCATACTATACGAGCATTCGTAAACATTCGTTAACTTACGATTCGATAAAGTTCTGTGCTCGCACTGCTGCATAGCGAGCCCTGAATTAAATCTTTCCATACTGTTATAAAGCTTGAAGTATCAGAACAGAATTCAATTATTCTGAAATAAATAAAAATGTGATAAATCATTTATTTCAGAATAATTGAGCATTTTAAATGCAAAAACTTAAAAAAACATTATCAGAATTCTATTTTTAAATATTGGAATGCTTATATATCTTATATCGACAGCATGAGGCCTTCTAAAGGAATAGTTTACAGATAATCCCACAGCGTCCGTGTGATTGTTCCTAATTTAAAAAATAGGTACTTGAGACGTTCATTAAAAAATCTTCATTCTTAGTCCGATTTCTCTAAAGCTGACTAGTAAAACAAGTTAAGCCTAGTCCGGCCTACTTTATTACTTCAATTTATCGAATATTACTTTAATAGGGAATTATATCCAATATTAATATTACCCTAAAATGATTTAAATCTACTATTATAACTTTTGAATAAAATATAAATGTTTATAGACAATATCAGTGATGTCAATAAAAACGTAACCGCATATAAAAAATATAATAAAGCGATACTCTTTTTATTCTGTATAAAATATAAGTTTGTGTACATTTTCAGGTATAATATAAGTTACAAATATAATATAGTTTTCTATTTACATAGTTTATTGTGTTTGTCACAGATGTGAATACATTTTTGGTCCATTAATGGACGTTATAATGTTAATTATTACTGTTAGTAGCCATTTTATTTTCGTAAGCTCAACTTTAGATACTTAAAAAACTAAATGCCTACTGCCTAATTCAACATTGATGTCTTTAACTATTCATAATGGTAATATATATATAGGTACGTAACAGTCAAACAATTACCTACTTAGCTAATGCAAGTTTACAATTATAATACATATATAAGTACTTATAACAATTCTGCCTCAGCATATTTTCAGCGAAAAATTAAAGTATTTTAGTGATTTATAGTACCTATCAGAAGCAGTGAACGAAAATAACATACTTAGAAGTATAATTTACGCTTGAAAATGGCCCAATGAAAATTTAGTTTTATTCAGTTAGTTCGGGTGGTGTCGCGTTTAGTTCGTATTTGGCAGCATATGTCATTGACCGTAGAAATATTTATTTATTTCATTCCTACCTTTTACACAAATCGTCCACTATAACAACTCTTTTAGGTTCGTAAATGTTTGCAAATGTTCATTTTAAGGGCCACTGGTGTTAAGTTAGTGTGCGTTGTCTAGCCACTTAGCGACGTGCGTTGGTAAATAAAGCCAATAGGTAAAACTTTCATCATTTTCAAAGAAGACAAGACAAAAGAAGACAAAAGAAGATTTTAAAAGAAAACAAAGGACATGTGCCGTTTTTCAAAGAGATTTTGTTTGAATTAACTATTCTTTGCTTTTTTCGTTTACTGATCAGAAGTATTTCTTATTTTATCTAAAGACATAAATCCAGATCTAGAAAAATTGATGATACCTACAGATTTTGATTCATTGTTAATGATGCAAAACACATAATACTAATAAGTAACCTAAATTTAAAAAATAATTATTATACATTTTATTAAATCACTACTTATCTACTTATAGTTTTACAATAATCATGTTTCTACGAACAATAAGTCTTCCGTAACTACTAATCAAACATTTGTCATAAGGTAGATAAGTTTACCTACGCCAATTTTTAATATGGCAAGAAAAATAATGAAACCACAGATATTATTTTTTCAAAGTATAAGTAAGTAAGTACTTAATAGACTTTAAAATATATAAGAAGGTTTAGCTACAATATTCCTACATATCGAATTAATATTGAGTAAAAGATATTTAAAATCGATCCTTAAACATTTTTTACACCACCTCTCTTACTATAAACAAACCATAGCTTATGCTGTATGCCTATCCTAATCTGTCGTATTTATTACTCCAAGAGTTTTAATAAATATTATTGTAACTATTAAGTTCAAACATGGTGAAATTTTAGCTTATATTCAACATGATGTAGGTACATATGTGCGGCCTAAGTGGCCTCAAGTAGATTCCGTGTTACATTATGTCAATATCTACTTACATACATACAAACAACAAAAGAAATCTTGTGTTTATTTTAACAAAACAGGCGCTTGCATTTTAAACAGCGGTTGAACCATAGTCTAAACATAATATTTTTTGGTAACAAAATGTTCCATCCTACTACTAAAATGTTTTGAAAAGACATTCGTATTTTGCACGCTTTTAACGAGTTTCTATTCATTAGATACTTAAAATATCATAAAATAGAGTAAATTGCGGAATGTATACTAATGATACTGACTAGTGCTGCAGAGCAGTTGACAACTTCCTACCTTAAATATTTTAAGCACCTAGCAAAAGGCCTTAATAGATTTTCAAATGTTTCACAATATTTTGATTTAACCCAGATCGGCAACCTCCTTTGAAAATCTGTATTATTCCCTACGCATCTTTTGAGACTCATAACAATATGTCAAAAGTACCGCAGTTGTACCAAGGTCTTTGCTGGCAAATTTCACAGGTCAAGAACCATACACTTCAAATCATTCGTTGTAGTCGACTTTTACACATAAAGCCAATGTCGCCATGTGAATCTGGTTACAGGGGCACCTCCACGAATGGCTTCATGCTCTTCTTCTGGAGATATACAGCATGCCCAACGCTGAAAAAAACACAGAAGTTACCTTGTTATAAAACATGTTGTTTAGTTTATTCATGCTAAAAAGCTGAAGCGTATCAAATTTTTATTATCTGCTCGCTCATGAAAATGAAAATGAAATGAAAAATGAAAACTTTTTTATTCGTAGTAGGTAATTTTATACACTTTACGAACGTCAAATGCTGGATGAGGGCGGCGCGGGTCCGGACGACATGACGAATCCTGGGGAAGGCCTGAATGTGCCTTCTTAAATGAAAAATGTGCAGAATCAGTCGCAGTTAAAATACCCCATGCATGTCAGTGTCACATTTCTTCAAGACTCCGTCTCTTCGGACTCCGTCCGTCAAGACGAGCTTGGCACATTTGCATTCTTTCATCACAGTGGGACTACGTAGTCCTAAGAACAATGTACCTACCTACATTAACTGTGCACGAAATTGTAATAACATCTTTAGTTGACTTTTAACTTTATTATAACAAAATAAGTTGCGAAGTTTGTACATATTACAAGTGAGTACAGGCTACAGATCAAGCGTTCCAAAATAATCAAAAATTGTCATTGAATCTGAGCTCTATGCCTTCGACATTAAGTTAAAAATCGGTTGGGGAAATTTAACAGGTTTGTAACGCTTGACCCGCTGCATTCTGTACCTACTACCATGAAATTTAAAGCAGGTAAAGACCTGATGAAGCATCTTATAGAGTTATAAATGAAACAGGCAATGGGTCTTATTATATAAAGATAAATAATGTCGAGAAAAGCTGTCAGCCAAATCTCATTTTCACCCAGGGGAGAGACTCATAGCCCTGCAGTCATGAAAAGATTTGAGAAGATGAGTGTATACATTACCTGTCGCCAAGTCCCGGGTGTGGTCGCCAGTTTATAAATCGCCACAATAGGTATCATCAGTATGGAGGAGCAGGCCAACCCCCAGCCCAGCACTTCGGCCCATCTGGGATACGTGTAGTGTTGGTACTGCAACGGTTGTTGGTACAGCAGCCCGAATACTACCACGCCCTGGAGAGATCGGAAAGTTATGTTGGAATAACAAGAAGTAGCAAAAGCATTTTGATAAATTGGTCTACGTGTAAGGTTAGGGTAGCGTTTGTTCATTTTTTGTGTTGGAAACCATTTAGTTTAGATCTTTTGTCAAACAATTAGATTCAAGTTGAAAATAGAGAAAAGTTATATCAAAATCATAAATTGAACGCAACTTTTTGCGTAAATAAATAACGGACTAACTTATTATTATTAAATTAGTTTACGGCTTTAACTTCCTCGTCACCAAGGGGACAGACTCTTAGCCGTATAGTGGGCTTATAAAAAAATATATAATATATAACTTCACGTCTGTATCCCTTATGGGAAAGGCAGAACAGCAGAGGTTATAAGACCATCTGATGTCACGTTTGACTTTGGAGGTATTATAATGATGGCTAGGCTGAGACTATTGCAGTGACTAATGCCAATAAAACCTCTGTCCCTTAACTGACTTATACGGTATGCCCGGGAAGCTAAGCAGCTGGTTCATTAAATGTTTTCTTTCGCTCCCAGTCCAGCATACAAAAAAATATGCCAAGCCAATTTCAATGATGACCTGATCATAACGGAATGACGACCCTGTTGTCAAGGTGATATATGGTATACAATACTTACTATAATGAAAATAGGGCTGACGAACTTCCAGCAGATCCTCCAGTAGAGACCTGGCCGGAAGCCCAGCATCTCCTCCACGTCATCAGCAAATCTTTTCAATCCTGTATTGGTGCAATATGTTTTTTAATAACTGAAAAAACTTTTGGCTGTGCAGGATCAGTTTGGAATAGCCGAGTCATAGGATTCCTTCAGGGTCCCTGGCTAGCAAGAGAGACTAAGCCCTTCTTTGACCTCAATTTCACCTGATGGTAAGTAGATGTTAGTGCACAGGCTTCGCAAGGAGCTGGCTCTTCATAAAATCTTATCAAAAAACATAACCGCCAGATTAGTACCCATTAGCCCGTTAGCTCAACCCGTCAGATATTTACGATCCCTTAAGGTTAAAGGTCATAAAATGAAAGTGAATTTAGAGTTTTGTTATTTCGATAGGTAAGATTTCATTCTACCATTTAAATACGTGCAACACAATTCCTAAAAGACTTATAAAGGTTGTAGGTATAAATTTAGATAATCACGAAAACAAAGACAATTGGTAAGATTGCCGCTAATCAAAATTCAGTATTAATAACCACTTGAACCACACGCCACCTTGAGAGCAATTTTAAGGTCCGATAACAACATTCAAAACCTCTTAAGGCGGAGATAATTCATTTGAAATCCTGGACTTACCATAGAACCAGGAAACAGCGACCGCCTCGAACAGAGCGGAGCAGAGCAGCGAGATGCCGGCAGCGTATGTGTCCAGCAAGTGGAACATGTAGATGCCACCCTGGAATTCAGTAATTTATAATTAAATTAAATTAATACATACATACATAACTTCACGCCTGTATCCCTTGTGGGGTAGGCAGAACACCAAAGGCTGCAAAAACATCTGATGTCACGTTTGACAAATTTGGAGGTATTAAAATGATGGATATATAGTCTCTATGGCAGTGACAGGGGTCATCCTATCGCCCGAAAAAATTTCAATAAAACCTTTGTCAATTAACTGACTTAAGTATGCCTGGGAAAAGATTATTTAATTAATATAGTTTGTTGAAACTGATTCACCAACGATTGTCCTTAAAAAAAACTATTGTTTGCTTAATGGTGGCTTCTCACTGCGCGTGTTAGCCCGCGCCGCGCCGCGCCCCACGCAGTACGAAGAGCGTAGTAGCACGCGCAGTGAGAAGCCACCTCAGCCCGCGCCGCGCCGCGCCCGCACGCACCCCGCGCAGTGTGAAGAGCTAGGCAAGTTACCGACTTTTAGCGGATAGGGCGCGCCGCGCCGCGCCTAGCTTTTCATACTGCGCGGGGCGCGTGCGGGCAGGGCGCGGCGCGGGCTAAGGTGGCTTCTCCCTGCGCGTGCTACTACGCTCTTCGTACTGCGTGGGGCGCACGCGCAGTGAGAAGCCACCATAAGACAGAAGTTATCGTTTTTATTTTTTACTTTTTAGTTTTTGAAGTCGGTTTTTTAGATTTTTTTTTACTCTTTATAATGAGTCCACTACAGGGCTATGAGTCCCGAAATTCCGGGATCTCGCGGAACCTCGAATTTACGATATCGAGTCGGGATTGTATTCCCTAACTGATACATGTATACAGAAACTAATGCGCCACGGCGACTTCACGAGGATTTATCTATTATTTAATTAGAACCATACCAGAGTGACGTTAACGCAGGCGATGCAGAAAGACACGAAGGACGGTGAAGTGCTCGCGCCGCAGCCACGTGACGGTGATGATGATGACTCACCGGAGTGACGTTGACGCAGGCGATGCAGAAGGACACGCACACGACGAGCAGCGTGAAGTGCTCGCGCCGTAGCCACGTGGCGCCACTAGCACGCGCCTGGTCCAGCAGCCCTGTGATCACGCACTCGAGGCCACCCATCTGTGGAGAACGTGCAAAAAATCACAATACATTTCAATCAATCATAAGTCATGCGGCGGTATAATCCCCGCGAGTTTGAAATGTTTGTCGCATTATCTCTAGCTCGAAATCTCCGCTGCGTTTTAATAGAAACAGAACGAACATAGTGATTAGTCTATTCAGGCGCCGCTAAGCTCCGCTCCGCTCAGCGAAACGCAGCCTTAGCGTCCAAATGACGTCAGTCAGTACAGTTTACATAGGTACTTATGATCGGTTAAAGGAACTAAAAATTCAAAGAGTCATCGTCGTCATTCTGAACTCACAGTTATGGGGAACACGCGCATTAGTAATGTAAAGAGTTGAACATCTACGAGGATTATTTTTGCCCCGTGAGGATGCGTCTGGTTGAAGCGAAACACGAAGGCTGGAGCGATGATACTCGGCAGCAGATTTGAAGGGTGGTCGCTATCCAGGTTTAACCTAAAGGGGTCTTGCCAATAAGAGAGGTTATTTGGATTAGTTGCCCTTTAAGACACGATTATCTAGGCACGGTAGAAGTCTACGCGGCTAAAAACGCCAAAGTTAAACGATTCTGATAGTAAATTAGGCGAATTTGACTACTATTGTATCATTGAATCTGTCAGCTTTCCTAAAATTTGTAAAATAACAAAAGAAATTATGACAGCCTACCCCAGAATCCAGGCCCAGCATGATGAGCATGAAGAAGAACAGCATCGCCCACAGGCTGGCGCCGGGCAGCGTGGCCACCGCCTCCGGATACACCTGGAACACCAGCCCGGGACCTGGATGGAAGGTCCTGGATATTAGTATCACCGTAGATTTGTTAAGTAAACCTGACGATAAGAGACGATATATTATCATATCTAAACACTTTTTGAAAATAAATTAGTATGTTTATACATAGGGCTCACTAAAAGTTTTGCACTTCTAACTAATCGAAACTATTTGAATTTCGAATGTTATATTTTTTTAAACTACTTCTAAGTTTCTTAGTACTTAATAAAAAATAGGAGGTAAATCGTTTCTCAATTGAAGGGGTCAATTGACGAGAAGGGTTTAACTGACAAATGTATGATTTTGTGTAAATCAACTATAAACATGGACAGCTTTAATTTCTGTTTTACTGAAGAAAATCTATAGTGAAAAATGTGTGAATTAAATTTTTAACTATAGTTATCTATGGTTTTTATATGCTAACATAAATAAAATTATCCATAAATGATAATTTCTGTTAAAATTTAGCTGTTTTCCACTTAAACCGATTTTAAACACAAACAAGAATAGATCTGTTGAGTGCAATAAGGGTTTATTGTTAGATATGTTCTTTTTTATTTTCAATGGAAACGATTCTGGAACGATGAAACGATCATCATAATGGATTTAAAATAGTTTGATTTAACATGTAATGTTACAAACTGAAAAACAGATTTTTTAACCTGTATTGATTTCTATACTTTTTGATAGGTAATTTTTTATTCGAAATCTTAGAAGAAAAACTATTTTTATCATAAAACATTCATTTAAACTTTAAGAAAGTATAAAGATTTGTCATAAATTGTTCAATTATTCATTATGGTTTTTTTAATCTTTATTTCAAAAGCTTTTAAAAAAAAACAATAATGTATCATAATAAAAAAAAGGTTTTTCAATAGGAATAAATGGAAGTTGTTTTCTAATAGCTTTATAATTAGAAATAGCGGCTGTACCCAACAGGGTCCGTAATGTATGTTCTACCAAATAAATTGTACCTATTTTATAAACACCTTACCATTGTGGAATACAATAAATAATTTTAATTGAATTGAATAAATATCTTGAAATGAAATGAAATGAAATGAAATGTCTTTATTTGCCAGGAAATTGGTACATTTTAGGTCTTAAAAGTAAAGAAAGTTTCACAAGATCCTACCAACAGGTGTTGGTGTGCAAAATTTGGTGAAATACAATAATTTTTAAATGTCATATTAAATTCATATTATTAAATTGTCATATTAAATTCGTCCTGATGTCAAAAGAAAAGGTTACAATAGAAACAATTTGATTTATGTAGTTTGAATGTCTATAAGCACTTGTCATTTAAAAAATCTGTAACATTGTAATAAAGTTTGTATAGAAGTAAGTTAAAAATTCTTTTTTTAAATAAATTAATTGGTAAATTCTTAATATCTAGAGGGATTTTATTAAATATTTTTACCGCCATGCAGACAATATTTTTTTGAAAAACGCATAGTCTCTGGGCTGGAGTATAAAGCATTTCTGCATGTCTTCTATGTCCAGAAATCATGTCCCGATTTTTGGGGAACAAATTTGGATGCTTTTTAACAAACAAGCATACCTCGTAAATATAAAGGCAAGGCAATGGAAGAATTTTTAAGTTTTTGAAAATCGGTCTGCAACTATCCGTATAATCGGCACTTGCTAACGCCCGCACGCATTTTTTTTGTATTCTAAATACGAGCTCAATATCAACTGAGTTTCCCCATAATACAATACCGTAACGCAAGATAGACGATACGTATCCGTGGTATGAGAGCAGGGAAGTTTTTTGTCCTGCTATCTCTTTGACTCTCCTAAGTGCATATATAAATCGGTCTACTTTATTACATAATCTGTCTATGTGCGCTTTCCAGTTTAGATTTTTGTCTATAGTAATACCTAGGAAGACAGCCGCGTCAACGTTATTTAATTTATGATTATCAAAAGTTATGTCAATTGGATCATTTTTAGAATTATATGTCAAAAATTGTATTAAATTAGTTTTATTTATATTTATTTTGAGGTTTAAATAATTTAAGTATGATACAACGTCTGTCATTGATTTAATTATTTCAGTTTTTAATTCATTTTTGTTTTTAGATTTTATTACAAGTGTAGTATCGTCTGCAAATAATATAGATTTTTGTTTTTTTATTATGTATGGTATGTCGTTTATGTAGATTAAAAATAAAAGTGGACCTAATATGCTACCTTGGGGTACTCCGTATTTGTTTTCGCGATAAGGGGAACATACTGTGTCTCTATATTTTCCGTTGAAGTAGCTTAGTTCTACACATTGCGATCTATTTTCTAAGTAACTTCGAATCCATTCGTTTGCTTTACCTCTTATGCCACATTTATCTAAAGTTTTTAATAGAATGGTATGCGATACAAAATCAAAAGCTTTGCTCATATCCAATAGCAGTGCTACTGGAAATAGTTTTTTGTCTAAGCTCTCAGATATATCCTTGATTAGAGAAAAACAAGCTAAGATGGTTGAGCTTCTTTCGCGAAATCCGAATTGCTCCTCTGCTAGGATGTTATGTTAATTTAAAAAACCTTTAATTCTCACTGACATGACTTTTTCGAAAATTTTTGATAATATAGGTATTAACGTTATTGGGCGATAATTATTCATGTCAGTGACGTCACCTTTTTTGTGGATGGGTTTGACTATGGATTTTTTTAATCTTTCAGGAAATTTTCCTTGCGTGAGGGATAAATTAATTATGTGTGCCAGGGGCGCCTTCAGAACGTTTGCACATCGTTTAATTATTGATTTAGTCAAGTGGTCGAATCCTGTACATCCAGAGTTTTTTAAAATCTTTATGATTTTACCTATTTCATTTACGTCAGTTGGTGTGACAAATATGGAATGATTATATATTCGAGATTGAGTCATTGGGGTATAATTAAAGATGTCAGTATTGGATTTATTAGTCATGTTTATAAAAAAGTTATTTAGATTTTCACAGATAATTTTTGGGTCAGTGTGTAAAATGTTATTAGATTTAATTTTTTCAATATTTTGATTTCGGGTAGAGTTTGATGTCGCGTTTTTTTTTAATAATATTCCAAGACGCCTTGCATGTATTTTTTGCATTTTGAATATATTTTATATTGCATGATTTTAATGATGCGGTCATACACTTTTTTAAAATTTTGTTATATTTATCATATGTTGCTTTATTTTGTTTTTTGTTGTCGTCGCTTAAGGAATATTTGAGATAAAGTCGTCTTTTATTTAAACAACTCCTTTTTAATCACTTGGTAAGCCATTTTTTCTTAACCGCGTTTTTGTTTGTCATTTTTACGTTTATGATAGGAAAGCACAGATTAAAAAATAGGGTCAAATAGTCATGGAAAATGTTAAACGCAATGTCCGTATCAGTTTCAGCGTAAACATCGTCAAACGATAACGCTGATAAGCACTCTATGAATTTTATAACATTTTCCTCCGCAAAGTCTCTCTTTTTCTCGAACCAGATCTTAGGGCTTTGTTTAATACTTTTTCCCTGTTTAACCTTAATTGATAAACTTTGTCCAGTTTCATGATCTGATAAAGCTAGACAGTGTATATTAGATAGAGTATTTTTAAAATTACTACAAATTAGATCTAAACATGCCTTTTTCCTAGTCGGCTTTGTAATATGACATTCTATTTTATTATTTAACAAAATTGCTTGGAATTTGTTTGTGATAGAGTTATTTTTAAGTATGTCTATATTAAAGTCGCCACAGATGATGATTTTTTTATTTATTTTACTTGATAACTTATGTAGTAGCTTCTCTAGTTCTTTTAAATATGTCTACAGAGGAAGATGGAGTTCTGTAGATACATACTATTAAAATGCTGTAATTAATCAGTTCTATGCCGCAGCATTCAAATGAGTACGGCTTTGATTCGATATACGGAATAGTTTTAAAGTTCAGATGATTTTTTATTAGAATGCAGGAGCCACCTCGTCGTTCCTGTGAGCGGGAGTAATGTGCTGCTAATTTATAATTTGCTAAGCTTAGATTCGGTTCCGTACCACGTTTTATGAAGGTTTCGGTCAGACATATGACATCCACGGCCCTATTTGACTATGAAGTTCATTTAACGCCGCTTCAAATATATCGCGTTTCCCCAGTATGCCGGCTATGTTTTGGTGAAACAAGACGAGGTTATGTTCATTACCGAAAAAACTGCTCAGGAGATTTTTGTACATAAAAATTCTTACCATCGCTTGATTCAGTTTGAGTGCTAATATTAACTAATTTGTTTTGAATTGCCGGATTGATTTTATTCATAGGAGTACATTTATATTGTAAAAGGTCAATTTCTATATTAAGTTTATAACAAAGGTTCCTTTGATAATAATACGTAAAGCTGATTTTAAATTTGACATGCTATAATTATCGGAATAATTAATAAAATCTATAAACTTACAATTTTTATAATTCTATGTTAACATCTTTATGTTGTAGTTCAGTAGACTTTCATTTAGATATGAACTTTGGTTTATGCCTAATAAAAAAATTTGTTTACAATTTTTCAACTTTTCTAAGCTATTGTTGATCTCATAAAATAATTTAAACGGATTTTTGTCTTTTTTTCGCTTCCGAAACTTCACCGCGCAAACCTGTAAGCCTTTGTATTTCAACAGTTTCTGGATTTCTAACAGTTACTTTCCTTGCAATACCAACCAGCAAAACCAGGGTATTACGATACTAAAGCTTTATAAATCATAAAACATATGACTTCCAAAACTATCTACGAGGGTGGATAGGAAATTTTGTGGCCTAAATAAGAAAACACTTCAATAGAATAAAATAGAAAAATAATTAAAACATCACGTGTCATCAAGATCTTCAAAAAGGCATATACGGCCACTTTGATCTTCTTATTGGTGGAAAATTTCAGCTTGTGTTTTTTAGTTTTGGAAATAGGTTTAAGTCAGATGGTACCAACCTGAATAAGGGGAATGAGAAAGCAATCTGAAAACAAAATTCAGTATTTGAGCCCTCAATTCTACAGATGTGTGAACACGAGCATTGTCCTGATGAAACATAACTGTCTTGATCAACAATCCAGGTCTTTTAGACTTTATTTATTTGCTTAAACAACGAAATATTGTGCAGTTGTATGCAGAATTTATAGTTTGACCTCTTTCTAAGTAATCATCCAAGATGGCACCCTCAGAATCCCAGAAAACCGATGCCATTACCTTGTTTACTGAGAAACATACCTTGGCTTTCTTGGGGATTAGAAATCTGAGTCTCTTCCATTGGTTGAATTTAGGAGTATGCTAATGAACCCATGCTAATGTCCATAGTAGGTCGAGGTCTTTTCTGTTCAACTCAAAGGAGCCGTAGATCCCATCTTGCAGTCACCTTTAGAAATCATAATTCGTTAACGATTATGTTTGGTGTACGTCCACATGAAATCCCTAAAGCTTTAGCTATCTCAGATATCTTCAATTTTCTGTCTTCCATGATGAGATCCCATATTTTTTTGATGTTTTCCGAAGTCGCTGTAGAAGGCCGTCCAGAGCAGGAGAGCTCCATGATTCTCCCTCGTCAATGTTTAAATTCAACTGTCCACTCTTTTATCATCGTATACGACGCGGCAGATGTTCCTAAAGTATCTACCATATCTTCATGAATCTACTTTGGAGTTAAGTGTTTCTTGTGGAGGTATTCAATACGACACGGTGCTCTAAATTATAATATGAATTTCTTTTTTCAAAATAAATGATACTAACTCTCACTTACGGTTAAATAAAAAAAATACGCATGTATCTCAGAGAAAAATTAAACAGAGACTGACAGAGTGTCTAGGTTTCATATGAGACTAGTTTTATAATGATATGTAAATGTTATCTATGTTAGGCCGTGAACTTTTAATCCACCGTAGTATTTTGATCCATTTCACTTGATCCCTTAACTCTACTTTTTGGCCTTAAGTGTTTTTTGTTATATTTATAAGTTTTAAATGTCTCTGAAAGTTTTCCACATCGTATGAATGTTCTTTCATATCAAAAAAGTACTTATTAACAACTACTAATCACTAAGTATAACATAAATCTATTGATGTATTTCGTAGGTGTTGAACTAGAACCTTTACGCGAGTCTTAATACTCGTATTTTGTTTAATATTTTGGCGCACAATTTGTCGAGCGCAAATTATCATTTACAATGAGAAAAAGTAAGTTGTCTTTTGGTAAAGTTTATGCAAGAAAGATTTAACGTACCTTAGATCTATGTTGTCAGTATTTGTCGAGTTTATTTGTTGCCTTTGTAAATATGAAAAAAAAGTCTTTAGCGTCATACACCATTGTCATATTTGATTTTTTTTAAATATTGTGGGTTTTAAAACCTTTGAGTCGTTTTTATACTAGTATTCTTGATTTTTATGTCAGTTAAACCCTTTTTACACTGAATATCTAGAGAATTAAACTAAAATTGGTCATTTAAAAAGAGCCATCAGGTAGTAGATAGCATTCTGAATTCAACGAAATCAAAATCTTATTTTTGCAAAAAAAAACAGTTAATCCCTTCTCGAATTGACCCTGTGAGTCGATGGTTTTCTAAATTTGAGAGAGGTTGAGTTTCTTTGCATGATGAATTTCGTGAAGGGCGGCCTTCACTGTCGTCAAAAAAAGTAATATGGCTACTGCTAAGCGTCTAATTGCAGAAAACCCGCGTATTACTTATGAGACAATTCGAGGACTATTGGGTATTTGTTTTCGTTGGTTCCCTCATGAACTGACAGCGGAGCAGAAGCGTACTCTCACAACTAAATTTGGAGGGGGGTCACAACAAAATTTTTAATCACAAGTATCTTTTTCTCAATTCATCTCTTAACCCCTTAAGGTTCATCTTTTCATGACTTTGAGGGGGTCATGTCCACTGTTCATGACCCCACTTTCATGCCCCCCTGGAACCGCGCCTGAGCTCGCGTGGAATGGTGCTCACAGATTCAACCATGGACATTCTAATGCTGTTTATGACATTGTGCCAGACACAAAATGTGTATTTATTTTTTTTATTCCGATAAAAATAACAGCAAACTTGTGAAATGGGTGTTTGAAAATGAGACAACATTGAGGCAGGCGTGAAATAGGTTAAAAAATTATCTCGTTTCTTTTTCTCTACTAAAAATCTGCTCAATTCCACTTGAAGATCAAAAGAGTATTAATGTCGAATGGTGTTCTACCATTTGTTTATCCAGGGTGTTAGAAAAAGTCCACGGAAGACGGCCAAAATGCCAAGTGCTCCTACATCGTGGCAACGCTCTTCACACACGGCCTACAAAACAAAGTCATTGCTAGCTTACGAAAAAGTACAACTCATCACCCATTCTGCAGATAGCCCCGACCTAGCACCCTGTGATTTCTGTATTTTCCCTAAAATCGAAGATGATCTTTTATGAGTTTTCACATTTACCAACTCCGAAGAGGCAGTGATAGCGTTCAGTCAGCACGTAGAAAACATGCCTTCAGATCTGTGGTCCTCCTGTTTTAAAAAAAGGGTCGATCACATGAAATAATATATTAAATGTAAAAGAGAGAATTTTAAAAAGCAATAAATATTTTGGTTATATCATCATTTAGATTTTTAATTTATTAAAAATTTTGGTTATAACATGTTGTTAATGTGACCTACGTGAGGGCTATTTTTTAGTTACACAAACTTTTTTACACGTAGTCGTTGTTGATGAACACAGCTATTACGACGCGGCATTTTATTTATTACGTTTGATATTATTACGACATAGTAATACAAATTGTTTTGTAGTAGCGTGTTGTCGTCATTATTTTAATGGTATTCATTCGAATAATTTTGAGTTGATACTGATGTTACTTATTGAGTAAAAAACATTGGCCTGAGACTAGAAATCAGACCTGTTAGTAAGTAACTTCTTCAAATATCAACAAAGTATTAGTATTCAGTAACTAAGGTTCATATTAATAAAACTGAAAGAAAACTTACGGTTGAAGGCACTTAAAGTTGCTTTAAGAGTTAACAGCGTTATGGCCGAATTACCTAATAGTAAAATGCTGTTAGCATCCCTTACCGAATGATGTCAGATACCACTAAAGCTAAGAAAAATAAAGCACCAATCCCTCTTGGTTCTTACCTTCTGTAGCCACGGAAGATATCGGCACTCCTTGTTTATATGACATGAACCCAAGATAAGTGAAGATCACAAAACCGGAGAAGAATGACGTGAAGCAGTTCACAAGCGTTGTGACGAGGCAGTCCCTGAAAGAATAATTAAGTTAATTTTATCAGGCTTTATCATAACTAAGTTAACTTGGGTACAAAGACCTTGTAGATGCGTCTGGTTTTAGAAACACCTTATAACTTTCTCCACGAATAACGCTAAGGATCAAAATAAAAAATCTGGTAGTTTTACAGATAAATGCGCTTAATCACACATACTCGTACTAACCTACTTATATACCAATTTATGTAACACGCTTTATAAAATTATGGGATACCTTCAATCTTCTAAAACTATTGGCTGAAGTCGATGACGTAGCTCTAAGGACGTAGCATACCCCGATAATTAAATGGAAGTTATTACCTACAGCAAGGAAAGCGCAAAAAAACTATGCAATTACCGATAGCAGTTGTTGTGGAAAGTGTTGTAGCTGGCATAGGACAGGTGGACTCCAAACCCGGCACCTACTGAGTAGAAGATCTGCACCGCCGCGTCCACCCACACCTGGACAACAATATAATAATTATTAATTTATCTTTTTGATCCGCGATCTTCCAAAATGGAAAAAAAATAAACAAAGATCAATGTACGTCAGAACGTATCTTAAAAAAGTTCGAGAGGAAGAGAGCCGGAAATAACTTTCGGCACTCTTTTGTCAAAAGTGCTCACACAATACAAACAATTTGGCAAAAAAGCAACTCTGCTAAGACATGACAGAACGAACAGAAGACAGCTTTTCTTGCTCGCTAAAGGTACAATCATACTTTGTCGGGTCGCATCGCAACGCAAAACTCCGCCTGCGAGCCGCTCATACATTTTTTCCGAAAAGGTACCTTATAATATATGAGAGGCTCACAGGTGGATTTATTGCGATGCGCCTCGTCATAATGTGCGCGTCCCTTTATTGTTTATTTATTTATTGGTATTTCAACAGCACAAATTTAACATATTGTTTATCTACATAAAATTTAATATGATACATGGAGCCAATTATAGAAATACACAAATACAATATTTAAAAAAAAGTTTAAAAAAGTAAGGTAAAAAGTAGGGATGCAACGATACGGCTATTACGATACCAATACAAATGACGAATACATCGTAATGGACGATAACGAAAAACGACGATACGAATGCATTACGATATTTGTTTAATACTATTTTGATGAATTTATTGGAAGCTTTATTGTATCATGTATGTTATTGTATGTAAGACTAAGTCAAGTAAAAGTAATGTTTTTAAGTTTTTTGCATTTAAAATGCTTAATTATTCTTAAATAAATTACATATTTATCACATTTTTCATTTATTCAAGTAAAAGTATTTAAAAAAAGTTATGCATTTTTATTTAATCGATAAATTTATTAATTTTCATCACTAACTTATGTTTTATTTTAAATGGCTACATTTACTGACTATAAATTAATTTTAATTGTAGTCCTAACTTATTACTGGCAAATTCTTATGCAGAAAACACAACATTTTTAGGTTTTTTTCCTTAAACTTAAATTAAACTTTTTGTGTGGGGATTTTATTATAGATTTCTATTATTACTTTTACATTTTTGTGCACCATTAATTAAGCTTATTGTAATTTTTCGATATTTTTATCGATTCCAGCATAATTTTAGGTACGTTCTGGCCTAGTGTTTATTAAATATTCCGATTTGGAAACATAACCTTTAAAAAATTTGAAATAATGTATCGTAAAAATATCGTATCGTAATATTTACGATAATGAATGATCGTAAAGGTTTACGATAATCGCCGATATACCATTATCGTATCGGTATCGTTGCATCCCTAGCAAAAGGAAAAACTCTAAAAAGCAACAACTCTATAACAAAAAAAAATTCAGAATTATTTTGATATAATCGGAAAAGAGAAAAAAAAATCTATAGTGCAATAAACAATAAACCAAAAAAGAACTATATTAAAAAAAACTTTTATGTACAGTAATTAAAAACATCAATAAAACAACAAGACATTATTAAAATAAAATAAAATAAAAAAGAAGACTTTATGGTTAGGAAAGTATTATGTTAGTGTTATGTGTGTGTATTTTGATTTATTTACGCTTTGCTTTTCTCACTTTACTTTTAAAGGACTGCCGTGTCATGTGTTGTAAAGACAGTCTTTAACTTTATGCTTTCAGCTTTTTTTACAATGTTTTCCTCTTTAATATATTGAGCGGTAGACATTGTATTGACTTTAAATTACTGCCTTCTATGAGCTCACGCTAAACATTTTTGCTTTAATGTGATTGGTTCAGGCGGTATTTTTAGAACACGTGTATTTTTGTCCGTGCAGGGTCGGTTTAGAATGGCTCCACCACACCTGGATCAGCGTGTCGTAAATGTCATCTAATCCGGTGACCCCACTTTCTTGGTAGGATCCCGCCAGGTTCCGACTGGCTAGCGACCACACTTCATATAAAATCTGCCGCAAATATTACCGCTCCGGTGGTGATGTGTTCCGGCAATATTTTATGAAGAGCCAGTTCTTTCCTAGGACCGTGTGTTTTCATCTTGGACCACATCTTCACTTAACATTGGTGAGATTGATGTCGAACGCGGCCTTAGTCTTTAATAACAAAACCCCTTATGTAAAAGTAGACTGCTACTTTAACTCCAAATCTATTGCAATTCAACGAAATTACGATAATTACCAATTTACAAAATAACATTATTGAATATTGAATTGAATTAAGGATTTCGTTAATTTTAAAACTTATTTTCATGCACTTTTCAATGTAATGTTGTCTATTATACGATTTTATGGATAATGATAACACACCTTGGAAACCTCAATTAGAGTTCAAGGTTATAGAAAAGTTTTGGCAAGTCGAAATAGACAAAACATTTGCCAAAAACCATGAGCGGTGAACCAGTTTGCGGTTTCTCGTTACTGAACTATGAATTAATGCGAAAAAATTCAAAGCGATAAAACTGGTTTTAGTGTATTTTCCAATCTTGGATTATTTTTATATTTTATACGAGCTGTTTCCCGAACTACCCTTCCTGTGGGATTTCCTTCCATAATACAACCAGACACCCATTGAAGAACTTTTATACTAAGTATCACATCCGTGCATTCAAGGAATAAGATTTTTCACACAAACTAAATACCTAGTCCAATATTTCCCGTTCCCCTGCTAATTTCGAAAATTCCTTCCGTAATGCTCCCCAACACCCTCTCAGGAATGTATGTTCCAAACTTCAGCTCTCTACGCTCAGTGGTTACGGCACTATGTTGTCTGTCAGTCACTCAGCCAGTAATGAAACAATTTTTTGTATTAAATTAAGTTTCTGTTGGAATGTATCCCATTAATTCTTTCATTTTTACAATAAATTTAATAGGAGCTTATCGTGAGTCTGTCCAAAGTCCACGTGACAAACCTACAGAGAAACAGAATACAAACACACACACATAAATACTCTATAAAGGTGAGACGCACATTAATCTTCTCTTATCTCAAAATATTAATGAACTTATCGTTTTGTATTCATTTATTTTCACTAAGACCCAAAATTCATGTTATTTCAAATTTGTTTCTATTGATTAAGCTACTTGTTTTATTTTCCTACGTTTAATATTAATAAGTCTCACTATGTTATACTGCTAATCTAACGTATTAAATTGCTGTAGATTTCGAAAATAATACTTTTATCTTTTTTTCTTTACCTGTGTGTCTTTAAGCCTCGTCAACTCAGGCTGCAGATAGTAGGCGATGCCGCGAGTGGCTCCAGGCAGCAGAAGCCCGCGCACCAACAGGATTGACAGCACCACGTATGGCATGGTCGCTGTCAGCCACACCACCTTGCCTGAAACCAAGGAGTTCCGTTGAAGTTTAAACTGAGAAAAACTGATCACTAAGAAACTATCTTGCCTGGCAGCAAGGAGTTCCGCTGTTTAGTTTGTATTGGGAAACACTGGCCACTAAGAAATTACCTTACCTTTAAGCAAAGAGTTTCGTTGAAGTTTACGTTGAGAAAAAGTTATTGCCTGTCAGCAAAGAGGTTCGTTCAGGTTTAAATTGCGAAACACTGGCCGCTAAGAAATTACCGTGCCTGTCAGATAGGAGTTTAATTGTTTAGGTTAAATTGAGAAATAGGTACTGGCCACCAAGAACTTAAATGTATTTTATTTTCTGGACTTCTAGGATAATGTTATAAGTAGGTACTGTAACGACCTTTCCGGAATCGACAGGTAGAGGCGATACTTTCGAATTATTACATTTATAAAAGAAACAGCTAGAATTCGTGAGACTTAAACAGTTATTGTTATCACTTTTTTGGACGCTCACTGGGGGAAGACAATCAAAATATCAGTCTACTTGACATCCTGAAGGTTCTTAATTCTTAAATTAATTATTATGCTATCAACATATTTCCAGCCAGTGGAATTCAACGAGTTCGAGTCCAAATTCCACAGTACCATCCTTTGGACAGTAAGTACTTATTTAAGTTGGAAAAATTTTGCTTGTCATTGGGACTGCTTGCGTTATATTTTAACTTGACGTTACGGTGTTTTTGTAAATACTGTGATCACTGGCGTTTAAGAACGGCTTTTATTTAATATAAGTACATCGCTGGAAACAGAAAAGGAAATTCAGGATTAAACTCACACAATAAACCGTACTTATACATTTACACAATAATTTGGTAGTTTTAGATATGGCATAGCCTTACAGTATCAAAAGCTAAACCCGCTTCAGTGATCAATCAAATTTGACAAAGATGGTTGCGTAAAATTACGAGTCAATTAAATATGAAAAAATTTCTAGTATGCGTTTGGGTGTGTGCGCATTGTAAGAATAAAATATTCACTCCGATATTATTGCGTAGAAAAACGCTAATATTTCAGATCGGTCCAAATGTTTTTCAGATAATTTCAGTTTATACTGTAGCCACTTACTTATTAGTGAGATTATCCAATAAACCTTTTTTTAAATAGTTATGGATCTTTCAGAGATTAGTGCTTGCAAACAAAAAGCTCTTCAATTTACTTATTTACATTAATAAATAAAAAGTGAGACTCCCCTATTAAAATACCCACTAAGGACAACTTAACCTAATTAAAAAACCTATGAAGTAAACAAAATTTTAAAACAAACTCAGTAAATACTTCCTTCATGTCGTAATATTCATTTATCTACATCAAAAGTAAACAGAAACAAATAAAATTAATATCACAGAGTCAAAACTACCTTGGAAACATTCATTTTATTTGAGAATGAATAATAAACTCACTTTCGTGACAAAACGACACTCAGCTTCAATGATATTGCAGAATTGCAATTTCACGTGGAAAAACTCGTTGTAAAACCTGAATTTTCATTTTGTCACGGCTAAAATTGAAAGAAATATTTTTTATCCTTCCAATTGTAGAGCTATGCGGTTTTGACTGGTTAATGTAGAAGGATTACGTTTTTCTAGTGTTTATTGAAATGTATGAAGATACATTTCTTTGGCTCGTCTTGTAGCCTAGACTCTGCCAAGACTAGCCCTACCGCCTGTGCATAAGTGTGTTGTAAAAGACTATTAACCCGAGCTAAGTGATAGAACTTCTTTTAATTCCGCCTGACTCGCGTCCATTTTCTTTATACAGGGTGAATGGTGACAAATTTTGGATACTGAAGGAGAGCACTCTGTACATGATTATGGTCATAATTATGTAATAAAAGTAGATGCTTAATTTTACACGAGAATTCAATAAATAAAGTTTTGTTACTTACGCCTGAGTCAATCGCGGCACGTGACCTGGCACGCGGATAACTGCTAACGCTAGTGTAACCATGCGTTGCGTAATCAATTCTTAAATTTTCGGTTATGTTTGCTCCGTAAATATATCATATTTATTTTTTCTTTTCATGTATGTATGATCTTAAACTCACGTCCTCTAATTTCAAAAGAGACCCACCAGTTGCCCTGTTTAAAGCCCGCCACCATAATAACCCAGGTTCCACAAATGTTTTAGAAAGATCCAGATCTTTATGAAACTGTGTGCTGTAGTATTCCAGTACATCGTAACTTACCATTAGGTGAGAATGAGGCCAAATTAATTAAATTAAATTAATCCTATATTCACACCAACTACCTACATGGCCCCAAACTAAGCAGAGCTTGTGATATGGGATACCATGTAGCGAACTAGGGGAGAGCCTAGAATATAAATACATGAATAAATAAACACCCAGACACGGAACATTTTTTTTTTCTTGTTCCGTGCGGGAATCGAATCTGCGTCTGAGGCAGATAGGTTTACCTCATCGCCAAAGTGGTATATCTTATATGAAGCAATAAATGAAGAAAAAATATGTACAGTAAATAACATTCAGGCAGAATGCACATTTATTAATGCAGACGTCTGTTACAATTATCTGTAAAACGTATGCACGTAAAATTTTATTAAACCTAAAAAACCTAAAAAAAATTTTTTGAAAAATTTTTTTGTACAAAATTTGTAGAGATTTTTGTATTCTACAATATTGATAGTAAATACAACTAGCAAAAAACCCACAGGAAATGAGATATTTAAAAAAAACGCAAAAAAAAAACGATTTTTGTGACCTTGAAATTTAATAGGTAATAGAAAAATAATATTTATTTTACGTACACCCTACCATATGTAGGTTTTGAGACAACTTTCAGGGTGTCATTATACAAGTATTTACAGACTTACAGCTGGGTATCTTGAATTCCGAGATTCTTACCTAATTTAAGCTTAAATACTTGGACTATAGGGATAGATAAGTTCATGAAACATTACTAGTTTGAAACAAAGGTTCATAGAAATATTCAATTTATGTATCTTCATCCTGATTTAAATAAAAAAAATCACCTTAATTACCGTGATAAGGGATTATATGAGTCTTTTTCACAACATAACTATCGGCTTATATAGTGTTTATTTTTAGTGATTTTTATAATTTATAAGAAACTGTTTGTTCCTGTTATGAATAAATAAATAAACATAACCAACTCAACCAACTCACCAGAACTTTTGACTCCCTTGAAGAGTGAGAGGTACAGGGTGACGTAGACCAGTGCGAGACAGCCAGCCAGCTGCCACTTCGGCAGACCGAGGTCGTTCAGCCCTTCCGAGTGCTGCATCTCTAGTACTGCTCGACTGGAGAAGGAGAACTTTAGTTCATTTCTACCCAATATTATAAATGCAGAAGTCCGTCTGTATGTTACGCTTTTGGGCTTAAAACATAAAATAAATTTTGATGTTTTGTTAAGACAGTGTGGAGCTTTCGAAAGGACCTTTGATTGGCAAGAAAGGCTTTAAGAGGTTGAGGAGGTGTGATTTTAACACATTTACTTGCATCGACAGAGAAGTTTTATAGTTTCTCTGCCTCAAGGCAATGCAGACCTGAGTATTATTTATTAATTTCAGCTTGATACCTCCACAAATCACAAAAAATGAAATTGAAAAACGGACAGACAGACGTCCAACGAAGTGATCCTGTTACCCTTTAAGTGGGTTCAGTTCGGAACCTCGTACACACTTAAATAAGTGGAAGAGAATATGTCATAAGTAGAATGGCAAGGAAATAGACAAAGACGTAATATCTAAACAAAATTACAATCTTACTGAAAGAACTCGGAAGCCGGAGTGAAGTGGGACAAAGGCCCCTGGTACTTAACGTCCGTGGTGTGGTTGCTAGTAGTGTTATCCCTTGAGGAGTCCCAGCACTGCTCCGTGTTCCATGAGTTGTCACAGTGCAACCACGGCAGCTCTGATCGCGCTGATGATACCAGGAAGTAGAACGCCCAGCCTGGAGAGGGATTTATACTTAGGTATATTGAGGGTATTAAGTTGACTTCCAAAGTCCAAGTTCACGATGGATTTTTAATGGATTTTAGTGGACTAAAGAACACATACTCTACAGAGAGAGAAAAAGTCGTAAAAAGAAAAATGAGTTTTTATTCTGCTTAACTTTATTTTGAACATGTGAACGTGACGAAAGACGAAAATAAGCAATCGATGTTTCATAATTTATTTGCAGACCCTATGGCTGCAAACAGGACAGCAACGACAGCGACAGCAGCGGCGCGGGCAGCGACGCGGGCAGCGACGCAGGCAGCGACGCAGGCAGCGACGCGGGCATCGATTTCCGCAACACGATAGAAAGTATGGAGTTTGCATGAAACCGTGACAAATCTCTCGAGCGCCCGCTGGCGTCGAGAGCGGCCCAGATTCCCCGCGTCGCTGCCCGCGCCGCTGTCGCTCTCGCTGTCGCTGCCGTCCAGTTTGCAACCTATATATCTTCACGACTCCGTACTGATCCACATAATATTATCTACGATTCTTTGTTTCAAGTAAAATACTTTTTTCCTGGATTTTTTGCGTATTATATTTTACCTAAATATTTACACGATGTTTCGGTGTCTATAAAGACCTAATGGCAACTGGTGACTTTTACGAGATAAAATCCTATTATATACCTACCTACTTAAGTCATTTATGTAATTTAATGAATCGCAAAACTTAAAACCACATTATACCTACTCCTTGTTGATCTGTTTATGCCATTTTATTTCGTAGGGCATGCTAAGCAGTCGGTCTCGGGTGCGATACGTTTATGTAGCAGTCATTAGGGTTTTAAAGAATAAAGTTATAATTTGATACAGAACATCATCACAACCTTCATTGATAAGCCCAACGCAGGGCTATAAGTCTCGTAGTTGACGAGAAGGTATAGACATTAAACACTAAACAACCAAGCTAGCCCAGTGCTCGTTGATGGAGTAAGGACGATAGTTCCTACCTAAACACTCTGAGCAAAAGAGGCTTCTACGCGTTACATGAATATGGGTTTTTTGCTGTCTCTACATCCAGTGAACAGATCTCAAAATGAGGGATAATTTAATTTGTTTCTTTCGTCGGCGACGAAGCCGGATGTCCCAATATAATATAACTTGCGTAGCAAATCCAATATCCGGTATGGAAATCACATTTAAGTTCCAATCGAGAACTCCTTTGGTAACTCTAAAAGTTAAACTTCCTATTTTACCTAATTTAAAAACTAATATCATAAATTTCAATTAACTTTAGATTTGTTTGCCCGTGAATAAAAACACTTATCCGCATCTTCAGTACCGTCGTCGTGATCATGACGCTTGCAACAGTGCCGAAATATCGAGAACTCAAAATAAATGAAAAACATCGTAAATATCCCGTTTCTAAAGTTATTTCAAATAATGATGACCATGTCAGTTTAAAAACTTATATAATATAATAAAGTTGAATGTAAAGTACGTATTTTTATTTGACATACTCTAAAACTAAAACTACTCTTGGCTACAAAAAACTCTTCTGAGGGTTAAGTTTGCCTAAGATGAAAATTGTAATAATTTAGAAATATTATTTTATAAAATAGTGTATCGAAATAAATTTAGGTTTTGAAATTTGTCTAACTTTAACTATTGTTTTATTTAAACTTACTAATATTTAAGAGAATGACGTAAAAACAAGACTCACCAATGATGACATTGTAGTAGAACGACACGTAAAACGCCACCATGACAGCACAAAAACCGACTCCTGTAACAACAGTTCATTATTAAAAATATTATTTATTATAAATAGTTATAGATCTCCGTGACTTCATACTATCTATTGTATAACACGTAAACAGTGACTTTGTGTGCGTCACTGCCACACAAATTGCAGTTGTATATTTACAAGCGCACACACACATAGCGCCTCGCGCACAACTGAGTTGAACTATCTATATTATCTATCGAACCTGACATGTGGGCCAGGAGTAAGATTTTAAAACCTAAGCTTATTTTATGGAGACCACATGTAGGAACTAAGGGGTAACTTAGTTAATACCCAGACCCGAACTAGCCGATTCCTAAACAAGCTCGGCTGGTGGTGCTTTGCGGGCCTACTACGGTTCTTTCATGACATGATAAACAAGATTTCTATCTTAGAGTAGTAATTATACTTTATTCATTCTCTAAGATTTCTATCATATAATAAATAAACGAATACATATACATACATGCATTGCAATTCATTGCATGCAAGAGGCATTTCCTTTTGCAATAATATAAGAGTTTCAATCTATGACTTAAAAACGTCAATTGAAAAAGGTCAGATCGCACCCACCTCTATGATACTGATTTCATTTGTGTTTTTCCGTTAATAAATTATTCATTAATAAATACTATATTATTATATGTATATTGCGATTATTGTATTCAGTCTACATGGCAAGAACTTAGCTAAGACATGTCGCCGAGTAGTAATACCGGATAAAGATCGCATGATATATTTTACGTCAAAGTATTTCATGATATCATTGCATGGTTTTGAGATCCATAATAGGCGGCCCACTGGTCGGCATTTGACCAATGCACCACCAGTGGTCGATATATTATAACAATAATATGTCAGCTTAGAATATCCCTACTACTACTAATCCGAGTGCCCCCGCTTGGTGGTAGGCTCAGCGTCCGACTTAATCTCCTGTCAAATATTACCACTCCGGCGGTGATGTGTTCCGGCAATAACTAATGAAGAATTCAGCTCTTTCCGAACCCGTGTGTTTTCATCTTCAACCTCATCGTCACTCACCATCAGATTGAGGTCATACAAACTTTGCCACCCCTTTTAACCCTTTTAGGGGTTGAATTTCCAAAAAATAATATGCCTATGTCCTTCTCATGAATGCAAACTATCTACATACCAAATTTCAGCAAAATCGGTTGGGTGGTTTAGGCGTGAAAAGGTAACAGACAGACAGACAGAAAGACAGAGTTACTTTCGCATTTATAATATTAAAATAGTGAGGATTATTACACCACCTGATGGTAAATTATTACACCACGGTATGGGGCCTTTCATAAAACATTGCCGAAACACATCGTCGATGAAGAGGTTATATTTTGTTACTATCTTTTCTTATTTTTTTTTTATTTCCCCAGACAATCACACCAACTATATGGCCTCAAAGTAAGCAAAGCTTGTGTTATGAGATACAATGTAGCGAACTAGAGGGAACCTAGAATAGAAAATACATATACTTACATAAACGCTTAGACCTGGAACTTTTTTTTTCTTTTTTCGTGCGGGAATCGAACCCACAACCACTGGCGTCTGAGGAAGATAGGTTTATCCCATCGCCAAAGTGGTATATCTTATATGAAGAAAAACTGAAGAAAAAATATGTACAGTAAATAACATTCAGGCAGGATGCACATTTCTCAATGCAGACGTCTATTACAATAATCTGTAAAACGTATATAAAGTCACGTACTTTATCACACTTTATTAGTTTTGTGCTTAAAGATTACTTCGAAACAAAACACAGTACACAATGACAATTTATGGTCTATGTGCTAACACAGTTTTGAAACACTAACAAAATGATTTTAAACAGGCTTTTCGCTAGTTTTTATCGCTATACCAGAAAGCTAGAATTTAATCTAGATATTGAAGTTTGTATTTATTGGATATTTTTAAGTACTTGCCTTTGAACAAGGGACAGATCTTCCACAAAGTTATAGGTCCTTGTCGGTTGTACTGGCCCAAGATAAGCTCCATATAGAAGAGAGGAACTGCCCCAAACACCAGCATTAGAGTGTACGGGATAAGGAACGCACCTGTAATAAACATGGAGGCGCATTGGCCGCTTGGTTTCAGGGTTTGAGATTGGTCACGATTCGACAGGCTATCGAGCACGCTTTATACAGGGTGTCCCGCTTACCCTATATAATACCTTCTCGGAGGTATTCTAGTTCCCATAAGGATAACAGAAAAATATAAAAAAATAAAAATTTAACATTTATTTTTCAATATTTGTATGAAAGAAAATATCGAAATTTATTGCTGACATACAAAAATAGAAAAAAAAAGACGTGTGGCACTCGGAGACTGCCGCGATAAAGCATTAGCATTTTTTATCAACTTATGCAATTATTATCTGTGTCGGTCGGAGTGGGGGGTGTTAGGTATTTTTCGTTACGGAATTTCTGGCCCACGCTCAAGGTCCGCGATAGAAGCTATGCAATAGCTTAATAAATTTCGATTTTTTCTTATTTTCATATTTTTCTGTAATCCTTATGGGTAATAGAATACCTCCGAGAATGTATTATATAGGGTAAACGGGGCACCCTGTATAAAATCTGCCGCCAAATATCACTGCTTCAGTGCCGGTATATTCCAGCAATCGTTTACGAAGATCTAGTACCTTCTATAAAACGTGTGCTGTCATCTACGGACACATTATTACGAAACATAAGGTGAGATTGAGGTGAAACGCGGCTAAATCCAACGATATGAAAAAAACACCTTATTTACTTGAGCTTAGAAATGGTTTTATAACTTTTGATAACTACCAGCTTTTAATAACAAAGCCTTTCGTACTTCCAAATTATAAGGTGGACAAGGCCTCATCCAGTCGTCATAAATCTTACGTTGTGGATGATGGTAGGAATGATACATCTTGACTGTTGTGCTTTTGTTTATATTTTATATGTAACTTCAACACGCGTCTTGCAGCCATTCGTGCAAGGAGCGGAGACGGAAGACATGATACAGAAGGCAGCTGATCAAGCGTTACATTTCCTGTCAAACTTCCCAACCAATTTCAACTTAATGTCGAGGGCATAGAGTTCAAATTCAAGATTTTTTTTTGACAGATTTTTAACGCTTGATGTGCTGCCTTCTGTACATGACATCAGTGTTATTTTATGTTGTTCATTATTTTACACTATACAAAAGTTTCCTACTACGTCGTAGGTCCAAGGAAACCGAAATCTATCTCCAGATTGGGTCTGGTCTGAATATGAGAAATGACGGTCCGGTGCTAGCGGGGCGTAGCCGTACTCTTTCTGTGGTAGCTTACGCACGAGATGCGGCATTCTTCATCCGTCATCTCATACAAAATTTCTAAATTCTTAATTTCTCGGTTTCAGATCGGGTCTAGTGCGTAACCACTCTTATTGTAAACATTATTTTCGAAAAACGCTAACTAAGCAGAACTTGTGATATGGGAATATTGATCCCCATATCAAAACAAATCGAATAAACTTTTCAGGTTGATATGAAGCGCAAAGCTGCTTACGTTTATGATATTTCACGGAAGCAACCTGCCCTTTTCCCATGAACAAGAATCATAGAAATTCATGTTCCAATTTGGATTTGAGATGTTCGAACGGTTAAGGCTTGATGTAGACTTGATTTGAATATATTGTCTTTATTTTCATAATTCGGGAACTAGTTCTAAATTCAAATTAAGAGACACAAATATTGACATTTAACTAAAGTATGTATGTACCATTTTGTTCGATAACCTTTTGCCATCTTGTAGGCAGGGACATGATCCCATTGCTATAAAAATTTTGGGACCTCTCATCAAAATACCGCGACAAGTGGATTTGGGAGTCCTCTCGTGATGTTAACCTAACACTGCCTAAAGAATTCTGAAGAGACTAAAACAGGTGGAAATCTGAAGGTGCAAGGTCAGGACTATACGACGGATGCATTAACACCTCCCAGCCAAACTCTCTTATTTTTTGCTGGGTGGCTATATATGTGTGAGGTTTCATGATGAAACACCACACCCCTTCTGTTGATCAATTCCGGCCGCTTTCTCTCAACTTCTTGTTTTAATCTCATAAGTTGTTCGCAGTAGAGTTCAGAATCGATAGTCCTGCCTGGTGGTAACAGCTCATAATGAATAATGCTCTTCCAATCCCACCACACACACAACATCACCTTATTGCGAGTTAACCCGGGTTTCGCCACAGTCTGTGAAGCCTGACCGGCCTTCGACCACGACCTTTTTCGCACGTTCTTGTCGTACGTGATCCACTTTTCATCACCAGTTATCACCTTCTTCAAAATTTATTCGGTTTCGTTACGTCGTAATAAAGAATCACAAATGAGTACACGCTTCATTAGGTTTCTTTCAGTGAGCTCGTGAGGTACCCAAATATCGAGCTTTTTTGTGTACCCAGCTTTTTTCAAATGCGCCAAAACTGTTTTGTGGTCAATTCCCAGTTCTTCAGCTACGTCGTAACTACTGATATGTCGATCTTGCTCCACTTTTTAAAAAATGGCATCCATTTTATCCGTAATAGGGCGACCAGACCGAGGTGCATCTTTGACATCAAAATTTCCGGATTGAAAACGCTTAAACCAAATTTGTGCTACTCTCACTGCACTAGGTCCATAAACTTCACAAATTTTTTTCGCGGCTTGCGTTGCATTTTTACCTTTTTTGTAGTACAATTTTAAAATGTATCGAATTTCTTCATTATCACTCATCTTAACAGTACGAAAAACAAATGAAAATCACACATTTTCCTAATTTGAATTTGGAATTATGTTCTTTAAAATTTTAACTTTTAATGACACCAAAACAAGCCAGATACAAATACTATAGAAAAGACTTTTTCCCCAACCTATTATAATGTAGGTAAGTGGTATCTACCATCTATGGTTATTTATACGTTCAATTTCTGATAAAGACGGTTATTAATTAATTGCCAATGTTTTTTTAATGAGCAGTCAGAAAACCTCTCATTAATAAGTAATTTTTATTTTAACATATTTAGCTCATTTCGATATTACCCTCTCTTTTAGGTATCTCTTTTGCCCAATTACGGGACTTCAAACTCAACAGTTGCGATACTTTAACTGATTTTGAAGCCTTTTTAACCGACTTCCAAAAAAGGAGGAGGCTTTCAATTATTTTTTTTGTGCGTCTTTGTTACACTATATTTCGGACAATTATGAAACGATTTTGAAAATTCTTATTTCTATGACAAGATATTTCAGAGTTGCTCCCATATAAATTTCATCGAAATCGAAGTACCTTATGGATAATTTACATTTTTTGAAGAAAATATGAATTCGGAGAATGTTTACATTGACGACATTATAATTCAACCAAAGTTTTCACGTGAAGTCGGGTTGTTTAATGCTCTGCATCCGTTGATTATAGTTTTAAATTAGAGATACTTATAACCAACGAATGCAGAGCATTAAAAAACCGACTTCACGTCAAAACTTTGGCTGATGTATAAGGTCATCAATGTATAAATACGTAAGTACATACTTTTTCAATTGATTACTCAATTGATTTCTATGTAATATATATGGGACCACCTGTGAAGTATCCTCTATCATATGAAATAAATTCAACATCAATTCATAATTTTAAATATACAAAAAAAGAAACATGGAAGTCGATTGAAAATTAGACCGTAATATCGAATATGACCCAATGTTTTTTAATATAAATCTTATTTTTTCGATTACACTACATTTTACACGATATTTGAAAAAGCACATAAAATAATAGATATATATAGGATCACAAAGTAAGTAGCAGTCACATGCATTGAGCTATTATTACAAGGTAAAGAGAAGCTATACCAAAATAAAAAAATGTGTTGCTTTGATGACGTGATTGTTGGTACAAGCGCCCTTCACAGTAGTTAAGGCGAGCAGGCTCTAACACAGGACGAACAAAACCTATGTCCTCTCTATACTTAGTGATATTATCCCAATACTCAATGGTTAAATAAGACTCAAAAACTATAACATTATTTAGAAAAAGAGTACGAGAACATTAGGTACCTTTCTCTAAATACATAAAATTTAAGTCAAATTAATCAACGAATATAACTCACAATATTTTATATTTATGTATGTAAGTATGTATTTATTTATTAGTAGTGTATTTATTATATCTCAGTGCAGGTATTTAATTTAAGTATTTTATTATTTGAATATTATTTTTGTTACGCACGCACTGATTTTGTTTCGATGTACCTCTCAAGTCACAGGTGAGCTGGTAGAAATTTCTCTCAGAAATAAGCTATACCTTTGTACATTTGTCTTTAAGTACCGAACATTGTATCTTTTAAACTGTGAGTACATGAATAATTAAATAAATAAATACATTTTTGTAGCCCCGTCCAAAAGCTTTTAAAAAAAGTTCAAATTTCAAATAGCTTTTTTGTAAAATTCAGAATCCCAGGTTTACCGCCACCATTCCTGTAGCAGAGGTAGGGAAACCGCCACACATTGGCCAAGTCCACTGCAAACCCGATGATGGAGAGAAGGAAGTCAGCGCCCGTACCCCATGTCTCCCGACCATCGTTGATTTCTGGACAGGAAGAGAACACATAGTCATACACCCTGTATAAAAGGTCTAGAAATAAGAAGAGGGTTAAATTAGACGTGGTTTGAAGCTAGTTTCTATCTACCTACACTATCTTCCTACTTATGAAAAATACACTTAGTGCTAAGTAGAAAACTATTATTATTAGGTATTAAAAGAAAGGACAGTGTTCATTTATTGTTATTTTGGTTTCAATATATTTTTTTAATAATTAATTTTTGAAAGAACTTTAGTCCCATCACAAATTGCTTCAAAATATTGCAGAGTCAAATAAGAATGTATAAAACACAAACAATAAGCAAATGAGGTACCTATATTTATGAAACATTGATTTGATTACTTTGGCTAAAATACTTTATTGTTTCATAATTTTTCGGACAGGAATCGCATAAACTTAAGAAAACCTTATTTTTTTATATTATGTAGGTACAGAAGGCTGCACATCAAGCGTTACAAATCTGTCAAAAAAATTTACTTGAATCTGAACTCTATGCCCTCTACATTTAGTTTAAATTGGTTGGGAAAAATTGACGGGTAATGTAACGCTTGATCTGTTGACTACTGTACCTATATGCAGCTTGCTACAAGCTCATTTATGCAATGAGCCATGAGTCTCTCCCCTTAGTGACGAGGAAGTTATACCCCGGAAGTGTTGTCTATGCTTGATATAAACTCACCCGCTTTAATACTATTTGCTCGTATCCTTTTCGTGGGTTCCCCGAAAAAGGTTTCGCCTTCAAGTTGAATCTTTGGGTCCTCTGAAAACAGAACAGTTGTTTAAACAAACGAGTTGTTTGTTTGTTTGATTTAACATGCTGACAAACAGGTAAATAAAAAAGCTTAAAAGTGTGACTGCTTGTATCATTAATGAGAATAAAGTACACTCTGGCAAATAATTCAATGCAGTAAATTGACAGTTCCAGTGTGCCCACTTTAGGGAAGAAAAAAAATGTGATTAAGGGAATGAATGTAATTATTTTTAATAATAATAATGTATTATATTTATGCTTACAATTTTTTTATGGTTCTGTTAGCAAAAGGACAACTCTACTTGAAATTTATTTTTAACGACAAAAGGAGTTTAAAAATAAAGTAGTTATAAAGTCGATTTTACTTCTACTGTAACCGTTTTAAAGCACTAGGTATGATTGGTAATTTCTTGTTTTCATGAACACTTTGAATATAATTTACGCACCTGAAATTCAATTATTTATAAATTGCTATAAAATTTTATACTAAACGAATGACAAAGACTCGCTCATTTTAGATTATTCCCATTCAGTACTTACACTACGAAGTTTTTAACTGGTATCATTATTTTTCTATTTCACATTTCGAATTGTCAGTTTACTGCATTGAATCATTTGCAAATTATTTGCCATGGTATAGACTGCACATTATCGAAAAAGATACACTCGTATATTTTTATTTGAGTGCGACACAGAGGTTTTTTTTGAGTTTAAAAACCTCTCATAGATTTTTGGCAAAGACCGACAAATGCGGTACCTACATACCTATATAATATAATACATACATAACTTCACGCCTGTATCCCTTACGGGGTAGGCAGAACATCAGAGGCTATGAAACTACTTGAGGTCTCGTTTGACAAATATAGAGGTATTACAATGATGGAGAGACACTATATTATATTTTGTATTAGCTATATTTATGTTTCGACCACTATGTTATCACCTGAGTGGAATAAAAAGAGATTATTTTTGGATTTATTAGTTTTACTTACTTTTGTAACAAGACAGCGTCACCACAGAACCTTTTGTAGATTTGTAATCTGTAACAAATCATTTATGTTATTTAACGTATTGTATTATTCTTCATAGGTTATTTACATTTATTATTTATACACACTCCTAAATGACATGGTTTCTTGGGATGTATCTATTGAGCACCACTATTGAGTATATATTGATTTTTACATGTTCGCTATATTTTTTTTAAATTAATTAATGATCACTTAAGTAAGTAATCTAGAGGAAACCGACGTCGGTTAATTTTTACTTATAAATAGAGAAAAATACGTTTTCCGAGCATAAAATTTCGTTTATATATTTGGTTTTAAATAAATCTTTCTGGCAAGAGCCTTTCTTTTGTACAATAATTGATGTACAAACAAACTTTTTTTCGGTCGATTTAATACGTATATGTATTGCAGAGGTTGTACCTGCAAAGGCACCGAAACTGAAAGGTAATTCATAAATAATCAAACTCGATCTGATGATTCAGTCACCAGACCAATGTCTATAATTTTTCTTACGTTCATCCTACATCTAAGCATACGTATAAATCGATTCTGAAAATTCTTGTTTCATATGATAGAAGATACTTCAGAGTTGGTCCCATATAAATTTTATTGAACGCGATGAAGTAATTCATCATGGATAATTCCAAATTTTTGAAATAATATGTATGAATTCGGAGATTATACTTTAACGACATTATAATTCAACCAAAGTTTTGACGTGAAGTTGGGTTTTATTAATGCTCCGCGTCTTCTTTAACTGTCCCACCACTTATCAGTTCTGGTTGAAGTGTACCAAATTATTTAACCGCAAATTATTAACTGTTACACCTTAATTACGAATTTATTTCAGTCAAATATCTAAACACCTCGTGTAGAATGTCCGATCAATTCAATTCTATTGAAATTCTTTTCATAGTACGATCGCACACCATTCTTAATAGAGTGGCTCGGCGTTCCAATACGACTTAATAGAATACCGCCGGGAAAAACGCCGGGATACGGGATAATTCCCGGAATTCCCGGGTGTATTGGCGGGAAAATTGCCAAGTATTCGGGATATTTAGCGAGGAGTATAATGTGGATCCTAATTTTTGGTTGAAAGGCAGTAAAGATACGAGGTATGAAGTGTTTTTTGTAACGGCCTTTTGTAATTCTTTGAGTGATTATTTATGTAAGTATTTAAAAAGATTATAAAGGTATTTTATGTTATATCTACGACATGTCTTAACATATTAATCAACATACAATTAAACTTGTTAAAGAGTATATTTAATATTGTTTCGCTTATTTGTAAGTTGCTGTGTGAATAAGTTATGAGTACCGTCCTTATCATGGCGCTTCATCAGTGCCGAAATATTGAGGACTCAAAATAAATTAATAAATAAATAAATATTTCTGACACTCACACAGCATTATCTAGCCCAAATTAAGTTTCTTAAAGAACTTGTGTTATGGATACTAGATAACTGATATACTTAAGAAATATATGAACATACATATTGAATAAATACATATTTTTTATTAGAATAAACTCAAATAAACATATAAACATCCATGACTTGACGAATAATATCTGTGTTCATCACACAAATATCCGCCGCCCCGCCGGGATTCGATCGAACCCAGGACCTCTGGCATAGAAGGCAATGTATGTTACCGCTACACCAGCCGGTCGTCAGGTAATTAAAATTATGGAAAACTTCCCGTTATTAAAGTAAATTTAATTTTATCATTCTTGTGTATAATCGTTACCTTAGCTGTTTATCCGAAGAATAGACCCACTGATCTACTGCCTCTGGTTAAGCGGGTACGAGTGATCTCCGCCTTGTGGTAGGATCTGACTAGCGTCCACCTTTCAAATAAAGTTTTCTGCGAAATATCTCCGCCTCCAGCCGTGATAGGTAGGGGAGAACGGATATGGCTGTCTCACGGGTTGGTTGTCACAATTGTCATCAAAACAAGCGCCGAAGAAGCACAAGAGCGACACCCCCCTCTTCGCTTCACCGCTGTATCTGAGGTGAAGAGCTTTTGCGCTTCTTCAGTGCTTGTTATTGAACTGATTCATTAATTCCGTTTTGTTTTATGACAATTGTGACAACCAACCCGTGAGACAACCATACCCGTTCTCCCCTATGTTCTGGGAACATTTTATGAAGAGCCAGTTCAAGATATGCACTTACCAACAGGTGAAATGGAGTTCAAACGCGAGGTGATATTTTTCGATTTGAAAAGGATTCCGTAATCTCAGATTACTAGCCACCGCGCGCGGTTTTACCCGCGTGACTTTTGATCCCGTGGGAATTTCGGGAATAAAATAGCCTATAACCTTCCTCAAGAGTTGGGCTATCAATTGCAAAAAGAATTTTTCAAATCCCACTTGTAGTTTCTGAGATTAGCGCGTTCAAACAAACAAAAAAACAAACTCTTCAGCTTTATATATTAGTATAGATATAGATTACATTTTAAAATTCTGTATCATCTATTATCAACCTCTCATATTTTTTTTTTAATTATTGAAAGTACAGACACAGACTCGTTAGACTTTTTAAATTGTATGGATTTAAAATTAAAAATCAACAAAGTTAGAGTATGAAAGTTAGCACTTTGAGGTTCACTTGATTTAATTGGAAAGTTATAAAGAGCTTGCTCCAGGTCTTCGATCAAAAAACTTAGCCGACAGTTTATGAGTGTAAAAAACTTAGCCACAGTAGATGGCTTTCTACTTGATATACAAGTACATATAGATAACTTAGTCATTGTAAAATTTATATTTAAGTAATTATAGAACTATTTTTATAGCTTCGCAATATTCTGTATTGCCTGACTACTTTTATAAATATCAACTAACTTTTTTTATCAATCAATATATATAAAACTGTTCCGTTACTGACTGAGTGACTGAGGTACTGAGTGACTGAGTGACTGACAGACAACGTACAGCCGTAACTACTGGGCGTAGAGAGCTGAAATTTGGAACATACATTCTTTAGGGGATGTAGGGGTGCATTAAGGAAGGAATTCCCGAAATTCCCACGGGAACGGGAAATATAGGACTTTTTAGTTTGTATGAAAAATCTTATTCCTTGAGTATACCGATGTGAAACTTGGAGTAAAGGTTTTTCATTGAGTTTCTGGTTGTGTTATGAAAGGAATTCCTGAAATTCCCACGGGAACGGGAAATATATGATGTTTTAGTTTGTATGAAAAAATCCCATCCCTTGAGTGCACGGATGTGATACTTGATATAAAGGTTCCTCAAAAAGTGTCTGTTTGTATTATGGAAGGAATTTCCGAAATTCCCACGGGAACGGGAAATATAGGACTTTTTAGTTTGTATGAAAAATCTTATTCCATGAGTGTACGGATGTGATACTTGGCATGAAGATTCTTCAAAGAGTGACTGGTTGTGCTACGAAAAAAATTCCCATAATTCCCACGGGCACGGGAAATATATGATTTTTAGTTTTTATGAAAAAAACTTATTCCTTGAGGGCGTGGGTGTGATACTTGGTATAAAGGTTCTTTCAGTGGGTGTCTGGTTTTACAGTTTCTGAAATTTCCAAGAGAAGGGTAGTTAAGCGCATACGAAGTTGCGGGATAAAGCTAGTATTTCTATAAAATTTAAAAGGTATCTTGTATTTAAAGAAGGTACCTAGTTATTATTACGACCGACGATAGAAAAACCCATTTAAAAAACTACCTATTATACGATGTTTAATAGGAACACTAGAAAATAAATACAATTTCTAATAAAACATTTATAAAAATCATTATCCCAAAAACGCCATATTTAACTACATACCTTTATGTCAATTACCAACATGTTTGCTTTAAATCTCCAAAACCTTGGCTTTTAAACGTTTTAATTATTTTTTGCGTTCGGTTTTAACCACAGACATACGTCTATATAGACAACAGTTTTAACCATTCATTAGTATCAAATCAAAGGATCCTATCTAAATAGAAATAAAATCTCCGAGCTCATCAAAAATCAATCATTACAGTGACCAGTTTAAGGTGCCTTCCGATCTGATCCCACAATATTTTATTCGTTTATTTATTAGGAAGAGTGTAGACTCAAGGAGAGAGGTCTTTGCTCAGCAGTGGGACATAAATGGCAAGATAAGGTAAGATATGATGGATTCAAATAATGTCTCATAATAAAAACAACATTTATGACAAAGGGCCCTAACAACTAGGGTGGCTCATTGGCTAGAGTCGTCAATATTGGCAAGTTTTCAAATCTACATACATAAAATCAGTGTCGTAACTCAGCATGTGCGCGTTACTGTTTCAATATTCCACCTAGAACACATGTAACACCATACCTTAATAGCCACAATTTTCTCAAAATGAGGGCTCGTCAACAACTTTTTCTGGCTTGTCTCATGTTTGACGTCGTCTGGACTCAAGCCCCAGCGTATCTTCATGAAAAACTTGTCTGGCGTTCTCAAAGCAGTCGTAACAACATAAGGTCATGTACAAATCCACTTTCTGTCCCTGAGCATCGAACTGCAGCATTCCGTGGTAGTTTCAGATATCAGTCAAGCAAATGCTGGAATAATATACCACCACCTATCCGCGATACTAAGCTCCGCGCTAGTTTCAAGGAAAAGTATAGAATACACTTATTTGAAAATCAACTCAATGTCTAAACACATAAACTTATATTTATATCTGTTATACCTGTTGTTTTAATCTAAAGTTAATACTTTTATTTATTAGTATTTATTTATTATTAGTTTCAAATAAAATCCTGTTATATTTATTCATTTCATTATTTGTAGGCTTTTCTGTTGTGCTTATATTTCATTGCTTGCTTGTTTCTATATATATTTACATTTTAAATTACTCTGCTGGCTTCTTAATGTGTATGTCGCGTTTTAACCTACTCTTATTTATTTGCATTAATTAAGAACATATATATATAAGAATGAGTCTGTATCTACCTACTCCCAGGCAGCGGCTGAAAATCAGCGCTTTGCTAGCTTCCTAGCAAAGCATTAGGCTGAGTCGTCGCCTTTTGTTTTTTAGTTAAGGTATTTATGCTTCTATAAGTATGCACTGTTTAGTCATAAGTTATTTGTAGGTTTAATTATGTTACCTAAAAAACAATAAAGATTTTCTATTCTATTCTATTCTAAAATCTAATAAATCGTTGATTCAAATATGACCATGAAACAAAATATTGCGATTGCGCTCGACATCACAAAATCTCGATATATGGTCTACGTTTTATTTCTTTACTGGATATTTATCATTTATATGGGCACCGTTTTATAGAACCTGTTGAGCTGTACTACGTCGTGTGACGAAATCGCGTCATTAAGAGGAGCGGTCCCAAAATGGGCATTTACAGGGGCCAAGGTCACAGGGTACATAGCCCCAGAAAGGTTGAGCAACTTAAAAGAAACTAGAAAATATACTCAGATTTCATAGATGTGAGACATCAAGTAAGTGCCATCACATCAACAAAGACAAAAACAAAGTATAAGAGATTAAACATCGTTTAAAACCTTTAATTTTATGTAAATAACACGTTTCATTTTAGTATGGACGTCTGGCCAGCACCTGTGCCAAATAAAGTAATTGTGGAATACCATTATGAAAACACTTAAAATAACTGTTACTTAATGAAATTGTTAGCTGCTTTTCGACGACGCCATATTTAAGTCATATTTTCACTGATATTTCTATATTTTTGATTTCTGCCTGGACGTAAAAGATGATTTCTTTAATTATAAAACTGTGGAGATTTATGGCAATACGCTCATTTTTACCCACGACGGAACGGAGACGGTATATGCGTTTGGGGTGAGAGGGTGTTTGTGCAAACCAATGTTACCATTTATCTCCAGAACCACTGGTCCGATTTTAATGCGGTTTTCAGTAGTCGCTTTGGATTTGATTGGGGCATGTTCTTAGATAGGTGTAGCGGTAGCAACTCACCAGGGGGCGTTGCAGTAAACATTTGTTTGTAAATGCCAATGTTACCGTTTATCTGCAAAACCATTGGTCCGATTTAAATGCTGTTTTCAGTGATCGCTTTGGATTTGATTAGCGCATGTTCTGAGATAGGTGTTACGGTAACAACTCACCAGGGGGCGCTGCAGTAAATATTTGTTTGCAAACCATTGGTCCGATTTGGATGCCGTTTTCAATTATCGCTTTGGTTTTTGATTGGTATAATGTTGTATGATATCGTGTTACGTTACAAGCCCCAGCAAAGTTGAGCCACCAGCAAAGTTGAGTTGTATACTTATTATAATACTTCACTATATATTAAAATAAACTACATGGGTTTTCACATTAGAGGGCTGATGAGGAACGAGGTGTTGTATAATGTAATGTATGGTACCTATATTATGCTCTTTAAAAAGTTTGAAATAAAAAACAAAATAAAAATTTTGAAAAACCCACGACGCGACGTTTAAAAAGTAATTGAAAAAGAACACAATAATTTAAGATCCCCCGACTGAAATGATTTATGTGACGAGAGATAATTAACGTGAAAAGCTTTTTTAAATCAATATTTTAAATTTCAATATAAAACTACAAAACGAATTCATTCAATGGCAGCCCCAGACGGATTTTCTTGCTCTTCTTATAAAGTTTATACGAAGTTGAATACCTATGTTATTGCGACATCTACATCTTCGAAAACCGAATAGGTAAGCGTAGGGAAGTGCTATGGAAACGAATAGTATGTTGTTCATAATATGGCCGACTCTGTGTGAGATCAAGTGAACTTTTAAAAAAGCTTTTCACGTTAATTATCTCTCGTCACATAAATCATTTCAGTCGGGGGATCTTAAATTATTGTGTTCTTTTTCAATTACTTTTTAAACGTCGCGTCGTGGGTTTTTCAAAATTTTTATTTTGTTTTTTGTTTTTTCATTTGTACACGTAAATTATTGATTCAACTTAAAATTTGTTTGTTCCATTTGTGAATAATTTCCACGATTCTAAAATTTGACACAGGTTGCGGTCAAGAATGCAACGGAACCTTTGGTGAAACCGATCAATAGCCAATTAGGACGTCATATCAAATCTGTGATAGGAACAGCCCCAGAGTCCCTCACCGAGGCTACGTAAATCATGGAATCGTCCTCCAAACGCATTTGTTATCTTAAACGCAGTCCATTTATAGCTCTGTATTGTCTTCCTTCAGGTGATCGAGTCAATTTACTTTACTGCCAAGACTGTTTTCATTTCGATATAAATATAAAATCGGAGAATCGTATTCAAAAAAAAATGAACAAAATGATTTTTTTTATTCATCTTAAGACCATCGACCACTTTGGCGATGGGGTAAACCTGTCTGCCTCAGACGCCAGTGGCTGCGGGTTCGATTCCCGCACGGAAAAAAAAATGTTTCGTGTCTGGGTATTTATTTATTTATATTCTAGGTTCCCCCTAGTTCGCTACATGGTATCCCATAACACAAGCTATGCTTACTTTGGGGCCATGTAGTTGGTGTGGTTGTCTAAGGATTTTATTTATTTATTATTTATCGAATGGCCGCTTAATGACGTCACAATTTTGTAGTTCGGCTTTAACAAGGTGTTGATGGTAATTGAATAAGATATTACAATAGACCAAGAGACAAACAAAGCCAGCGGAAAAAAAACTGTTGGCACTATTTATCAGTCAGGATTATACGAATTAATACAAATAGGTACATACAGTACAAATTGATCATGACATAAAAAAAATAAACACAAGACAGCTAATTGTTAGAGCCATGCCACAACCAAATTGCTTATATAGTGTAGCATTGAGCTATGGATGCACAACACGAACATGACAAACTGGGAATAAAGTATTTAAACCTCCTCAACCATATTTTAGGGAAGAGGGTGACACGATACCCGTCGCTTATTCAGATTAATGTTTCAGGTAATTTCCGGAATGAGTATTGAGTTATTTTGGGCAATTTGTTTTTATTGGCAATTAAAATAGCGTTTTATATTTATAATGGCAACTTCGCGATTTACGTATACTTTATAACTCAAGGGACAGTGAGGTCACGAGTCTTATTTACAGGGCTATTTTCAATCAGAAATATTAAGATATGGCACCAATTTTTTTTTACAAATAGTCGCTGTTAATGAACGCAGCTACTACGACGCAGCATTTTATCGAGTAAGTTTGATAATACTACGACGTAGTACCTACTATAAGATGTTTTGTAGTAGCGCGTACTCGTCTTTATTTTAACATCGTAAGTCCTGACTATTTAAAACATGTGTTTTTAATAGTCAGGAGTTAGAGCCGAACATGCTAAAAAAAGTACATAGGTATTCTAAGCAGTGCTTCAGTCCCAGATCAAAAGTGCTGTATTATGTTTGTGTTGTATTTGTAGCAAGTCATATCTGACATATTTTTGTGTTTATGAGAGTGGTGAAGACAACCTACATTTGGGGCCAATTTTAATTTTTTTTTGTCCTTTTTTACTATTTTAAGTAATGCTATGGCCTACAATTCCATTGAAAATAGTAGAATAATATTTTGTACTATTTCTAGTGTGTTAGGTTTTTTTACTTATGCAATTCCGTTAATAGCTTCGGTCTGAACAGTACTTTATTTAGAATGTTAGGTCTTACGAGGTTAATGGTATTCATTCATAATTTAGAATGAACATGCTTAACTTAATATGTAAGCGAACATAATAATTTTTTTGTAAAAAAAAATACATACCTTTTTGCAAAAATCGATTCTAAAAATGATACTTATTGTGTAAACAAAATTTGGCCGGTACAAAATAAAGACTAACTGAAGTACTTTTGAAACATTTAAAACTGTAAATTTTTGATAGTCTCTTAATTAATCAACGCCGTCGAACCGATTTCCCATATCATAACTATATATTATATAATCATATCCTTGCATAGGAAATCCAGCGGGGCTAGCATGATACCGTCGACACCGATAAATCGGGCCTTTTATCGATATTTTCTTAGAATATGGTATTGAGTGTATGTAATTTATTAAGATTATGACATATTTGGTTCTGTGGTCTTAATCATGGTATCAAATCGAGTAATTCTATCTATTATGGTGCGCATATTAGCTTACATAATAGTATAAAATAACAAAATAATATTTATCTTGTCGATTCGACTATTTATCGATGGTTGCATGCTAGTCCTGCAGGAACCTAAATAGGCTGCTAATTGTAGCTGCTTCATATTGAAAACAAAGGAATTCAGGTGGAAAGCAGCTTCTCCGATACAGAAGCTGTTACGAGACGGTTTTCACAAAGAGCTTTTGTTATTGGCTAATTAGTATCTGTTGTAGTCACTTTAATCTATTCTTCCTCATTGCATAATGCAGTTGGAGTTGGTATGGATGCGTCACAGAAATAGTTATGTAAATAGTTCTACACAGTGATATGGAACAAAACATTAACTCATCTGTGACGGTCAATTTTAAAATAATTAATAACTTATACGAAAATTTGACAGAAACAATGTTAGACTTGTATGTTTATACTTGCAAATTAATTTATAATTTAATTAATCAAAATAAACAATATCATACAGGGCGTTTGGTAGAGGGTCCGACAAAGTAAGTGAGCGTGCTCGGGAACAAATTTGGAGAACACTAGTTGGCCAAAAAAGATCTCAGATCATGTTTTTTTAATTTCTCAATTTTCACCAAAATTGTACACATTTTCCTCCATAAGTTTTTTCAAATCTATTAAAAGCTGGATTTTTTTATTTTATTTTGGTCTCTGATACATCCTTAGCCACGTAAAGTTACCATTCAATTGAGTAACGTTTTCCAATCCATGAATTAGAAAAATAGTTGTCTAGATACTCGCGTACTATGTAACTTGCAGTTCTGCTGTTGACTTCTACATTTGACTTAACCGCGCTCGATTTTTATGTCGGACGTGCTAAAGAGTTGGTGTACGAGGTAGAAATAAACACAAAAGAAAAATTGATGACAAGAATTGAGGACGCTTTTTCAAAAATTAAATGAGAATTGACGCTAAACACTGCCGCAAGAGAAATACTTCGTAGGTGTGAGGAGTGTATTCGTAACAGAGGAGCTGTGTTCGAGCAAGACTTGAAATAATGAAAAATGAATTTATTTCGGTTGTTTGAATTTTCCTTTATAGCTCATTTATTTTACAAGTTGGTAATTATTATAGCAATTTAGTATGTCACTGTAATAAGCAATACGTAAAAAGCTTTTAAACGAATATTACCTTTAGCATTGCCAGTGGTTTTGTTTTTAAATCATAGTCATAGTTTTACTTTGATGTAAAATTTATTTAGATTATTTCACTCTAAGATTTCTACATCAGTTAGTTTGATCTGATTCTATCCAATTTTGCTTTGCGTGGCGTATCGGAGACCAAAATAAAGTAAAAACATCCAGTCCTAAATAGATTTGAAAAAAGTTATGGAGGTAAATGTGTACAATTTTGGTGAAAACCGAAAAATGAACAAGCCAACTCGTATTCTCCAAATGGTAACCATATCGTGTGTCCGCGTCATTGCCGCGCCAAGGGCCACGGTTCAGCAACAGTTCTTGGGGGCCTTTGTTGGGTCCTGAAAGAAACTAAAAACTTACCAAAAGCCCTAGGAGTGCTGCTAGCTGAGCAGTAGCCATCATCCCTGACGCTACGGCCACCCGGCGTGCCGACCGCGCCGCGACTCAGCAGGGCGGGGCTCGCGCGCTGTTCCTCGTACGACGGAGCCGTGTGTATCACTACACCACTGTTGCTTAGTGACGCCTGGGGGACATAGAAGAGTTTAAGTTTTATTTTCTCTAGGGAATCAGGTGAAGCTGATGGTTGGTGGGCTGCGGGCCTAATGTCGAATCTTCGCCAATCAGCTGATTGGATTAGGCATCTAGTAGCGAATAGTGGAACTCGGACGTAAAACATTCGTCTCTTATGTAGATTGGGTTGAAATATTCGATTATATTGTATTCGTTAAAGTTATTTTAGATATTGTCTTAAGTGAACGACAAACGCGAAGATATCCAACTAGCCGTTGCGCGCGGTTTTACTCGTGCAATTTCGAATTCTGCGGGAGTACAGGGATAAAAAGTAGCCTATGTGCTATTCCGGACTATCACTATGCCAAATTTCATCCAAATCCGTTCAGTCGCTCTGCAGTGGTTGAGGAACAAACATCCATAAATTCAAACTTTCACTTTGATCATTTGAAAATAAAATAAAGTCTTCTTTCAACAAAATACGCTATCTAGGATATTTAAAGTACTTCCCCTTCATGTCCTATAGCCTTGGGACGCCCTGTATAGCAGGTTATTGCGTCGTATGGCGTCGCGTAGCATCCGGTCGCTCACTTAGGACATTGTCTTATTAAATAGCAGTTACGCATGTTTGTATCCGCGTAGGTAAGTTTGATACCGTGAAAAAATTTTGATAAAACAACATATTGGTCTTTGAACGCGTGAATCTCCGGGTCGGATCTAAAAAGATTCATTTTATTAAGAATTTCTTACAGGGTTGAGAGTAAAGTGCACGAATTATCACACAAAAAGTTACAAGAGCGCTTTCCTCAGGGCCAACGCAACGTCCATGACGTACGCGCGTACTGCACGCATTACGCAGTGTTGGCCCTCAGGGTAGTCCTGATGTCATAATCGAATAATTCAAGACAATCCACATTAGAGACGAATGCTTTACGTCCGAATTCCACTATTCGCTACTAGGTGGCTAATCCAAACACCTGATTGTCGAAGATTACACATTCAGCCAGCAGCCCACCGTCCATCAGCTTCACCTTATTCCCTAGAGATAACGAGATTCTATATGTTTTTTCGGGTTTAACCGGATCTCATGTCCTCTGGCTGGAGTGTAGGTTTTCGTGGGTTAAAGCGAAGTCTGTTAACTTTCCCGCCTAAGAGTTTGACAATATCATCAAATCATCACAACTCCTTGTTCTTATGAGCCCACTGCAGGGCATGAGTTTTTCCCCTGGGTGACGAGGAGGTATGCCCAGTGCTGGGTGGTGAATGACAGAATATTCGGGGCACCGGAATGGCTTCTGACAAACCATAACGACTACTGTATACAAGTATACAGCACCCGGGACCGACTGCTTAACATGCCCTCCGAAGCGCGGAAGTCGTCGTTATAAACTAATGGTCGGTAGTCACCCATTCAAGAACCGACCGCGCAAAACGTTGCTTAACTTGTGATATCGTATGATACACACAGTAACCACGGCGCCACGACGACTTCCACGTTTGACGTTTTGATGTTTGACCTCACCTGATGATAAATGGTCGATTTAAAACTGACAAATTGTTTAAGGGTTATGAATGTTCTGCAGCAACCACAGTAATTGTAGCAGGGTTCACAAGAAGATGACTTAGTGGTAGAGTCTGACCAATGAAAGCTGTCCACGAAAAAAAGCGAGAACTTTAAAAAGTAAAGATCATGCAATGCTAGTTTTACCCTGCCTAAATGAAGTTGATACTATTTATTTATCGACTTCGATAAAGGAGGACGTTATTTATTCGATGTATGTGTAGGTATTAACTTCGTTTAAGCAGCGTGAAGCCAGGTGGCGCATCTTGATTTTCAAAATTACCTCCTTTTTTCTTGGACAGCTTTCAATCCCGTCAGGATCAGTCGGCTGGCTAGATTACACTTCATACAAAATCTGCCGCTAAATATGACTCCAACTGTAATGTGTTCCGGCAATTACCTAAATACGGTGATATCATATCCCACTTCACATACTATGAGGCAAATTCATTCAGGAAAATAGAGTTACTTACAATAGTGGAGACTTTGGACTCATGGTAGCCTTCTCTCTCGTAGTTGGGCCGGGAGCGGACGGGAGGCAGTGAGCCAAGGACATCGGAGTTCTGACCGTTGCCTTCCATGTCACTGGCCTGAAATATTTGTATCAATAAAGTTCCTTTTTTCATATTGATTAATTGAACTTAAGTATCGTAAACATATGAAATTCTCCAAGTTAATGGATGAAGCCCTTGGATAGTGTATCAGAAAAAAAGAGATGAACTGCTTGCGACCGTTCTTTAGGGACCCGACTAATTGATCGAAATCGATCGGCTGCCTTATCACGTAACTTGCAAGAGCAAAGCGATGGCATGAATTACGCAAGATTTGCTAAAAAATAACTAATTCGTATTACGTTACAGCAAAAGCAAAGCCATAACAATCGGACGACTGTGCTGCCTCTATCGTACAATCGATGTCCTAAAAGTGCATATATAATCCCTTTGACTTTCATACTTTTCGTCTGCGAAATTTTAAAAGCAAACATCTGTTTCACATTTTATTAGTTTCTTTTTTACTAACAAATTCTTTTTGGCGCTAGTATCGTAGCAATAAATGCATTCTGCGATCAACGAACGATTGAACTACTATTGCTTACATAATACGATGTAAAGCAATGAATCGCGCGTCCATGGCGTGATGACTGCGCCATTATAGCTGATCGGTAATATTTACGTGATAAGGCAGCGGATCTGATCGGTTTGGCCTAGTAAAAACTATTGATCGACATCGACTAATCTATTCTACCATCGATTGACACCTTCGATCGACGATCGATCCGTTGGTGTGGTAACACCCTTACAGACTCGGTGGTTAGATATTTAAAATTATAAATCATGTAAACTTATTTATGATTATTCACTATAATGAGTTATAATATTAATGAGAGAAAATTAATGTATTTGTTACTTGTAAGAAAATGTAGGTATTATTGTAAAATAACTCCTAAAATAAAAAAAAGACGTGTGGCACTCGGAGACTGCCGCGGTAAAGCTATTGCATAGCATTTTTATCAACTTATGCAATTATAATCTGTGCCGGAAGGTGTTAGGTTTTTTTCGTTACGGAATTTCTGGATTCGGTAACCCCGATAGAAGCTATGCAGTAGCTTAAAATCGTCCGCCCTGAACATCCCGCCCTTGGATAAGCGCATGGACTTATTTCCAAAGTGATACTTCAAACTCAACGATCTCATTTAAATCGATATTTATACCAGATATCTTATCCATTTCAGTAACTTCCTTACGAGTAAGTTAAATTAATTTTGATAATAATTACTTTTCATTTTACTAACAATTTTGAATACGGAATAAATATTATGTCTAAAGCCGATCATCCCTATATAGTGGATTTACCAAGAAGTCGAACAAAACGCTTCGATAGTTCCTTTTTGGTACGGATTGCCAAGGAGTGGAACAATCTGCCTGCGTCTGTTTTTCCTGACCACTACAGTCCTGGAACTTTTAAGTGTCGAGTGAATAGGTTTCTCGTGGATGGGCGTGTAACACCATAGTCTTCATGCGCACTTTCCATCAGGTGGCATGGAAGACAAACGTCCTATCCATACAATATAAAAAGAAAAACCACCGCCAACTAAACTAAGTTAGTTTTAACTTAGCTCGCATAGTTAAGTCAGGTTTTCATACATGTGCGTCCGGCGCAAACTATGTCTATTTTACACTGATTTTAAGCAAATGTATGAAAAACTGGCTCGTTAAGCTAAACAAACTTAAGTTTTATATCCCAAGCTTTGTAAAACTTGATTAACTATGAATCAAATCACATTTTGATTGAAACTCTCGACTAGCATATTACCAGCCAAATTGTTTATTTTTTAACATCTAATTACTAGGATTAAGTCATAATATACGTTTATCACAATGATGATTATAACTCTACTTTAACCCTCTGCAAAGTACGTATCTTACCCAAACGCCCTGTATACTCTAATGTGTCTAAACAGCCACATTTGTGAGTATCAAACAAACTCACCTGCCTTTGTGGCGACGACCCTCTACGGGAGCCGCTACTCGACGAGCGGTTGCTGGCCTCTACAAACAAACAAACAATCAATGAATAGGTATGTGTTCTAGTAAAAACACACTATCGTACGGGGAAAGCAGTTTACGTATTAGCGTGCAGTTAGTTAAGAATATCAAACATTCAAAATCCATTTAACAGAATAATAACTCAAATGAGTTAACACCATATCTAAACCTAACTACCCTAACCACTGTAATATCAAAAAAAATAGTTATCCTAATCGGCTAGGAACACTAAAAGAAGTTGATGACCTAAATTTAAAAGGATTCAATCAAATAAAGATTACACAAGTTACCCTCCGGTCCCCGAAGGCTAGCGTGCTGGTAAATAATTACTAATTGTCCTACCATTAAAATATGTCCTTCAAATAAAATTGCGAAATAAAATTATAGGTGTCACTGTGAATAACCCTGACAACGCGAATAGTTTATCTAATGTTGCAAACAAGGTTACGGTTGTATACAGGGTGGTACATAACTCATTAACAAAAATATGGTGTTTCATTTTATACTGTTTAAGTTAAGTTTAAACATAATTGGACTTGACTACAGGCAAAACTACATAAGTGTTGTTGCATGATTCGATGGCTACTCAAAAAGACTTAGGTAAGTAAATAATAATGAAATAATAAAATCCCCAGACAATCACACCAACTACATGGCCCCAAAGTAAGCATAGCTTGTGTTATGGGATACCATATAGCGAACTAGGGGGGAACCTAGAATATAAATACATAAATAGATAAACACCCAGACACGGAACATTTTTTTTTTCTGGTTCCGTGCGGGGATCGAACCCGCAACCACTGGCGTCTGAGGCAGATAGGTTTACCCCAACGCCATAGTGGTCGTCATGGCAAAATATGCAAACTTAAAGTTGTCACATACTTCGATACTTAAAAATATTTACCAAATGTAATGGTCACCCTAATTACTACGTTAAACTGTCAAAATCCCATCGCATGATAATATAGGGTAAAAATGGTGACCATAAATTCGGTGTTTTCAACCGACTTCCAAAAAAAGGAGGAGGTTCTCAAATGAGTCTGCGTGTTTTTTTGTGTCTTTGTTACACGATATTTTGGACACGATTTCGAAAATTCTTTTTTCATATGATAGAAGATACTACATAGTTGGTCCCATATTCATTTCATCGAAATCGGTTTAGTACTTCATTGAAAATTTCAAAGTTTTGAAAAAATATGTATGATTTCGGAGAATGTTTACGTTGATGACATTATAACTCAGTCAAAGTTTTGACGTGAAGTCGGTTTTTTTAATGCTCTGCATTCGTTGATTATTGATCTTTAAAAAATATTATCTGTAAAGTTTAATTGTTTGAATAAGATTTAGTGCACAGAATTTCCCTATTAAAACAAAAAATCTGTTTACGAATTAATTTTCCCCCAGTATATAAAACATAACATGACCATTAAATGAGGAATGTAGAGCTTTGGTTTATTAATTAAATTAAAAATAATATTTCAAATAACCATTCCGTTAATTTTGTTTTGTTTCGGTGTCTTTACCCCGTGCATAGTCACTCGTGACCACGGGGCCGTAGATTCATTAAATTCACTATCAATTCTACGTAGGGAACTGTCAAAATGTATGTATAGGTAATTAAGTTTAGTTTAAGTCTGAGCCTTATGGTGCGTACACTACACATCCAAATACGCAACGTGCGCAGAATGTTACATTAATAGTTCCATTTCAGCAATCTGTACGCACCATTAAACTGCAAACATAGCAACAACTGAAAGCCATCCACGCTTGTGTAGGGTTGACTTTAAATAGCCCTACAGTCCCTCTTTATTTTTTTTACTTGAGGAAAACGTGCAATAACGTCCCCTACCGCCCAAGGGGGAGCGGCGGGATATGTGGGGATGATCCGGCGTGGTTACTGTGTGTATCATACGATATCGCAGGTTGAGCACCGTTCGGCGCGGTTCGGTACTTGGATGGCTGACCGCCGACCATTCATTTCTCACGACGACTTCCGTGCTTCGGAGGGCACGTTAAGCAGTCGATTCCGGGTGCTGTATACTTGTATACAGTAGTCGAAAGGGTTTGTTAGAAGCTAATTCGGCACCCTGAAAATTCTACATCCACCAATCAGCACTGGGCCAGCTTGGTGCTTTATAGCCTATACCTCCTCATCACCCAGGGGAGAGACTCATAGCCCTGCAGTGGGCTCATTACAAAGTCTGTTAAAAATATCTGCCTCTAACTGTCAGCGCCACCTACCTACATCTGCCAGTCCGCGATCATGGTGCTTGTAACAGCATCGAAATATCGGACGTGCGAAAACAAAATCAAAAATCGTGGTAAGAATCCCGTAAATTCATTAAATATAATCAATACAAAGAGTTGTGATGATAATGATGATGAAAAAAAAAACTGCAGTAGGTACTATACCGAGTACTATAGCTACGAATATAAGCTCATAAATGTAGATAAATTGGTCAAGTGGTTAGTTACCCCGACTGTGGTCAGTCAGCTCGCCTGCGCCCACGCTGTTCCCGCGGACGGGCATGTCCGCCATCTTGTCGTCACTAGGGTCTCGGCTTCATACTAACATCTGTGGACAATGTTATTTTAATTATTAGTAAAAGATATTCAAATTAAAAATATCTAAGTAGATCAAAAGACAGACAGTTGATTGAATTCAATGTATAAAATAAAAAAGAAAAGCATCCGGATAAAGGAATCAGTTAATCAAATAACATTTTAGTTTTTCAGGTTTACAATGGGCATTTCGGCAGCGCAACCATACTTAGCGCCATTTATTACCTATTTATTATCTGATATAGGTACTCATTTGATAGCTTACTAGACATTCAATCTAGTACTTACTAGTTTAAACTAACTGTAATATTAGCATAAAAAATAGTTAATATATTCTTGTGACCACGAAATCTGCAAAGACACCGAAAAGTCGAGTCAAAACGTAAAGTATTTTTTTAATATCATAAATCTTGAAACAATAAAATTACGAAGTCAAATTTAAAAAAAGTTTACCTATCACTTTTCCGTTTTAAAACAAACTTAATAAAAAATTGAAAAGCAGTTTTCTCTGAACTAAGATTAGTGCAACGCCGTCCCAAGCATCAGTGCGGTTAGTAATTAAAACGCCTTGGAAAATTCATTATAATACAACCTTCAAGTGAGAGGAGCGGCTAAGGCTGAGATCTAAAGAAGCCACACCGAATTAACTTTTCTATTTGACTTGAAAAAAGAGGAATTTGAAATTCGGCTGCATGTTTTAGCGAATATTACCTCAATTTTTGATGATTTAGTTCAGTAGATAAAGACGTAGGCCACGTCTTATAAACTTTATAAAATCAATAGAATTTTTTGAAAAGTTTGAAATAAAAAAGCAGTATGACGTTTTAATTTTTTAGTTCTTCTCAGCCAAAGTTTTAATGAATGTCTACCTGAAAAGATGGGCCTATGGTTTTAGCGTTCTTGGATAAGCTTGTCGTTAAAAGCGGCTTTAGGGTCGCCAGGCTAGCGACCACATTTCATATAAAGCCTGTTGATTCCTAAACACTGGGACATAGATTCTATGCTGCTTAATATCACCGTTCCATCAGCAATATTTTATGAAGAGCCAGTTGCCTCATAAGCCCAGTGTTTAGGAATCAACAGGCTTTTCAATCAACTGGAAGTGAAAGCCAAACATAGAATGTACCAGCTGCTACTCTTCCCGGGCATACTGTAAAAGTCAGTTAAGGAATTTAGGTTTTACTGGAAGTTTTTTGTGGGCGATAGGCTGACCCCCTGTCACTACAATAGTCTCTCTCCGCCATTTTAATGCCTCCAAATTTGTCAAACGTGACATCAGATGGTTTTATAACGTCTCGTGTTCTGCCTTCCCCATAAGAGATACAGGCGTGAAATTATATGAATGTAAGGTAAGTTACATATCTTTATTGCCCTTCTCTGCACTTACCATCCGGTAAGATGGAGGAAAAACTCAGTATTGGTAACCGATAAAAAAGACAGCCCACAAAGCGCATATAGGTACTTTATAACTTGAAATAAATTATTATTTAATGCAAAGTCCTACTTTTATAAAAATAAAGTTCAAAAACTAAAACACGCTCTAAAAAGTAGGTACGAAACAAGAAAATTGTCTACGCTGAATATTTATGTATTTACTTCATTGATAGCCACCTATTATAGCAAAACAGATTTATTGTTATATTAAAATAAAATCAAAGTGGCATACGACCACGGCTACCCTTTCAACATATCTCTATCAATATGACGTAAATACATAAATATTCAGCGTACACTATTTTCTTGTTTCGTACTTTTTAGAGCGTGTTTTTAGTAGTCGGGTTTTTGTTTTTAAACATGATTGTTTTTAACTTATTTTAGGAGTAATAGTGTGTGTAATATTTGAAATGTGCTAACGAAGTTCTTTCTTTTGATTCCTCACACGAAACCATAAGGATTTTTTTTAAGTTCCTTACTTTAAGTCCCCTAGAGGGCGCTGTAGTAAATTTAACGAAACATTATGTAGCCTATAACCAGCGGACAATAAAGAGGCTTCCAACGACACCTCATTTGTCCAATTATGATCACTAGTTTAGAAGTTCTGAGGAAACAGATGAACATCCATACCCACATACATACATAACGTCACGCCTGTATCCCTTGTGGGGTAGGCAGAACACCAGAGGTTATAAAACCATCTGATGTCACGTTTGGCAAATTTGGAGGTACCTATTATAAAGACGCAGAGAGACTTTTGTAGTGACAGGGGGTCAGCCTATCGCCCACAAAAACGCCTATAAAACCTTTGTCCCTTAACAGACTTTTACAGTATGCCCGGGAAGAAAAGCAGTTGGCACATTCTACGTTTTTCTTTCGCTCCCAGTCCAGCATGGACTGCACATACATACAGGTTAAAATCATAACCCTCCTTTTTGCTTCGCCGTTGTCGGGTATAAAGAGTTTTTGTTTCACATTCCTAACTTTATGGATTTGTTTGGTACAAATATTGTTTAACTCTGTAAAGCTAAAGTTGTCAATATTCATCATCATCATCACAACTCTTTGTAATGAGCCCACTGCAGGGCATGAGTCTCTCCCCTGGGTGAAGAGGAGGTATAGGCCATAATCCACCAAGCTGGCCCAGTGCTGGGTGGTGGATGCCAGAATTTTTAGGGCGCCTAGATGGCTTCTGACAAACCCTCACGACTACTGTATACAAGTATACAGCACCCGGGACCGACTGCTTAACGTGCCCTCAGAAGCACGGAAGTCATCGTGAGATATGAATGGTCAGCGGTCACCCATCCAAGTACCGACCGCGCCGAACGTTGCTTAACCTGTGATATCGTATGATACACACAGTAACCACGGCGCCACGACGACTTCAATGTCAATATTGGTATATCTACAAAGACCTTACAAATACTTTAACATAAAATAAATTTAATTTAACCTGTTATTTATTGTATTTGTTTTTCAATGTGCCCGTAGCCTATAAGTTCTTGTTTCGAAGCAAGTTTCCACGGAAGAATAATATTTACTCTCTTGACTTTGCAATCGGTTTTCATGAAGTAGTCAGACTTGGCGAATTGAGCTGAATTTTCACACAAAGTCAGAGCTAAACCTGGATTAAAGCGGGGAATTCTTGTTGTCCCAATATTTTGATGGTTTATGAATATAAGCGAGTTGGAAGCACAATTATTACTCTTGGAATGTTTTAAAAGCTGCATATTTTCAAGAAACAAATACATATTTATTTTATTTTGTTTATTAACACTTTACTGCATACATTACAAAAGAAGGGGAAAAAAATACAAACATGACACAAACTTAAGAATAGCACAGTGGGCGACCTTATTGCTTCAGAGCGATCTCTACCAGACAACCCTAAGTTGTATAAAAAATGAACCTGTAGAAACATCGACAATAACAAAACTTATGTTTAGTTTTATGAATATTAATACTACATATTTCAATATTCTCATATTCATTCTCATACTCCCATGTTTCCTTGAAAATACAGTTAAAACCACAGGTCAATTCATTACCTTTCGATAAAATTATCATTTATATCCATTCATCGAACAGAAATTGATACATGGACCATTATGTTGCAGAAAATGACAATCGGATGCGCCATATGAATTAGGAGACCAACTTATTTATTTTTTATTTTATACCAAGGCTGTAATTATTTTAAAAATATAATGATCACTAGTTGTAGAAATATACCCAAAGACATCAAAAATTTTTGTCTTTGGAGAAATACACATCTGCTAAATATATGTCGCGCTTTCAAAGTAACATGCCAAAGTTCAGAGTGTTACAACTCTACACCAAAGTCGTAATCTGATGATCAAAATATAACATTGCCAACAATATGACATAGCCCAACTCGTAATTAACATACAAAATACAACTTTTGTCTTAGTGACCAAGTAAAGTCATAAGGGACGATAATGCAAAACGCGACCATCATCGCGCCGAACGCGGTTTCAGCAGGGGGGGGACAAAACCTTATTAGCTCAGTTTCTTCGAAGACAGTGGCTCTATCTCACGGTAGGCCCTGAACTTCTAAAGTAATACTGAGTTTCATAGTGATTTTTATATTCCATAAAGTCGAAGACTTCAAAATTTCCTTAGAAAATTTTGAGTCGGAAGTCTTCGAATTAGACTTTAGAAGGACTTAAAATAAGATAATGCAATGTCGAATACGGCCCATTGCCTACATATATGTACGTATCTATGCGGAGATTTACATACAGATAAATTAGTTTGGGGCCGATTTATAGTTAGCGTTAGTAGCAAATGGGATCCCAAAAAATCTGCAAGAGGGCTCTCTATTCCTAAGTATAATATTTCTCTATGGGTCTCAGAAACAAAAAGCGGCCGGGCTCGAGGGGTGATTTCGTTATTGCGCTCGGGACTTTCAGAGGTCATACCTAAGTAAAATCACTTGGTTATTTCGGTCTAACCAAAAAATAAACCATCGCATAATGCATTCAAACAATCAACTCCTTCGCAAGCGGTCTGGTGAAATGAAAAGGATATAATTTGTAATTGGTGTGAAATTCAAATGGACATGTGTCTCTTCTATGAATTAAGTTCACACCTATTGGAAACTAGGGTTGACATATTCTGGAATAACACATATTCTGCAATTTTTTATAATTATACTAGGTATAAGATCATAATCTAAAGTCATTTACTTATTTATAGTCACTGTCTCAGTTACACTCACTTATGCAAATTCCCCCAAAAAGAAACAATTTTTACACTCTGACAAAACAAATGGAAGCAAAGTTAAAATTTAAACCAATTTTGTCGAGGCAATTTTGAAAAAAGAAATGCTGTTCTACTCAACCGACTTTCTGCTGCATTGGTAGATGATTTTAAACATGTTAATCATTTAACTAACATAGGTACTTACCATAATAAATAATAATAATAAAATCCTTTATTTGCCAGTATATGCGTACAATTTGGTGTTATGTCATAATATAATACATTTCCGGTCACATACTACTGATATTTCAGCGTGCGAATATACATAAATTATAGGTATTTTTGTAATAATATTCTAATCTAATAAGCATTTGAAATACTTGATTACATAATCATATAATTCTATTCCATGTCAAAAGTATTAATAATAAAAAAGCATACTTAAGAAAAAAAGATTATTTGACATTAACTGTAAGACGCGACTGATATTTAAACTTTTGGACTTTTGTCTTTAATTATCACAATAATCTTATTAAATAAAACATTTTTGTTAAAACGAATTTGTCGCGTATCTATAATTATTATTTACCTTAGAACTCCACGCTTATAGATCCCTTTTAACGAGAGACTGAGTTTACAAAGACAAAGAGATTAATATAAATATAAAGAGAATATTCTAAAATAAAAGAGAGTTTAAAAAATCTGTTTTATTTTAGAATAGGCACCATTTCTTTGTCTTTGATTGGCAACCCTACACACTGGCCATGGGGGACCTATTATCAATTATTTTAAAAGCAACCTTGGCGGGGGCGGGGGGATTCTATGAGCGAGTGGGAGTCGCCAAGAGGTGGGTATCTATTGCAACGGCACGTGTCTGTTTGTTGTGTTTCTCGGTGATTACCTCATTTAGAAACATTTTGTTTTGTTTGTTTACCTTTCATTATTTATGAAACGGATTAAAATATATTATGTTTATTGTAATGCATACAAAAAACCTTCCATGCTGGACTGGGAGCAAAGGAAAAATATAGACGACCGACTGGTGTAGTGGTAAAATACATTGCCTTCTATGCCAGAGGTCCTGGGTTCGAATCCCGGCGGCGGCGGATATCGGTGTGATGAACACAGATATTAGCCGTCAAGTCATGGATGTTTATATGTTTATTTAAGTTTATACTAATAAAAATATGTATTGTTCAATATGTATGTTTATATATTTCTTAAGTATATCAGTTATCTAGTATCCATAACACAAGTTGTTTAAGAAACTTAATTTGGGCTAGATAATGTTGGGTGAGTGACCCCGCTTGGTGAAAGGACCCCTTCAGTCCGCCTAGCTAGTGATCACCCTTCATGTATAATCTATCTCCAGAAATAATTAGATTGCATATTTTAATTCCAATATCTAATACAATAAGATCCATTTCAAAACACCTTCTACACACTTCATGAAATGACGCAGTTAACCCCTCGATTGTTCCTAAAATATCTTAACACGAATTTGTGCAGCGCATCCCACGTGCTACATTAGGGGGCTGCCGATAGGTGTCGCTAACACAATTAGGTCCTCGCGACAGATGTAATTAACGCTCACGGCGATCGTTTACGCGTCACCCGTTTGTCGAAATGTCACGTGATTACGTGAAGTTTCGAGTGAGGTTTTTTATTATTATTTGTTCTGTATTGTAGAGTGGTTAAAAAAATATAGAACTTAACATAAAAGGATCAGAGGCGGTCTTATTGGCCATTGCGATATCTTCCAGATGAGCTCACCGAAAATTTTATTAAAGGCAAAAATGTTTTTTTTTTCAATTCGATCTATTTCCAAGACTAGCGCGATTTAAACAAAAAAAAATTCTTTATCATCGTTTAAGGTTTTTAGTAAATAGAATGACGAACTTATGTGGCAATCACTTATCACTTTTAGATATCTTGTAAAGTATGAAAAACTTAAATAAATACACGTCATACAGCGTTACTGATGTTGCAAAAAGTTGAAGATTCTGGGTTAAACTTAGGCAAAATTTTTCAAAAATCATACCTGAAATGAATTCATTCAGGCACAAATAGTTAATACCTCATTAAACAGGGATGCTTTATGAAATACTAGCTGTTTCGCGCGGTTTTACCCGCGCTATTTCTTATCCCGCGGGAATATCAGGATATAAAGTAGCCTATGTGCTATTCCAGACTCTACATTGTCACTATGCCAAATTTCATTTAAATCCGTTGAGCTATTCTTCCGTGATTGAGGAACAAACATCCTTACATCCAAACATTCACATCTATATTTATATTACTTCCATGCTGGACTGGGAGCGAAAGAAAAACATAGAATGTACCAGCTGCTTCTCTTCCCGGGCATACTGTAAAAGTCTGTTAAGGGACAGAGGTTTTATTGGCGTTTTTGCCGGCGATAGGCTGACTCCCTGTCACTGCAATAGTCTCTCAACATCATTATAATACCTCCAAATTTGTCAAATGTGACATCAGATGGTTTAACAGCCTTTGGTGTTCTGCCTACCCTATAAGGGATACAGGCGTGAAGTTATGTATGTGTGTATGTACATTTATATTATTACTAAGATAAACTCCTAAAGTGCTCAAATATGGGAAGTCGATTTGTATTACAGCATGATAAATAACATAGGAGCTAAGTTTTTACGGCTTTTATCAATAAAGTCAGAGGAAATGTTAACCAAGAAGTCTTCTATTGCAAAGATTGCACCCTAGCAGAGTTGGGTAGTAAATTGTCCACGTAGGGTTGGCGAATAGCCCTACAGCCCCTACATAAGCTTGTCTTAAAGGCGACTAATCCGAGTGACCGTCGCTTGGTGGTAGGTTCCTGTCAGGGTCAGACTGGCTAGCGAATAACCTTCATATCCACTTGCTTGCTCTTGATTCCAAAAAAATCGTCGAGAATTGCTAGTGAAATTTGACAGTTACAATTGGCGCGGCCGGCTTTAGTAAAACTTGATTTATAATCGATATAAGTGGCCTAGAGTAAATATAAATACTTTGATGTGTAGACAATAAAATAAGGAATAAAATAACGTTGTATTATTTATGAAACATTATGTGTATAATATTTGATTTGAGGCTTAGTTAAGGTCGAGCATATTTTTCCGGTTGTAGTTAAATAAATTGAAATTGAGAAAAAAATGCGCGATAGGCATATAATTTTATGTCATTTTTATAAAATATAATAGTTATTTAAACTATTAAAAATAAAACACCAACTACTTTGATAGTTAAATCTTTATAAAAACCATATTGAATTCTGCGAGCATATAACCCAAAATGGCGGACATTGCATACTACAAAATAGAGTTCTGAGTCGTTTAATCAAAAATCATATTTGGCAACTATTGTTTCCAAAAGCAAAGTTAGAGAATTTAGATTGGAAACTATCGTTGCCATAGGCAAGCCAGTTGATATACAATCTGCTGCCAAACATGACCACTCCGGCGGTGACGTGTACGGACAGTATTTTATGAAGAGCCAGTTCTTTCCTATAGATGTGCTTTTGTCTTCGACCTCATACATATTTACTTACCATCAGATGAGATTGAGGTCTAACGCGAACTTAGTCTTTAATAAATATATGGGTGGATTGGGCAAGTACAATGCCTTGTAACGTAGTACCTACAGAAAGTTTATATTTTCCTAATATAATAAAAGTTGTTTGCTCGTTAACGTAACGCCCTGTCAGAAAATCGCAGCTAAGATTCATCGTTGAAAGACATAAAACTCGCCAAGAACTACTTAGGGCCCTTAAGCTCCGTTCACACCATCATCGTGTTTAATGTAGCATAGCATCCTAATTCACCAGCTGATAACGGTTTGTGTGGTCAGCTGAAATCATTCGCTTGTGAACGATAAGGCGGTAAGACGAACATTATCCAATATGGTGAATTTGATTATTTGACGGGATACTGCAGTTGTGTTATTGATTTGTGAACAGATTTGTTCTTTGGAATATTTTCTTGCAAATTATTTGTGTTGATTAATTCTTAATATGAAAATGAATTTCAAACTAGCAGGTGCAAAATCAGCGCTTTGCTAGTTACTTAGCAAAGTATTAGGCTGAGTCGGCGTCGTCGCCTTTTGTTTTTTAAGTGATTCACACACTACCGACGCATCTACGCAACTACTCGCGTACTTGCGGAAAATTAAAATTAACAATGTTCCTGGTAGAGATCGCTTAGAAGCAGGATTCGCCGATATATATTACAGGATATATATCATGATATATAGGTATCACAATATAAATTAATTGATTTTTATCTTGATATACAGGGTGTTCAGCACAACGTCGAACATACGAAAATGGGGGGAAGTTCGGGGGTAAGTAATAAAGAAAAAAAAATTACCTGCCCCTGAAAAAAAAAAATTAGACGGGTTTAAAAAGTTCATAAGCGAAACAGTCCAAAAATATGAAAGAAATTAATTTAAAAAAACTTGAGTCCTAGGCAAAATCTGTTTGTGCTGGTTAGTTATCAGACCACCCCACCTGCCCCCCATTTTTGTATGTTCAACGTTGAGCCGAACACCCTGTATATCCATTGATTTTTTACCTGGCTTCTGAACTAAAAATTTTGAAGATTAATGTTTACTCTGGCAACACGTAGCGAAAAACTATAATTGAGAATAATTTAGATTGTTTTTTTAAATAATTAGTGTAGTAATAATTTGATAGGTACTTATTTTATTTTGCAATCCCCTTACAGAATGAAATTCGCTTCTTTTTCTTATCCGGGATATAAATTTGATATACAGGGTGACTGGTGGGTCACTTTTGAAACTCAAGGACGTGATAGTTTGAGATCATACATGAAGAGAAAAAATATATTATAAAATAAATAATTATTATTTACTAAGTAAACTTAACCAAAAGTTAAAGAATTGATTACGCAACGCACACTAGCATTGGCAGCGTACCGCGTGCAAGGTCATGTGCCGCGATTGTCTCAGTTGCAAGGTATCCACTATGTTAGGCATCATCTTTGATTCGAACTTAGCATGGCGTGCTAACGTAGGTGACATCAGTCGCAAGGTACACTATTCCTTTCACACGTTGAAATGTCTTCAAAGCTTATTCAGTCTATCATAGACTACGCCGACGTCTGCTACTTAGATGCTATTTAGCTAGAACGATTACAAAATCTATGCGTACCTACGCTTTATTTTCAACCTTAAAAAGTACGACCATGTCTCTGTATATCGTCAGCAACTTAAATGGCTCCCTATCCGACTACGAAGAAATAGTCGCATTCGTTGCATCCTTTTTAATGTCTTTTGATTCTCATTTGTCCATTCTAATGATACGCCATGCCGAGCACATAAGCGTGCCTTATTTATTTTATTTATACTTTATTGCACACAATTACAAAAGGGGAAAAAAAATACAATGAAAAAACATACAGATAGGCGCAACAGGCGGCCTTATCGCTGTAAAGCGATCTCTACCAGACAACCTTGTATTTGAGTAAAGATAAAAACTAGACAGATCAGTAGGTACTAATAAAGCACAAGTTCAACTACATTTTAACAATAAACATACTACAAATAAAAATACTATAATACATATTTATATATATATATATATATATATATATATATATCCTGTAACTTATTGGGCGTCCATTATGGCCAAATTTGCATTTAATGTGGCGTCCACCTGCTTTTGGCGTCCGGTATACGGACGCCAGATCGGCGGAGGTCGCCATCGGACGCGCAATGACTCGCTGATTCCAGAAAAGTAAAAATTAAAAAAATTAGTTGGACGTCAATTCTCTCTCAGTCTTGCTATCGCTGAATATTGCTTAGTTCTGCTCGATTTCGTCACAAAAACTTGAAGCGCTCGCGTCATTATTCTATACTTTCATTGCTTGCCGTATGTGACGTCCGACAAAAATTCCAAATGCAAAGTTGCCACTTCGTGCACACAAACTTCTCAATGTGTTACATCGTTTACTTTATTCATGATTCGATAGTTGATGGTTAATGTTGCGTCCGTCTTTTTAAGCGAAATGTCTAGAAAAAACAATAGAACCGAAAAGTTGCTCAAATTAGTTCCAGGACTCGAAGGTAAGATTATTTACTCTTTTTATTGTGTTATTAGTAATTAGTACATACATAAATATGGGTTATATGCTAAATCTTTGTTTTTTTTTTTTAATGTTCAAACCGGACTGTATCATTTTTAACTTTTTTAACGACTTGTTAATGAAATTAGGTACTATTATCTAAAGCAGTAACCTTCAGAGCCCGGCGTACCTACCTAACTACCCAAACTAGGTGAATTGACTCATTAAATTACCTACCTAGATTGGGGAAGCGGACCCCGGGCTCTGAAGTTACTAGGCTTTTTACACGGAGCGACTGTTGTTTGACTTCTGCAAATCAAAACAAAACCGGAATACATAATGAAAGGTGTTCTTAAATATTTAAGTATTTATTTCAGTGTCAAATAACCATATACTTGCCCTTGAAGATTCTCGACCAAGAAGAAGAAACAAAAATTACCGTTATGACAAGAATTATTCATTGGTAAGTATTCTTTCAGTATGCTCATATCATGAGTAGGTTAGGTAGATTACATATTTATGCCTAAATAAGTACCAGCCATTATTTTACTGAATGATGAATGTTCCGATTACTACCTATAGTACCTACAGGCTCTGCCTAATTTAGTATTAGATATCTAACGACATTATAATTTTAACTAGCTGTTTTTCAACGACTTCATCCACGTAAATAGTACCTTATAGTGAAATAGTTTTTGATATCAGTTTAGTAGCTTTGAGTTTATTACCTATTTTTTTTTTGGGTGGTGACAAGCTACGGCTGAAGCCTACCACCTGATTTTACATGCCTTGTACGTGGTCCCTGCGTGGTGCTACGCAGGGACCACGTAAAAGGCATCGAGGGCTAAACCTTGCCAGGCCTGGCTCACTCCGCGCGGTACATCCGTTATTTACCTACAGCGAAGCGCTCCGCCGGCGCATTTCGAATGGTCGCGCGCCCGTCGGGACGTTGTAGATACCTACCTACCTAATAGCACTCACAGTAATTCTATGATCGAGGTCGCAAATACTATTTAAAAATCGACATAAAAAGAAACAAATATTGAATTAGATTATGTTTAGATTTGATTATGTTCAATTTAGCAAACAAAACATAGGTAGTATTACTAATTATTCGTCGTAACTTTTTTTTCATTTTGTACTTTAGGTTAGTTGAAACAATATTTTATACAAAGGTAGAATAACAGTAATACCTACATCGGTAGATACTTAATTACAAATAAGGAGATTAATTATTCTTCACTAGGCAGCAACCCTAACAGCGTAAGAAAAGATAAGAGGCATGCGATAGAAAGAGACAAAACTTCTAGGTATATAAATTTGCAGGTACGTAATGCTTTGCGAGCTGAATTCCACCGTATCGCGTCGTAGCAAGACTCGAATTTATTAAGATCTTCTTGCGGAGTAATTCTTCTGTACCAACTATTACTTATTCTGTGACCTTGCGGACGCGAGCAGTTTTCAGTCCAAAGAGTTACTTCAAACACTGTTTTAACTTAGCTTTGCATCGCGGTTTCACCTGGATTCTGTGCAAAAGACATACTTACAAAGGACTTAACTAAGTACAGTAAAAATATACATGGGACTAGAATTCTTTAGAAATGTTTCTGTTAAAAGTACTGGGGACTTTTAAAATATTGGTATGCGATTATGTATTCATGGTTAGGTACCTATTTATACCTACAAAGTTTATTATTACGTTTCATACGGTGGCTTATAAAATGTGGCATTTATTCATAACCACATATGTGTAAGCCCCCAGTACCCATGTCGTAGGTATTTCTGTTTAATTTTTACCGCAGTAAAACTACCATGTTAACAGTTTTTAAATTAACTCTGTTCGTCTATCTTTTAGTAGGTTCATAACGCTTTTACAGTTACTTTTATGTGACGAAATTTAGAAAAGAGTAAGCTTGAACTTCAAGAAGGATTCAGTACTTAATCTTATTTATCCAACTGCAATAACCGATATTCACGCGGGCGAAGTCACGGGCAATAGCTAGTTATTTATAAATAGGGTACTAATAATATTTTATGACTCGAGATATTTGTAGTTAGTTGTGTTTAAATATGATCCCATAGTAGAGCATATTTGGCATTACTAAAACTAAAATAATTCTCCCTGTTATTAGTTAGGTACTTGAATGATACTTTTATTCCACAGAGGCCCAGACATAATCCACCCACAATATTGATACCTAATACGAGTACTGACGAATCATTTATGGATACTACTTGCAGTGAGAAGAATAGAGATGAAACTTATGTGCCAGATACAGGTGACAACATTGCAAACAGTTCATATTTATCCGACAATTTGTCAGTTTCTTTAAACGATGTGTCAAATTTTTCGAAAGATTTGGCTTCCGGAATTATTTTAATGGAACAAAACAGCGATGAAACACCTTTGATGGATCAAGGTGGTAGTAACGTAACCATTGCACATAATATTCTTATTGAAAACAGTGATAATTCAATTATTGAGAGAATGACACTTCTAATATGTTGGAGATATCTTATAACCATACATATATTTCACCACGCGAAAGCGAAAAATCTAATCTTACTGCTACTAGTCAAACATTCCTACCATATCAGACCATTGTTCATTCGGATATATTGGATCAACCACAGTATCATGAATTATTTCCACCAATTAAAAATGTAAACTTGTATAATAACCAAAATCCCTTGGACATCGCAACAGAAAAATATTGTTACCAAGTTTTTTAGGCAGCATATTAAAAACAAGCAACCGCCAAAACGCCATGAATGTGACGAACTGCGCGAAATGCATCCTGACATTTTGCACAACAAAAATTGGTTGAAAATTAAAGTGTTTGTGCAAAATACATATATGAAAGGAAATTAACAGACACGGGAAGTTATAAACTCCCATTTATTTCCTTTTAACCGATCAAGGTTGCTTTTGCACATTTTTTAAAAGTTTTTTTTTTAATTACTGTTTTAGATAAGAATTACATTTTTGTGCCTTGTGTTATGATTTAATTCCAAAGATTTATTTAAATAAGATGATGATGATTATATTTTTGTTTACTTAGGTGTTTAGCATGTAAAATTTATTTCGACACATATTCAGGGTTAATTTTAATTAGCGCATCACCTCTTGCTGGCAGTTTCTCCACATGAACCCCAATAACATTTTGTTCTATGACTTTTTACAAATCTTGATAAATAATACAAAAATAAAAGAAATAAAAGCCTTTTTTCAGTACTCTACATTTTGTAAGAAGTGCCTATCACTATTTTGAAGCGATATTTTACTTCACAATGCGGTTGACATATCTATGCTCAGAGTAAATAGAGCTACACCGCTAAACCGGTGTTTTACATATTTTTTTGAACTATTTAATTTTTAAAGTCATAGAACAAATGTTGATGGGATTGATGTGGAGAGGTAACCGGAAAGAGGTGATGCGCTAATTAAAATTAACCCTGTATATAAATACGATCATTACAATACTCTGAAAGTTTTACAGCATTTATCATTTTGGCGTGCAGGATGTCAAATAACAAATGTTCTAAAACTTTTACGATTACGCAACGTCCGTATGCATAATATGTTTTATCTAAATATTTGTAAGACTTCAAATGATTACGTCAGAGATACCTATATGCCTACGTTATTACTCCAAAGATTAATTACGATCTTTATTTCTACTATATCAATCTAAGAATTTATTTGTGTTGAATTTTATTTTTCTTTATTCTTCGCAGTTAAAATACCGTAAATATTTCTCAAAATTAGTCATTTGGTATTGAATGGGGTAAAAATACATTTATTACGATAGAACACAACCTTATACTGGTAATTGTCTTTAAAACGTGCAAATGATCGTGCCTGGTTTTATTAATTACTATTTAATATGTTTTTTTGTCAATCACACTTTAAAATAATATTTTGTTTATTTCACAGCAATTTAGACATATACATGTATGCGGACGTTATTTTATTGTAAAACTTTCACAGAACTTGGCATTTGGCGTCCAGGATGTCAAATGCATTACAGTTTGAAACTTTACGATAAAACAACGTCCGTGTACTGGTATATATTTAAGTATTAAGTATCTGTAAAATGTGCAAACGATTGCGCCTGGTTTTATTAATTGTTACATAATACGTCTTAACTGTTAATCATACTTTCAAATAAAATTTTGTTTTTTCACAGTAATACATATATACATGTATATGGACGTTTTTTTATTGGAAAACTTTCACAGTACTTGGCATTTGACGTCCAGGATTTCAAATGCATCACACTTTGAAACTTTACCACAATACAACGTCCGTATACTGATATACAGACATATATACACGTATGCGGATTGCGGACGTTTTTTTAATGCACAACTTTCTCAGTACTTGGCTTTTGACGTCCAGGATGTCAAATGCATTAAAGTTTGAAACTTAACCATAAAACAACATCCGTTTTATATATATCTAAATACTTATCTGTAAAACGTGCAAATGATCGTGCCTGGTTTTATTAATTGTTATATAAAATGTTTTTATTGTTAATCACACTTTAAAATAATATTTTGTTTATTTTACAGTAATTTAGACATATACATGTATCATACGGACGCTATTTTATTGTAAAACTTTCACAGTACTTGGAATTTGACGTCCAGGATGTCAAATGCATTACACTTTGCAACATTACGATAAAACAACGTCCGTATACTCATATATATCTAAATACTTATCTGTAAAGAGTACAAATGATCGTGCCTGGTCATATTAATTGTTACTTAATATATTTTAATGGTCAATCACACTTAATAATATTTTGTTTATTTCACAGTAATTTATACTTATACATGTAAGCAGACGTTATTTTATTGTAAAACTTTCACAATACTTGACATTTGACGTCCAGGATGTCAAATGCATTACATTTTGAAACTGGACGATAAAACAACGTCCGTATACTGGTATAATCTGTATACCTATTAATATCTGTAAAACTTTTTTAATTATTGTAACTTTTACTATGATCTCAAGAAACTGATTGGATCTCATTAATATAATATCTACCTCATTATATCTGTTCCTTTACTAGTATTAACATATTTTTGAAATAAAGATTAAGTAAACCTGCCTATAACTCTTGTATGTATTTCTAATTTAAGAAAGTACTTTTATAATTACCTTCATTGAAAAGTTCCAGAGTTTCATTGGGCCTATTTTATATAATAGACTAAATAAAATTATAGGCCTTTATTCACTTAATTTGACAAACTGCACAGAAAAGTTAATATCTTGGCTGAAAACACAAAACTATGAGAAAACAGAGAACTTGTTTAGAATTTTAAAATAATTTACCAAAGTAGGACAAGTATAATGAAATAAGGAAATGTTCCTTCCACTAAATTAAAACTGTAAGTAACAAAAGTACAAATATTAATTAGTAAAATTATGTTAATTGTATCGTTTTTACCTTTTTATTTTAATTATACAAATGTACAATTTCTTTACTGTTTTGTTTTGTACCGTTGATATTATATAAATTTTTTATATTACTTTCTACAGGGAAGACTCGTGTCTAAGAAACAGGCTCAGCCTAGTTTAGACACAAGTATTATTATTGTTAAAATTACAAATTAATTAATTAAATCTGATTGTATATTATTAGCCATAAGTTGATGTTGAAATTGATTTGTTGTTGTTATTGATCTGAATAAAATTTATTATTATATTATTATTATTATAATATATGACGATATTTGATTTAAATATTTGTTTTATTTCTCATAACTTTCAACCAAATAGGTAACAGTGCTGTAAGTAGGTACATTAATAATAACTAACTACATACCAACAAACTTATAAAGAAATGACAAAGAAGTTTGGCAACGTCGCACTGTTCCCTGGAAGTTCGATAGACAGGAAAATATAAATAAAATTATGTATATAATTGGAAGCAAGATAATTCATAGAGTGGGATGGAGTCCTAATTGATTAAAGAATGCTTGTTAATATACGAATACTTGTATATCAACATTTATCAAAATTTTTGAAAAATCATTATGGTCACAAAGTTTATTAATGCCTAAGCAGCTAATATACGCTGAAATAGTTGATAAATTACTAGCGGAACTGCTAGACGTCATAATAATGCCAAATGAAAGGGCGTCAAAAATGTAGCGTGATGTATATATATATATATATATATATATATATATATATATATATCGCCGCCCCCGGAGAATAAAATGATATCGGCTTATATCTTAGTGTTAGTGTTATGTAATTTTTGAAATCTGTGGATGGTAATACATCTACCCAATTTTTTCGTGATTTTTATAGTGTTATTTAACGAAGTTACAAAATTTTAAAATAGTATTCACTGATTTAACACACGCTTTGAAATAACGAGAATACAGTGTTAATATGACATTAACGAAATGTAGTCCTACTTGTTACCATGACAAACTATCATAGAATTATGTTCTCATGAAAAATATTCGACTAGATAATGATAAAAGCACGTATCATTTTATTCTCGTCCAAAACCAACCAGTCGCTTCGTATAAAGCTGTGTAGGTAAAACAACGTTCATAGTTTTGAACTGTAAGGTATACTGTCATCCTTTTTCCGCACTTAGATTTTACCTAAAAGCAATGGCATTGGCATATACAAACTCGCCGGGCATTCCCACGTAGTGATAATGTTTATTTTCTTTATTTCACATTAATTAGTGTGCGTTTATGCGCCATTGCGTAAGCATTGTAACGCTAAGTTTTTTGTTTTAATTTGTTCAAGTGAAGTGTTATTAGTTTTTATAAAGTAATAAATGTTATTAGTTTGTTACAATTTAAATAGTAGTTTGTGATAATGTACAAACAAAGGAATGCACGTTTAATCCCTATAATGAGTAATGTTGAGCAGATTGAAGAGGAGCCAAGTAATTTTAATTATGGTTATACCTAGTTACAACGTACCTAAATTAATGTATTCTTAGTTTAAATTTAAGTTTTTTTTTTATAATTCTTCTTTTTTATATTTTAATACCTACCTAGATAATTATGATATTTTTGACTGACTGTGGCAGGGGACGGTGCAACAGAGATGGCTTCCCAGGATCTAGAGCACATGAGAAGGCTACAAGAGGAGGCGATCGAGGAAGTACATAATACTCCCCTTGAAGGAAGGCCGAAGCTTTCCAAACTACCATGCAGTGTTCGCAATAGGCAAGCCGTTGAGGCCGTTAATCAGATGTTGCCCCAACATTTGGAGAGCAGCTCTGATATTGTCGAGACGAACTCAATCCTTTTTGGAGCGGCTATGGCGTATGTCGGTTTACTGGTGCTATGGCTGCTCCAAGCCCAACTACTGGACGTGCTACTCCCCGGAGTAACGCTGTACCAGCTTGGAAGAGGAGGATTGAGGGTCGTATCGAACAAGCCAGGATCCTCATCGGTAAGCTAACTTGCTTCAGCTCGAGCAACACCAGGCCAAGGATTGTGCGTTTTGTCAGGTGGGAGTTTTCCGGAATGGACACCAACTTGACCAAACCGGACTTCACCCGAAATCTGACAGAGCGCATCGACGAGCTGAAGCAAAAGATCGCTGCATGGGCGAAGCGTATTCGGAGGTACTCCCAAAGGGTTGAGAGATACAACCAAAATCGTCTCTTCTCGAGTGACCAGAGGAAGTTCTATAAATCCCTGGAGAGTTCCGAACCCTGTTCGACTGGCCGCATACCGGATAAGGCCGACGATATTAACTTCTGGCGCAGCCTGTGGGAGCACCCAGTTGAGCACGGAGAGGGTCCCTGGTTTGATAGGTTGAGGAAGCGTGTGCGGAGGTGATCCTTATGAGTCAAGTCCTCATATCAGAGGAGGGCGTAAGTGCTGCAATCCGCCGGAGCCCGCACTGGAAAAGTCCGGGCCCTGACGGATTGCAAACCTATTGGCTCAAGGGATTTTCTCTGCGCCATGCAACTTTGGCCCGTCAATTCCAGGAAGCCTTGGACACCGGAGCTCTCCCGAACTTCCTCACTACTGGGGTCTCTCATTTAGTTCCTAAGTCCAACAATACCGTGGATCCATCGAAATACCGGCCCATAACGTGTCTTTCTACCACCTACAAGACGCTGACCACCATTCTGAGCACCAAGATTCGCCAGCATTTAGATGCTAATCGCGTTATATCTGATGCTCAAAACGGATGTAGGGCCGGTAGCCGCGGATCAAAGGAATTGGTCAAACGCAACCGGCGCATTTTCTCCGCAGCCTGGATTGACTATAAAAAAGCAGTTGACTCCGTGCCTCATACAAGGCTCTTGAGAGTTTATGGGAAAGGATGGTTAATATTATTTCCCAATAAAACTTTAATAATTATCATTACAAATAAAATTCAAGTGTAAGCAACAGCCATGTCATATCAGAATAAAATATAATAAATGACATTGTCAAATAGACACTAAGTTTTCTACCAGTGTAGCAACCTTTTTGCTTTCAGCTACCTATAATAAGGTGCGCCACAAGTTCTTGAACTGTACAAAATCGACGGTACAGTTCGAATATTTCTCGAGCGATGTATGAGACAATGGAGTACAATGCTCAGTCTCCAAGGCAGGCGAATGACGGCTGCGGAAGACCGAATCCAGATTAGTAGGGGAATATATTCCATACAATGGGCTCAGACAATATTCCAGGGTGATTGTCTGAGCCCACTTTGGTTTTGCCTGGCTCTGAATCCTCTTAGCACATTGCTGGAGGGATCAGAGACAGGCTTTGAGTTTCGTAGAGGAGGCATGTGGTTATCCCATCTTTTCTAAATGGATGACCTCAAGCTGTTAGCTCCAACGGCTCCACGATTGGGCGACTGCTAAAAATCGTGACAGATTTTAGCAGCTCCATCAAAATGGAGCTTGGAGTGGACAAGTACGCGGATGTTCATGTGGAGAGGGGAAGGATTACTCGGTCTCAGAGGGTTGACCTAGGTCCCGTTAACCTGAGAGCTCTCTCCGAAAATGAAACATACCGGTATCTGGGTATATCATAGAACATCGGTTTCGAAGAAGCGAGCGTAAAACGACGTACGCGAAGTCTTTTTTGAGCGCCTGACAAAGGTACTAACTAGTTCTCTGTCGGGACTCAACAAAGTCCGAGCGTTTAACGTATGGGTTATGTCCGTTCTTTCGTACATCTTTGGAGTACTCAGATGGACTCAAAACTAATTAGACGCCCTGGATCGGAAAGTCCGCAATAATATGACCCTCCATAGAATGCATCACCCTCGGTCGTCAGTAATGAGGCTGTATATCTCCCGGAAGTGTGGAGGAAGAGGCCTACTTAGTGCCAAAACCTTGCAAAATTGGGAGATATATAGCCTCCGAGCTTATTTTATGGCGAAGGCGGACGTGGGTATGCATAGAGAGGTTGTAGCGTGTGACAAAGGACTCACCCCTCTCAATCTGGGCCTCGAGACATGGCAGACTCCGGCAGTACTAAGCATTTCTGATCGTGAGACCGTATGGAAAGAGAAAGAGCTGCCCGGAAGGTTTTACAAGGCTCTACACGAGCCACACGTGTACCGTAAAGCCTCTGTGCATTGGCTGCGCTTCGGGGACCTCTATGGGGAAACCGAAAGGTTTGTCTTTGCGATACAGGATCAGGTTATCAAGACGAACAACTACCGGAAATACATTATGAGGGACGGCACCGTGGACGTATATCGGGCGTGCCGCCAACCTGGCGAGTCCCTCAGACATGTAGTTTCGGGTTGTTCGGTTCTTGCTAACACTGAGTATCTGCATAGACACAACCAAGCAGCCAAGATTCTCCACCAAGAGCTCGCTCTGAAATACGGTCTCATCAGTCAGAAACTGCCCTATTACCAGTACACCAAGCTCTATAACTGGGATCGGCCTACTATCACGGACAGGACTATTCTAGCGAATAAACCTGATATCGTGTTAATGGACTGATCGTCGTCCAAGGTGTTTTTGGTGAACATAACTATACCACATGACGAGAACCTCGTGAAGGCCGAGACCGAAAAGCAACGCAAGTACTTGGACCTTGCACACGAGGTGACCGAAATGTGGGAAGTTATGTCCACCGAAATCATCCCGGTCGTAATATCCGCAAACGGTTTGACCCCAGCCACTTTGGTCAGAGTTGGTTCGTTTCCAGCACGCATGCAAAAAGTGGTTTTGCTCGAGACTGCCCAAACCGTTCGCCGGTTTCTGTCTCTCTTGCCCTGATCCCCGACCGACTGGTCCGATTGTCTGGTATTCCCGCCGAAAGGCGTGCATACATAATAATAATAATAAATTCAGATAATCTTTGATCATAAGGCTGATTTTTTAATTTAATACCAAATAGGAACAATGAGGGTGCTTTTCATTAATAATAGTGATATTTTTCAATAAAATTTTATATCTTTTTAATATGTTTTAGTTTTTTAATACTGAGAACCCAGCTTTTTTGTTCATATAACGATTTAGAAAATGATCGTTAAAAAGAAAATTTTTGCATAATTTAATTGAATAAAAGTATTGTTTATTACCATATTATAGTTTCATTGAGAAACCCAATTCAAAATCCTTAATACGAAAAAAGTTTTACAATATTTACGGGAATAAAATTATATAACAGTATTATCGTAATCATTTGCAGCCCAAAAACGTGTAGAATATAATGATAAGTAACGAGTGCACAATTTGATTCAGATGAGGCTGTACGAAGAATAAAATGATAAAGGATATTGTAGAACTAAAGCGACAACCAGTTTTGACTATATTTTATTTTTTGAAATAATAACTCTATTTCGATAATAAGGCGCACTTCACTAAATCATTTCGAACATAAAAAAAATACTTTATTTTGAAAACCAACAATTATCAGTGTACGTCCAGTATTTAAAGAGCAATTGACGAAAACATGTTTTTTATTTTTCCTGAAAAGTTGCGTTTTTGTTATTATCATTTTATTCTCCGGGGACGGCGATATATATATATTATACATACACATACAATATATAGATAAATAAATACCTAGGTTTAAATACAAATCTTGATCCTACAAGCTAATAATAATACACATATAAGAATACTTCTTCTAATTTTTGAGCAAAGAGAGATAATATTTCTTCAATTTAAATTTAAATGAATTTAGTGAAGTGGCTGATTTTACCTCGTATGGTAGTTTATTCCACAAGGACACTGCTCTCACGGAAAAGGATTGATTAAAGCAGTGCGATTTATGTATTGGAGTGCTCAGCATCAAATTTTCTGTGGACCGTAATTGTCTGTTGTGATTTTCATGTCGGAAACAAAATAGATCTACGAGATAGCTCGGAACCACAGGATTAAACAGCACACGGTACAGTAAAGAAAGAATATGAGTATCCCGGCGAAGGCGAATAGGGAGCCACTCGAGCTTAGTGCGGAATTCGGAGATATGATCATATTTACGTAAGCCGAATATGAAACGTATACAAAGATTTTGGAGTCGCTCAAGTTTATTTAAAAGTTCTTCTGTTAGGTCAAGGTAGCTGGCATCGGCATAATCGAGAACGGAGAGAAATAGAGAATGTGCTAAAGAAATTTTGGTTGATATAGGCAAAAAATTGCGCAAGCGTTTAAGGGAGCTATTGATGCCAAACATCTTCCTGCTCACTGCCTCAACTTGAGGTTTCCAAGATAAAGTTTTATCAAATATTATACCTAAGTTTGTGACTTTGTCACTGTAGCTAATACCCACACCATTAAAAAATAATGGATCAACCATATTTATGTTTATGCGACTAATCATATAAGAACTGCCAATAATTATAGCTTGCGATTTTGTTGGATTTACAGTTAGACCATGTGATTTACTCCACTGAGAAATTTGTGAGAGGTCAAAATTTATTCGCTCTATCGCAGCGGGCAGATTTTCTGGAGTACAGTGGGTATAAATCTGTAAATCGTCTGCATACATGTGGTAGGAAGAAGATATGTTGAAAGAAATTGAGTTTATGAAAATTGAAAAGAGAAGAGGAGACAACACGCCACCTTGCGGGACACCGGTTTCGAGCTGAGCCCAAGTTGAACGAGCATCATCCATGACAATACGTTGCCGGCGTCCTCTAAGGTATGTTTGAAAAAAGTCAATTACTGATGGAGATATGTTAAGAGAACCCATCATTTGTAACAAAATATCAAAGTCCACATTGTTAAAGGCGTTACTGAAATCTAACAAAGTCAGTATGGTGAGGTGAGAATTTTCTTTAGCCTTACGTATGTCATCGGATATTTTTACTAAAGATGTTACGGTGCTGTGTCCAGTTCGAAAGCCTGACTGGTAAGGTCTCAAAATGTTATTTTTATTAACAAAGGAAGAAATTTGGTTATGTATGAGACGCTCCAGGACTTTGGACAAAAAAGGTAAAACAGAAATAGGACGGAAATCGGAAAAGGACTGGGGTGAGGATTTTTTAGGGAGAGGTATTACCTGTGCGTCTTTCCATTGGGTGGGAAAGGAATTCGTGATAATGGATTTATTAAAGATATTTGTGATGATAGGAACTAGGAAGTCAAGTAGGATAATTATCATCTTTCGACTGATACCGTCACAGCCCACCGAATTTGAAGTGATCGATGTAATAGCTCTCTTAACATCACATTCAGTAAATGGACGGAAGGAAAAAGGTTCGTAAGAAGGAGCAGGCAAAGAAGAAATATGGTGTAATGTGCTAGATTTAGCATGGTCATCAATGTGACAAGAAGCAGAAAAGTGAGTATTCAAAGAGTTAATATCGATAGAATTTGGGAGGTTATGATTTTTATTTTTGCCGACTCCTAAAGTTTTTAGAAACTTCCAGACTTTAGCTGGGTTTTGATTTGTTACAGAGTTATGGATATAGCGTCGTTGTGCGTCCCTACACACAGTGTTACAGCGATTTCGAAGTTGCCGATATCTATCACAGTTCGTTTCAGTAGGCTCTTTCTGAAAACGTAAACGTGCACGATTGCGCTTCGTCATGAGGGATTTTATGTCATCAGTGAGCCATGGAGCAGGGAGATGCTTCATTTTGACTGGTCGTACTGGGGCATGGCGGTCGTAAAGCTCCGTCAGCAAATGATTAAACAACTCCACCTGGGAATCAACAGTTTTAGCATTTAACACACCGTGCCAATCCAGTTTTTCAGCATCATCAAGTAAGTGATTTACATTTATACCACCAAAATTTCTTTGCAGAAGAGTTCTCGGCTTAGATTTAGGGGGACGGATCTTATAAGATAGGAAAAGGAGATCGTGAAAAGAAAATGCATCAGCGTCAAGTTTTCCATATTTTTGAACATGGTTAAGAGAGGAGACAATCATTAAATCCAGAAGGGATGGTTCAGAATTAGGGGAATGATGCGTGGCTGATGTAGATAAAATATTAAGATTGTACGAATTTATAACTGACCGAAGCTTAAGCGCACGATTGTTACTTTTTAGCAGGCAGGTATTAAAATCGCCCATGATTATCGTGTGTTCGTATAATGGTACTAATTGTTCAAGTTTATGTTCCAACGAAGCGAAATAGTTGCGGGTTGATGGAGGGTTGTAAATAGCACCGAGTAGAACCTTAGTAAACCTTAGCGATACCTCTATAAAAAGATATTCAGCTTCGTCGCTATTAACAGACGAGTGTGCTGAAGCACTCACAACTTTGTATGGGAAATGTGAACGTAGGTAAATTGCTACTCCACCACCTGGACGCCCAAGACGATCATTGCGTAATAAATTAAAACCAGGCAGAGAGTACGAAGTTGTTGGGAGACAGGGTTTGAGCCAGGATTCAGAGATAAGAATGGCATGAATTCCCTTATAGTCGAAGGATGCCAGCATATCGGAATAGTGAGCAGGGATACTCTGGGCATTAAGGTGTAGGATATTAAAGTTATTCAGAAATCCTGAGAATTCAGACTCTATTTGGGAATAAAGAGGAACTGAAGTACTGTGAAAACTACCGGAGCTGTCTAAGTCTGTGGAAGAACATGAAACGAAGTCAGGAAACAAATCATCATTCTTGTTATTAAATGAGGTATTCATCTATCTATAAAAACCATAGGTATAATAAATATATATAAAATATAAGGATATATCTAAAAACTAAACTAAATTCAAACTAAAACTAAAACAAACAAAAAAAACAATTAATTTCAATGCATGCCACCAGCACGAAATAAAATCTAGGTAAACATAACATAAGCAAAACAATACAAAAAAAAAACATCAAAAGCAAAAAAAAAAAACAGTCAAAGAATTTTAATTTAAAGTCTTGGAGAGTCTGTACACCAACGCTTACGTCAACAGATTGACTGACACTAATCTAAACGTCAACGTCACAACCGTCACCGGTCACAGCTGACTACACAAACACATACAGGCACGGATTGATTGATATGAAGATTGAAAGTAATATGGCGCAGTATTTACGTAAATTGTTTAGATACATACACTTATAACGATTGATACTTGCGCATAAACTATTTTTTGACCGTCCTCTTCCTAGTGTTGACTGTCGCTTTCTCCGCTACCTGTCTCGCACCCATAGATGAAAATAAGTACTAAAGTATAGATGGCCGTCTCGCCGTTTTTGCACTTGGGTGCCAACTAGGCCCCGGGACCGGAACTAAAAAGCGGGGAAAGGGTGCGGGCGGGGGATGCTTCATCTAAAATATTAAAGAAAGTTTTAGAACTACTTGCAGAACTTCAGCCTAAATGGAAATAATCCTCGAACAACAAAAAGTCTAAATTGGTAAAAAGTTGAAAACGCAAACGTATTTCACTGAAAACCAACGGATTCTCAGTGATACAACGTCTTTGAATCGCATAGTGCGTAATACAACACAAAATTTGTGTTGCCAGGATTTAAAAAAATATTCACCCCAGCTATTGATACTGATTCAGTTTAGTAGTTTTTTTTTATTTGCTCACAAAAAGTTGTTACAGGAAACATATGAAAAAACACCAAAGTTGATAAAAAAAAATGAAAAAACACTAAGGGACAACTCAGACCATGTTGATCTGTAAAATTGTAGCCATAGATATGCTTATTCAAGATTTTAGTAAACCAAATATTACCTACTCAATAATTAGGTGAGTATTAATACGTGTTTTTCATTAAGCAAGCTACAATAGGTTTATTTGAATTAAAGTGAATAGCTTAATAGTGTGTTATTAAATCTACTATTAATTGTTACTTTTTTTGAGTGGCAGCTCTATTATTAACGCTATTTGAACGCATTTTTTCTACTCGTAATAGTTCCGAGCCCAAGGGTATGGTGGCGTTAGTTTATATCAGAATTTCCCAATTGTATGGAAGACGAACTAGCATGCTCGCACCTTGCGGCGGCAAAACAGTTGAAGATGACGCTTCAAGTTCGGGAATACGCTGCACGTCCGCTTCCACGACAATCCTGTGTCGGACACCATCGGGGCCCAATACAAACACGTATCCAGAACGGGTCCAGCTCCTAGATACACCGAATCGCTGTCGGGCCGCAACAAAAGCCTGATGTCGGAGCTTAGTAAGGAATTCAGACAATGTCACACCAGTACCCTTCAGCAAGGTTTTCTTGGACCACACGTTCTCCCTGTCATCCATGTTTCGAAATTTAATAAGAAGTGGCCTTGGCTTACCTTCCCTCATACTACCTAAGCGATGGCAGCGGCTTATGTTGGAGTTTGATATGGCATCAAGCTTCAGTTTGGACTGAATCTGTTGGACAGCAGATGATACTGGGTCTTCTTTTGTATTTTCCGGAACACCATGCAATAATAGGATCTTTGTACGGCTTTGCATATCTAACTTGTCCGTCTCAAGAGCCAAAAGTTGTACTTGCCGTTGTAAGCTGCCAAGAGTGGAGAGCACAAACTTCTTAAAGGAAGCAAATTCCTCTGCCAGTGATGGAGATGGTGCAGTGCTAGTGTCAGTGATGATCCTTTCGAACTCAGCTATTCTTGTGCCAAAGATATCTTTTAATTCACTAACTTCCTTCAACAGCGCCATTGTTTGATTGTTTGAGTAAATTGATATGTACTTTTATGTTATTTAAAGGAGAATTTGTGAGTGCTGGTAGGTAACACTATCAACAATTACTCATAATATGTTGATGTTATATACTTTTACTAAGTTTAACTATTAAAATTTGATTACTTACTTTATTTAAAACCACATAAAACGGATTTCTTATCCTATTTTTTCAATATACATGCTGTTAGATTGTGGAATTCTCTACCACTCAAAATACGGGAATCAAAATCTCTTACAATATTTAGAAAAAGTGTAAAGGAATACTGCCTATCTCAAATCCATTAACATTTTAATAAAGTCAAATATGAACAACATGAGTAATTATATAAATATGTTTATTATATGTTTATATTATTATTATATATGTTTAGTTATTTTATATATGTAATTTAATGTATTTAGTGAAATAGTATAAGTAAATATTTTTATAAGTAGGTAGTTACGCACGCACTATATTGCCCTTTTTTACACCTGTCCAGTCACGGGGTACTTCTACATGCAACACGCCTGCACTACCGGGAGCAGTTGCAAGAGCGCGGAGCGCTGCTGGAGCGCGAACATAGTGGATACCACCCTTAAAGTAAATAGTAACATAGTAGTATTTATTTATAGGGAATTCTAGTGAAAAATTCAGTACCTACTTGTATTACATAATTTAGATCAGAATCGAGTACAGAGTGCTTTCCTTCAGTATCTAAAATTTGTCACCAGTCACCCTGTATATCGGATAAATATAAAAAAAACGGATTGTTTATATTTAATATAAAAATCGGATTTTTTCGAATCCTGATTAGCAGTGATAAGGCCACCAAAATTGCACATTTAAAGCTCTTTGTAGGTTTGAATGTTAATATTTTTCCATTCTATGCAAATCACAATAAAGTATTTGAATTGAATTGAATTCGTAACTTGAAAAAATATTGATAACATAAGTTTAATTTTTCATTTAGATGCTATGTAACCTCTTACGTAATAATTTCTGTCAAAGGACTACAGAAAAACGGATGTTTTACCGCCATTCAGTCCCAATTTCTTTCAATAAAAAGTTTAGAATAAAAAAAAAATATTTTAACAAAAGTTTATTTACTAAGTACTTCGTTTAAAAATACTGTTTCTCGTAAGTTTTAGAAGTTATCAATCGTTGTAGTCATCGATGCGAACAATCCTGTTTCAAGAAACCCGAGTGTAACATCAAACTTATAAGTACCTATTATTTACATATTCAACAGTATACTCCTAAGTACAATTACTTTAAGATAACTTTATACGGGGTTGTTTTTGAGCCACCGGTTTTTTTTTTAATTTTATTTGGGTGGCCAACAGCATTTACTTAAAAACTAGGTTTCACATATAATGTCGACAAGCCACCGCAGATACATTTGGAGATAAAAAAAGATTGTTACATACACGAAAAAAAAAGAAAATTATATAAAGAAAAAATAACAGCATTATCTAAGCTATGACACAATAAGAATCATTTATAAAAACGATTTTTGACAAAAAAGGTATGTATTTTTTTACAAGAAAATATGCTAACCTATTAAGCAAAGCAGTCAAGTCACTCTGAATTATAAAGGAATACCCTTAATATAAGACGACTACGCACTGTTACAAATCATCTTGTAGTACTACGGCTTAGTATTATCATTAAAATGCCGCACCGTAGTAGCTATTGTATGTTCATCAACAGCGACTATCTAAAACTTTTCCGTTACTGACTGAGTGGCTGACATACAACGCACAGCCAAAACTACTGGTCGTAGAGAGCTGAAATTTGGAACATATAATTTTTAGAGGGTTTAGAGGAGCACTAAGGAAGGAATTCCCGAAATTCTTACGGGAACGGGAATTATTGTACTTTTTAGTTTGAATGAAAAATCTTATTCCTTGAGTGCACGTATATGATACTTTGCACAAAGGTTCTTTAAAAAGTGACTGGTTGCGTTATGAAAGGAATTCCCGAAATTCTCACGGAAACGGGAAATATTCCTTGAGTGCACGGATGTGACACTTGGTATAAAGGTTCCTCAATAAGTGTATGTTTGTATAATGTAAGGAATTCCCGAAATTCCCACGGGAACGGAAAAATATGGGACTTTTGAGTTTATGCGTGTACGAAGTCGCGGGCAAACGCTCGTTTGTAATAAAGTTTAGTCATTTTTAACAGCTATAAAAAAAACGAAATCGAGATATCGAGTATACGCCGCGCCGTATGGTATACGTATGTGAGTGTATTTCAGTCGTTCTTACTCTGAAAATAGTCAATTTCACAGAAAAATGCAAGAGACATTTTTTGTGAGAAATTTTGTGATGAATAATTCTTGTAGAGACTTTTTTGGCTTTTAAGCAAAACGTCGCGAGATATTTGCGGAAAAGTGATTTAAGTGACCTTTTGACCTCTGTAACTTTTTTAGCCGGCACGATATCAATGTCGATTTTTTACATCTTCATTGTAACGCCAGTATAAAAGTGTATACAAAAATTTTGCTCACTGGAAATTTTTCGACAGATGAAACCTATAATGACTGGGCTATTTATGCATATTGTTATTTTTTTCTACTGAGCGATACTAAAATAAATATGTAGGTAAGTTTTATATCGAATCAAAGAAAATAATATTTAAATTTGGCTTGTGACTTAAAAACAACCCTGTAACTAACAAAGTACCCGCGCAACCTTACGACCCTGTGACTGATTCGATCCCCGCACAATGCTCGTATTTGTAAGCATGACCATGTTTGTTAACATTTGCCTGGGTGTGTCATGTATGATAGTATGTTTTTACGAATAATCAACGAATACAGCGCATATAAAAAACAACTTAAAATTTATATGGGACCAACGTTGAAGTATCTTCTATCATATGATTAATAAGAATTTTCAAAATCGATTCATAATTGTCCGAAATTGAGAACCTCCTCCTCCTCTGGAAGTCAGTTGAAAAAATATTGTATAAGTATCTGAAAATATTGAAAACTACTTTGGCGATGGGTTAAACCTGTCTGCCTCAGACGCTAGTGGTTGCGGGTTCGATGCCCGCACGAAAAAAAAATTCCGTGTCTGGGTGTTTATCTTTTTATGTATTTATATTCTAGGTCCCCCCCTAGTTCACTACATGGTATCCCATAACACAAGCTATGCTTACTTTGGGGTCATGTAGTTGGTGTGATTGTCTGGGAGTTTTATTATTTTTATTATTATTAATACGTATACTTATGACTACACGCCTTTCGGCCGAAAAGACCCGACACTCGGACCAGTCGGTCGGGTAGCAGGGCAAGAGAGAAAGAAACCGGCGAACGATTCGGGCAGTATCGAGCAATACCGCTTTCTGCATGCGTGCTGGAAGCGAACCACCGCCAAACCCCAGCCTTTCAAGGTTTCTGCCCAAAGTGGCTGGGGTCAAACCGTTTGCGGATATTACAACCGGGATGATTTCGGTGGACATAACTTCCCACATTTCGGTCACCTTTTGTGCAAGGTTACTTTTCGGTAACTTGCGTTACTTTTCGGTCTCGGCCTTCACGAAGTTCTCGTCATGTGGTATGGTATTTTATGTCCACCAAAAACACCTTTATTATTATTACCTATGTATATCCGTTGTCTAATAGCTATGACACAAGTATACGAGCTTAAATTAGGGCTAGAAATAAGGTACTAAGTATGTGAATGTGAAAGAATGTCAAACAATTATAATAAATACATTTCTTGAAAAAATATAGGCTATGTAACCTTTAACTAACTGAGCTACGAAATTCAAAAATATTTTTTCATGTTCGACGATTAGTTTCTGAGATAATTGAGTTCAACAAATATAGCCCTGAAGCTTTATTATACTAGGTGACTGGTGGGTCATCTTCGAAATTCCAGGACGTGATAGTTTGAGATCATACATGAAGAGAAAATATAAAATAAATGTAATTATTTACTGAGTCAACTTAACTGAAAGGTAGAGAATTCATTACGCCGCATGGTTACTTAAGCGTTATGCAATGGATACTTAGCGGGTGGTGGTGTGCGTGTGGCGAGAACACTGCCGTGTACGTGTTGATTGTGGCAGCGCGTCGCGAAAAGTGTAGTCTCTTTATTTATTCATATGTATTTCTGGTGAAAAATTAAATTCCTACCTACTTTTATGACATAACTATGATCAGAATAGAGTTCAGAGTGCTCTCCCTCAGTATCTAAAATTTGTCAATAGTCACCCTGTATTAGTAAAGAAAGAGTATGAGTTACTATAAAAAATCCATCGTTCTAAGACTGCAAGTGAGTTTTGTAATATTTTTTCGTTTATACCTAAACGAGTAAATATAAACTAATCTATACGTACACTTACTACATTCTAGATATAAACAATATATTTAAGTATATAATATATTTATAATTCTCATTAAAGTTTAGTAGGTAGAGAGATATGTTTTGAAAATATAAAATATTCAGATTTTCCCGATATTAAATAGCAAGAAAAAAATAAATATAAGAAAAAGAAACAGTTTAAAATCTTAGTCAAATTCATAACGCAATGTCCGGGACTCAGTTTGTGGGGACTTCTCTTTTCCTGTTATTATAAGGTGTTTCTGCACTGATAGTTTGTACTTTAAAGCGATATTTATGAAACTTATTCAATATATATATCTCTAATAAATTACATAAGATAAACAAGATTTAAAGCTATGTTAGATTGCTTGCGTCCGTTTTACACGTATTCACGTTTCACACGTACCGTGCACATAATTTTTTTGAAGCCATCACTGGGTTTAACTTGATGGCCTCCCCAGATATTATTGTCCCAAGGAACCGACCTTTGACATCAAACATGGCATTTGGGTAGCTAATTAATTGTCTTACTGAAGAGGAATTACCGGCCCGGAGTCGACCCTCAGCTATTACATTATAAGGTAGCAGTGTCAATAAATGCTTTTCTATCCATTAATCGGAACACAGTAAACCTCTTTGGCAGTGGAAATAAACAAAATGTTTTGGCATCTTCGATTCGAAAACGATTACCTCTTACCATTAGTAGTTATTACAATTCGTATTGCGAGAAACGATCAAAAATATTTAAATATCATATGGTCATAAGTTTTCGCGATTCATACTATTAAATAAAACACTTTTTAACCGGATTTATCGCGTATATTTAAAATTTACATTATAAATTTTAACTTCAAATCAATGTCAATCCAGAACGCTACGCTCGAAGACTGAGAAACAGAAGATAATGTATAACTTTTTCAATCTATCAATCCGACGCTTGACACCTCAGTCGCTCGTGACCACGGGGTCTGCAAAGACACCGATCCGGTTAAAAAGTGTTTTATTTAATATTTAAATATCGCTTGTAACCCACGAGCTCTGTAAAGACACCCAAAAGGCTCGCATGCGACCATCGACAACGACGAATCGGGCCCTTATATCGATATTTTCATAAAATATGGCACTTAAATAATGTATTTTTTTAGAATATGGCAGCTTTGGTTCTGTGAATATAATCATCGTATCGAATCGAGTAATTTTATCTATTATAGTGTGCATGTTAGCTAACGCGATAGGATAAAATACATAATTCGGTAATATTTTATCCTATCGCGTGTTGGACTGGGAGCGAAAGAAAAACATAGAATGTGCCAGCTGCTTCTCTTTCCGGCTTACTGTAAAAGTCAGTTACGGGACGGAGGTTTTATTGACGTTTTCGTGGGCGATAGACTGACCCCCTATCACTGCAAGTCTCTCTCCGTCATCACAATACCTCCAAATTTGTCAAACGTGACATCAGATGGTTTTATAGCGTCTGGTGTTCTGCCTACCCCATTAGGGATACAGGCGTGACGTTATGTATGTATTTATCTTGTCAATTCGAGTGTTTATCGATGGTCGCATGCTAGCCCTGCTGGTTTAAAAAGTGTTTTATAAAAACACATTATCACATTATCAACACAATTATCATATATTTCAGTTATAGCTTGCAGTAGTCTAAAATCTTTATTTGAAAGTAAGTCGGAACGTGCACTTTGTTTCAAAGTTACGAGGGACTAACTAAACGGACAGTCATATTACAGACCGACTCAAAGGACTCGACTCGTTTCTAAGTACCAATAAGTTGCTAAGTAATAAAGTTGCGTTTTATGTTAAATGTGCTAAGTTGTTTGAGTTTCGTTGTTATACAGTCTTCTTGTATAATTGAAGTTCTGCTTAATACTGCAAAATATTATAATATTATTGCTTTATTTATTTGCTTTTATGTATTTTTATCTCAATTGTATTTTTTCCTCTTTGATTTGTAATACTATTAAAATTGTGTTGAACCTTTTATAAAGATATGTAAATAGCAGTCCGTCAAAAAAATAAAATATATTAAATTGAATGTGAAAGTTAGTGATGATAAAAGGATGCTTGTTGCTTTAGCTTTCACTGATTTAGCTGAAATTCCGTATCTAGACGATATATATCTAAGTAAATAATGATACTCACGCGATTCCCATTCGCGCAACTCATTACAAAAAAGATTGTTTTTTTTTTCAGTCAGTATTGTACAGTTAATTCATTCAAGATTTTAAAGAAGTAGTGAAAAGTACGCAAGAGATCGTAGTGGAGCTCATTATCCGACTGTCAGAATTTAATTAAACTTATAAAGAAAAATTCTGAATATGTTAAAATTACGAAAATGCATGTATGAATTCCTACAAAGATGTATGAACGTAGCTCATACAAGTATAATTTCGTAACCATAGACTAGGCTGGTTCTAAATTTATTTTGCCACGTCTGCATCGAACGTGCAGTTCTTGAAGGCCTGATGTTATCCATCAGCTAGGGCGATGTCAAGGCTGCATACTTCCACTAGAAATGAAAATAAAGCCGTGAAGACGAAATGTAATTTAGTTAAAAGTAGCCATAGCTGGCGATCTTGTATGAAATTATTAATAAACGTGGAGGAAGCGAAAGAGGTATGTCTCATCATCATCATCATCATCACAACTCTTTGTAATGAGCCAACTGCAGGGCATGAGTCTCTCCCCTGGATGACGAGGAGGTATAGGCCATAATCCACCAAGCTGGCCCAGTGCTGGGTGGTGGATGCCAGAATTTTCAGGGTGCCATAATGGCTTCTGACAAACCCTAACGACTACTGTATACTAGTATACAGCAACCGGAACCGACTGCTTAACGTGCCCTCCGAAGCACGGAAGTCGTCGTCAGAAATGAATAGTCGGCGGTCACCTACCCCAAAGAAAGACCGGCGTGAAGACGTGTTGCTGTTGTTGAAGACAAAATGTAACAAAGACTTCCACGCTGGACTGGGAGCAAAAGAAAAACATAGAATGTACCAGCTGCTCCTTTTCCCGAGCATATTGTAAATCAGTTAAGAGACAGATGTTGTATTGGCGTGTTTGCGGGCGATGGGCAGATCCCATGTTACTGTAATAGTCTCTCTCCGTCATTATTATACCTCCAAATATGTCAAACGTGACATCAGATCTTTTTATAACCTCTGGTGTTCCACCTACCTCACGTGGGATACAGGCGTGGGGGTATGTATGTATTTACTTCCGTGGTGCATTGGTAGAGTGTTCGGCTACGGCGTGAGAGGTCCTAGGTTAGGTCCGGACCATATTTTGGGATCAAACTTTTTTAAACTGCTTCAGGTCTGGTGTATTAGGATAACCCGTAGGATAACCTGTAGTTCCGCTGCGTGGTCTCTTTAACACAAGCAATAAATTCAACTTTTGTTTCATACAAAACTTTTTTTTTTCCGTGAAGGTGTTATATAGGGTTAGCGGGGCACACTGTATAGAAGCTGTCTTTAGACCATTTAATGGGTGTTAGTTTAGGTCATTTCATTGAAATACCTAAATGTAAATTGTAAAGAAAAACAAGCCACCTCCAACGCAGCGAATCCTGTGTGTTACACTACTACACACTAGTGTGTTCAAATACAGTCCTTATTTTAATATACCTACTAGTTATTATTTAAATTGTTTATTTAAAATAAGTATGTACATTATTTATTTGGCTATCTTGGCTCAGTTAAAGTTTTTGTAAAAATTTGAAATTTTGTCTGAAGTCGACTTTAAATGCTTTTCATTCGTTCTAACTTACAAGTTCTTGTTAAATTGACTTGTTATCTAACTACCCAGCAGCTAGGGCAGTGTGAAGGCTGTATAGTTCAACTGCCCACCATTGGAGGCCTAGGTCGCGCTCGAGGCTAACCCTGGCTATATTTGTTCTTGAGGACACACATTTCGCTTTTTATAAAGAGTTCGGTAAGGGTCCACTAAAGCAAACCAAGTGGAATGAATAAACTTGGAAATAGAGAATCTCTAAAAGGAAAGTTTAAAGAGATTAGTATCTTGACCGTTGCATCACAATATTATAATTTTGAAAAAAATTTACCTTTATAAAAGTTTAATGTCTTACTCTTAGCAGAGTTGTATTTCTGCCTTATTTTACCTATGCAGAGTGTTCAAAAAAAGTACTTTGGAGAAAAAAATACGAAATAGGGCTGGTCTTCCCCATACCATACGGACGTTCGATACGGACGTTCGGAATGCGCCAAACGCCGCGTATGATACGCGCGTTCTGTACGGACGTGGCCGCGCGCGCTCCGACCGCGCGTGCCAATTCAGTCTGCAAGAGACTTATGAAAATGAATTTTGATACAGAGCGACTGAATTTAAAAACAAAACCCCGCACAGCAACCTCGAGCCCACAAACGGACTAACTGGATGTCTTTTTTTAATATTTAAACGACGTTCAGCCAAATAGGTAGAAATTATATTCTATTGAAATGACTGTACAAGCACTAGCAACGCTGCGTTCCGCGTATCGTACGTCCGTACGTACGTCCGTCACTCAGTCTACTTTGGTTTCTAATTTTATTTCATTTTTTAAAGCCGAATTTCTTATTCTAATTTCTACACCAACTGCTGTACAAAGGTCTCCCCCAAGGTCCTCCATATTGCTCGGTTCCACGCCACCCTCATCCAGCGCTTGTCGTTCTCTAAAGCCGCGTTTCAATATCAAAAAACTGTTCGTTTTACCTACGAACAGTAGAATTTACTACAATGCGTAGCTAAAAAGCGCTTGTCATTCAAACGGCAACTAACGGTTATTTCCATTTCTTACTATTTTTTATTTTATTTTATTCATTTATAATTATTTCTATGTTAACTTTAGTTCTATTGTTTTATTTTGTTAACTGGTTGTCTGACACTTTGACTACAATCTAATGGGCATGGTCCATTCTTTTAAAAACATTTTATACGAAAAACCATTTAGAGGAATAAGGTTTGTGTTTCATTTGGTCGATTTAAAATTTTTACAAACTCTAGGATTTGTTAGATTTTTAACAAAATACATTTGAACTTTATTTGAATTTCATGACGGCATCAGAGGCATCAAATTAACACAGTATTGTGCCTATAAAATTATTTAAAAAAAAAGAAACGGAAAACAAAAAACTAGTGCCAAAAACTGTAAACCAAACTATGTTTATAAGCTTACTAATTTTCCTTGCGATTAATTTAAATCTGAGTTACCTAAACAACTAAAATTTTATCATGGCATTAGGAAATTTTTTGTTCTTACTTGATTGAATGATTCAACAAATAGACCCGACAAGATTTTTGTGTGAATCAGAGAAGTTTTACGAGAGCAGTGGTGTCGTCAAGTAAATGTCGACTATTCAAGATTTGTACGATTTTAACGTTAAAAAATCTACATATTTTGTTTTAATTTTATTGCAAAATCTTGGTTACAACTATTCAAAAAGCTATTATCTTTTTTTGAACTCATATTTATTTACTTTTTTCTTAGTTAATCAAATACTTTTTTATTATTTTTATTTATAATCATAACAAGTGACATATATGCAACCACGAAATAAGGAAGCGCATATAACTATAACTTTTTTTGACACATGTTTTTAAGTTTTGGGTCAGTAATTAAGTCAGCACTGCGAAATTTTCAAAAATCAATATACATTGAACGAACCAATTAAAAATAAAACTATTCAAGTCGGTCATTCGAAATACCTCCAGGATAAATAAAATACAATAAAAAGAATGGGTAAAAATTATGAACAACTAGATGTTGTGCGCGGTTTTACCTGCGCAATTTCAAATCCCGCGGGAATTTCGGGATAAAAAGACTGTACACTATCACTAAGCCAAATTTTATCCAAATCCGTTCAGCCGTTTTCCCGTGATTGAGGAACTAACATCCAGAATACATCCAGACATCCATACATCCAAACTTTCACATTTATAATATGAGTAAGATAAGATGCCCATTGCCTTTACTCTTACTAGCTTTAAATTTGGTCATTGTTAATGATTTGTTAATTCCTTGTATAATTTAAATTAAATTTTAATGAATGTAAAAATTTCAACACACTGGTCATTTGTTAACAAATAAAAAAAAATCGAACTAGGAGAGTAACTAAAAATGATTCGTAACTAATTTTTTTGCACAATGTCCTCTTCGGTGTTAGAATATTCGTCTGTAAACAGGGTAGGTACGGATGTTCATAGCTGGTAGGGATTGTGACACCATTTTGGACGTAGCTTTTACTCATGAAAGTGCCTTTAATTTTGAAACCTAATATATGTAAGTACCTTTTCAACGTAATTCCTTATTCAACTGAAGTTTTCATCGACCGTGTCTTAAAGTTAATGACATCAAATACACGAAATAATTTCCTTTTTATCTATTTCACGATCAAAACTTGATTACGAAAAATTTACTTCCTAATGTCAATTATTTACAAAAATTATATTACGGATATACTAAGTGAAATAAATAATCATTTATGGGTAGCGGAAATTTTCAAGTAAGTTTCCGACATTTTGACTCGGATGTAATATCCGTAGCTTTGCTCGATACCGCGAAATAATATTTAATTAGAAAATCAAACGTTTGATATGGTGATCAAATGTTGAAGGTTAAATAATCTGGAGAATTTTGTGATTATTTCCGGTGGTGGTAATATTTGTGTGATGTATACAGAATATTAGCTGTCATGTCAAGTCATGGATGACTATTATTAACTTTATTTCGTAATGTGTATACAGGGTCTGTCGTAATAAATGGATAACCCGTCATCTGGAGTTGGTCTGGATATGAGACTGAAAGGAAATCGTATCTTTTTGGCGGAATACTCAGCCATACATAAATGGCAGAGACTTTCATACTTTTTCATAAATTTCCCGAATTCTTTCATTCATTTAGCTGCCATTTCATCAAATTTAGGTCTTTTTGTGTAATTTTTACTAAATTATACTCCTGAAAAATTGTTACACCTAATTTTTATACAATTTTAGGTGTTTTTAACGTTCAACATTGTCAAAATGTTCGTTTTCAGGGAATTTTTTTTTCAACTTTTTTGACACAACTTTGATCATCTACTGTAACAAAAAAGGTATGGAGCTATAACTGCCCATAATCTTAAAAACTTGTGTAGTATGTTCAAATTCTAAAAAGGTATAACAATGTATAGTTTACAAGCAATATTAAGCTACAGGAGAGAGACCACTGATCAAAGTCTAAATATACCTCAATTTGATGAAATGGCAGCGAAATGAATGAATGAATTCGGGAAATTTAGATTATTTCACAAACATTATATTTTCTTAAATATTCTTCAATATCATTATTTTTTGCACAGTAGTCATGTACATACCTACCAGATCCAAAGTAATAGTAAACTTTTCACATGATTTGTCGGCTAATATCTGTGTACATCTCACAAATAATCCACCCAAACTGGATTCTAACGATGATTACACACAAACACATGCAGTCTCAAAACAGATGCAATTCACAACTGCACATATAAGTCTCACACGATTTATCTCGTGAATTATGGACGAGATCGAAAATCTCGTTTACCTACTATCCACGTAAGGTTAGTGTTACCACACCAGACGATCGTCCACGGATCAACAGCGTCGACCGATGGTATAATAGATTAGTCATCGTCGATCTATAGTTTTTACTAGGCCAAAAAAACAGATGGACGTGGATCGAGGCCAAATGGTGACACACTTTGGCGAAGGGGTAGACCTATCTGCCTCAGACGCCAGTGGTTGCGGGTTCGATTCCCGCCCGGAACAAGAAAAAAAAATGTTCCGGGTCTGGGTGTTTATCTATATATATATATATATATATATATATATATATATATATGTATTTATATTCTAGGTTCCCCCCTAGTTCGCTTCATGGTATCTCATAACACAAGCTTCGCTTACTTTGAGGCCATGTAGTTGGTGTGATTGTCTGGGGATTTTATTATTATTATTTTTACCATCAAGCCGAAGATTGGTGTGATTACACCCAAAGGTCAGTCTGCCATAAAGTGTTGGCTTAGAACAGCCCTTCCACCACCCCTTTAAAGCGGGTCATAAAATACGACTAATTCTATCACTTGTTAGTTAGACCTCTTCACCTACACCTGGCTAGGACCACCCTTCAATAGGTAGAGTATGCCGAAAAATAATTGCCACGAGGGAAGGAATTCCGGTATTTTTTTGTGATAAACCAGTGTCAGAATGTAAAATCAATGACCAATTGCGATTGGAGCTTTTGAAAGATACTCAGTGTTGTGCTGGGGAGCTCTTCTTCCTTTTCCACAGAATCCTTAGTTCTAACTTTTCTGTTAACCACAGTGATCGTTTTCTAAGTTTTGTTATTCAATCTTTGGCCTCAAGACATGACTACTACAAATCTTTACTTTCAGTTCCATTTTCATAATTTGCATGTTACTGCTATTTATTTCTATGTGTTATATGTAAAAAATGTTTCTCTTTTTAAGCCGGCTTAATCATATGATGTATATGGCTTATAAAATAAATAAGAATAAAAAAAAAAAAAGTATTTTTAAAGCCCATGTGCTATCTTCTTCATCACCATTGTTTACCACCAGCACGGCTAGCAGTGGACCATCGATAAAGACTCGAAAACACAAGATAAATATTATTTTGTTATATTATCCTGTTCAGGTTGTAAATATTATGCAAAGCCCTGTGTGCTATATTTAGTATAGCTGCTCACCAATAGATGGCAGCACAATGCAATTTAGCTCGCGCATGTAAAGTACTAATATGAATAACGTAAATATCTAGAGTGAAAATTTGTTTTTATGCAATTTTTTGTATAAAATCGAAATATATCGATATCACTCGCTTTACTGTTTTTTATTTGTAAAGCCTTTTCTGGGGTTCGTTTAATTCAATCTAGCTAAAATGCGCATCAAAATAGATAGAATTACTCGATCGATTGACGAATCGATATTCGATACCATGATTAAACCCACAGAACCAAAGATGCCACATTCTTAAAAAAAAATACATACTCTAGTGCCATATTGTAAGGAAATATCAATTAAAAGACCCGATTTATTGTTGTCGACGGTGTATTAGAGATTAAATGAGAGATTGGCTAAAAAAACAAAATTTTTTAAGGCTGCTGTGGTAAAAACAAAACAAACAGTCAGTAAAACTATTTGTTTTATTTTTTCTCATTTGTCTTCGTCGTTTGCTTCTCGCGCTTGACACAATGTTTAATTCATTATATTGTAACGCAAGCTACAAGAAACGCCTTATTTACATGAAACTATTCATTTCAATTTTATTATAAATTAAATACGTTATTAACAGTCGTGACTGCGGTGTATGAAAAGGTGCCAAGTCGACTTTAAGGTATATAACTGTACCTCTACATCTAAAAAAATGGAACGTTCCGTCTGTTTTAAGTTCGGGAAAATCTTCCTACGTAAACAGTCTTTGATTAGGTTTGCGAAAGTTTAATTTTAATATTGTCTTAAGTTTTCGTGAAAAATGAAAATGAAAATGAAAATAAAACACTTTGTTGTTTGCACTTTCCAGTCCGTACTGGTTCACATACCTAATATTGTCTTAAGTTTTCGCGATTCATACTATTAAATAAAACACTCAGTCGCTCGTGACCACGGGCTCTGCAAAGACACCGAAACGTCGAGTTAATCAAAATAAAATTTAAAATGTAAATATACGCGATAAGTCCGGTTAAATAATGTTTTATTTAATAGTTTAAATTTAGTTGGTGGAGGTTACTATTATTTAGGCCATTAAAAAATCGATTATCGACTGGTGACAAATTTTTGATACTGAAGGAGAGCACTCTGAACTCGATTCTGATCATAATTATGTAATAAAAGTAGGTATTTAATTTTTAGCCAGAAATCCCTATAAATAAATAAAGAGACCTTAGGTACTACACTTTTCCCGACACGCTGCCTCAGTCAACACGCACACAGTAGTGTTCCCGCCAAACGCACACCACCACCCGCTAAGTATCTATTGCATTACGCTTATGTAACCATAACAATAGATACTAATAGATAATAGATACTACTTATGTTGGGTACTGAATTCTTTAACTTTTGGATAAATTTACTCAGTAAATAATTATTATTTATTTTTATTTATTTTTGCTCTTCATGCATGATCTCAAACTATCACGTCCTCGAATTTCAAAAGTGACCCACCAGTCACCCTGTATAATATACGAGCCGAGCTATCACTGTTTTTTTTTTAAATTGGTGTAAATATGGATTTAAAAAGCCAGCAACAACTAAAGTATTAACTGCACTCCAGGGAGATTCAAGTCAAACATTGGTTTACTTTAAAGCCATAATCAGTTTTAAAAAGGAAATACGAAGCGACCACAAATACTAATAGGTAATGCAATGTATCAATGTTACTGCTGGCGATCAAGTCTAGCACTTAAGTAGAAGTAACATACTGCTTGAGCGCGCCTTATATTGATAAATAAAGACGGCTATGGTGCGATCAAACAGTATGTCGTTATTTGAAATTAGAATATTATCGTTTTGACAGAGACGCTTTGGTTTTTGTTAGAACATTCTCGCCCCTTCCTTCAGAAAGGAATGATCATTGTTGTGCTCGAAGAAAATAAGTCTTCGATTTTATAACGCGAAACGCTTCAGCCCACCATACTTAACTAATAAGTGTTTTGCTCCCAGTTTTATTGTTTGTAAAAGTGCTCTCTTATAATAAATACATTTAATAACAAGTAAATCTTTTAAATAGTCGATCCCCTACGTTGTAGTACTAACCTCATATTGAGTCTGTGCCAAATCGAATGCCAAAAGTCCCTATTTTAATGACTTACACGTTTTGCTTCGTTTAGGGTCGCTTATCTATACAACCTACTTGGATGAACAACAGTCTCGAAATTCATGCTTTGAACACACGTATTTGAAGCTAAAACTCAAATGGTACTGTTTTCAAATTTAAATCTATGGTTTACGCAGAAATACTTATATCAAAATTTTACCTCCCATTTAAGTATTCTTTTTTGTTATTACTTTTAAATTATTTATTATTACAAATGCCAGTTAATTATAGTGTTAAACTTAATTTGAGTACATACGCACATAATAAAAAATCTAGCAGGTAAATTATAATTTGATTGTTTAATTATAATTTACCTGCTAGATTAATATATAGATTAATTATAATCAGTATTTTATTTTTTGAATAATCGTCTTTTAATAAAAGATAAAATAGTATATTGTGTAACAAGTGAGCTAAGTTGCTAATTACAGTCGAGGCTGTGATTTGAGCCCGAGCCGCAGGCGAGGGCTTAATAATGAGCCGAGACTGTAATTAGCAACGCTCACGAGTTACATACGACGTTTTTCAACACACTTGTGAGTAAAAGACAGACATACGTGGTCATAAAATAACAAACACACTTGATAACAAAGCTGTGAATTGTGATTGAAAAATGGCGCCGAACCTCGCGCATGCGCGTAGGTTTTTTTTTCCGCCAAATATGTCAATGTGTGTATAGCATATACAGCCTATTTTAAGTGAAAATTTTTAATTTGGAGTGGTAAATGGAAATATTATAATATTTTATAACAAATTATTGTAAATATTGAATAATTTGTTTGATATACAAATTTGTTTTACTAATATAAGGCGCAAACATTTAAAAATGTATATGGATTTGAAGTGGTATAAAACCTCTTTGTTGTTTCTGAAAATATTTTATGTATAACCCGGACCAATAAAATATGCTCTATTTACTCGCATGTAATTTGCACAAAGGTACAATTCAACTTTGTAGGATTCATTATATTATGCACTAGGGTATAATATATTAGGCACGCGTGACTTATAGCCCAGTTTATAGTTCTAAATTCAATACCCGGGCGCCAGACTTAGCTTCAAAGATTTGCACAAATCTTTGACGACTTTGCAAAGTCATTTGAACACATATTGACGTAACCTGCCAGACTTGCTTCGCAAACACTTTTCTCCACAGTATGCTAGTAGACAACAAACAAGATGGACAAAGATTTTGTAGACTCAGTTAGCCTGTATTTTTTGTGTGCATGTAATTATATTTTTTTTATTTGTTATTTTTCGGGTTCCTTGTACATACTTGCCCCTGTAACAACTCTACAAATTCCAGAACGCAGTCGCTGCCCCAGTCCATCATATCGCCGCATGCAGTGTAACATGCACACAACCGTCCCGCTCGACAACGCTCGAGCAACTGGATACTGAACAAGTGTGGCAAGCCACGCAAACATTTGCACACATTCAACTTTGAACGCTTTGATGTGTGGAAAAAGACCGACACCGGATGGCAAAGTGCAAAGCTTTGTGCAAACGTTGAATACATATGCAAAGTCCAGCGCCACACATTTGTGCAAACATTTGTTCAAACATTTGAAGCTAAGTCTGGCGCCGGCCATAGAATAACGCTCACTTTACGAGCAAGTGTGTTGAAAAAAACGTTACTTGTCAAAACTATTTGTGATATAAGTTCGACGATATGCCGCATAACTTAACTGTTGTAAATGTAAAGCTATTAATAATAAATTACTTATTATCAAGAAAACAATATGTGATTTAATAATGTTTTTTAATTTTTGCATTAAAATGCTCAATTATTCTTGAATAAATGAAAAATGTGATAAAATTACAGGTAAGTAATTTTTATTTATCATTTACTTATTTAATATGTGATTTGTTTTTAAAACATGTAATTTGCATATACTAAGCATTTAAATATTGCACTAATACCTATGTTTTGATATATTTTACGAACTTCATTTTGAGTGTACGAGATACAATTCCAACAAACATTCCAAACAATTGCTTGAAATGTATGTATAGTATTTTATACATTGTCACTTACCCGATCGCAGGGTATTATGTTTTTATACAGTATTCGATGATGTCGAAACAAAACAAAATGTCAAATTACAAATAAGAATAGTTTCATGTCCATACCTACATCATGTTATATAATTTTTTTCTGTTATTTCGACAATATTTGAGCTTTATAACTAAGGCAAAAATGAAGAAACCAGCATCGGAGAGACCAGTAGATTCAGTTCGTTATGAGTGTGAGTGTGTATGACTTTCCGGAGCGCACTAAAACTACACACTAAACAATAAGGGTGCAAATACTGAAAAAAAGGACAGTCTAGCACACGTTCCATCCAATATAATGTCCATTCATGTTATGTTGCAAAGTGGAACTGCTTTATTGCTTATCATAAGCAGTAAATATGTACTTTTCTTTAAATAATCTGTTCATAACTTTATTGTTTTTCTTTAAAGTTATCTTTATAACCCTAAAAACGCATTAAATCTATTTTTGATGTGTAAATATTGTTTTTACTTTTGAGCCCTTTACAATATTTACGAAATCGTAGTTGTTATCTGTAACTGTGTATGTCATACTATACATTCTAATTTTTTTGTATAAAAACGCCAAATATCTCTAAAACTAAAACAGCAGGAATTTTAAATTATTTTTATTATCATTCTTACTTATACTTTATTGCAGTGAAATGTTTTTTTAAACTTTTTTCAAGAGAAGTCTTGCGACTTTAAGGGTTAATAGAATAACGTAAGTTCTTCATTTGTGGATCGTTTAAGTTATAAGAAATGCTTATATGGATTCATAACATAAACTATGGTGCAGATTATATAAATACGTAAAATAAAGCCTATATAGACTTTTCTTATGGAGACAACAAAACGGAACTAGGTGATACCGTAGTTTGTATGGTAAAAACGTATGTGTATGAAATGGCCATACAGCCGAAGTCAAAAATGGAAGCTTAGGTTCGACACAGCATTCTTAAACAGAGAAGTCGCTATATAATAATGATTAAAGGATTTGAATTTTAAACCCTTGTAAATTAGGTGCACATTAAAATGACAGACTGAAGAGTTTGTTTGTTTTTGTGAACGCGCTAATCTCAGAAACTACAAGTGGGATTTGAAAAATTCTTTTTGCATTCGATAGCCCAACTCTTGAGAAAGGAGGAAAATAACTTTTGATCCCGAAATTCCCACGGGATCAAAAGTTACGCGGGTAAAACCGCGCGCGGTGGCTAGTCTTAAATAAAAGTCAGTTAATGACCGTGCAGGAAATTATAAGCCTCGTGGCAATGTTACACTATGCCTCCATTTTTGAAGTCGAACAGTAGGTACCTAAGTCTATCTAAATTGGTGCAAATAAAAAACGAAGGCAGAGCATTAAAAAAACCGACTTCACGTCAAAACTTTGGCTGAGTTATAATGTCATCCACGTAAACATTCTCCGAAATCACACATATTTATTCAAAAAATTGAAATTTTTAACGAAGTACTAAACCGATTTCGATGAAATTTATATGGGGCCAACTATGAAGTATCTTCTATCATATGAAATAAGGATTTTCAAAATCGATGCATAATTTTTCGAAATCTCGTGTAACAAAGACACAAAAAAAACATACAGTTGAATTGAGAACCTCCTCTCTTTTTGGAAGTCGGTTGATAAAGAATATGAATATGATGTAATAATAATAAAGTTAGGCTAAACTTATATAACAAAGAGAAGAGATTTATATTTCATTTTTAGTAAAACTCAAAAACTAAAGGAACGATTTAAAAAGCCTTTAATATATTTTATTAAGAAATTCCTAGAGGATCATAAGCAGATAAATAATGAAAGAATCTCCTTTACCCACGCAGTTCATGATATTCAAATTTGAAGCTTTTTGTGTTTTTTATAACTTGCTTTGTTTTACTTCGGTTACTTTACTAAAGGTCACAGTGTTTAAATAATTTAAACAACAACTTAAAGTTATATCTGTTTCAAAGTTCAATTCTTTTTGAGTGGGCGAATAATAAACTAACTGTAAAACGAAATTGATTGCGAGCATTTACTTGTCGATAGGTACTTACGTTTTGTACAGTTATTCTTAATGACTTAATGATTTATATTCGTTAAAAATCATTCGTTGTACCACATTGGGTTGACTTAGTATAGACCTAACACCCTCAGATAAGCGTATTTAAAATTACTCGTGGTGGAAGTACTTATTCAGGATACTCCTAAGGGCGCGGATCCATCTCTACGGTACGGCGCCATTTTATTTTTTTTATAAAATATGGATGGGACGTTTGTCTTCCATGACACCTGATGTTAAGTGAACATGAAGACTAAGGTGGTACACATCCATCCAGGAGAAGCTTATTCACTCGACGCTTAAAAGTACTAGGACTATACTGGTCAGGGAAAATAGATGCAGGCAGTTCATTCCAAACCTTCGCGACCCGTATCAAAAAGGAACTGTCAAAGCGCTTAGTTCGACTTTTCGGAATATCAACCACATACGGATGGAAGTTCTGTCTGCGTCTAGTAGTCCGATGGTAAAAGGGTGAGGGTTCAATTTGTTCAAACAGAGCACTCGCGCACTCACCAAAATGTATCCTGTAGTACACGGTTAAACAAGCAACCTTACGACGATGCTCTAGGGTCTGCAGTGTTTTGGTCGTAAGGTCGACGTTGTTAATTTGATCGCACTTGAGCTGTGTATAAGTTAAGAAGCTGTGCAGGGCCGAAGTACCACCGTACCTTCGAGATGATTTCTTAACGTTTTCGAAGCTACTTGAGCGTCAAAAATTTAAATTATCTCCATCACGGTTCATTATCGAAAAGCATTGATTTGTACCGTACGGCACGGCGCCGCGCCATCTCACGGCCGCGGCGCCGTACCGTTATACGCCATACTTTTCTATTATGAACCGTGATGGAAGAGCTAATATGAAGCGCTGAGCGGTGCGCCGCCGTGCACGTCGCCGCGGAATGGTCCACGCCCTACCTAGTTATCAAAGCCGAAAAATATCACCACTCCGATGCCGATGTGTGTCGGTAATGTTCTATGAAAAGCCAGTTCTTTCCTAAGCGTGTGATGTCATCTACAATCTCATCTTTCCATTAGGTGATATGAAAGAAAAGGATCAAAAGAATAACGGTCCCACTACGAACGAAGTTGTTTTATGAATCTATTCTAATCACACAAATACCCTTCACAACAAGGATTCGAACACAGGACTTCTAGTATAAAAGACAGTAGCTAACCTCTACTCCAAGAAGACAGACCCAATTTTGATGAAACAGGTCAATGTTGGTAATAAACCGAAATAGGACATTGTCTTTTGATATTCAATTCCAAATTTAAATCCACCGAAGCCTCAAGTAAAAGGCGGTAGTAAATACAGCTTTATTGGTACTACAAGGTGACATTTCCCGGCAGTGTTTGACAAACTTCGGTTAGAACTAAGAACAGCAAATTAAATTAAAAGTTCGCACAAATATGTTTAAGTTTGCAGCGACTGCAGTTTCTCAAAGCCGCACCGAGATTCTAACTCGGGTAATATAAATTAAAGGTTATATTATGGGTTAGTATATTATCTTCAAAATAATAGACCGAATATTTGATAGACGTATTTTACTTTTGAAGTTTGGTGATAGGGATCCTGAACTAATATAAAACAAAAGTCTCAAAAGTTATACAGGGTTATTGGTAATTAGACCGGATCCTTTTTAGGGGTGGTAGAGGATGTCATTTGCAACAATTTGACTATACATTGTGATATCCGGAAATGGCTCATTTTTTTTATATTATTTTTTTTTAATTTTTTTTAGGATATCCAGTTTTCCTACTTAAAAATTCAATAAAAAAAAAAGTAATAAACCGATTTCAATTCTGTTTGCAGTTTTAGAGAGACCTTGTTACAGCTCTTAATAATAAATAACAATATCATACTAATGTGGACCCATCCAGAAACTAGAGGCTGTTTCATAAAAATTTTTAAATTATTTTTATAACATTGTTTACAAAAACAATTATTTTCTCCACAAAAACGCTAGTAAATTCCGTCTGCATTTTATTTAAAAAACATCTACACTTTGTTAGCTATCCAACGAGGTTAAAAAGTTGGTGCTTTATTACACAGTTGCAGAAATAATGCGATTACAAAAGACTCAGGTAGAGACATTCCGAGAAAGGGTTTTAGACGGTATCCATGAGAAGTAGTTATGGAAGAAATACTTTCTTAATTTAACTTAATTTATTTTGAAGAAATAAAAGATTATGATTTTGTAATTATTGTGTATTTATGATTTTTACAGTACATTCTCAAAATGTGAGCCCCTATTTTGAATGCAGAGACGCATACGTTTGCGTAAATTACTTTTAACGACACTTGTCTTTAAGTTCATTTTAATTTTTTCTGCTGCATTTATTATGCGCTGTTTTAATTCTTCGATGGTTGCCACAGGTCCAGGAGTCTCGTCGTACACCAAGCTTTTCATGTGACCCCATACGTAGTAGTCGACAGGAGTCAAGTCGGGACTCCTGGCCGGCCACGGAATGGGTCCTCCTCTGCCAATCCACTTATTGGGAAACTGACGATTTAGCCACTCACGGACGCTTAAACTAAAATGTGCGGGGCAACCATCATGCTGGTAAATCATGTTCCTTCGGGTTTCAAGAGGTACATGACTGAGTAACTCATAAAGTTCGTTTCGCAAAAAAACTTCATATGCTTCTCCATTGAGGTTGTTGGGCAGGAAAAAAGGGCCGATCAATTCATCCTTAATAATGCCCATCCACACATTAAGGGAAAACCTTCTTTGTGATCCTTTTAATCTTTTCTTGTTTGGGTTACCGTCTTCTTTTGGGGCCCAATAATGAATATTATGGTAATTCGTTAATCCATCTTGATCGAATTTGGACTCGTCGGTCCATAAAATTTTTAATAAAAAATTGGCATCTTCCATGTCTGTATTCAACATGAATCTGCAAAATTCGACTCTACGTGCAGGATCTCCGTCTTGTATAACTTGTACCGGAGTCAAATGATACGGGTAGAGTCTTGACCCGTGCATTGTGTTCCATATTTTCCATTGCGACATGCCAAGACGTCGTGCAATGACGTTTGTTGAGGTCGTCGGATCTTGCTCAAACATGCGAATTATCTGTTCCTCTTCCTCCGATTGATAAATACGAGGTCGTCCAGCATCGCTTTGTCGTCTTTGAACACGACCAGTTTCTCGTACTCGCCGGTAAACTCCGTCAAACACACTCATATGGGGTAAACGGCGCTCTGGAAATCGAGACTGATATTCCGTTCGAGCATGTGTACTGACGCCATTGGCAAAACCATAGCAAAAGAGTATGTCCGCATACTCTTCGTTTGTGAACTCTCGAACACGAGGTAGGTGGTCGCGGGGCTCCGCAGCCATGATCAGGTCCTTTAGTATAAGCCAAGTCGTCGGGTAAGCAATCAATCACAGAGTCCAGTTCACTAGCCGAATCACAGAAAAAGAAGTTACACAAGTCCAATAACGTTAGCAAGGTCGAAGTTTTATCGTGATAAAGGGTTGAAAAGAGCGTCTAAACAGTACGAAGTGCCTGAGCAAACTGGGTTCACATTGTTCGTGCAACAAACACAAGCAAGAGCGAGACGGCGCATTCAACATGGATACCTTAGTCTAAAACCCTTTCTCGGAATGTCTCTACCTAAGTCTTTTGTTATCGCATTATTTCTGCAACTGTGTAATAAACCACCAACTTTTTTACCTCGTTGGATAGCACACAAACTGTACATGTTTTTTAAATAAAATGCAGACTGAATTTACTAGCGTTTTTGTGGAGATAATAATTGTTTTTGCAAACAATTTTATAAAAAATATTATTATTTTTTTATGAAACAGCCTCAAGTTTCTGGATGGGTCCACATTAGTATGATATTGTTATTTATTATTAAGAGCTGTAACAAGGTCTCTCTAAAACTGCAAACAGAATTGAAATCGGTTTATTACTTTTTTTTTTATTGAATTTTTAAGTAGGAAAACTGGATATCCTAAAAAAAAATTAAAAAAAATAATATAAAAAAAATGAGCCATTTCCGGATATCACAATGTATAGTCAAATTGTTGCGAATGACATCCTCTACCACCCCTAAAAAGGATCCGGTCTAATTACCAATAACCCTGTAGTTGCAATCGAAATAATACATTGCAAGATTATTCAATTAACATTTATGTTTGTAATATGCTTTTTATATTATTTATTTTATTTTAAATGCATACTTTATATGTTTCATCATCATCATATCACAACTCTTTGTAATGAGCCCAGTGCTGGGTGGTGGATGCCAGAATTTTTAGGGCGCCTAGATGGCTTCTGACAAACCCTAACGACTACTGTATACAAGTATACAGCACCCGGGACCGACTGCTTAACGTGCCCTCCGAAGCACGGAAGTCGTCGTGAGATATGAATGGTCGGCGGTCACCCATCTAAGTACCGACCGCGCCGAACGTTGCTTAACCTGTGATATCGTAAGATACACACAGTAACCACGGCGCCACGACGACTTTATATGTTTACTTTACTGTTTATGAAAAGCTTTATGTATTTATCTTTAAAATAAACCACCAGTAAAACTTCTTTTGCATTGAACCCCAACGTTGTGCAGCTATTGTAAGGAGACACCTCGCGTTTAGTTTCTTATTAACTGAGATTATTTTTATTGGGAAATATTTTAGTTTGATACTTTTTTTAATAATCATTAACATAAATCATACAAATCGTGCATTCCATTCGTCCATTAAGTACTGAAACATAAAGCTTACTGGCGGCCTGAAATGGACTTAGGCATTTAAATGATTTGACATGCCCGCTGAACAAATGATACAGCAGTGCGATCACAGAACTTTATCGAATCGTATATTAACGAATGTTTACGAATGCTCGTATAGTATGGAGTCGGTTGCAAGTTTTGAGTAACATTGTAATTTTTTATTTTACAGATATTTATGAGTACAACATGTTTACAAACTTTCAAAATTAACAAGGCACACATTTATTTAAGCTGGCCTTGCGGCAATGGATAGATTTCAATTTTTTCTTAAAAACCGTCTCCATACTATACGAGCATTCGTAAACATTCGTTAATATACGATTCGATAAAGTTCTGTGATCGCACTGCTGATAAGATATGCATAATGACTTGCGGTCAATTAGTGTAAAGTGGTAAATTAGTTAAAATGTGGCCATTTCATTCTAATTTACTGTCAGTCTTGTTTACACAAGAGAGATAGCGAAAATTTAGATAGCCAAATCTAGTGATTACACTTACGGTTCGATACTTGACGCGATTATAAGAGAATTGATCAGGTTCGATTCCCGGTTATGTATGAGAGTTAAGAAAAAAGTTTGAATATGATTATTTTTAAATCTAAAATCGACGCCATGGTTCCTTAAACAGATTTCGCTATCTCTCATAGTTTCTGACTTCTCCATACTGACCCATTTGGATTGTACACCCTGTATAAAAATAATCATATTCTAGATTGAACGGAAAGGCTTTGTGATATGGAGAACACGCAGCGGCTAGCGGAACAACAAGGTCTCTGACAATTTTGATCCTGACTCTGTGCCGAATACTGGTTCGTTTTTCAAATAGCCCGACTCGAACCCCGGACAACTAAAGCCCAAGGGTGAGTAAAAAAAAATCCCCAGACAATCACACCAACAACATGGCCCCAAACTAAGCAGAGCTTGTAATATGGAATACCATGTAGCGAATTAGGTGGGAACCTACAATATAAATAAATGCCCAGACCCGTATTTTTTTCCTTGTTCCGTGTGGGAATCGAACTCGCAACCACTGGCGTCTGAGGCAAACAGAGTTATCCCATCGCCAAAGTGTTTGACACGAGTAGCGAGTTGGGTGCTCAAGTAGTTTTGTAAATAACTTCACATTTATTGAGGACTAGCTGTGACCCGCGACTTCGTCCGCGTGGATACCGGTTATTGGAGTTGGATAAATACTATTATTATATCCTCCTTGAAGTTTAAACTTACCTTTTTCAAAATTTCGTCAAAATCGATTCAGTAGTTAAACTGTGAAAGCGTTACTGATAGATAAACGACAGAGTTACTTCAAAAACTGTTACAACAAAGCTGTGATCCGCAGTTTCACCTCGGTGTTTTGTGAAAAAGTATAGGTAAGTAGGTATATTACATAGATGATGCCTGCGACTTCGTCTGTATTAAATTAGTATTTCTAGTAGGTTATTTTCTTCTCCAAGGTCCTAAGTACTATCTTTAATAACAAAAAAAATTAAGAATCTTCGTCCATATAATATGTACATATTATAACTCCTAACCACAAACATAAGTAACTATATAAGGTAACTATATTAGGCACATTGCGTTAAAAACAAATCGGGTGCCAAAGTGTCTTAAAGTTTACATAATTCATGCAGTACCTATCTTCATTAATTATAGCTTATTGTTATTCTAGGTAAAGCTATATTACTGTAAAGTTTCAGAAGAATACATTTTTGCGTGAAAGAGTAGCAAAGATCCATCCATCCAGCCATTATCAGTGTATCATGTGTATCTATCTATAGTTATGATTGGCTTTTCTCGGTAAAATGGCTGAGCCAATTTAATGTAAGTAATTTCTTTTGGTAGTTAACACATACCTACGTTACTTTTTATTCTACTTCTAAATCTACGGTTTCTAACTTCCAAGATCTAGAAATGATCACGAAATAAATAAAACCTTGAGTCCCATCATTTTAAGTTTAACTTTCTTACAAATATATCTCTGTATGCACAGAAGGCAGCACATCAAGCGTTACAAATCGGTAATTTTTTTTTTACTTGAATCTGAAATCTATGCCCTCGACATTACCCAAGTTAAAATTGTTTGGGGAAATTTGACAGGTAATGTAACGCTTGACCTGCTGCCTTCTGTACCTACCTGTATTAAATCGCGCAAGCTTTATTAATGATTTAGCCCTATCAACATATCAAAATTTTCTACTACATACCAACTATTTTTCAGATTTATTATTTTTAAGCCCCTGGTACTTTTACCAGGAGAATTTCCTTAGAATTCTTGTTCCCGTGTTTATTTTTAGTGTAGTTCAGTTTTTTTTCTTCTGGCTATCCGATCGCTTTTACATCTAATCTACTAATGCCACGTTACAATATCAAAAAAACTCTTTTCGTTCGTTGCTTCCACGCTGGACTGGGAGCAACAGAAAATCATAGAATGTACCTACCAGTTGCTTCTCTTCCCGGGCATACCTTAAAAGTCATTTTAGGGATAGAGGTTTTATTGGATAGAGGTTTTATAACGCATAAAAGCGTGAAGTTATATGTATGTATGTTCGTTTAATCTACGAACAGTAGATTTAGCTATCATACACGTTGAATATTGAAGCGTATAAAGCGTTTCAATATTCAACGTCTTGTCAAATTACTACTTACTATTCTTATAACTACCTATCATTCGTTTGTAGTAGCTTTTACTCATGAAAAATATTGAAACCCAGCATTCATTGATTTTGACGACAATTTAGTTATAATTTACCCCTAGAATAACCCTACCGCCTCTGAATAATTGACTAATCCGAGTGAGCCCCGCTTGGTGGTAAACTGACTGTCTCGGCTGACTGAAATTTGCCGTCAAATATCACTACTGCCAGCGGTGACGCGTCCCGAAAACATTTTATAAAGAGCCAGTTCTAGAGCCGCAAACGGGTTTATGATAGAACTGGCTTGGCTTCGGTATTCTACCTCATTTATACTTACCATCAGGTGAGAATGAGGTCAAATTCGGACTTATTCACCGATTTGAAAAAAAACTTAGTATTTTTAATATTTTGGAATAGAAAGTTATAAAATTAAACTCGTGGGTAGTCTGACTCCCAACCGTTACAAAAATTTCGTGGTTCATTCAGAGAAATCTTATTTCCAAGTGAAATAATAAAAGTTGGGTGAATATGGTCATAGGCACCCAGAGTTTGGTAGGTATCTCGAACAATTAACAGCGTGAGTGGCCGGCCATGCCAGCGAATCACTCGCTCGCCCGCCCGCGTCTTATCGAACATACCTACCTATATTATTACGGAGTTATTTTAAAATTATTACGATATCTCTTTGGATCTTGATTGAAATCAAGTGGTTTCAAAGACAATTTTGTTCACAATTAAATATTTATTGTAACCAAAATAAAAAAAAATATAATAAAAAAAAATTACGCGAGCAGGATCGAACCCACGACCTTAGACTCATGGTCGGTCTACGCGCAACTGAGCAATGAGTACTTCTGATCTGTATGCCGAACATCTCCACCATATTCTAGTAAAGTAAGTTTTAGGCATAACTTTTAAAAATCTATTACAATTTTTTTAGATCCTAGATTTTTTTTATGTCTGCAGAATCTGCTCATCATCCTGGACAACTTTTGTTAAGGCACCATATCTATATTTCTTACCGTTTTGATGATCCCTTAAGGGTTCTGCATCAGGTGTTCCAGTAACCGAAATAAAATATACCCTATATGTTGCCCCGGCTTCACAGCTATACATCAAAAAAAGGTTCATTCAAATCCGTCCAGCGGTTCCAGAGATTAGCGTGTGCAAACAGACAAACTTACAAACAAACAGACAATTTTTTTTTTTCAGATTCTTACTCTTTTTTCATTTCTTTATAACCCTAGATAATTTTTTTTGTAAAAATATTAAATGTACAGACACGTTTTTTTTACTGTTTTATTATATGTATTGATATCGATATTTTCATTTAAAAAACGTGGTACAAAATATTGTCTTAAGTTTTCGCGATTCATACTATTAAATAAAACACTTTTTAACCGGATTTATCGCGTATATTTACATTTTAAATTTTGACTCGACGTTTCGGTGTCTTTTCAGACCCCGTGGTCACGAGCGACTGAGGTGTCAAGCGTCGGATTGATAGATTGAAAAAAGTTATACATCATCATCTCCATCTGTTTCTCAGTCTTCGAGCGTAGCGTTCGGGATTGACACAAAACGAGCTGACAGTATCTTGAGTTACAGGTCGTGCAGCTTGCTGGATGTTAGATTTAATGTTTTTCAGGATAGGGTCCCATGTCGGTGATAGTTTCCAACCATCTTCTCTATTGAAATTAGGGTGTTTTTTTAATTTCAATCGCTTCTCTGATCATTCTAGGAATGTAATGCTTCTCTCTAGATAAAATTTTCACAGAGTCAAACCTTAAGTAGTGGTTGGGCTTATCCATGGAATGCTCACAAACTGCAGACTTTGAAGCTCTTCGATTTTTAATATCAGCTATGTGTTCTTTTACGCGGGTTGATACGTTTCTTTTGGTTTGACCAATGTAGGAAAGCCCACAGCCGCAGTCAATCTTGTAAACACCTGGGTCTTGTAAAGGGATGCTGCATTTAACTGAGCGAAGATGTTGACTTATTTTTGAATTAGGTTTAAATACTGTTTTTATTGAAGCGCGCCTAAGAATGTTTGAGATTTTATCTGTGACACCCTTTACAAAAGGTAGAAATGCAGGTTTGCGTTCGACTGTCTGAGGCTTCACGTGGTCACTGCGGCGGCGACGAGGTGGTTTGAGGCCGTTTTCACGAAGCACCTTGACAACATGTTTCAGTTCATCATCAATGTGCTGAGGATCGCAGATTCCATGTGCTCTCTGAAACAAAGAGGAGCCTACGGCGAGTAACTGGCTCGGGTGGTGGTGGGACTTTGAAACCAATGAAACCATGGTTAGTTTTGATGTTAAGTCTTTGTTTACATCACTACCTGTCAAAGACTGCATTGAAATTGTCAAGAAAAAGCTAACTGAATCAGATTTGCCTGTTGAATATGCAGAATTATTAGAATTATGCCTTACATCGGGCTACTTTATGTGGAATAATGAGTTTTATCTACAAATTGATGGTGTTGCTATGGGCTCCCCAGTGTCACCTGTAGTTGCTGACATCTACATGGAAGACTTTGAGGAGCGTGCTCTCCACATGGCACCCGTCGTGCCGAAGATCTACAAGAGGTACGTTGACGATACATATACAATCTTACCTCAACATAAAGTAACTGCTTTTCTAAACCATCTTAATTCCCTTAATACTAAAATACAATTCACTATGGAATTAGAACAGGATAATAAGTTAGCCTTTCTTGATGTTTTAATTAAAAGAAATCCAAATGGTACACTCAGTCACACAGTTTATAGGAAACCCACCCATACTGACCGCTATTTAAATGGAAAGTCCCACCACCACCCGAGCCAGTTACTCGCCGTAGGCTCCTCTTTGTTTCAGAGAGCACATGGAATCTGCGATCCTCAGCACATTGATGATGAACTGAAACATGTTGTCAAGGTGCTTCGTGAAAACGGCCTCAAACCACCTCGTCGCCGCCGCAGTGACCACGTGAAGCCTCAGACAGTCGAACGCAAACCTGCATTTCTACCTTTTGTAAAGGGTGTCACAGATAAAATCTCAAACATTCTTAGGCGCGCTTCAATAAAAACAGTATTTAAACCTAATTCAAAAATAAGTCAACATCTTCGCTCAGTTAAATGCAGCATCCCTTTACAAGACCCAGGTGTTTACAAGATTGACTGCGGCTGTGGGCTTTCCTACATTGGTCAAACCAAAAGAAACGTATCAACCCGCGTAAAAGAACACATAGCTGATATTAAAAATCGAAGAGCTTCAAAGTCTGCAGTTTGTGAGCATTCCATGGATAAGCCCAACCACTACTTAAGGTTTGACTCTGTGAAAATTTTATCTAGAGAGAAGCATTACATTCCTAGAATGATCAGAGAAGCGATTGAAATTAAAAAACACCCTAATTTCAATAGAGAAGATGGTTGGAAACTATCACCGACATGGGACCCTATCCTGAAAAACATTAAATCTAACATCCAGCAAGCTGCACGACCTGTAACTCAAGATACTGTCAGCTCGTTTTGTGTCAATCCCGAACGCTACGCTCGAAGACTGAGAAACAGATGGAGATGATGATGTATAACTTTTTTCAATCTATCAATCCGACGCTTGACACCTCAGTCGCTCGTGACCACGGGGTCTGAAAAGACACCGAAACGTCGAGTCAAAATTTAAAATGTAAATATACGCGATAAATCCGGTTAAAAAGTGTTTTATTTAACGTGGTACAAACATTCGTGTATTTAAATAAAAAACTTTTTAAACTGGATTTTATCGTTTTTGATTTTATTTTATTTATTTTACATACGCCTACATAGAAGCAATATTTTTAAAATTTTTACTTTTTTTCTAAAATATAGGTAACTGTGTAAATTCATAAAAATTTTTGCACAAACTTCATAGTTATACACAAATTATTTTTCTTTTCCGCAAATAAATATCTAACTGGTTGACAACAAATACAACTAAGTACTTTACTTCAAAATCTTTAACCTTTAAAATAATAATGTGATATGATTAAATCTGGGAGATAATAAATAATTGACACGTCTTTTTGACTTTGACTTTTTTTGACTTTGTCACTTTGTCAATGAGAGGTTTTCTGACAGCTCATTAAAAAAACAAAACTGTTCAAAATTGGTACAAAAGGCTTCGATAGATTGCGCTTTACAAAAAGCGAAGGCGAAGAATTTATTCCACACTGCGTTTTTAAAAGTAAAATAAATTAATTGACGTCTGTATCAGAAATTGAAATAAATAGCCATAGATGGTAGATACCACTTACCTACATTATAGTATACAGACTTAACGCCTTCGGCTTTTTAAAAGTGCTATCTATAGAGGTTTTTTGAACTAATTTTTATGAGCTGTCAGAGAACTCCTCATTAAGACAAATTCGCTGATTTTGATTTTGAAAGGGAGAAATGAATTTATTGAAATATCCTATTAAGCATTTCCGCATGGAAGGTAACAAATTGAGTGACGGGTAGACAATTAAGTTTAATTGATTAAAGAATCAGAAATCCTATAAGTACCTACAAAGTAAGATGATGATTTATTCGTTTTTACTGATTTATCTTTGGACAAATCTTTGGACGCGCGGTACGGGTTAGTTTTAAGGATAATTTTACAGTTTTGATAACTATACACACGAAAAATTTAAATAATTATATAACCCACTCAAAATATTAAGCAATGTGACAGGGATTTACCCTATTTTTCGGCAGCACAGTTAGAAGCAAATGACACACTCGAATCAATTTCAATGCAATGTCTCCACTTCCAAATGTTTCAACCAACTTCCAAAATGAGGAGGTTCTCAATCCGTATGTATGTTTTTTTGTGACTTTGTTACACGATATTTCAGACAATTATGAATCGATTTTGAAAATTCTTTTCATATGATAAAAGATACTTCATAGTTGGTTCCATATAAATTTCATCGAAATCGATTGAGCACTTCATGAAAAATTTGAAAATATGTCTGAATTCGGAGAATGTTTACCTTGACGACGTTATAATTCAGCCAAAGTTTTGACGTGAAGTCGGTTTTTTGATGTTCTGCATTCGTTATTTATATTATCTTACTTCACGTGCGATTATTGTGTTTCCTGTCTAAGTTTTGTCTAATACCAAACGTTAAGAATCAGTTTTACATGACATTTTAAATATATTATTTGTTGGTACTCTCATATGAACTAATTCTCCTGGTACCGCTGCTTATAATAGCCTCAGTATTACTTTAAAACAAGGAGTGCATACCGGTATGAATTTCTGTACATTTTTTTTCTGTATGACGTCATACCGTTAAATTAGGTGTATTTAAAAAATAACAGTAGGTACAGGAATTCATACTGAAATAATTCGTGTACCTTTTTTATTATTGTAGCATAACTGATTTTTTTTTTCAGTTAACTGAAATTTTCCGGTATCAATATTAATATTAAATTTTTATTTTTAAATAACTGTAGAATGTTCGATAGTTTAATTGCAAGCCTATGAAGCGTAGGGACACATGCTGACCTATACATTTCGGTACAGAAATTAACTAGGTTAAAATAGAAATTAATCCGGTATACATTTTTTGGGTACTGATATAATTAGTTAGATTTTAATAACTTGTACAGGTATTGTATTTGATGAAGCAGTACACTAATAAGGGTAATGAAATTTTACTAGTTCTATTTAAAAAAAATATACCGATATGCAGTCCCTGCTTTAAAATAATAAGATATAAAGATGTGAAAAATATACTAAATTATTAAATGCAAAAACTTAAAAATATTATTTAGGTATAGCCAATTTTTAAACCAATACCCACTTGATTTCAATTTCCTTTTGTCGCAAGTAAAATATATATTTAAAGCAAAAAACATAATTTTTTCCGACTCGCGCTTGGCTACTTGAGTGATTTTTTATTGATACAATTCATTTTATTAACCAAGACCGCCTCTTCCATTGCGTTACACATAGCTACCATTGTGAATTTCGTAAAGTGGATTCCATATTGGAGAACAATTCACGATATCACGAAAGTAACTTTTCGTGGCTGCTACCTTACGGCTGTACTCGGAATGTACACGTATGTACAGTCACGTCATAAGGTTCAAATTTCAATGAAAATGTATTCACCTTATTAGACGTACAGGGTGTAATCATCAATTGCGACTGGCGATTATTCCGTAACTATAAGAGATATCAAAAAAATTTAAACTGCTATCGAATGTAATTTTCCTTATAAGAAAAATGACATCAATAACTTTTAAAAATGAAAAGAAAAATATTAAAATAATCCCTTAATATGACTTTAATAAAAAGATAGTTTCCTTATTTATATTCTAATCAGTGACGGTTAGTGCGCGGAAAGATGAATGATTTGTGTTTAAGATAAAATTTGCTCTATATAGAACAGTGCCAGAACCCGTCATTGAAGGAGCGTTGATATTTAGCGGCAGTCTTTGTGAAAAACTTGGTCGCTAATCTGCTAGACCTTGGAGGAGTCTTACTATTAAGCGCAGGTCACTCAGGTAAGGAGTATTCTCAGCCATCCTGTGCGATATACTTACATATTTTCTGTAAGTATACTGGGTAACTTTTACCACCTTAGTCTTAAAGTTCACTTTCCACCAACCAGGTGGCATAGAAGACAAACTTCCCGTTCTTACTATGTAAAAAATACTTAAACCGGATTTTATCGCATATATTTATAAACTTTTACTCGTGACCACTCGTGAAGACACTGAAGCTTTAATATAAAGTTTCGTGAAAACTTGAGAAGTTATTAAAAGATAGTATTTATACATACATGTAGGTATGTATATGTAGAGCATCCTGTATTTAATTTGAAGTAGCGATGCGTTTATATCTTTTTCTATTACTTTTTTGTAAGTCACATTTAATTGCTTTTATTTGTTGAAAAAACAATATTTTAGAAATAAATAAATAATAAAAGGTCCACATTAACAAAAAAAACGTGACATTTAATTTTTACGGTGAAATTCAATCTTAATAGGTATATCTATATAATGATCTTATTTAATGTTCTTTAAAGGTATCCCAATAATAAATACCCTATAAAATGTGTTAAGCTATGAATGCTAAACATAATAAACCTTGCAAATTTTTAGTACTCTATAAAATTTTAAAATCCATATAGAGCTTAGCTTATTAATAAAAAAATGTATAGATATAATTTTTAAAAGTGAAATATGTAAGTATTTTCACAAGGACTAAGCTTTTACATCAGCTTTGAATTATTTTATTTCAGTTTGTTACAATTTTATCCCTTTTTATTTTATTAAACTTAGTCAATGTATTTTTGCTTTTGACAGCGGTTATAACTGAAACTTATTTTTAGTTAAATATAATCATTAATTAAATAATCATAATCAACAGTATAAATAATACCCTTATTGCTTGCTAAATATAATCATTAATTAAATAATCATAATCAACAGTATAAATAATACCCTTATTGCTTGCTTCCTAAAAAATAATAAATACTACAAATAAAAATAAACACTAAACTTACGAAATCAATCGTCTGCTTCCACTTTTCGCAATCGAATAAACAGAACTAACTTTCTATATCTTCAGACAAAGTTCTTGAAATATTACGTGAAGTTTCCAAAGGGTTGCACGCGACAGACGTGCAGCCTCCCCGGCGGTCGAGGTGCTACTGGCGACTGAAAGGAAAGTACGGTACGACGGAATTCTGAGGAGAAGGCAACGCTGAAGCTCTAGCCTTCAGCTTTTGAAATGATTTAAAAATGGAACGATAAAGAAAATAATTGCAGTCTTGTTTTTATTTTAAACATGATAAGGTTGCATTTTGTGCCAGTGCAAGTTGTTTATATTCGTTACCTATCTAAAGTTTTTTTTATTTGAGGCAATTAATTTATGAGACACTGTTTAATTAAAATGGATTATTTTATAAATTGCGATGCTTATAGTATAAAACTGAATAATTTTTTCTCTTCAGCTCCAGCTTACAAATTTGGAAATTATTTTTGTTTCATGGTATAACGGCTAGTAGTGGATTTATCTAAAAATCTTAAGTGACAACTTAAAACCAGAATTCTATTTCGCGTGAACAACACTCGGATTGAAAGTACCTAATTTATATCCAAACCGAAGTCTGTTGGCCAAAGTCGTAGGCCGTAGTAGACGTAGTAAATTCGTCGTAGTCGTCTGGCTACCGGCCATTTCAAATCAAACTTCATATTATAACTAATCTCATTAATACCTAAATGGTGATAGATAATTCCTTCATGTTGAGTTTTGAGTACCTATTTTAAACAAATATGATTTTTTCTTTTTTTTTCTAATGTTAAAACTTACGATTTTATTACTTATTTCTCAATTTCAGACTGATTGTTTGTCTTATTGCTTTACAATATTTAAGATTTACCATTCAGTTTTATATTCCTACTACTAGGAAATAAATAAAATGTATGTTATGCAGTTAATTATGTTCTTATAATGAATGCCCTTGAAAGGGATTTCAATTATTTTTTTTCAATTTTCAATAGGTGCAATTTACATTGTTATAACAAATGTTTTAATCAATATTTTACTTTAAACTCATTTATTCATAAGTATTTTATACGAAATTATCGTCTTGGGTTTGCTAGAAGAAACTTCGTTAGAGTTAAGCTGTACCTTTGTATTTATTTTTGTTAAGTATTTCTTTTTAAATTTTATCATAAATTGTGTGTTGATAAGTTATTAAGCAAAATAAAATAATAAAAAAATACAACCATGGTATACAAACATCAAATTACGGAATAAAGTAATTATTGCTTCGCATTTAAAAATCTACACATCTTCAGGCGGAAAGGACCCGACAGTCTGACCAGTCGTCGGAGATCAGGGCAGGAGAGACAGAAACCGGCGAACGATTCGAGCAGTATACATACAGCAAAACCGCTTTTTGCATGCGAGCACGACCGAGTCCCAGTCTTTCAAGGTGTCTTATCAGTGTGGCTAGGGTGCATATATATCAGGTGCAACCTTACGCAGATTACCTGATTTTTTCAGCTCGGCATTAGATTAGAGATGTTATATTAGGATCAAATTTTCATATACCTATTAACTAATATAACGCCTTATCAATAATACGGTGTCATACCTATTGCCGGGTAACAGTCAAATAACAGTGAGAGTTTCTGATTTAGGGCCAAGCGCTGCGCGTCGCAAGGATCTAGGGATGATTGGTAAGTATGGCCACGTCGCATTTTCCCAAATTACGAGACGTGTCATAAGAACACTATGACTGCATGCAACGTCGTTCACTGTTATTTGACTGTTATTAAAGAACGTAATAAAGAAATGCAGAAATGTTCGTAATACCAAGTATAACATTTCTGCCTTGTACCTGTTATGTATAACTATTATTTCGCAATTAAATTATTATTAAAAAATAAATAAATAAATAAAATAATAAATATTTCTGACACTTACACAACATTATCTAGCCCAAATTAAGTTTCTTAAAGAACGACCACTTTGGCGAAGGGGTAAACCTATCTGCCTCAGACGCTAGTGGTTGCGGGTTCGATTCCCGCCCGGAACAAGAAAAAAAAAAAATGTTCCGGGTCTGGGTGTTTATCTATATATGTATTTATATTCTAGGTTCTCCCCTAGTTCGCTACATGGTATCTCATAACACAAGCTTTGCTTACTTTGAGGCCATGTAGTTGGTGTGATTGTCTGGGTTAAAAAAAAAAAAAAAAAAAAAACTTGTGCTATGGATACTAGATAACTGATATACTTAAGAAATATATAAACATACATATTGAATAAATACATATTTTTTTTATTAGAATAAACTTAAATAAACATATAAACATCCATGATTTGACGACTAATATTTGTGTTCATCACACAAATATCCGCCGCCGTCGGGATTCGAACCCAGGACCTCTGGCACAGAAGGCAATGCATTTTACCGCTACACCAGCCGGTTGTATATTAATAATCGTATATAGTAAAAATAAAAATAATCGATTAATATATATAATATGAATATATTGGTCACACCTATACATTAGATAATTTTCGGCCGGGTCGGCTTAGAATACCACCCTGTCGTAAAAGGCGACAAATCCGAGTTGCCCCGCTTGGTGGTAGGATCCCGTCAGAATCCGACTGGCTAACGACTGGATATGATACGGCAATATTTTATGAAAACCCAAGTCCGGCTGCTTTCATACATAGGGATACAACACCGTTTTTGATCTTTCTCTCAAGCGCTATGCCATAAAATGCGATATTTTTTTAAATCTGATATTGTTATTAAATAAAACCACTTGTGGGGGATAGCTCCAGTGGACTGTATAGTCTATGAATCCGATTACGATTAGTCAAATGATGCGCTATCCACCCACTCTATTAGCTGGAATCGATGCGAGGGGCAAAAGGAAAATGCGAATTCACCACTTAACACGGTCGTGAAAGTCCAGCCGCGCGGCACTATATCACTCGCGAATACGCCACAAGCACACTCTATTTCCCGCGCTCTTCTATTACTGTATTCTGCCTTCAGTCTTCTGTATTCTGTCTTCTATATTGACTTCAGGCTTCTATATGAGTCTTCGGGCTTGAGATTCACTGTACTGTTGCTTGAGGCTTCTTTCGGAGGCTTCTTTCTTCCGGAGATCTTCACTCTTCGGGATCTTTTCGGCGAATCCGTCGCTAGCGGAGTGTGGCGCATCCTTAAGTGATTTGGTGCAGGCGCGCAAGGGTACCGCACAAGAGAGAGTAATGCAAGCGTGCGAGCGGGACACACATATGTCTGTCTCGCTCGAATCTAATTCGAACTTTCTAGATTTTTCTAATAAGATTCTGACTAGATTCGATTATTCTTATTAGATCTTTACTATATTCTAATAGGAAAACTATTTATGAAATCTATTTAGATCTCTCTCTATGTGCGGAAATGACAAGACTTTCAAAACCATTTCTTTATTTCCAAATCAACCCTAATACATATCGAGCTATTTTAAGCTATAATCACGTAAGTTTCATTTCATTGTTAGCTGTTAGCTATGCGTAAATTCATTATCATAGCGGTTATTAATTAATCAAATTCCAATCAAATTACAAAGATACAAACGATTAAGCAAACACTTTCTCAAGCTAATAAATACTGTTATGAACTTCTTACAAACTAACACTTATATGGGACACTTATTCACTATAAACACTATAAAAACACTATGAAACGTTCTTAGCTCTTTAAGAGTCTTATAAAACACTATAACACTATCTATATACACTGTTTTTAAGTTTGTATAACTGTCTTTTACGTTTTGTTGTCACTGTCCTGCACATCACTCCCGCCGTGCGTTGTCACCGCCGTTGACGACGCATCTTCCTCGGTGCAGGCTGGTGACCCGGAGATCAGCACGACGAGTTTCTTCACCGGTCTTCGCAGGATCCCTCCTTTGGTTTTGACGTCGACTGCCCTGGTGACACCGTCAGGGCCTGGGTAGATAGCCGCGACGAGCCCCCGCGGCCAGGTATTGCGCGGCAGGTTCCCGTCGGCTACCAGGACGACGTCTCCCGGCTGCACTGCGGGGCCGCGCCCGTGCGGCTCCCGCCGGTTTTGGAGGTCCTGGCCCAGAAGTGGTTGGCCAGCTGCTGTGAGGCGCGCCAGCTGCTGCGCCCGATCAGGTCTCGGTCGGTAAGCGGGACCGCGGCCGGCGCGTACAAGGCCGGCCCGCCCAGCACGAAGTGGTTCGGAGTCAGCGCCTCGTCATCCTCATGGTTGACGGACACATGTGTTAGGGGTCGACTGTTGACTGTGAATTCGACCTCCGCCAGCAGGGTTTGTAGGACTTCTTCGGTAGGGTGCCGCTGATGCAGGACTGCGGCTAGGGCTGTTTTCACGCTGCGGACGAGGCGCTCCCATGCTCCACCCATGAACGGCGCTGATGGGGGGATGAAGCGCCAGGATATGAGCTTCTTCGCGGCTTCGTGCTGTGTGGCTTCATCTATCTTCTGTCGGAGTTCCTTGGCGGCACCCTGTAGGTTGGTGCCGTTATCCGACCATATCTCGGCCGGGCAGCCGCGCCGTGCTATTAGTCGCCGCACTGCCATCACCGCCGAGTCCGTTGTTAACGAAGCTGCCATCTCCAAGTGCACTGCGCGCGTGGTAAGACACGTAAATAGAGCTACGTATCTTTTTTGCAAAGTTCTTCCCACGGTGACCTGAAGGGGTCCGAAGTAGTCCACCCCGGTGTAGGTGAAGGCACGCTGATGATGGGCCAGTCTTGAGTACGGATGATTCCCTGTAGGTGGCGCTGGCGGCTGTTGTTTTCGAATTCGACACTGTAGGCACTGTTTTAACACGGTTTTCACTGTCGGTCTTGCTCGTACGATCCAATAGTGCTGTCGGCATTCGTTAAGGGTGGTTTCTACCCCTGCGTGATGAAGTCTTCTATGCACGTAGTCTATGTATAGGCGCGTACTGTGTAAGTCCCCGTCTATTATAGCTGGCCTCTTCGTGTTTTCTGAAATCTGTTCGGTGGCGCTTATTCTGGTTGCTATTGTTAGGGCGCCGTTGTATATTTCGACCGCTAGGGGGCGCAAGCGGCTATTATTAGCCGGCGCGCCGCCTCGCGATATATCTTTTCTTTCTTGACTGAAGACTGTTTCTTGACTTGCTATTATTATCAACTTTTCTGCTCGACGTAGAGTTTCTGTTTCTAACTGTATGTAATTCACGGTAGAGGCTGTTTCGACTGTAATTTTCTTCTGTGGAGTTTTCTTATTTTGAATTACGCGCCAAGTCGGGTCCTTTTCTATTTTCTTGGTTCGTTTGTAATTGACCTTTTCCTGTTTTCTTCGGCATAGTTCGATAAACTGTAGGATTCTTGCGGCGGTTCGAACTAGGCGTTCCCATCTTGAAAATCTGTTAGGGTCGGGAAGGGCTTCCTTTAGGGACGGTGTAGGTACGGCGCGCGACTTTTCATATACTGTGTTTACTTTTTCTTCGCCGGTGACTATTTCTGTTTTGGTAGGGATGTCGCACGTCGGCCACGTCGAACTGTCTTCTCGGAGGAACTCTGGGCCCTGGAACCATCGATGTGAGGCCTTGAAGTTCCCCGGCACGTCCCTGGTCGCGTCGTCAGCTACGTTCAGCTTGGTTGGTACCCAGCGCCACTCGTTAACTGTGCTGTTGTCCTCGATGGCGGCGATACGATGGGCTACGTAGGGCTTGAAGCTGCGGGCGCCTGTCTTCAGCCAGGCGAGTACTGTCTTGCTGTCTGTCCAGAATACTCGCGCGTCGGGCTTGAAGTCATGTTCTTCGATGACGGCGGCAGCCATCCTGCTCCCCATCACCGCGGCTTGCAGTTCCAGGCGTGGGATGGATGTGAGTTTCAGTGGCGCCACCCGCGCCTTTGCTGTTATGAGTGCTGTAGTGACTTCTCCGCCGGCGCTCGTACTCCTCCAGTAGAGTACTGCGGCGTAGGCGGCTTCGCTGGCGTCGACGAAGACGTGAAGTTCCCTCTTCACCGCTTCACTGTAGCCTGCGAGCTGCCGCGGCACTGTCACGCCGCGCAGAGCCCGCAGTTGAACCAGCCAGTCTTCCCATTGCTGTCCTAGGTCTTCATCTATGTTTTCATCCCAGTTGGTGCCTCGGCGCCACGTTTCTTGTAATATCTGTTTGGCCCGCGCGGTTACTGGCGATGCGAAGCCTAGTGGGTCGAACATTGACATGATGACTTTCAGCATCTCTCTCTTCGTAGGTTTTCTTTTCGTAACTATGTCTTCAGGTAACCTAGCTAGGTCTAGATTGAAAGCTAGGTCGTCTTGATGCGGCTTCCATACTAGGCCGAGTACGCGTTCTGTTTGCCCGCCGTCCTTGAAGTCTAGTGGCTTGTTCGACGTCGCAGGGTCCCCGAGCGCTTCTAGGACTCGTTTAGAGTTCGATGTCCATTGTCGCAGTTCGTAGTGGGCTTCTCTGTGTATGTTGCGGACGTCCGTAGCGACTTCTATGGCTTCCTGTTCGGTCTTGAAGCTCTGTAAATAATCGTCCACGTAATGGTTTCGAACTATGGCTTCGACGGCGGGTTTGTTCGTGTCTTGATACCGCTGAGCGTTCATGTTCTTCACGTAGATCGCCGTGGCTGGAGATGAGGTCGCGCCGAAGATCAGTGAGGTCATTCTGTACTCTTCTGGAGGCTGATCATCTCGCCGGTCCCCCCGCCACAGGTATCGTAGCGCGTCGCGGTCTTCCGATCTGATTTTCACCTGCATGAACATCTCAGCGATGTCAGATGTGACGGCGATGGCGTGCTGTCTGAAGCGCATCAAGACCCCCGGCAGCGACTGAAGAAGGTCTGGACCTGTAAAAAGGCAATCATTGAGAGAGATGCCCTTAGTTTTCGCTGCGGCGTCATGTACCACGCGCACCTTCCCCGGTTTAAATATATTAATGACCGGGAAGTGCGGCAGGTACCAGGTTCGATTCTCGGTTATTCCTGTCGGCGCGCGTTCTGCGTACCCCTTATCTATAAGCGCGTTCATCTGTTCTATATACTTCATCTTGAGTTGGGGGTCGCGGTCTATTTTCTTCTCTGTATTACGCAGGCGACTGTATGCATTTTCGTAATTATTCGGCATTACTATATTTTCTGTCTTCCACAGCAGCCCGGCTTCGTATCTTCCATCTTCGCGACGTGTAGTTTTTTCTTTCAGTAAATCAAGCGCGCGCTGTTCTGGGTCGTTCCTGGGTGTCCTCGGTGTGATGAGAAGGCTTTCTATGGCGAAATGTTGCTTCAACTGTTCATCCATGGCCGCATCCACTTCTACTATGTGATTTACGTAGTGAACACGCTGTCCGATGATTCGAGTTCGAGTCCCGTGCAGTACCCAGCCCAATGGAGTGAGAGAGGCGACCGGTTGATCGCGCCGTCCCTTTCTCATTGTAGATGCGACGAGTAGATGCCAGTTATCTTGTCCGATGAGTAACTTCGGCTCGGCGTCTTCATATTGCAGGCACGTGGCTATGTCCTTAATATGTTCACAGTCGGCGAGATCTTCTCGAGTGACGCGCTGCGCGGATAACTTCAAACTATTGAATGTTCGTGCTTGAATCTTGTGGCGCCCTCCCGCGGATTGTAGCGTAACGGCAACTTTGCGTGACTGCTCGGACTCGAATTCGGTGCTGGCGATGGCTTCGATGTGTAGTGGGTCCACGGGTCCCTTGGCGCCTACCCGCTGTGCTAACTCGGCGTCTATTAGCGTGACTGTCGAGCCGTCGTCGAGTAGCGCGTGAGTCTTGATGCTGCCTTGCGGGCCCGTGACTTCTATGGGGACGATCTTGAGATAAGCTTGAGTGTTCACTGACGTCCACGTAGATGCGACGACCTCTGTCCTTTGTTCTGTTTCTTCGGGCTGTTCGACGATCACACGCCTCTTGTAGTGAAGGAGAGGATGATGCAGTCTCGTGCACCCTTCTGTAGCGCAGGCCTTCCCCTTGCACGTGTGATTCCTCGCCCGATGACGTAGACATCTGAAACATAAAGATTTATTCTTCGCAAGGTCCCATCTTCTATTTTCGTCCGCTTCTAGGAAACGCTTGCAGTTGCTTGTGTAGTGGCCCTTCTTCTCACATATGGGACACCCAGGTTCTGTGACTGTGCATGTTCTCTGCGGGACTCTTCTGTTTTGATCTTGACCAAATCTCCTGTTCGCCGCCAGGTGATCTTCCGCGACGCGCTCCGGTTGCGCGTAGGGTCCGCAGCGATCCGCTTCTCTCTGTAAAAAGTTAGCAAGCTTTAGTAAGTCTGCTTCGTCTTGAGGGTTCTCGGCAGCGTAGTCAAACCAGCGATATCGCATAGCCGGCGTTAGCTTCTCTGTTGTGATCTTCGTGACTTCCGGGTTGTACAGGTAGTGAATCTTCCCCAGGGCGCGCAGCGTTGTCACGATGTTGCAGACCCGCGTCGCGAATACGCACAGGTCTCTGGGCGCGTCCGTAGGCTTCTGTAGTACCCGTAATCGCTCTAACTCAGCGAGGGCGATAGCGTCGGGCCGTCCGAAGCGTGACTCGAGGGCTCGCAGGATTTCTTCGGGCTTCGCGTTGTAGAGGAGAAGCCCTTCGACGACCTCCCGAGCTCTTGAACGCAGGCTTCGTCGTAGACGCGCTGTGTTTTCTATGTCGCTGTAATATCCCGCTGTTTCTTGATACGCTGCCTTAAACATGAGCCATTCTTGGTATGACCCGCTGTACGGAGGGAGTTCTGTATGGATTCTAGGCGGCGGCGGCTGCGGACCCGTCCTGGCGGCGAGTGCGATGGCTGAGGCCAACTCGCTGAGGTCGATCTTCTGTTGCGGCACGGCGACTGTGTCCCCTCCCGCCGGTACTGGATCCGGGGGGGGGATGAAGCTCGCCGGTGCCGGGAGCGCCGCAGGACGCGTCGGTTCTTCAGTCTGTTGCGGTTGCTGTGGAGGCTCTTCAATTTCGCCCTGGCCCTGGATTGCCAGCGGCGAGTCTGTCGGATTATTTTCCAGCCATACGGACACTCTCTTCGTGGTGTCTTCAATGGAGGGTGCTTCAGATTCCTCTTCTAAGTCTGTTTCATCGTCTTCGAGAGCGGCGACTTCGGCGGCGGCGAGTTCGACTTGTAAACGTAATAACTTCAACTTCGCCTTCGTTATTTTCGAGGATTTCTTCGATTTCGAGACTTGGGATCTCTGTGGAGCTCGCTGTGGCTGCGTAGCTTCGATTTGACGGGTGGTCTTCGTAGTTTCTGTAGCTGTGGCACCCGTCGTCGCTGTGGTTTCTGTCGGCGTCGTCGTTTCTGTAGCCGACGTCGTTGGCGTCGTCGTTTCTGTGGTTTCTGTCGGCGACGTCGTATTCTTGCTCTTCACGGCTTGAGCTTGAGACTGTTCTTGAGCGGGCCCTGTCGAGGCGGCCCGCTCCCCGCGGCCTGACTGCGACCGTGTAAGAGGCATCGCTGTCTCCCAATTGCCCTCTCAAAGATCCGGCTCGAAGGACCAAAATGTGGGGGATAGCTCCAGTGGACTGTATAGTCTATGAATCCGATTACGATTAGTCAAATGATGCGCTATCCACCCACTCTATTAGCTGGAATCGATGCGAGGGGCAAAAGGAAAATGCGAATTCACCACTTAACACGGTCGTGAAAGTCCAGCCGCGCGGCACTATATCACTCGCGAATACGCCACAAGCACACTCTATTTCCCGCGCTCTTCTATTACTGTATTCTGCCTTCAGTCTTCTGTATTCTGTCTTCTATATTGACTTCAGGCTTCTATATGAGTCTTCGGGCTTGAGATTCACTGTACTGTTGCTTGAGGCTTCTTTAGGAGGCTTCTTTCTTCCGGAGATCTTCACTCTTCGGGATCTTTTCGGCGAATCCGTCGCTAGCGGAGTGTGGCGCATCCTTAAGTGATTTGGTGCAGGCGCGCAAGGGTACCGCACAAGAGAGAGTAATGCAAGCGTGCGAGCGGGACACACATATGTCTGTCTCGCTCGAATCTAATTCGAACTTTCTAGATTTTTCTAATAAGATTCTGACTAGATTCGATTATTCTTATTAGATCTTTACTATATTCTAATAGGAAAACTATTTATGAAATCTATTTAGATCTCTCTCTATGTGCGGAAATGACAAGACTTTCAAAACCATTTCTTTATTTCCAAATCAACCCTAATACATATCGAGCTATTTTAAGCTATAATCACGTAAGTTTCATTTCATTGTTAGCTGTTAGCTATGCGTAAATTCATTATCATAGCGGTTATTAATTAATCAAATTCCAATCAAATTACAAAGATACAAACGATTAAGCAAACACTTTCTCAAGCTAATAAATACTGTTATGAACTTCTTACAAACTAACACTTATATGGGACACTTATTCACTATAAACACTATAAAAACACTATGAAACACTATTTTAAACGTTCTTAGCTCTTTAAGAGTCTTATAAAACACTATAACACTATCTATATACACTGTTTTTAAGTTTGTATAACTGTCTTTTACGTTTTGTTGTCACTGTCCTGCACACCACTTTTTAACCGGACTTATCGCGTATGACTCTATGACTCGACGTTTCGGTGTCTTTGCAGACCCCGTGGTCATGCAATAAATCCGATTAAAAAGTGTTTTATTTAATAGTATGAATCGCGAAAACTTAAGACAATATTGTCTGACTTTGTTGTAGAGATAATCAAACAAAAAACAAAATGATTAACAATGGTTTTGGTCGCGGCGAATCTTAACTTATCGTGTCAATATTTTTTTATTATAATAAAAATAATTTTATTTTATAATAAAATTCCAAAATATTTTAGATTAACCTATCGATAGATTTAAGGTTTAGTGTTATGTGAACAGGTTCACTATAAGATATCCGGATGCAAGAAGATGGGATTCCTTGGCTGTAAATTGTTATTGTGTATTTTTTTTTCTTATTTTTAAAAGATGATTGCTGTTGAGTTTCTTGCCACTTGTTCTCAACAGATCGACTTTTCGAAGTGGTGGTATATTAAATTTGTAAATTATTTGACTTACTTCAAATGTATTTAAATACTTACGAAATAAAGAATATTTGAGTTTGAGTTGAGTTTAAATTTGAGTAAAAACCACTCAATAAACTATACTTAGACCTTATTAACTTTTGATCTTTATCATATTAGTACTGATAGTATAGTTTAACTTAATCTACACATACATTGACTGCAATGGCATTTATTTCCACGCAATGCTCCCGTTCAAGATGGCGGCGTTTAACATAAAATTAATTATCACACGAAGGTTAATTAATTCAATACGCTTCCAAATGAAATCGTATTGGAGGAAAATTGCATCTGGAGTCGTGATTTGCATACTGGGAGGCGTTGTTAATTTTCTATTAGATTTTATTTAAATAACAAGCTTTTTTCCGCTGCTTGCTTGACTTGAGTAGAAAAATGTTTTTTTAATCTTACTTTCTGCATCTGATAGTAAGTTGCAAACAGGCCTACAGACATCTTACTTCTTATCTTACTAATATTATAAATGTGAAAGTTTGGATGTATGGATGTCTGGATGTATGGATGTTTGTTCCGCAATCATATGAGAACAGCTCAACGGATTTGGATGAAATTTGGTATAGTGATAGTGTACAGTCTGGAATAGCACATAGGCTACCTTTTATCCAGAAACTCCAACGGGATTCGAATTGGCGCGGGTAATACCGCGCGCAATAGCTAGTCGTTCATATAGGCCTAGTATAGATGCTTTACCGATCCAAAAGTTTAACTGTAAAACTTGATTGTTCATATTAACTCATTATATTTTTATAAATGATTATGAGTTAAAATGAATCATACACACTAATTTATCAAGCCCAAATAAATAAATAAATGAAAATTAGGAAATTTAGCTGCGTACGGTCGGCTTAGGGTGATACCACACCAATCGGTCGACGGTCGACGGTAGCTTGGTGGTAGATCCCTTCTGGGTCCGCCTGGCTAGCGACCACCCTTTATGTAAAGTCTGCCGCCAAATGTTACCGCTCCGGCGGTAATGTGTTCCGGCAATATTGTATAAAGAGCCAGTTCCTTCCTAAACCCGTGTGCTTTCATCTTCGACCTCATCGTCACTTACCATCAGGTGAGATTGAGGTCAAACGCGGGTTTAGTCACTTATAAAAAAAAAAGACGTCGGTCGGATTTTTTTCATAATAAAAACTATCGATCGACGTCAACTGTTTCATTTGTTCGTCAATCGACGGTAGATCGATTGGTGTGCTAACACCCTTAGAATAGCCCTACAACCCATGGATAAGCGTTTCATAAAAGGCGAGTAATCCGATTAACCTTCGCTTAATTCTAGGATCCCGCCAGGTTATCACATGTTAGCAATGACTGCACCTTCAATAGCTTCAATGGCATTTAATGCATTTTCAAACATTTTTGGGATTTCACAGGGTTGCTTTCCAACTTTGACTTGTGCTACTTTTCTTTTCATGAAAACCCCGATCATTTCGATCATGTCAAGATCACACTGATAGGTATGGCGGTAAAGGCAATATCTGTAAAGTTAGCTGAATTAAACTAAGATGCAAAACAAAGAACCCGTAAGAAACAACAGAAATAGTGTTTCCTAGTGTTTTCATTTTCATTTCATTTAATTTCAAAATTGTATATTGGTAACCGCCGGAATATTTCACAATAATTTACTACCTATATCGAGTGCTGTATCAAAGAAAAAAGGTTTCATTCTATAATTCTTAATCTTCGTTACCATTTCTTTCTTCAGAAAAAAAATAATACACCTATGGTGAAAGGTCCATATAAATATCAGCTATAAACTTAGCTGATATTTATATGGACCTTTTTCATTTTTCATAAAGTCCTTATAACAGTGCCTAATCTCCTGGAATCGTAGTTTCATAACAAAAAAAAATACATTTCAAAAATATAACTTTCAAAGTATGGCAATATGTAAACATTGAAGAGGCAACTTTCTTGTTTAGGCGCAGCGCAGACGACAGACTATCCGTGACGCACTTTTTAGTCTGTGAAAATAGAACCTATGCAATTATATGCAGTAACGCACACGACGCGCAAAAAGTCCGGCGCACAATAATTTGACAAACGTTAGTATAAAAGTTTTACAAACTAAATAATTAGCACTAAGTAGTATCCGGCTCCTTTCGGGTGCAAATTGACATCAAGTTACAAAATTTGAGAATAAAAATAAAAATTGTTAGCCACCGATTTTTACTAATAACTAAAATCTTTTTGTGCGATCGAGTCTGCGGACGATGACATTTAAAGGCCCTATAAATCCATAAAAAGAGTAAGGTGCGGTCCGGTGCCGCAGACTCGATCGCACAAAAAGTGTGCCGTCTGCGTTGCACCTTACTCTTTTTATGGATTTATAGGGCCTTTAAATTGTTTTGCTTTCTTAAAACAACTTCTTTTATTGTACCGCCACCGTAAGCCCACATTTTATACATCTTGGCATTTTTTTAACATTTTTTCTTATTTAAAGTACAACAATAAATATGAGACGGCAAAAGTCATGAAGAGGCACTTCATAAGATCGCGGTTAGTTCAATTTTTTGCCACACGCCATGAGTCCCTTGTCGGTGATACATATTATAATGTAAAGGTGTGTGTGTGTATAAGGTGTCTTTTTTGTTAAACATATTGGCTGTCATCTTGCGCGATCTATCCCATGAATATTGATCTTAAGTATAAAAAACCTATTAATTACCTAGTATTACGTAGGTATTAAGAAAGTACTTTAAGAAAGCTAGGTAGGTTTGTGGTCTTTTTCAGTATAATTTTAGGTATTTTATTAACAAAACGACTTGTTTTATACAAAAGCATGTTATGGCTTGGTTATAACATTATTTCATTAAGTTTATTTTCAGTGGTGTAGCTAATTGTAGACTTGGTAGCCGGCAGATATATAAAATATGGCGGAAAGCCTTTGTCACGATTCACTCTGTATAAACATACACATTGAGTCTAAAATATAAGAAGTAATCTTACACGAACATAAAAACATCCATAACCATGGACATCAGTATTCATCACAAAAATATCCACCTCCTAGATTCGAGCCCAGGACCTTCGGTAGACAAGGCAAAGTTTTTATCGCTTCTAAAACTAGCCATCATAATTGCACTGGCTGATACTTCCGTTTATCTGGGACACTACTTTCTTTATAATAGAAAGGACGCTTTTACCCGCCTAAGCGCGCTCATGTGCAAACGAGGCAGTGACACCAGTTTAAATGTACAAAGCTAGTGATTGTACTTGAGGAATAAAACAAATGCAAGCTAACTTTTAATAGGTTTTTGTGACGCGTTATTTATATTCTATATTGCTGTACAGAAAAAATATTTTATGCACACAAAGATGAATTAAACGTCTGGACAATTTGAGGAGCCCCCTAACTTGTCTATTTAGGGTTAACTACAAAAAATAAGTATCTCTCAATGAGTCTTCATAAAATAAGTATTAAATTATGGCACAACTTTCAGCTAAAATACTTTAGTAATTTTATCCTACAAGTATGCATTAAAAAGATTTATTAAGTATATTATTATACTAAGATAAAAAAACTAAAGCAACGGTTACACATGTTCATTTCAAGCACGGAATGATCCTTCAATTGAGCACTTGCTACGTAGTAGCATGTGTGTCGGAATGTTTCTCAAAATAAGCATGCTCATTTTGAGCACGCTCTTGAACCGACAGGTTTGCGAATTTGAGCATGCTACCAGCGGCGTGGCTGGAAGGGGGCATGCTTAAAGCGCGTCTAAACAGGTTTGCTTTTTGAGCATGCTAGTATCGATCAGTCGTTCATACTTACATACTTAAATTATTATTATAGCATTCGTTTCAGTTTCATCTATTCATGTCAACGTCATCTCGTGACCACGGCTGTAGCAACTCGGATGAAACGACCAAGGAAATAAGTGGAACTAATTTATTATATTAACAATATGTGTTCAAATCATGAGAGTTTAAACACTGTTATTGTTACATACACCAGATATTGCTAGTTTGGTCAAAAGTAAAAGTCAAAAAGTTATTTATTTCGTAGGTATTTAAATATAATAGATGATTAAACGAACTTCTAAGTGAAGTTCTATCGCTATTATATGAGTCGCTTCATTCGAAGATATTATATAACAGGTAGTCCTTTTTAGGTACTAGGTAACTTCGCACAATTTAAAGTATCATAAAAAAAAACACTGTGGTGGGGCGCCGCGTGGCATGATCCACCCGGTTCGCGCCAAGCCCTCATTCTTTAGAGACCCTAAACGAAACTTTTAAATGGGTTCTGGGGTGGGTGGGTACGTCATATCTTCGAATGAAGCGACTCATATAATAGCGATAGAACTTCACTTAGAAGTTCGTTTAATCATCTATTATATTTCGTCGCTTCATTCTTCAGATATTATATAACAGGTAGATTTTCAGAGATAGAAAGTTTTGTTTAGGTATATACTTGGAATTGAAATAAGTAAAGATATAAATATGTAATTACATATTTTATTATTATAGTACTTAATAATTAGTATTATTACATAATAAGCTTCAAATAATCTTACTTTATTTGAGTTGCTAGAAATTATAATCAGCTTAAATTAATGAAACTTAGTGATAGTCTATTTATAGACACATAATTTTTAATGTAGTAATTTACTTAATATCAAAATACCTACGTAATATTCAATAACTATTTTTAATATTAGGTTAAGTATTGTTCATGTCTCGATTAAGTATCGACAAAGCAAAGTTATTTTGTTGATCATCTAAAGGCCGATGGTAAAACTTTGCGAACACCTGTGAGTTTTGTGTCCACCCGGCCGTTTTTCGAATGACATCGACACTGATACCGGCCGTGCGCGCGGCTGAGGTTGACGCGTGTCGTGTGCTGTGCGCACTAAAACGCTCATGTCAATGCCGCTCGTGGCGAGCGTTTGCTTAATCCATCGACTTAGCGTCTGACTTGATGCAGTTCTGTGGGGAGCTTTGAATGTTACGAAGAGATTCCCGGAGTTTGAACCTCAGATATTTTTTGTAATAAAAATATATTCTTTTAAAGTTGATACTGGGCATATGTTGATATTGCTTTGAAAGTTTGGGAGAGATAATAAGGGCTGTTCACGATTTGGAGCGGAAGTCTTGATTATATCTGTTATAATAATACCTATTTACTTTATCAGATTGAAAAAAAATATTTTCTAATTTAATTAAAGACAATGTCTGTACTCTTTGACCGGTACATAAAGCTAATAATGTAACGAGTTTTTTTTTTTTTTTTTTTAATATTTTCTAATGATAAATTAATATTTGGATACCAAGAAGACAGTTGATTTAGTACTAAATTTGGATCCCAAGTAAATGAATATTTAGGCTTAATAGGTTTAGTTTTATAGGCTCCTTTTAAGAGGCGTTTAACACAACTATTATCACTTATCTCTTCTCCTAATAAAAGAGATAATGCAGATCGATGTGTATTTAATGAACCGTAAGAACATCCCTTATTAAATTGCTCGTTTAAGAATCAAAGAACTAATGGAATGGATTTTTTGAAACTATTAATTCATAACCACACTTCTTGAAACCATAACTTCAATGAGACGTTGTACTGGCGAACAGTAGTGTCTGCGAGCGAGGCGAGCATCAACGTGAGAGCCTCTGGTGGGCAGCCGCGCCGGCTGAACGACGCCCGGAGAGCCCCGCGGCACCCAGGGTAAGGCTGGAGTGCAGTGGGTGCTGACTCCATGGCTGGGAAGGCCAGAAGGGCAATACAAGTACCCCTTCGGCTTTATCATCAATGATTTTTCGTATACATTTTAATACAAGAGAAAAGGGAGAAAATGCATAAAAATCCAAGTCAGCCCAGCTTATTGTAAATGCATCAACTGCGACTGCATCAGGTTCAGGCTTCCAGGTGACAAATAATTAACATTTGGCATTGGCTCGACTTGAGAACAAGTCGATCTTAATGGGCCCGAAACTATTTACAATAAGTTGGAAAGCGCAATCCGAGAGGGCCCATTCAGTATCAGGGTTAAGTTTTCTGGACTCTTTCTTTCTTTCTTTTCTTTTTCTTCACTAGCTATACTTTTGAGACCTAACAAAACCGCGAGTAATTCCTAACTTATGATTTTGAGTAATGATTGGACCAGAAATAGTATTAATATTATTTTTCCACCACCATAAATCTTTTAGTAATATCTTATTAAGATTCATTTTTGCCCCATAGTTTCCTCCGAACTTATTTAAGGCTAAAAAATTTTGTCTCTCTAATATTTTTGTATATAAGAATCTATATTTTGTGGCTGGACAGGCTGCGATCAATACACCTATAAGTTTAACAAAATTTCGTATTGAACAAGTTTTAAGATTAATGTACCTATTTATTAACTGTGCAATGTTATTCCGCTCATCGCCAGGTAACGTAATAGACATCTGTTCTGTGTTGAACATAAAACCTATGAATTTGATTGACTTTTTTGGTACAATGTGACTTTTATCGAAATTTACAATAAAACCTAGACAATGTAATAACTTCAAAGTTTTTCTTACATTAATCATGCATTCTTCATATGTATCTCCAATAAGAAGATCGTCTTAATAGGTAGTAGACTTAAAACCTTGTTTTCTCAAATGACTCATTACTTCACGCATAATTTTTGTAAATACCCACGGAGCTACCGATAATCCATACGGCATTGCTGTGAACTCGTAAGTGATCGGCTCAGACGAATCATTTTCTTGGAATTCGAATCGTAGGTACTTTCTGTCACTAACAAAAATCGGTATAAGTAGATATGATTCATTCATTGGGTAAGTATCCATTACGAGGAATTAATTTCGAGGCTGTTTTATAAGATTCCATTTTAAAATGTACTTTTGTTACGAACTAGTTTAAAGATTTTAAATTTAGTATAAACCTTTTTTCTCCGTTAGGTTTCGGAGCTAAAAATATATTTGAAATACATTGATCATTTGAAGGAGAACAAGGTTTTATAGCCCCTAAGTCTAATAATTTATTTATAGCTATTTTCATGTCTCGTTTTTCACATGATGACAAATTATTTTTAGGAATAGAATACTGACAAAGGCTTTCCGCCATATTTTATATATCTGCCGGCTACCATCTGTACAGTTAGCTAGGCTACTGAAAACAAAGTTATTGTAATAATGAAATAATGTTCTAAACAGCCTATAACATGCTTTTGTACAAAACTAATTCGTTTTATTATAATTAGATACCTAAAATTGTACTGAAAAAGAACACATGCCTACCACCAAATAATACATTATAGAACATTTTTGAATAGGAGCATTCATAAATTACTTTCTTAATACTAACACTAGGTAATTATTAGGTTTTGATACTTAAGATCGAGATTAAAGGGATAGATCGCGCAAGGTGACACCCAATATATTTGACTAAAATATACCTTATACACACACACACCTTACCTTAATAATATGACGTAATATGTATCTGTGAATGTATAGGCCTACAAGGGACTTGTGGGGCGTGTGGCAAAAAATTGAACTAAACGCGATCTTATGAAGTGTCACTTTATGACTTTTGCCATTTCATATTTATTGTTGTAATTTAGATTTAAAAATGGTAAAAAAGACGCTAAAATGTATAAAATATCAGCTTACCTATTGTGGCGGTAAAAGCAAAGAAGTTGTTTTAAGAAAGAAAAACAATTTAAAGTCCCTATAAATCCATACTAAGAGTACACAAGAAAGTTGCCTCTGCAATGTTTACATATTGCCATACTTTGAAAGTTATTTTTTTTAATGTATTTTTTTTTGTTATACTTCCGTAAAATGAAACTACGATTCCAGGAGATTAGCCACTGCTGTGAGGACTTTATGAAAAGTGAATCAAACTCAGCAGATATTTAAGAATGAAATGGTTACTATGATTAAGAATCGTGCATTTAAAAAAACACTAGGAAACACTATTTCTGTTGTTTCTTACGGGTTATTTATTTTGCATCTTAGTTAAATTCAGCTAACTTTATTGATATTTCGTTTACCGCCATACCTGTCAGTGTGATCTTAATATGATCGAAATGATCAGGGTTTTCCTAAAAACAAAAGTAGCACAAGTCAAAGTTGGAAAGCAATCTCATAAAAATATTTGAAAATGCATTAAATGCCGTCGGTGCTATTAAAGGTGCAGTCATTGTTCACATGTAAATAAATTACATGAAGTATTTGGCAAAAAAGACAGATATTTAGAAAAGCCTTTCATCATTGAACTATTTGCAAAGATCGATGAAAGAGTGATGACGAAGATGACGACACTAAAATTGATATTTTTATGTCGTCATCTAATTAATCAATAATATAATAATCTGATATTTGCAGAACCCAGTTACAGTACCTAAATATTTTGATACTTTTATTTGATGCTTTTTATTTTTTTAAATAATTTTAAATGTTTAATCTTTAATTATTTCTCAAATGCCATATTTTTTACCTAACTTTTTTCTTTAAAATAAATAATTTCTGTTTTCAAACATGTTATGCATTTATATTTTTCCCTGAGAATTGGTTGATTATACAAAATGGAAACCCTTACAGACAACGTCAAGCGCAAAACAAGCCTTGTCGGACGTGACGACACAAATAGTAAAAATTCACTTAAATATCTTTTTTGTTCAATATTAAGATTTGTACAAACTTATTTACTGAATGGTTCTGATAAAAGGAATAATAAATTTTAGTTAATGTTTTCGGGCCCTCCTATTCTGGACAAAAAAGCATGTAATGCCATAGAATGGTAAGAATGGTAGCCGTCATTGGCGGAATCTCTTTGAGTATCGAATGGTATTCTAAATCCATACTTTATCCACTTCAATATAACTTCATTTTTAGTTATTTTTGTCCAACAATCATAAAATAAATTAATTCGACCTACATGTACCTTGATTAATGTTGGGTCGGAGCACGCATCCTGGATGAAGTCTGCGGCTGGAACTTGGCGTTGAACGCAGAGTTCGATTGTGGGCGCTGCTGTGTTTGAGCTGCTGTCGGTTTCCTCTGACCTCCCCGCCCTCCCCTGAACGACGGGTAACGAGGAGGTCCTGTCCAGTTTCCCTGCTGAGACGACCGGTTGACCGTTGATATTTGAGAGGCGACTGTTTTGGCTGGGCCTTTTTTAATTAGGGCTCCCTGCTTTTCAATGGCTTTACTTGCCTTTATTTTTTCCGGCAATGAACTTCCGAATAAAGTTTTGTCTCTTTCGGAGTCTTGTATAACATGTTTAAAGTTTGTATGCAAATGATGTAAAATCAGTTTAACCCTATCTTTGGTTAACATAAAGTGGAGGTCTGATAATAGGCGGCATCCATCACTTACGTGACGGAGGGCCTTCATTTGTTTTCTTCTTTCCCAAGGAGGACGTCAATCCCTCGATTTATGGTGGTAATACCGTACCCCAGCTGTTGCTGAAAGTTTTGGATTTTTTTTTTTTTTTTTGTCACGTGCTCGTGCTAGGTCAGTTATGGCTGCCGAGATTTCCGCATTTAATTTTGGGGCTTGCAAGTTTTTGCAGTTTTCGGGTACCGTATTTTCTATGGTTAATTTATCTTTGTCTTCTTTGGACAGTCCTTTTCTTAGTAAAGGTGTCCATAAATTTGAGAGCGTATCGTGTATTTTAGCGCCAAATTCGGGTGTATCGGAATTTGCAGCTCCAAGTGCAGTAAGCAGCTCTGGATCCAGATCGGGATTAGGTTCTCCCGATATACCTGGTGCGTCTTGTGATATTGACGGCTCCGGATTAGGGAGCGTCTTTGCAGATAGCTTTTGATTCACAGTGAATGACGCGGCAGTCTTCTGGTTATCCAGGTTTACATCATCCAGTGGTAGCGGTAACTCATACCTTGGAGGCGACATGTTTATGTCTAATTCATATTAATATAACGCCCATAACGTATTACAGACAACGAGATAAATCTCCTTGAGATTACCCGCATTTTATGTAATCGTATTGAAAACAAAAGGTGATCGATAAGATCAAATAAAATTTATTAAATTTTACATCATTACGATATTGAGCAGTTAACGTGATATATCTATTATAGATTACACGCATTTTCTGCTCTGATTTTTTAAATAACCTTGGAGGCGACATGTTTATGTCTAATTCATATTAATATAACGCCCATAACGTATTACAGACAACGAGATAAATCTCCTTGAGATTACCCGCATTTTCTGTAATCGTATTGAAAACAAAAGGTGATCGATAAGATCAGATAAAATTTATTAAAGTTTACATCATTACGATATTGAGCAGTTAACGTGATATATCTATTATAGATTACACGCATTTTCTGCTCTGATTTTTTAAATAACACTTTTAAACCGAATAAGTAGGTCTTGCCTTGTAAGATTTCTTCTTCATCGGTAGAAATAATTCGCTGTTTCCGTTTTTTATATATTTTTTGTTCCAACTTTTTTATCCTTATATTATAATGTTGAAGCTGTTCTTCTGCTGTACGTTTAACATTTTGTAAAAACTTAAGTAAATGATTAAAGTAAATGACGTATGCTTGTTACCACGCACGAAAAAAGAATGAGGGCTTGGCGCGAACCGGGTGGATCATGCCACGCGGCGCCCCACCACAGTGTTTTTTTTTATGATACTTTAAATTGTGCGAAGTTACCTAGTACCTAAAAAGGACTACCTGTTATATAATATCTGAAGAATGAAGCGACGAAATATAATTGAAACAATCAAACTATTTATAAATTGTACCGAATCTACCACAACTTCGGAAACTCGATCGGTTGAGAAGAAATGTCAAGAAACTTTTAAAAATACTTCACAATGACAGATAACAGCTTGGGAATCCCATTTTCTTGCATCCGGATATCTGGGGGCACGGCAGTGCCTCAGCCAAATCTCAAGCAAAGCGGGCAGATTTAGATTTTCAATGACCAAGTGTAAGTAATAGAACAAACTCAGTCTCAAAATTACATGACATTTGAACCAATAGTTACGAGTTGTGAGCGATCAAAGTTACACCATTTTGTCACTCACTAACTCGCTCACTCACTGACAAATGTATTGAAGGGTAAATCTTAAATGTTTTTGGAATTTTATTGGTTTGGTAAAATACCTTATAAATTTCTGCATCCAGAAGGCTTCCCTAAGCGGATCTTTTTAGATAGTTCTATTGCGATAAAAAATTCAAGAGTATTCCCTGATTGTTTTATAGTAATGTTCTTATTACTAAATCTGGTGCAATATGATGTTTTTTTTTAAATCCATTAGCAATAGAATGAAAATTGTTCAAAAAAGAAAATTGACTTTTGACTTCCGTGCTGGAGTGAGAGCGAAAGAAAATCGTAGAATGTTCCAGCTGCTTCTCTTCCCGGGTATATTGTAAAAGTCAGTAAAAGAGGTTTTATTGGTGTTTTTGTGGGCGATAGGCTGACCCCCTGTCACTGCAATAGTCTCTTTCCATTGTTATAATACCTCCAAAGCCAAACGTGACATCAGATGGTTTTATAACCTCTGGTGTTCTGCCTATCCCATAAGGGATATAGGCGTGAAGTTATGTATGTATGTATGTAGATATTGTTTAAGGTCTATTTTTTTTAAATAACATATGTACAATTGATGATTTGCAGTTTTGGTAAGATGGACAAATGATAAAGAAATGTTTAGAGGTAAAAATACATTTTTGTTTTGAATGTATTTTCAATTAAAAGTTAGATCTTTAAGCATGATAGATACTGGTGTCGGTGAATAGAAACAAGTCCAAGACTGGAAGACCAGTGTGCAGTGGAAAAATATAGGCTGATCTCTACATAATCATGAATCCACTGAACAGATATTGATTATGTTTGCTCTAGTCTAACAGTAGGTCTTCTGTGTTCCCTATGTACGATAGACAGATGTTCAACAACACGATACTACAAAGTCGAAGAAAATGACGATTTGATTTCAATGCCGGAGCCGGACTCTACAGCTAGGTAGCAATAGTAAATTAAACAAATTGACACACTTGCAATGTAGCCCTCAAGTTAACATTTAACAATTATCGTTATGAAGGTCTTAGGGCGTGGATGCGTCTTTCCATTCTTTACAGGGCTAGAACGTAGCCATAGGAAACTGCTCGCGTATATATTGGCAATAACTTTTTTTTTGTTCTTTCAATCCCTTTCAATCCATACAAGAGCAGTACGCAAATATTCGCGTATACTTCGTAGTAACGTAGTATATCTTGTTCCATAATGTACAGCGCCAGTACCTACCCATACGGACTAATCCTAATCTATCCTAAGCTAACTTAACTATTAGTAATTTTGTATTACAGCATAGTACTCGTGGTAAGTAGTTATCTTATTATTTATTTTCTGACTTATATAACTATATGCAGCCTAACATGTTCCTCCTCGCTGCGCTCGTCGTCGCACCTAACCGTACCGACTCCGTCTTCCGGTGCGATTGTTATGTATTTAATCTAGGGATGGGCCGAAGTTCGTTTCACATTCGGTTTAACCGAAATTCGGCAGGTTTAACCGAATTTCGTAATTCGGCCGAAATTCGGTTCATAATACCGGTTTTCGGCCGAAATTTGTTTCATCATCGTCGTAGTAGTAGGTGGACCAGCATACATACATATCACGCCGATATCCCTTGCGAGAGAGAATGAGCATCGATAATAAATATGTTCAATTAAATAATTTATTTAATTTTAGGTTTAGTCTGGTGATTATGGAGTCACAAACTTTATTATTTCTTGAGTACTCAGAGTCAATGGAATTATATTATTTTAATGAAACAAAACTCAGAATTAGGTAAGAAAAGAAAATTATTTATTTTTAATCATAATCAATCATGTTAGGTAATCATAACATGTAATTAAATCAATCATTTTTACTGTTATTTTTATTTATTAACATAAGGAACACGAAAAATAATCGTAAGAACGAGTAGGTATATCTATAGGTAGGTTAAATTGAAAACGTTGAAAAAGTAGTCTTATTAGTTGTTACTATAAGTAGCAGTCTTAGTATTGGAAATTTACTTTAGACAAATTATGATGCATGAACACTAGCGCGTCTGCTTTTTCTGGCAAAAGACGGTTTCTCTTTTTTTCATACAAATTACCAGCCTCAGAAAACAATCGTTCAGAGTAAACAGAACTTCCAGGAGAAGACAAAATCTGCCGAAGTTCGGCCGAAGTTCGGTCGAAGTTCGAATTCGGCGTTGTCATGTACCGAATGTTCGGCCGAAGTTCGAATTCGGTTCAATCCACATTCGGCCCATCACTAATTTAATCCTATCTAATAAAGTTTAAATATAATTCCATATATTAGTGAATCAAAAAAAAACATAAATTTTAACACTCTTGTCAAGTGTAAGTGGTGTAGTAGAGTCGGGAATGAAGACGTGAGCATCCACGATACAAACTATACACGATCAGTACGCAAAATTCGTGTATGCATTGTAATAACAGATTTAAAAACAGCATTACAATATATACGCGAGCAGTTTCCTATGGCTGCGTTCTGGCGTTGTATAGAATGGAAAGACGCGGCGTGGATCCATCTCTATGGAGATAATTTTAAGAGCAAATATGAAACGCTGAGCGGTTCGCCGTGCACGGACGGCGTGGAACGGTGCGTGAAACGGCATGGCACGGTGAAACGGTATGGCGCCGTTGCCGTAGCACGGCGCGGCGCCGCAGTGATGGATCCACGCCTATACTGTGGAACTGGGGGTTTCCTATGGGTTTACTAGGATATCCAGACCCACGCCGAGTTTAAAATTCATTTCACAAACTAACCCGACCTCTCGTATAGATACATATATGGAGAACACCCTTCTAATGCGCCACAGAAGCCATCAAATGAAATATATTCTATTAAATTGAATTATCGAAATTGGCGACAGCTTTGAAACATCCAACCAAAATATTGATGAAATAAAAACGTAGCAAAAAGATTTCGGCAATACCGAAATCGTTTGATTATTAATAAAAAATATGCAAATAAAATTCCCCCCGTATCGCCTTTTCTTTATTAATCTTTTGTTAATATTTATTCTAATAAGTACCTTTTTTCTAAGTTAACAAATAAAATATTACAATATTACAAATCGCAAGACTCCAAACAAAACTTCAACCTCAAACCAAGACAGTGTAATAAATAATATTCTACAGGGTGTTTGTGGGTAGTCGCAAAACAAGTAATAAGAGCACCCTTTACTCGGCCCGCTGGTTTTTACCGGCTGGGTTATATTAAAGCGCTGTTGACTGTAATGAGAAAACAAAGGATAGTTTAAATTAAATTATTTGAGAGAAAATGTTGGAATCCTCGATAGTGGGGACGTTGATGCGCTGAACAAAGATGTTAGTCATCAAGTTATGGATATTCATTACAAACAATGTTTTTAAGGTTTTTGCATTTAAGTATAGGTTAGAAATGGCTTTGATTATCTACATTTGTTGGGATTCCTTCGAATATATGTATATAATAATAAAACCAGTGGACTGTATAGGTGCTCTTTATTCTCGCCCGTATTATGAGAATATTACAATATTGAATCAATCAATTAAAGGACGTGTTACGGCGACGGTGTCGTCCCAAACCTGACCGCCCCGCGCAGACCGCTACAGAGCCGGTTTTGTCGTCACGTCAGTGTCCGGCCCCGCACGTCTCCTCCCGCGCGTATTCATGTTGGAAATCCCAACAACATTTATTTATTTATTCATATATGCACAAAACAGATTACAATTATAATAAATATATGTAAAGTAATATAAGTAATAATAGTTTCATTTCTAAATTGTAACCCAATACATGCGCATTCAAAAAGCATTATAAATATTACAAAAAATATGAAGAACTTAAGACAGCATTTGTAAAAAAAAAGTCGGGTGTTACGGGAGGTTTTTTGTGGGCGACAGGCTGACCCCCTATCCCTGTAATAGCCTCTGTCCATCATTATAATGCCTGCAAATTTGTGACATCAGATGGTTTTAAAACCTCTGGTGTTCGGCCTACCCCATGAAGGATATAGCATGCATGAAGTTATGTATGTATTGTCATTTATTCTTTACGGAAATTAAAGAGTATTAACATAACAGCTATTGCATCAATTTTTAGTATTTTTTATTGTAAATAGCAAATTAATACACTATTTAATAGGAACTTCAAAGGATATTCAAACACATCCTCAATTATATCAATCAAACAAAACTCTACTGTACAAAAATCAGAGAAAATCGACTATTTATCCTGCACTAGAACCTATAGACAATATGTATAACTTTAGGCCGTTCATAAAAGAAGCAAAAGTTATGTTTCACAAGATTTTAAACCTCGACTCCAGCGCATTCATCACAGCGCCACCGAAACTGGAGCTGCTAAGGAATAAAACCTCTTTCAATTACAAGACGCTTTCATCAAACCACAGATTAAACAGAGTCATCTCATTTCTTTCCAGATTCTATGAAAACAAAAGACCGTAAATTATGGGCGACATCAAGACATCCGTTGCCGCCAAAAACCAATTTATTTTAATGACCACTTTTATCACTTAATTGCGAGAATAATTTATAACCGAGGCGAAGAATTTATCAGTTTTTCAATACTTTTGTAATCTCAAAAGATTGAGGTTTCTAGATTTATTTTCAGTAGGACAAAAGGTGTTCTTCTTCCGAGGTTTTAGGATAAAATATATCCTACACTTTGACAATATAGATAGCTTAGGAATATTCTTATAGTAGGCCTGAAGCACGCGCCCGAATGGTCCCATAATGTATTGAATCGCCTTAATAAGAATTTTTATTAATAAATGTAAAAATATTTATTAATAAAAATTACGAAACTAAAACGTATTACTTGCTCAGTGTATGAAACTTATCAAAAAGCAGCATGGTCGTAGACCTTCGTCTAACCAAAAAAACTGTTAGTGGTGCTTGGCAGTTCAGGCACATGTTACCAAAGATTTAAATCCATAGATAGGCCCGTACGTGTCTTAAAGTTGTCATTTTTACTCAACAAGCACGGCGCGTCCACGTCAACAAACGTCATAGAATAAGATCAGATGTAACTCACGCTAGAAACACGCCTAAACAGTTATAAAGGATTACAGAGTAATAAAAATAAAGATAAATATTTATAAATCGTTTATTTATTAAAAACATACCTACACGATTGTTTACTTAAGTACCAGCAAAAAGCACCTACTTATGAATTTTTGGCGTTCTGTTGTTTGTGTTTGTTTATGTAAATAATGAAGTCTTACATTTTTATAATTATCAATTATTACTTTTATTATTTAAACTCTATGATTAAAAGTCGTGGGCTGTTCTTGGGAATGTGTATGTAATGTGTCGAATATATTACTTTGTAAAATAGACTCTAGCGTTATGTCAATTCATAGAATTTAGTTTGCTTTCGCTATCAATTTGTTTTTTTTTTATATGGGATCATTTTTTTATTTAGACAAAAATCAAACAAATCGCAAGCAGGAACGACTAACCCACTCATATTTTTATAGAGATTAATTTATGAAATTCTAGCCTTTGGTTAGACATGAGTGCGACAATACATGTACCTAACGTATTTTAGTTTTTTTATTATTTTTTTTGCTACCCAACCTGATATACCGGGTGACTAGTGGGGCACTTTTGAAATTCAAGAGTGCCACACTAGTCACCGTGAGATCATTAAAAAATAGTTTAAGATCATACATGAAGAGAAAAAACATAATAAAAAATAAATATTAATTATTTACTGAGTAAACTTAACCGAAAATTAAAGAATTCATTACGCAATGCATTGTTAAACTCGCATTTGCAGCGATCCGCGTGCCAGGTCACGTGCCGCGATTGACTCAGACGTAAGTCAAGTACATAGTAACAAAGCTTTATTTATTTATAGGCAATGTTAGTGAAAAATTAAGTGCCCAGTATACAGGGTGACTGGTGACATATTTTAGATATTGAAGGAGAGCACTCTGTACTTGATTCTGATCGTAATAATTATGCAAATTAAGTACCTACTACTTAATTTTTCAGCAGAATTTCCTATAAATAAATAAAAAGTTTTACTAGTTCGAGGACCGTTCGTGAAGCCGTCTATATCTAACTACCTACAATGGTTGATAACGCCGTGCGTACGTCTGTACCAGTGTTTTATGCGTTGCGTAATGAATTCTGTAACTTTCGGTTTTACTCATTTACTCATTAAATAATTAAAATTTATTTTTTATTTAATTTTTTCTCTTTGAGTATGACCTCAAACTATCACTCTCCTCGAATTCCGAAAGTGTTCCCAACAGTCACTCTGTATATCCTACGAATTGCTTGGAAATTTCAGTGTATTATTTGTATCTAAAATGTTCGATATAAATTTGCAGTTTACATCGTATTGGGTCAATATTGATATAGTGTTAGAAATATCTTTCCCGCGAATGTTAGTAGTTTCATTGATATTTTTTGATGGTCTACAATTAAGAATAAGAAAACCGTTGTGATAAAAAATATGTGAATAGAAGAATAACCCAATATATTTTTCTATTTCCATAAAATAGTCAAAAAATACGACGGCTTTGTAAAAAAAAAAAAAACTTCACTGGTTTTCTAATATGATTTTAATAGGTTACATTAAGTATTGAGTTGATATTTTATTTACTATCTGATTACTTATTCTTTGGCAGCCGAGCGCTTCCTTGCCCGACAATGTATTAAATAATATTATTAAATACTAACGCATGAAAAGTAACACCTTTATCCTTGTTTGTATTGCGACTTGTATTTTTACACCCCCGAAATGAACAAGACAGCATTGTGCAGGGTGTCTGTAGGTCACTCTACACACTTTAATTGTTGGATAGTTGATATAGTAGGTGCGTAGTAAGAACACTGTTTAAATCAGTTTGTTTATTGGTTCACAATTATTAGTTAAGTATCAGTCAAATGTTGCTAGCTCGAATGCGTTAGGTGAACTAACTTGTATGCGACAAAATTAAATATAATATAATAAGTGCTGAGTCGCGGATGCATGTTGTGAAATATTGTGCGGTTTCGTAAACCGTACATGCTCCCGAGGGCAAGATGAAATAACATTATAGGTAAAAAATATTAACTTAAAGTCTCTAGTTTAAAATAATTAATTTCACACAACACTTCACTAATCACTAAAACTAAATACTTTTAAACTAAATACACGGTTGATATTCGGCGACGTGGCCTTGTCCACGCGAGCTTTCGATGACGTCATGTTCGCAAGTTGTCTTCTGGGGACTGCTGGTAATCGTCTCAGCTCTATCGCAGGTTCGCTAGGAGTAGAGTGTCCTCGGCAGGAGCTCGGAAGTGTTGCAGAGCAACGTACCCGCCGCCGGAAGTAAATACAAGTGGCGAGTATGATCACGACTGCCAGTACATATAGTACAACGTACTGGTGCATATCATGGATGGATATATTATCGGTTGCTAATTCGACGCCGCTGTCTTTCATTTCTTTAATTTGTTTGTCCATGGACTCAATTTGTTTGGTCAGAAACGTGTTCTCCGATTCATCAAACGATTTAAATGTGGGAATAGTTATATTAAAAATGTTGTTAATTGATGGTACGTCGACCTTAAGAACAGCTGGTTGTAATGTTATAGTATTTGATTGCTGACGATGCGCTAATTATGACGATGCGATTGACGATAATTAAGTCTTTATGTAAATATTTTAAACAAAATGATCTATGTGAACGTTCACGACAAGCGCTCATTTGAGACTGTCACAAGACTTGTGCATGCACCTCTTTCGGTAATGACAATATTTCGTTAGTTCTTTGTACTGAAAGGGCGCATCTATGGATTTAAATCTTTGCATGTTACTATCTAACTTAAATTTTGTATTCCTCACAGTGACATCTATGGAAAAGAGAGTTATAACAATTTAGTGTAAAACGCAAATATTTTAAATTTACATAAACTGATGAGTTTAATGGATAGATTTTTTTTTTGTATGTCCAGGAAAGGCTACGCTAAATTAGGAATAATTACATTAATGAAATGAAATAAGATAATAATATATTAGATTTTAATGAGGGTCATACGGTTGACAGATCCATTACATAATAAAAAAATAAAGGGTTGATTGAGAGATCGTGTGGTAGGGTGAGTCGAAAACTTACATACATACATAACTTCACGCCCGTATGGGATAGGCAGAACACCTGAGGTAATAAAACCATCTGTTGTCACGTTTGACAAATTTGGAGGCATTATAATAGTGGAGAGACACTATTGCAGTGACAGGGGGTCAGCCTATCGCCCACAAAGAAGCCTCCCATAACACTTTGGTCCCTTAACTGACTTTTACAGTATGCCCGGGAAGAGAAGCAGCTGGCACATTCTATGTTTTTCTTTCGCTCCCAGTCCAGCATAGAAGCTTCGAATAGAAAACTTAATGCTTTTAATTTGATGTTAACTAATTATGAATCATTCGAAAATAAAAATCTTGGACTAAGTTTTACGTTACAATACAATATTTAATACTTACTGTATTTTTTGTTTTTATTACAAATGATATAGATTTTACAATCACTTATAATATACTAGCTGTTACGCGCGGTTTTACCCGCGCAATTTCGAATCCCGCGGAATTATCGGGATAACAAGTAGCCTATGTGCTATTCCAGACTGTACACTATCACTATGCCAAATTTCATCCAAATCTGTTGAGCCATTCCGCCGTGATTGAGTAACAAACATCCACACATCCATCCTTCCAAACTTTCACATTTATAATATTAAGTAAGAAGAGAAAGTCAAGTTCATAAGTTTCTACTTCAAGCTGATATAAAGTACCTAAGAGACACCTAGTTTTTTACTTCTTTTTTCATTGAGATATTATGTAGACAGCGCGACATCTGTATCAAAGAGGTTTTTTATTTCACCTACGAGACATAAGTCGCGCATCTATCTCTATTGTACTGTATTGTCTATGGTATTGTAAGCGAAATTATATTTCTGGATAAGAGTAATTTGTTGTGCTAGAAAGAAAGTTACAGGCGACTCGCATAACTGACTCGCGACTGAAGCATAGTTCTAAGCATAGGTTCTAAGCGAGTAATGCAGAGTTGTGCCGCTCTTGGATGTGACGTGAAATAGAACGAGAATCGAAAAATTAAACACTTTCACGGGTACGTACGGAATTTTTATATTTAGGTTATTGTTTACCAATTGTTGATTATGATAACGGCCATCTACTTAACTAATGGTCATCCGTCTGGTTATTCCTTGGTGTGGTCTTATAAAGGACCAATTAAGCATCCGAACGTTGTCAGGGATTTCATTTATAGTCTTTCCAAGTTTAGGAACCAGGCAAACTGATCTGATAATAAAGTAACGTCAACAGCATATTTTTTTGAGTATTAAGTTTTTTGATGGAGAAAACTGCACAAAATGTGGAAACACATGAATTTAACAATGTTTATCGTAAACTCAAAGTCTGCGTTCAAAATGTTTCTAACGCACAAACAAATAAGTTTTCAATCATTCCGAATATCCGACGACGGTAATTCTTGCGGTAGATCTTGAATGGTAGCTAAATTTATACAAAGCCCAAGAATGATCCTGCATGGAGTGATCTGTACACTCTGGCTGGAGTACACAGCATATTCCATGCAGTATGTCTTCGAAGGTGGGGGGCGGCGAAGAAATAGACCAGGAGACTTTATATAATCAGTATATTTCCTTTTAGGTATCACCAACATATTTTAATAATAGACTTATAAAAATACATTACACCAGTTTAACGATTTTAAGAGAAGTGATTTCACAACAACAAACTATTTGTTATGGCATTCTAAATACATTCCAAGATTCTGCTTAACATGTGTCAAGTGTTGCCTGCCAATGCTTAACTAAAAAGGATACAACCACATATACAGCCAAATTCAAACACCAACACTCCCCCTCAACACTTGCACACATGTAACACCCTGTTTTAATAATAGACTTATAAAAATACATTACACCAGTTTGACGATTTTACGAGAAGTGATTTCACAAAAACAAACTATTTGTTATGACATTCTAAATACATTCCAAGATTCTGCTTAACATGTGTCAATGTTGCCTGCCAATGTTTATAAGTACTAAAAAGGATACAACCACATATACAGCCAAATTCAAACTCCCACAGTATGGAGTAACATAATACTCTGGGATATATTGTATACTGGCATCGCTCAAACACAGACGTGTACATAGCTTGCGTAGCTCATATGAATTTAATATATTTTCTAATTTTTTAAAGAGTTTTTGACCTCAATCACCTGTTGGTAAGTGACGATGAGGTCGGAGATGAAACCTGAGCTGAGGAAAGAATCTTCACTTCATATTACCGGAACACATCACCGCCGCAGATTTTGTATGAAGGGTGGTCGCTTGCCAGTCGGAGCGCGACAGATTCCTACCATCTGGCGGGAGGTCACTTGGTCACCTTTTACGATACGCTTTTACGATACGCTTGTCCAGGGCGGTAGGGCTATTCTAAGCGAATATAAGCGGCTAAAGCGCGTAGAGCGCGCGGCCGATGCCGCTGCCCGCTGCTGCCATAAGTAAGCAACTTGTTGTGAGAGATGTCACTTTAGTAATCAACATCTTTGACGACCGGCTGGTGTAATGGTAACATACATTGCCTTCTATGTCAGAGGTCCTGGGTTCGAATCCCGGCGGCGGCGGATATCGGTGTGATGAGCACAGATATTAGTCGTCAAGTCATGGATGTTTATATGTTTATTAAAGTTTATTCTAATAAAAAATATGTAATTATTCAATATTATGTACATTTATATATTTGTTAAGTATATCAGTTATCTAGTATCCATAGCACAAGTTCTTTAAGAATTTTCTTAATTTGGGCTAGATAATGTTATGTGAGTGTCAGAAATATTTATTTATTTATTATCTTCGACTTTTTTTAAGGTGCCTGAAATAAATTAATTTTATAATATGTCATAAGTAAGTATCAACTATAAAGGGAAGACCCTTTTGTATCTGTAGTTAATAAAGGGTTGCGGTTCAATCCAATCAAAGGCGCATTCAATAACTTTCCAAATATTATTGAAGCCCAAAGTCCCGTGGTGGTCTGTTATGGGGAAAGAAACTTGTTTTGGAAATCGGGGATAATTTATTTGGAAAACGCCAATAGTGCTATAAAAGTACGCTATCACAACCGCAACTGAGTATTTCATTGTACAATTGCTTGATCAATGACATCAGCTGCATCGGTTTATTCAAATCAAATCTACCACCGAGGATAATATGCGAAGAAGCGTCGGATTTAAAGCTAGTTTGTGGTGAGTATTGCGATTTGCGACACATTTTTTAATTGTACAATGTCTCCAAAAGCTTCCGATAATCGGTCGATTCTTAACGTAAGGCTGATTTAAGCCACACGTCCAGAATGCGAGATCTCTTCATCAACTTTTGAGAAATGATCTACTAAATTCGTACTAGACAAGCTATTGATGTATGTATACCTGTAATTCTGTATAATGTGGTTAAATGTTTTGTGAGTCATAACTATAGTTTCTTATGCGGCGTTTGCTCACACGTTATTTGTCACGGAGGTGTCCGACTAATTTCGGGCTCTTATGCAGTCCTTGAGGGCCTTCGCGTTAAGCGGGCGCACGGATCGGACGCGGGACCCTAGGCGGAGCCCTACCACAGTACAAATATCTACAGTAATTCAACTTCATACAAACGGACGAAACGCGAGCTATACCTACGCGGCTCGATCTCGGCATGCGGTCAGTCTCGAGTGTCTGCATACCGAAACAATTGTTGATTGAGCTTTTCGTTAATATGCGGATTATTTATACTTTAAAATTTAATGATACATCTTTTCGTGCGTCTCAGTCGAGGTGCATGTATTTTTCAGACGCTAATTTATAAGACCGATTTGTTATCGAAACGTAAACATGTTTTTTTGACACAAAACGTATTTTTGTTGGACACTTCCTTTTCAATATACAAAGTATTTTATTTGTTTTTTATAAAAAAAAGTATATTTTCGGTTAAAAACTAAATGGAAGTAAACACAAAGTAGGCAAATGTAATTTTAACGCTGAAGGCAGGCAGCCCTATCACATGTGAACGGAAGGCAGCACTGCAGGCATTTATTTCAAAGATGCGGCTGAGTGAATTACTGTAGATATCCGTACTGTGGCCCTACAGCTCCGGACGAACCGACCGAAAGAACGAGCCCACCCGCACAGCCGCTGCTTTAAAATATTTTCAAAACGTGGATACCCGCCGCGTGCGCCCGCTTAACGCAACTAAGGCCCTCAGGGTTGAGTGCAGTCACGGCTGCGCCTCGTCTTCTACACCTCCGTCTATAACGTTTGATTAAAAGTCGCATAATAAACTACAGTATAATATTGTTTTTGCACAATCATTTCACAAGTCACTTGATAAAGTTTCAATTTAAAACGAGTTCGCATATACGGCTTTAATTGAATAAATTGTTTCAAATGCTTGGCGTACACTTAATTGGTGGACAAAATTAACATTTTGGTGTGCTGTTGGTTGAACCTGTAAGCACATAATGTTTATTGTGGTATGAAACTTAGAATACCCAGTATGCCACAACTAATTTAATAAAGCTGATGTGTTTTTCAGTTATGTTTGAATTTAATCTTGAAAATACACGCCGGCGCAGCTTATAAACACTTAGGTACAGCTCATAAGTTCCAAAATGAAGCCAGAGCAAACTCCATTCGTTCCCAAAATTCTTCCCATAATTGTCTGCTGTTACTTTTTTACAAAAGTTGCCTTTGCAAAAAGAAATGGAATCGCTCCGATCCCCACGGGGTCTAATTCATTCATAAAAATCTCTTTTAAGTCATCAAAGGGGTTGGAGTACCTACCGCAGACTTTATTTGCTTGTCGAGTAGGCTTTGCTGAAGTGAAGATAACTATGCACTATGTAAGAAGTCTCGACATCAATACTGAATAGTATTATAGTATTGTTATAGGTAAATGTTCACGATTTATATTATGTCATGTATGTTTACTAAAGTTTATAACTAACTAGCCACCGCGCGCGGTTTTACCCGCGTAACTTTTGATCTCGTGGGAATTTCGGGATAAAATATAGCCTATAACCTTCCTCAAAAGTTGTGCTATCAAATGCAAAAAGAATTTTTCAAATCTCACTTGTAGTTTTTGAGATTAGCGCGTTCAAACAAACAAACAAAAAAACAAACTCTTCAGCTTTATATATTAGTATAGATTAGCTGTTTCACGCAGTTTTAATCGCGCTTTTTCTAATCTGGATAAAAAGTACCCTGTATTTATCCCAGCTTTATGACTTACTAGCTGTTGCGCGCGGTTTTACCCGCGCAATTGCAATTCCCGCGAAAATTCCGAGATGAAAAGTAGCCTATGTGCTATTCCAGATTGTACTCTATTACTATGCCAAATTTCATTAAAATCCCTTCAGCCGTTTTGCCATGATTGAGGAACAAACATCCAAACATTCACATTTATAATATTACTAGCTGACCCGGCAAACGTTGTTTTGCCATATAAATAAAAAAAAATAAAAAAAAATATAGATGTTGGCCGAATTTTCATAAATACCGGATAAGCACAAAAAATTTCATCAAAATCGGTCAAGCCGTTTCGGAGGAGTATGGCAACGAAAACTGTGACACTAGAATTTTATATATTAGATGACATATGTCTGTACCAAATTGTATTCAGACCAGTCAACCCATTTTTTCGTGAAAAAGTCACAGACACCCATCCATCCATACTCACAAACTCTTGCCTTTATAATATTAGTAGGATATTAAATCAAACAGGGTGTCCCAAAAAGGACACGTAAGAGTGGCATTGTAGGACTCAAGGCCTATCAGACAAAAGCAACATGACCTTAGTAAAAGTTTTCTGGTAGAAATAGTGCCACCTTTGTGTTTTTTTTTTGATTTAGTGAAATTTCCTGTTTGTGCCTACAGCTGCCACTTTTTTTAAATCTTGAATGTCATATTGGGTGAATGTTTATATTATGTCAGTTCAGGCAAGACATACCTAATTGTATTCCTTAATATGATATTTTTAGGCTAAGATTGTAAAAATGTGCAGATTATGAAAATAAATAAATGTTTATGTATGTTTACGATTTTTAACTTATAAAGCTTTTTCCTTCAGCAAATGTCAGCCATGATTTCGTTATATATCGTAGTTAAAGAAGAAAATCGTTTAGTTTGGCGACAGCAACAGCATTACCGCAATGGTTATCGAGCACCTGTAGCCTCGGCTTCCACCCGCTCGGTATTCAGGGCTTTGGGCACTATGGAATTATTCTGCTTGTAAATTATAATAGTAAATAATAATACTTATACACATAATATAATATTATTATAAATCAATAAATGACTGGAGGACAAGATAGTTTGAGATAGTATGACGAGAAAAAATGAATAAATATTAATTATTTGACGATTTGCCATTTGTGGTAAAAGACAAGTGTGAGGTCATATTGTTTGCTGATGATACCTCTTTTATATTTAAAGTGAGTAGGCAATTGAAGCATTGCTTTGAAGTAAACTATTGTCTTGAAATTATGGAGAAATGGTTTTCAGCCAATAACCTTGCTCTTCAATGAAAATAAAACTATTTTTTTAAAATTCTTAGAGCCTAATGTCCGGCATGTAAATACTAACTTAATTGTAAAAGGGCAAGAATTGAGCCCTGTAAATTCAACAGTGTTCCTTGTATTAACCCTAGACGCACAATTACAATGGGGACCTCACATAGAAAGGTTGGCAAAGAGACTTAGTTCTGCAGCATATGCCGTCAAAAAGATGCGAAATATCTCTAATGAAGCTATTGCGTCATTGGTTTATTTTGGTTATTTTCATAGCTTAATTACATACGGCATTCTCCTGTGGGGAAATGCCACCGATATTAAAACTATCTTTGTGCTACAGAAACGGGCTATTCGCGCAATCTTCAAACTTAAATCCAGAGCGACACTTAGAAATAAGTTTAAAGATATTAATATAAATATTCTTACGTTTGCGTCATTATCGATATATTATCTTTGAAAATCTTATGTTTGTAAAAAAGAATTTAAACATGTTCCATAGAAGATGTGCCTTACATAATGTTATATTAGAAATAAGTATAAGCTAGCCGGCTATGATAGTAGACTTCGTAAAGTCACTAGCTCATTTATGGGTCAATGCATACGTATTTATAATAAGGTTCCCACAAATATTCAAGACTTACCAATTTATAAATTTAAAGAAAAAAAAAAGAAAAACAAAAATTGTGTAATAAAGGATTTTATAAAATATCTGAATACATGGACGATAAAAGTCCTTGGTTGTAAACTGTTTTTCAAAAGTTCTCAATCCCCAACTCCATCTCTTTCTTATCCAACGCCATCTCCATCTCCTTCTTGTCCATACAACAGCAAGAACATCATGATCCTTCAGGCGGCATGGCTAGCGGTAGCGTCGGGTGCCGGTCACCCTCTTCCCTAAAATATGGTTGAGGATGATGATGGCGTTATACTCGTGAACGGGTGCTGCTAGCGGTGCCAGGTCGTTTTGCTGATGACTTTATAGCTATGTTACTTTTTTGAATTTGACTCTGACTTCCCTATCTCCATGTCCACGTCCATGTCTGTCTTCGACGACTATCTTCATCTCCATTCACATCTGTATTCTCTCTCACCTCTATCGCTACGTCTATCTTTACTTCTATGTATACTTCTATATCTATATCCACGTTTCTGCGTAGTACCTGATTGCCTAATGTATAAATATAATAGACTCAAATTATAAGTAGTAGACTTATAAGAAGTAGACTCCAAAAGATCACAAACGCTTGTGATCTTTTGGACGCATGTGTACGCTTTGATAATAAAATTCCAAAATATTTAAGAATAGCCCTTCGATAGATTTAAGGATAAGTGTTATATAAAAAGTTTTACATAAGTTATCCGGATGCAAGAAGATGGGATTCCCTGGTTGTAAATTGTTATACTTAGTGTATTTTTAAAAGATAATTGCTTTTGAGTTTCTTGCGACTTCTTCTCAACAGATCGACTTTCCGAAGTGGTGGTAGATTCAGGTCAATTTGTAAATTGTTTGACTTATTTCAAATGTATTTAAATACTTACGAAATAAAGATTCTTGTGACTTTGAGTTTTCTTTTTCGGAAAGAAATGTAAGTCGGTGTAAGAAGAAGCGTTGTCATGTTGAGTTTTTTTCACTTTTGGTAAAAGGTAAAGAATAGTAATTAATTTATTTAGAGTTAATCAAACGTAAATAAAAATAGACAAAATTACTTTTATAATAATTATAAATCATATTTTTTATATGCATTAACCAATCATAGAGCAATAAAATAGCAATCTTTATAGAATTAAAAGATTGCCACCAAATCTCTTCCAGTTGCGTGTATGCCATTAATTCGATGTGCAACGAATACATTCCGTGCAAAGATGCAACACATCGATTTACAAACGCCCACCGTTTAAAACGCTTATTTGACATTAACATCTGTAGGATCGACGTTAAGTTTAAGTTTATTAAGTTTTTCAATATGTATGTGTATATATTTCTTAAGTATATCAGTTATCTAGTATCCATAACATAAGTTCTTTATGAAACTTAAAATTTGGGCTAGATCATGTTGTGTGAGTGTCAGAAATATTTATATTTATTATTAATTTAAATAATATTTGTGTATTAATACAACATAACAATTTATTAAACTGAAATATATTTTTACTGACCTTACCACGGGACCTTACGCGCGAGAGTGAGTATAGACAACACTAGTTTAAGAGCGAGAGAACATGATAAGCATCGCCATTTTCAATTCCTTTCTTTAATTAACCATGTTATATGTCCTATGTTTTATTGTATAGTTTCAGCCAGCTCTAAAAACAATCGAATTATATGAAAAAATCCTCTCAACGTAGCCCAGACTTTAGCACCCCATTAAACCGTCGGGTATTTGGCGGTATTTCCAATTATCTGTCTTTATGAAATACTTGTCTCGGGGAGTCGCGGTGGTCCTCAATATCGAAGCCGCTATGGTTGATCGGAATTTTTGTACCGGCTGCGGTAGCGATCAGGGACACGAGCGGAGCGATTGCTTATGTCGGTCGTTTAGTGCGCTAGCTCACAGTGGAAGTAGAGGATATCGTGTATACACCGAGGCACGAGCCATTTTAACCCTTTACCGCATTGCTAAATCTGGAACACTAACTTATTTCCCTGTTAATAAACTTCATGGCAACCATTGGATTTGTGATGGCTTTAATTAATTTCTTCAGGTTTCAAAAAATTAATAAATTGTGTGTAGATTTGAAGTAGTCAAAGTTTCAGTTGCATGTACGCATAGTTAGCCATAGTTGTCAATGCGATATTTTTTATAGAACAATGTATTCAGAATCACTATATGTATATTTATTTAGGTATAGTTGTGCAATAAAGAGTTTTTTTGTGTTATATGGAATAAAACGTAAGTATTGTATTGTAACATATTATGTTACGTTTTGTGAAACGTTAAAGTTCATGCCATATTTGGAACACTATGCAGTAAGGCTGCAAACTGGACGGCAGCGACAGCGCGAGCGACAACGTCGCGGGCAGCGACGCGGGGAATCTGGGCCGTTCTCGACGCCTGCGGGCGCTCCAGCGATTTGTCTCGGTTTCATACAAACTCAATACTTTCCATCATGTTGTGGAAATCGCTGCCCGCGCAGCTGTCGCTGTCACTGCCGTCCAGTTTGCAGCCTAACGATTTAAATTGCTGGACAAAAGTGATTAATAAATACCTGCATTAGTGTGTCAAACGTGCAGATTTTTCATGACACTAATACATGTTGTTCCAAATTTGAAACTAACTTTTTTTTCTTAATATCTTAATGAATTACATATTTTTTTTAATTTCCAAAGATTCAGAATGATCCTAATACACAACATGTACAATGTTTAACAAAATGGAGAGATAAAACTTAAGGGTTAGCTTCTTTAAATAAATAAATAAATTAAATAAATTAATACCATACGTAGAATATACAGTAAAAGAAATAGCATGATCAGTGCTGGTATAGACTTTCATACAAATTTATTTAATTATTTTACAACTTAATATTTTGACAACTCTAGTCAACCTAGGAAGCTAAAACAAGACTTGTGCCGCAGTCAGTGACCTTATGACCTTTCCCACACCGGCTGAACTTTGTAGTATCTGTCTTAGTTACCCATCACTTTACTTTTACGCCATCTGTTATCGAATAGATTTCATCAAAACCTAACAGTTGTTTTTAGGGTTGACACTTAGATATTTTGATCTAAACTTTGAACTTGTTTTTCGGCCGAACCGTAAGGATAACAAATTAAGGTTAGTTATTAACTACATCACCAAACATACAATCCCCTTAAGTATTATCTCTTCATAATGTTACTCGTTGTATATTTTACAACTTTTGAATAATCCATGCGGTAAAGGGTTCAAAAGTTCGTCTCCTCACCTGGCTTGGTTGGGAAGAGAACCCAGGACCTCTCAATTCGCAGCCGAACATTTGACCACTGCGCCACCTTGATACCGCTTGTCGTAAGCAAGTAAGCTACGCTCGTTGGCTGGACTTAGATGAAGGTGATTGATTTTGTAATGTCAACCTAACGCCTCACAACTCAAGTCTCACCCATGATAAAATTCACTGAATTCACATTCTAAGGGCACGTTCTAAGGCCGCGTTTTACTACATCTCCGGCTTTACTATGGAAGTATCCGCTGACTTAGAAAAAAAAAGACGCACTAGGAGACTGCCACGGTAAAGCTATTGCATAGCATTTTTTATCAACTTATGCAATTATATTTATTTATTTATTTTATTAATGCAGTAATGTTTGTTCTAATATGAAGTTCCACAAGTTCCTAGTAGATGGCGCTGATTGTTTATTAAAACCCGCATGTAAAGTTATGAAATCAAAGTATCACCGCTGTGCCGGTCGGAGTGGGGGGTGTTAGGTTTTATTCGTTACGGAATTTCTGGATTCGGTCCCCACGCTCAAGGCCCGCAATGATAGAAGCTTTGCAATAGCTTAATAAAGCCAGCGATGTAACGAAAACGCGCGAAGACTGCGCGACGCACTGCCTGTGTGCTAAGTGATCTCGTGATCCCGCGAGTTCGCGCGATTTGCAATCATACGAATCCGCCATTAAACTTGCTGATATAGTTTCCTAATCGGCATTCGTGTGATGTGGTCAACGATTAAAGCTTGTACGGAAGACTCAAGCTTTTCAAACCTGTCAAATTTCCCTAACCAATTTTCAACTTTATATTGAGAGCAAAGAGTTCGGATTCAATTACATTTTTTTTGACAGATTTCTAACGCTTGGACTGCTGCCATCTGTACATTTGTTCTCGTCTTGAACTAAATTTTTATTTCTTGTAGGTAAGTGTTTTGGTTTCATATGACATTTTTCGGTGGTTAGTACTAAGTATACAATTATGAAAAATATAGTTATTTATGCAGATAGGTACTATGATAAATGCGTGTAAGTAAGTGGGTATGTTTTGTGCTTTATTTGGACTCATTATTTTAATTTAATATTATTATTAGTGTATGTTTATATCTGCCTTTTTATATGGACGTGTAACACCATAGTCTTCATGCGCACTTTCCATCAGGTGGCATGGAAGACAAACGTCCTATCCTTACAATATAAAAAAAACTGCCTAGTATACAAACTCAACCGCAATCTACGTTTCCTTGTTATTTTCTCTAATTATTTATAGTAGGTATATCTCAGTTTTAAAGCAAGGTTTTTTAGTTTTTTCTTTATTATAGAATAACTCAACGGTCTCAAAACTCTTGTTATATTTACAATTTAAAGCCGATTAATTAACGAATGTATACCATAGTTCGATACCATGTATACCCAAGATACTACGGCAAATAATTTTGTGTTTCTCGTTCGAGTTCGGACATCAAAGTAAAGGACATCAAAACATAAAATAAACTGTATGTAATCTCCAGTTACTTTTATTTAAAGGTTAATGTTAAAAGAGCATCTATCTATGCACAATGTATCACGTAAATTGTGCCTTCTATTAAGAATAAAAGTCTTTTATTTTCATAAATAAATCGCCCCGCTTAAGAATAAAACAGCAACCGAAGCGATTGCTCTTGAATGACAGAAATGGCTGAAATGCAGAAAGGTTTTAAATTCACTGCGGCCTTGCCAACACCTCGCTTATTGCATTTTTATATTATAATTCCTTTAAAGAAATACTACTTTAAGTGGAAAAGCAGTTGTGATCGTGAATTATTCATATTTGTATTAAGTTATGTATAAAATGATTTATAAAGTTGATTCTTTTGTTGGTTCATATTAAAACGTTTTATAAAATTGCTAATTTGTCAAACAAGATTTTGGGCGTAATCTATATCTTCTATATACTTATAATAAATCTGTAGAGAGGTCAATTCTGTACATGAAATATTTTTTCAAAATAACTATCAGGGGGTGATTAGTGATCGATACTGATGCCAAAAATGCAATCAGTAAAGTTTTTGTCTGTCTGTCTGTATGTTCTTTATAGAAACAAAAACTACTCGACGGATTTTAACGAAACTTAATAAAATTATTCTTCATACTCCTGGGCAGGTTATAGTATACTTATTATCACGCTACAATCAATAAGAGCAGAGCAGTGAAGGGAAATGTTGAAAAAACGGGAGAAGTTACTTCATTTTTTAAGCTTCCGTCGCGTGTGCAGCCTTAATGGTTAAAGCTACATAGAAATCATGTATGACAGAAATATTCTTCATAAAATTATATAAAAAATATCCCACTACAGTATATGTCTATATTTTATGGTTGACTCGCAATAACACGTGTAAATCCCAATAGCTTAGCAGTTCGGAGCTTTCTGATTATATTTGTTTCCTCTTACGTTTATAATATTCTTACTCATATCTTATTTAAAAAAGTTAACATTATTACCTATTCGATAAAAAAAGAATCATAGAAATCGGTATAGAAACACCAAACTTATACATGAAATACGCTAATAACCCATCGCGCGTGAATACTGAATGATATAGGGATTATTTTTGCGTAACGGTTGCCGCGCTCGACGCGGCTCGCGGCGGTAGGGTATAAAAAGGCGGGAGGCGAGCGCAAGCTTTTGCGCGATTTAATATAGGTAGGTACAGAAGGAACAAGCGTTACATTACCTGTCAAATTTCCCCAACCAATTTTAACTTATTATCGAGGGCATAGAGTTCAAATTCAAGTAAAAGATTTTGACAGATTTGTAACGCTTGATGTACTGCCTTCTGTACATACAGAGATAAAATGGATATCAAGGTTTTGTTTATTTCATGATCGTTTCTGCCTCTTGGAAGTCAGAAACCGTAGATTTCTTCGGAATAAAAAGTAACGTATGTGTTAACTACTATACCAAATTACATTAATATTGGCTTAGCCTTTTGGCAGTGAAAAGCAGCCATACATAACTATAGGTAGTATTGTATGTACACTGATAATGGCTGGATGGATGGATTTTTGCTATTCTTTCACGCAAAAACTACTTAGCTTTACCTAGAATTACAATTAGCTAAGTATAATTAATGAAGATATTGCATGAATTAAGTAAAATTGAAGGCATGAAATAAAACACTTTTTAACCGGATTAATGGCGTATAATTTATATTTTACATTTTAACTCGACGTTTCGGTGTCTTTGCAGACCCCGTGGTCACGAGCGACTGTTAAAATTTTAAATGTAAATATACGCAATAAAATCGGTTAAAAAGTGTTTTATTTAATAGTCATACATAATAGTTATCGCGAAAACTTAAGACAATATTAAAATTTAAAGCACTTTGGCACCCGATTTGTTTATAACGCTATGTGCCTTTGTAATGTACCTAATAGATAGTTACCTACCTATGTTTGTGGTTAGGAGTTATACATATTATATGGGCGAAGATTTTTCATTTTTATTTTTGTTATTTAAGATAGTTAGGAACTTGGAGAAGAAAATAACCTACTAGAAATACTAATTCAATACAGACGAAGTCGCGGGCATCATCTATGTAATATACTTAAAGTACCTATACTTTTTCACAAAACTTAGGTGAAACTGCGGATCACTGCTTTGTTGTAACAGTTTTTGAAGTAATTCTGTCTGTTTATCTATCAGTAACGCTTTCACGGCTAAACTACTGAGTCGATTTTGACGAAATTTAGAATAAGGTAGGTAAGTTTTAACTTCAAGGAGGATATAATAATAGTATTTATCCAACTCTAATAAACGGTATCCACGCGGACGAAGTGGCGGGTCACAGCTAGTTCGGTAATAAATGGTTAATTTTGCTTTAAAAAAGTGAAAAGTAATATCGATAAGTAAGATCCTCAGAGTAAATTAAAATTTGACCTCTTTTCTAGGTGACTTAAATTAGGTACAAAGTAATTTTTAGGTTAAAAATTATTCATTATATTTCATCTGTTTTTAATTTTTCATAACTTGAATTGTGTACATAAATAAGAAAGGTAAGGGAGCATAGCATAATTACATACCTTTTATTTATTTACCTTCACGAAAACCAGCAAAATACTAGACCCTACAATCAAATTAGTACCGCCATCTTGTAGTGTAATCCGGCGCCATGTTGGATTAATTTGGCGGGCTCAGGCTTACCCAGCTAACACTATTACCCAACCCATTAAAATAACAATCTACACCTGTTGATTGCGCCCGCAATCGAGATACTTTCCTCATTTGTAACGGTAACTATTGTAGTAAGGCGTAGATCCGTGGTATAATTAAAACCATGTACCTTAGCTATTTTTTGGTCTCTCGCTTTGTCTCAGGCTCTCTTTACTTACAGATAACATAATGAATGACAGATCTTACTCCAGATGATGTGAGAAACAATGAAAACCTTAAGTTAATAATGATCTGTTCGTATATAAAAAAGTGGTGATAACGATTGGTAACCTATCTACCAATTATTTAACTTAAGCAGTTAATCAAAATAGATTATTATAAGATTTTTGGGGACTGAAAACTGCTCGCGTCCGCAAGGTTTAGCCCTCGATGCCTTGTACGTGGTCCCTGGGTGGTGCTAAACGAGCAGTAAAATCTGGTGGTAGGCTTCGGCCGTGGCTTGTCACCACCCACTAGACAAAACCATGCCGCCAAGTAACCTAGTTGCGTTCCGGCATGATGTCTAGTGTAGCCATTGGGGAGGATAGGTCTGAGTAATCGTGCTGCATCGGAGAACTGTTTTCAACTCGTAGGATAATGACTCACCGGGTGACTCGTTTTGGAGGGTAGCGGGATCCGAAGCACGGTGCACCGCTGGCCGGCCGCAGGTACTAGGGGGCCCAAGTAGCATGCCAGCCACATGCAAAAGGCTGCCCCGCCACCTCGCGAAAAATCCCGGGAGGCTCCATCGTGCCGGCTGGCGACCGGTTTGAGAGGACCCGATAGCGAACTCGGGGGGGTTCGGGCGTCCCCGCAGTCTCCAAGCGAGTTTCCCAAAGGTGCGTTACCCCTATCGAGTTGCTTGGTTCCATTTGCAGCACTTCACTCAACTTCTGTTCTCCTCCCTATTCACTCCACTCCAAAATTAATGAAAGGTCCAAAGAAGAGTAAGGTAACACAGCGGTTGCACTTCCTCTCGTTTAAAGTGCACTTCTGTAACATCCGAGGAGTGCACTCTAATCTCAATGATGTCCACCACCACCTCGAGACGGAGAGACCCCACCTACTCTTCCAAACGGAGACAAAGATCTGTGATCCGTCAGACTCGGCATACCTCTGTTACCCAGGTTACATCCTGGAGTCCAAATTCCACCCGCACGCCGGAGTGTGCATGTATGCCAGTGACAAGATCTGTTGTCAGCGTCTCCGTTACTTATAAGTGCCGGACCTTTCAGTTATGTGGGTTCACATAGATACCGGCCTAGACCAAATGGTATACGCTGGTACGCTCACTCATGGCCTCTCTCAGCTTGTTGACGAGCCTACGCGCATCCCAGACGTTGCTAGCCACACTGCTTACTGCCTGGACCTTCTGCTGACAACCGATCCCGACAGATATTCGGTGTCCGCACCCTTAGGTGTGTGCACCCTTAGGGACATCCGATCACTGTCTGGTGAAATCTGTATTTTTATTTATTTTATTTTATTTTATTCGGAAAATATACAGTGATTTAATAAACTAAACAAAAACAACAATAAAAACTATACACCATTTACACATTTTCGCATGTAATATCTTAGCAGTTTGAGGTTCAAGGATTTTCTGAAGAAAGCCGAGCTGAGTAAGTATAATTTTAAAATCCAAAACACAAAATCAAAAAAGAAAAGAACACAATACAAAACAACAAAATACTCAACTAATACGTACAATGTATCAGGCACTTTAAATTTAAATTAGACATTAAACATTAAAGATCAAAAAGAAAAAAAACATAAAAAGGAACAAACACAACTAAATAATACACCGAGGAAGAGACAATAAATTACGAAAACATTTATACAGTTCAAGAAATTTAAGTATATCAAAATCATTGAGGAAGCGCACTCATCCAACGCCCAACTAGTGTATTTCTAATAGTTAAGGAAGAAGAGGTAAAAATATCCAACTCAGGATAGTCAACCATACCATTAATAAACTTCGCCGATCGAACAAAGAACGAGTTTTGTCTATAGTTTGTGGCACTTCTAGGCATCTCCAATAAAGATGTTATTCTGCTATTTCTCAAAGATTTTATTGGGACTTTCAAACCAATCTGTGCAAGTAAATATGACGAGTCGATTTTAGCTTGAGCAAGCTTTACGAAAAACATAACATCAGCAATTTTTCGACGCTGTAACAGTGGCAGTATATGATGTCTTCTACATCTACTTGCATAGTCGATGTCATATTTCTTGCACCTGAATTGAAGATACCTCATGAAGCGACTTTGTACCTTTTCAATTCGGTCAATGTATTTTGCATATCGAGGATTCCATACCTGTGAACAATACTCAAGGTTGCTTCGAACTAATGAACAATACAAAACTTTTACAACCTTAATACTAATAAACTGCTTGCACGAACGTTTTATAAATCCTAAGCATTTACTTGCTTTTTTAACTATACGATCTATGTGTTTTTCGTAACTGAGCTTACTATCGTGGGTGATACCTAAGTCTTTGATCTCATTAACAACTTTGAGTGGAATTTCTTTAAGTTGGTAACTGTATGTGATTGGTTTGAGTTTTCGTGTGAAACTAATTGCGTAGCATTTAGATACGTTTAGGTCTAATTTGTTTGTAATACAATATGCTTCAAATCTGGCTAAGTCATCCTGTAAAAGCTGAGAGTCCATAGCACATTCAATCTTTTTAAATATTTTCATGTCGTCTGCATACAGGAGAAACATAGAGTTTGCGAAACAAGATTGAATGTCATTCATAAATATGTTGAAGAGTAAAGGTCCCAACAGAGAACCCTGTGGTACTCCTGAAGTCACTGTATTCCAAGACGATGAATAACCCTTTAGGACTACCTTTTGGGTTCGATTTTCGATATAAGAACAGAACCATCGAAACAAATTACCGTGAATTCCAGCAGAGATAAGCTTCTGCAAGAGAATAGAATGGTCCAAACGATCAAAGGCTTTGCTAAAATCCGTAAAAATAGCATCTACTTGGCCACCTGCATCCATGTTTGAGCTCAAATATTCTGAGAATGTCAATAAGTTCGTTGTAGTTGATCGGTTTTTAAGAAATCCATGCTGTTCCGCGATAAATATCGATTTCAAAGAGCTATACAGTTGTTCATAGATAATACGTTCGAAAATTTTCGCAAATATACAAATCTTGGAAATGGGCCGATAGTTTTTTATGTCGTTTTTATTTCCACTTTTATGAATTGGTGTTATAAAGGCCGATTTCCAGATCTGCGGAATGACACCTTCATCTAATGATCTCTGAAACAGTATTGTTAACGGTGTAGTTAGATGTTTTTGGCATTGTACAATAAATATAGGGACAATATTATCAGGTCCTGGACCTTTAGAAAGGTTAACTGATTTAAGAAATCTTGAGACGATCTGGGAATTAATGTTAATTGTGCTGATTACATTATTTGACACTACGTTTTCTTGAATATTATCTAAATGTAGATTCTGATGGGCTGATGGATTTAAAAAATTGGACTGAAAGTATTCGGCAAAATATTCACAAATAGTGCTTCCCGAATCTGCAACACGCGATTCGTATATAAAAGAGGACGGCACAGAATTAGAACTACACTTGTTTGAATTAATATACGTCCATAAGTGCTTAGGGTTTTTTGTAATCGAGCTCTCCATCGATTTAATATATTCTTTATACAAGGTGTCCTCCATAGCCTTTGCTCTTTTACGAAGTATAGAGAATGTTTCACGGTCACTAGAATTATGATAAACATTATACTTATGTAAAAATTTAGATTTCTCTTTAAGGAGTTTCCTAAGCGGTAAAGAATACCATGGCGGAAAGGTGGTGGAGCGTATAGTTTTTTTAGGAACGTGTTTATCGATCAACTCATATAATTTACTATAGAAGTTTTCAACTGCATCTTCCAACCTAGTGCCGATCAAGAGAACATCCCATTCAGTATTACTCAAAGCCAAATTAATTTGTTCAAAATCAGCTGAATGGTACAGGTATTTTAATCTAGGACTTATCTTGAGTGGTTCAATTAAAAGGGAACTAAACTGTATGTTAAGGGATTTATGTTGCGGGTCCTCGCTAACCAAAGGATCTAAACAATGTGATACGGATACGTCAATGTTGCATAGAATCCAATCCAGTAGCCTATTATTAGTATTGTAGCAAAAATTATATTGGTTTAAGTTTGCTTCTAACATAATATCGAAGAGATAGGGGAACAGAGGGTTATGGGAGCCAGAGGGTAATGGGAGCGGTGCGACTAGAGACAAAACTATAGCTCGTATTTACTCGGTTGCTACTCGGGCCCCTTCGGCACGCTGCGATCGTGTTTCCCCGCGGCGCTCGACTCGCCAGTGCTACGTGTTATGTAACCCCGGACGCTTGTCAATTTTTTAGTCCTCGCGTATAAAAAATACGAAATTTCATCGGACAGGTATGTATGAAGTTATACGATTTTTACAATCAAACCTTTTTTATTTTATAGCTAATGTTATCAATTTTGAGTATCTGTGCGTATAATTTCGTTACAAGCTAGATTCAGTATATCATTTTATTTAATTCCAAGATGGTGGTAGTCGGGTAATCAGAGCTTATTAGGCTCTGATTACCCTTTGTAGCTCCAATTACCCCATATGCTTTTCAATATGTTTTTTTATTTTTTAGATGCCAAAATGCCAAGAAAAAGGGAACGCACCACTACGAAAGCGTCTTGGACCGTTGAAACCTTAGAAAATGCTATCAAAAAACTTCAGCGTGGCGGTACATCAGTATACAAGGTATCAAAAGAGACTGCAATACCCTACAGCACCTTGAAAAAAAGATTCAGATTGGCTAAATCCAACGATACTAGCTACAGACGTCCTCCTAAACTAGGAAGGCCATCTGTGTTCACTGAGGAACAAGAATCCATTCTGGCTAATCATCTTCATACGATGTCAAAGAAATTTTACGGACTGACGAGAGCTCAGTTTTGTAAGGTATGTTACGCCATGGCTGAAAAATTTGGTGTCGCAGATCGATTTAATGAAGCCAAGAAGTCTGCGGGCAGAGACTTTCTAACTGGCTTTTTCCAACGACATCCTGATCTAAGTATTAGAAAGCCAGAAGCGACAAGCATCAATAGGATACTTGGGTTCAATAAAGCTGAAGTGAATTTATTCTTTGAAAATCTAGAAAAAGTCATGTCAAAATACCACTTTTCGCCGTCTCACATTTACAATATGGATGAGACTGGCGTAACTACGGTCCAGGAAACAGAAAAAATTATAGCGCCTAGGGGACAAAAACGTATAGGAACAGTCACATCATGGGAAAGAGGTAAAAACGTCACAGCTATCTGTGCTATGAGTGCTTCAGGGTCCTTCATTCCGCCTCTTTTTATTTTCCCTCGACAGCGTCACTCACCGCAGCTAGAAAAAGACGGTCCACCAGGAGCTGTTTACACATGTTCTCATAATGGTTGGACGAATGAAAGCATATACATTAAATGGCTGCGACACTTCATTGAGTACTCAAAACCCACTGCTGAACAACCTGTTCTACTGATTATGGATAACCACAACAGCCATTGTACTTTGGAAGCTTGGGAATTGGCTAAAGCTAACAATGTTGTAATGCTTTCCATTCCACCACATTCATCACATCGGTTACAGCCTCTGGATGTAACTTTTTTTGGGCCGTTCAAGAGAGCCTACAACAAGGAATGCGACATGTTTATGAAATCCAGGAATATGGTAAAAATTACACCCTATGATATTGCAGGATTGTTCAACAAAGCTTATGCCAGAGTAGCAAGCTTAGACAAAGGGATCTCTGGCTTCAAAGCCACGGGAATTTTCCCCATGAATCCTGCTGTATTTTCAGAAGACGATTTTGTTGCTGAGGATGAAGTCCAAGAACTTGTTGAACAAGAGCAGTCTGATATTGATCATGCTGTAAGTCCATCTTTATTAAGTGAGCTACAAGAGAAGGCATTTCCAGCAAATAACACACCAAACATGTCACCAAATACAAACCCTTCTAAAGTCTCGTTTATGTTGAATGATAAAACAGTCCCGGAGCCAGCTACTGCCAATCCTTCCACGACCTTGTTCACAATAAACGACGTTCAAGAACAGTCATTCGATACAGACCCAACCACATCAAATGATTTTGCGAATGTTCTATCAGTTGTGAGTCCAGTACCTAACATAACTAACAAAAAGAAGACTTCTAGACAAAAACAACATTCAGTAATTTTATCTAGCACGCCAATGAAAATAGTATTTGAAGAGAAGGAGAAGAAACGTTTAGAGAAAAAAAATAAAACTGAAATCATTACAAAGAAAAAGGGAGAAACCAGCAACAAAAATAGAAAATGTACCGCAGAAAAAGGAAAAAAACGAAAGAAGGCAACTAACAAAAAAGAAAAAGTAAAAAGAGTAAAAAAGAAACTTTTTGAGGATGAAACTGACACGTCTGCAGACGAAGACGTTGAGAATCTTTGCGACGATGAGTCAGAATATTCAGAAGAAGAGACATTGTGTGCTATTTGCTGTGACACAGGAAAAAATAATGAGATGTGGTACCGTTGTAGAAGTTGCGGTAAATGGGCACATAAACAATGTTCTGGTTCTGAGAGCCCGGTTGATTATATTTGCGTTTTTTGCTTAGATCCTTAAAGTTAATTGTTACACGGTTACGTTTATACTAAAATTTATATGAATAAGTGAGATTTTAGACTGATCTAGAAATCTTTGAGGCTGATTTAATAATTAAGTAGCTCCTATTACACATATGCGAATTTATAGTCTCTCATTTCCCGCAAAGTCGGGTAATGAGAGCGATTCTGTGTTTTTCTTTAAAGTTTATTTGTGGCCAAATGCCTAATTATGTAACGTTAACGCTGTAATTAAATGATAGTCAAATGAATAAGGATTAAGTTTCTAATAAAAAGTTCATAAAGTATCCATAAATTTGCCGTTTATTGAACTTTTTCCTTAGTAGGCTCCAATTCCCCCCTTCTCCCCTATGTTTGGGCACTTCCTTGTACTCCTATGGGTTCAGTATGATTATTATCGTGGATATCCCATTTAATATCGCCCATATTAAAATCTCCTAAGATAATAAAAATGTCATTAGGGCAAGTGTCAATAGCAACAGATAATTTATCCGTAAAATTAGTTAGCTGTGAATTGAACGCATAACCTAAATTTTCATCACATAGATATAATGAACAAAAATGCATCTTAACTTCAGATCCCTTAGACTTGCAGATAACGGTAACCCATATGTCCTCTGCGGAGGAGCTCCAGTCTGAACGAATCACTGCTGTGAGTTCACGACGAGCAGCTATAAGAACACCACCACCGTATCTTTGATTTGTTGAACAATAGTTTCTGTCTCTTCGCCAAACTGTAAAACGTTCATCAAAGAGCTCGCTATCGGCAATACCCTCCCACAGCCAAGTTTCAGTAAGAACTACAATGTCACAGCAGTTTAAAAGTAAGTTTCGTTTAAATTCATTAGATTTAGTTCGAAGCCCTCTTGTATTTTGGTAATACATTCTTAGATTTGTCCCAGACATCTTGCGGGATAAGACAAAAGCTCGTTTAAAATTAGATTTAAGTAACATATTTTATTAGAATTAGTAGTAAATACTTCCCGCGGGAGTAAATAACCAACACTTAAGCGTTTTAATTTGAGTTTGAGATCATAAGAAATCAAGCAATAATATAGCAGGCTAGTATGTAAATGTTGTATTAAATATAAAGCTAATAAAAAATAATAGTATGGTTGATTAATGAGTGAAAAAAGTGCTGGTGAAACAAATGCAATTTCAATAGGTAGTCGCGGCGAAGCATAATGTAATCGAAAGTAAATATAAAATAATAATATGCAAGTGCAACTAAGTGATATGCAAGGTTTAGCATAATGACATTGTGTCTGTTTTATTTTACTCACTTGATGGTTGAATATCCCGAAGTGATAAGCAATGTTTGGGGTTATAATTATTATGAATGCGCCTCTCAGCCTTGGTGTTGATAAATTTGCATAGGTCGACAAGTAAACGTTAATTGCAACATATATAATGTTATTTAAGTTATTTTCTTTAAGTCCTTCTCTTCCTTTATAAAAAACACTGGTGAAGTATCTGACTTTCTAGCCATTATTTTACAATGTTTAACCCATATATATTTAAAGTTGACTTCTTTGGCCAGTAACTTAGCTTTACTAAGCAGGGTTTTATTACGTAACGTTAGGTGATCATTGATATAAAAGTTTCCACTGTTTCCTTTAAAACCGAGATCTAGCAATTTAGTTTGTTTTAGCTTGCGCGCAGATGTAATTAATTCCTCCTTCTTATATCGGTTATTCAATGCGATTATAATTGGCTTTTCAGCGTTTGGTACGCGAGTCGGAATACGTGCTATGTAGTTAATTTCATCCTTCTTTATAGGTATGTTACACAGTTTTCCTATACTATCTGCAATTTCATATAGGTTTTCGTTGTTCTTGAGTGGTATTCCTTTTATTTCTATGTTATTTGCTCTGGCAAACTGATCTCTATCCTGCAGCTCCCCAGATAGTCTGGTTATTTCTTGCCGGAGCGATGGCACTTCGTTTGCCACTTTCTCCGCTTTTGCTAGCCGAGTCTCTAAGCTCTTCACCGTTCCCGAAAACTCGCTTATTGTATGATGTGCCATTTCTAAGGAATCTTTTAGACTCCCGATTTCTCCTTTGATAGATTTTATATCATCAACAAGTGATTTTAGTGGCGCTAACTGTATAGATATTAGGTTGAGTTGTTCCTGCATTCGATCCAGTTGTGCGGGCTGAGGTGAACTTGCAGCGGGAGACGGGGACAAACAAGCTTTACACTTTGGACAGCGCCATGTAGCTTTTCTATCACCCAGTTTGCGATAGCCGGCTTCAGTTACTCCTGAGCATTGGTAATCGTATCGGTTTTTGCATACAGTACAGACTGGTCCATCGGTGTGTTCGTCGCCACAGCTAGCACAGGTAAACATGTTTGATACAAAAAGACGTCAAGCAAGTTGCAGGTAAACGGGGCACGGTGTCGGCGAGTTGATCGTAAACGAAGCACTAGGTAAGGCGAGTTGGCGGTAAACGCGGCACGGGCACGACGCGATGACTCACGGCAGCAACGGAGACGCGGCGAATGTATCATGAACCGTTGATATTTTATAAATTGTTTATTCCTATATCTTTTGTTCCCCTTAATATTTAAGGAAACAAATTACACCACAGGAATGCTTATAAAATTTACTAACCAACAGTTATAATAGTTGCAAAAACAAATCACTTTTTATAGGAAAATATATAGAACAAATCGCAGTGTTAATTAAAACGGACCTTCACTGAGCGGACTTGAACAGATATCGCAGTACTCGCCACCTGACACCCGACCAAGTGGTTCTAGGCGAGTATGGCGTTACAAGTCGGCAGATTGGGATGAAATGCGACATTTCTTCGCATCTTATACGTGGTGGCAAGCTTGTTTTACATCAACCGATCCATCGTGCTGCGCTGATGCAGTCTCAAGTGTGATAGGTCAAGCAATGGAGTTCTTCATTCCCTACGCTGATCTATCCCTTGAAACCAAAGCTCGCCCATGGTTTAGTGCTGAATGCTCTTCCGCTGAAAAGCGTAAGCGAGAAGCGTACAAAGCCTGGGCAACCGCTCGCAGAAGCAAAGCCGATGACTCGCATGAACACAAGAAGAGGTACAATGCTGCCGCCAAGTCCTGCAAGAAGGTGATCAAAAGAGCTCGTTTCGCCCACATAGGCTGTATTGGAGACAGAATAGCGTCATACCCCTCGGGAAGCAAAGCTTTCTGGTACCTCGCCAAGTCGGTCGAAACGAACTTTTGTCGCCCATCGCTGCCGCCACTGCGGAAACCTGACGGTTCTCTGGCCCACACCGCTAAGGAAAAGACGGATTTATTTGCGGAAAATTCTCGTCTAGATAGCCAAGGAAAAATCCCACCACAATTACCTTAGTTCGGTCCTACAATGGGTACCGTTCATATTCGCCAAAAGGAGGTTCTTAAATGCTTGTTGCACCTAGACGAGAATAAGGCTAGCGGTCCAGATGGTATTCCTGCAGTGGTGTTGAAACGCTGCGCAGCTGAGTTGTCTCCCGTTTTGACGCGTCTCTATAGACTTTCTTTGGAATCTGGTAAAGTCCCAAAATCCTGGAAGCTGGCTAACGTACAACCAGTACCGAAGAAGGGAAGCCGTGCTGATCCTGTCAACTATCGACCAATCTCAATCACTTCCATACTTTGCAAAGTCATGGAACGTGTATTGAACAATCGACTCCTGGCATACCTCGAGACCAACGAGCTCCTAAGCGGTAGCCATTATGGTTTCCGCAGTGGACGCTCGACCGGCGATCTTCTCGTGTATGCCACACGCTTATGGAGTGAGGCCTTGGAGGGTCATGGTGAAGCAATAGCTGTTTCCTTAGACATATCCAAGGCCTTTGACAGGGTCTGGCATGATGGTCTCTTAAGCAAGCTTCCAGCATATGGCATACCGACCGGGCTCTGCGACTCGATATCTGATTTTCTGAGGGAACGGTCGATTCGAGTAGTCTTAGACGGCTACTCCTCTGACCTAATGGCGATTAATGCCGGGGTACCTCAGGGATCTGTTCTCTCTGCAACTTTATTCTTGCTGCACATTAATGACCTCCTAACACCAGGCATTATTGGATATGCTGATGACAGCACTGTTGTTGAGAGATATATATCCAATGCGCGAACGAGCGCCCATGAAATCCAGGTTTTGAGAAAGTCTATGATTGAGCGCGTTGATTCGACCTTGCGGAATGTGTCCGATTGGGGTGAATCTAACCTGGTCAAATTCAACGCCTCCAAAACACAAGCGTGTCTATTCTCCGCAAAAAAGAGCACCTTTACTTTTACGCCCACTTTCCAGAATGTATCTGTTCCCATCACCGACCAACTAGGGCTTTTGGGCGTCACTATAACGTCCAAATTAAACTTCGGACAACAAATTGAGTGTATGGCAAAAACGGCTTCAAAAAAATTGGGTATCATCTCGAAGGTCCGGCGGTACTTCAGCCCTGAACGGCTGCTCAACTTATACACAGCCCAAGTGAGGTCGTGCATGGAGTACTGTAGTCACCTTTGGGATGGTTCTGCCAAATACCAGCTCGAAGCGCTAGACTCTGTTGACCGAAGAGCCCGTAAAATCATAAACAACAACCTTACAAATAAAAAATTGCAGACGCTGGAGCATCGTCGTAAGGTTGCTTGTTTGACAGTATTTTATCGGCTACATTTTGGTGAGTGCGCGAGTGCTCTTTTTGACCAAATTGAACCCACCCCTTTTTACCACCGGACTACCAGACGCAGACAGAACTTCCATCCCTATATAGTGGATTTACCAAGAAGTCGAACAAAACGCTTCGATGGTTCCTTTTTGGTACGGATTGCCAAGGAGTGGAACAATCTGCCTGCGTCTGTTTTTCCTGACCACTACAGTCCTGGAACTTTTAAGTGTCGAGTGAATAGGTTTCTCGTGGATGGACGTGTAACACCATAGTCTTCATGCGCACTTTCCATCAGGTGGCATGGAAAACAAACGTCCTATCCTTACAATATAAAAAAAAAAAAACTTTACGGTTATTTACATTAAAGATGTTCTTCCACCAGAATTGCGAATCAAACCCTAAATTATTTTTTTTAAATCTCACTCACAGTTACAGAGATTAGGTACCTATCATTTTCAAGCAAACAACCCAAAAGCCTTCAAAGGATATGTTTCTGTTTCTTTGTATCTGGGGCTATAATGTGAGCACAAGGATATATTGAAAAGAACAAGTATACAAACAAATAGTAATCACACAATTTCAGATAGACATTGTATTAAAAAAGCACAAGATTTATTAAAAATCGCTTTTCCGTACAAAGACATTCCATACCTCCTTACTTCAAGTGACAGACCAAATGACTAGACAGATATCATGACAATGACAGTTTTAAAGAGTATCAAAATGTTAAAAGAGTATCAAAAATGGCGAAATGTAAAGACATGGCGGTTGCCATTTACATTAAACTTTAACATTTTTGTGCGCCATAATTTAAGCTTATTGTAATTTTTCGATATTTTTATCATTACCAGCACAATTTTAGCTACGTTGTGGTCTAGTGTTTATTAAATATTCCATTATGGAAACATTACCTTTATTACAATAAAGGTGGATCGTTTCATCTTTTCGATAGTACCTAAGGTTGACTTCTTCTACGGGGTTTGCTTTATATAAAACAGTCGTTGTGGCGAAATACTGAAACTGAAATACTACAACTGAAAATCGGTGGTTTGCTTAAATGCAAACTTCTCACTGAGTTATCGCCATTTTGCATCAGCATACATTTTTACTGAACCAATCTAATTTACTGTTTTATTCGCTGAAAATATTTCCTTTATTTTGTGTTTTCTTCTTTTTATGATTTTCAATATGCATGTGTATTTGTGCTTGATTATATGTATGAGTGTTTGATGTAAGTAAAATAAATATGTATCTATCTATCTATCTAAATATCTCCTAAGGTTGTTTGTTTGACAGTATTTTATCGGCTATATTTTGGTGAGTGTACGAGTGTTCTTCTTGGCCAAATTTAACCCACTCCTTTTACCACCGGACCACCAGACGCAGACAGAACTTCCATTCCTATATAGTTGACTAGCTGTTGCGCGCGGTTTTACCCGCGCTATTTAGATTCCCGCGGGATTTTCGGGATAAAAAGTAGCCTATACGGATTCGAAAGAATCCCTCTAAGTAATGGTAAAAGAAATTTTGAAATCTGTCCAGTACTTTTTGAGCCTATTCAATTCAAACATACAAAAATACAAAGGTTTCCTCTTTGTAATATTAGTATAGATTTGATAGTTGAATAGTTGACTTCGATAGTTCCTTGTGTGGTACGAATTGCCAAGGTGCGGAACGATCTGCATTCTGACATATTTTACAACCAGCACTTAGCCTTCTTCGTGTTTTACGGCTTTAAATTTAGTCTTCAACTCATGGCCCAGTAAGCTCATAAAAACGTATATGACGATAAAATCCGGTAACGAAAAGTGAAAAATTCTAATTTCTCTTTGTAAAAAATAGCATTTTTGTCAATGACTTTAGTTTTTATGGAATTAAATAACGCTTTGCATTTTAATATTGTTCTGAAAATCTCGGCCTAAATGTGCTTTAAGTATACTTACTTAAAAATGGCAAAAAGTGAAAAACGTTTGCCCTTGAGCCAACGCTATATCTTTCTGTAGCTTAACGTAAACCGGAACGGACTTTTAAACCGACTGTAATATGACGTAAACTGACAAAATCTATCAAATGAATCTTAAAATAAAATGTAAATAAACATAATCACATAGAAATATTGTATCTTTTTTAAATTTTGTAAGTACCTTATTATTTATTGTAGAGTAGAGCTGATTTTCAGTACGTACATTTTGGCATTGGAGAGTTTATACTCACATACACATACTGTTAAAAATTTTTAGTGAAAATTACAATTACATTTTGTAATATTAAATTTTGATGTAGTTTTACATGAGAGATGTAATTTTACATTACATAATTGTGTATTTTTTCTATAATTTATGGAAATTCACGTATATTTCGGAAATTTTATACGGTACCTTTTTCAAGTATATTTACACATCTATACTAATATTATAAAGAGGAAACCTCTGTATTTTTGTATGTTTGTATTGAATAGGCTCAAAAACTACTGGACCGATTTTCTGTAAAATTACCGAAAATTATTTTCTTTTCCACAATTTACTGAAATTTACAGCTGTTTTCGGTACATTCTACAAGTTTATGTACTTTTTTTGCATGTAAAATCACCTAATTTTTAACAGTGCAGTGGTCTTCAAAGCGGGTATACAGTAGTGATCGAGCTCACCCAAGGCTGGGTGATGTCGGGATCTGAGATATGCCAATTCCTTGCGAACTTGCATTAAAACACTTGGAGTGTGGTAGTAAAAGAGTGGAGCAGATTCATCTTTTGTGTTGTGTCACATTTAGTGATATCAAACCAAGGAGTAGGAAACAGCGTGTCTATCTTACCATTTGTGGCACTTTGCGGTCGCACAACCGCTTGCTAAGTGCCACATATTCTCAGGATAACGCTATGTCTAATACTGGTAATTCTTAGGGTTTGTATTAAGATTAAGCATAGATAGATTAGTAGGAGATTAACAATAGAGAACAACATCAATTCGAAGCACGGAGATTCTACTTATACCTATTAATAAGAAGTAAGATTATAAGCACAGTATAGATATCTACAGTAATTCAACTCGGCCGCATCTTTGACATACCTAAATGCGGTGACATAATGCGATGTTTTTTTTTAAAACCCTTTGTACAAAAGATAACTATGAAAGTATTATTAGATCATTATGTGAACAGTTTTAAATGTGCAAAAACTTAAATGGTCTACTCTGAAACTTGACTTATCTTCCTAGTAATAAGTTTGGTAAAATTTACTATTTATTTATTTATTCACTCTTTATTGCCAATAAAAAATACAAAAGAAAATAAAAACACAAATTTTGGACAATGTGACATATCGTTTCTTCTATCGGGCCTTATCGTTTAAACGATTTCTTCCAAGCAAACTATGAAAGAAGTCTTTGGAAGTAGTAATTTCTCTTGCACATTCATTTAGAACGCCTTGCAAGATCATTGAACATGGTATTCTACAAAATCAAATCAAAATCAATTTATTTGCAAAATATGGTCGATACAATAGGTGTTATAATTTATTAAGTACATCATATTTAACCGTGTCAAACGGTGTGCAAATCTTTGCGGCGTCATAAAATCAGATCTTAATCTAATTAAATTATCAAATTATAAATTTTAAAATGTCAACATTTACTACAAATACATATAAAAATTATATATTAAAGCATTTAAATCTATAATAAATATTCACTTATTGAGTAGTACACTTATTAATAACCTAATAATTAGATTACTAATTTGAAAAATTTAGAATGGTTTCTACTAAATTGTTATTTTTTGCTTTATTTTAGAAGTGATCATACAAGTATGATACAGTTTTGTAATTCTGATTTAAAAAGCAAACTTTTGAAAGAACTTGCCAGAAAAGTTTGATAAATTTTTTTTCAGTACGACAGGTTAAATTTGAAGAAAATCTTATCTTTAAACTTTGGTTCAGATAAACGAGACTTTCTCTTCTAAACTAAGGCAGATGACTTAAAATTTAAGGCTTTAAATGATAGAAGCATAATTTAGGGCTATATTTCAAAAATAAAACCGTTCAAGTTACCACTTGTAGGAACAAGGCGAAAATGAACATCACAGGGTGATGATTTTTTAGTATTTTTTTAAATACCTATAATTTCGTAAACACTCGGTTTAAAAAAATCTTTATTTTTCTGGTAGTTGTTATTACTTGTTTTATCTCCTGCTTCCGGTATATCGTCGACTTTTGGGACACCCTGTATATCTATTGTATTCTGGGTTGCCCCCTAGTTCGCTACATGGTATCTCATAACACAAGCTTTGCTTACTTTGAGGCCATGTAGTTAGTGTGATTCTCCGGGGTTTTTATTTATTTACTAGCTGACCCGGCAAACGTTGTTTTGCCATATAAATAAAAAATAAAAATAGATGTTGGCCGATTCTCATAGATACCGGATAAGCACAAAAAAATTCATCAAAATCGGTCAAGCCGTTTCGGAGGAGTATGGCAACGAAAACTGTGACACGAGAATTTTATATATTAGATTTATAATAGAAAAATTTTGATTTCAGTTACAACAATGGCCGTTCAGGGAAAATGCACTTTTGGCACCAGGATGCCCTTTGACGTCCAAAGGCTCAATGAAGTAATAGCCAGGGAAATAAAGCATTACAAAATGTATAAGACATATAAGCCGAATTTCGGGTGTAAGTAAATATGACATTATGATAACCCATTCAATAATATACTTTTTTAATACCTACACCTTATGAAACAAATATTTTTCCCCAAACACACAGTCGTGGTACTTTTAAGTGTCGTGTGAATAGGTTCAGTCTTCATGCTTACCTTCAATCAGATGGCGTGAAAATGAAATGAAATGAAACATTTTTATTCATCATAAGACCATCGAATGGCCGCTTAATGACGTCACAATTTTGTACTTCGGCTTTAACAAGGTGTTGATAGTTATTGAATAAGATATTACAGTAGCCCAAGAGACATAAAAAAGCCAGCGGAAAAAAACTCTTGGCACTCTTTGGCGTGGAACACAAACACCATCCTTAAAAAAAAAAAACAAAACAAATGACAAAAAGGAATCTCGCTATGTCCCAGAAATAGAGCGAGCAGATAAAATAAGTTTTACTTATGGAACTTGTTTTTTGGAATGGCTGTAGGTACAATGAACTGCTGAATGCCTTTATGACATTTTATAACTCCACAACCCTTAATGAAGTGTGGCCATCTACTTAGTCACTGTCTTGCTTATTTCCACCGTCAAACTACTTTGCTAAGTTCCAAGGAGAAATACAGCGTGACTGGTGGGTCACTTTCGAAATTCGAAGACGTAATAGTTTGAGATCATACATGAAGAAAACAATTTAATAATAAATAAATATTAATTATTTACTGAGTAAACTTAGCTGAAAGTTAAAGAATTCATCACGCAAAGCATGGTTACACTAGCGCACATACTACTTTTGCGGCGGCGGCGGCGGCACGTTGCTTACTACTTTTGGTACGGAGGCTTACAGAGTTGTGAGTGCCGCGAAGAAATACTTTATTTATGTAGGTACCTATAGGAAATTCTAGTGAAAAATTAAGTACCTACTTTTATTGCATAATTATGATCAGAATCGAGTACGCAGTGCTCTCCTTTAATATCCAAATGGATAAGATTTTTTCTTCATACATTTTGGTCCATATGTGTGCCTCGAGGTGTACCAAATTGTAAAGGAACTGTAAAATATAGATATAGTATATGCTTACCTTTTCATGATTAAATGCTGCAAAATAAATTATTTAAAGTTGTAAAAATAACCGTTTCGGAACATAACATCATCATTTTTTGACATATGTTAACATGTCACCCCTCCGTTACAGCCCGTTCACACATGATCCGTTTTGCTGGATACGTTTTACTGGATACCTTTTTTGTATCGTAAATACGTATACTGAATACTGTGCCATATGTAAAGTCGCTCATATAACTCCATGCGCCATCGATGAAAAAAAAACGTATCCAGTAAAGCGGACCACGTGTGAACGGCTGTTGTTAGTCATTCAAATAATTTTGTTGGCGAAGCAAAGATCTTTTTTTTTATTTATTGCAGTGACAGGGGGTCAGCCTATCGCCCGCAAAAAAAGCTAATAAACCTCCTTCCCTTAACTGACTTTTACAGTTTGCCCGGGAAGAGAAGCAGCTAGCACATTCTATGTTTTTCTTTCGCTTCCAATCCAATTATTTATTATTTTTGTTACTATCAATCTCACGCCTATCGCCTTAGGCGCCAATAATCACGGGGTCTGTAAAGTCAACGTAACTTCCAACAAGCCACAACCGACAAGTGTTTCACTTCAAACAGAATCATCTTCAGAGTACAACGGCCACTTCTAATGCTTTGAAGTACGTAGAAAATTAATAAGAGTAGTTGTGACGAAATTGAATGTAACAACAGATTCAATCAATTATATTGATATGGAGCCGCGTATCAACAGGTATTCAAGTGAAGTTAAGTCGTCGTGGCGCTGTGGTAACTGTGTGCATCATACGATGTCACAGGTTAAGCAACGTTCGGCGCGGTCGGTACTTGGATAGGCTACTTGGATAGGAGCCTTGCAGCCTTGGATACTTGGATAGCTGACCGCCAACCATTCAATTCTCACGGCGACTTCCGAGCTTCGGAGGTCACGATAAGCAGTCGATCTCGGGTGCTGTATACTTGTATACAGTAGACGTTAGGGTTTGTGAGAGGCCATTTCGGCGCCCTGAAAATTCTGACAAAATTCAGCACTGGGCCTAAAACCTACTCATCACCCAGGGGAGAGACTCATAGCCCTGCAGAGGACTCATTACAATGAGTTGTGATGGAATTGAAAGTAACATAATCAATTATATTGATATGGAGCTACGTATCAACAGGTATGCCATTGACCAGCAAATTCTACGCCAAGCACGATGTGTTCCACGTTGACAACCAGGAACACTCGATGCACATAGAGGACTACCACCACCACGTGACGCAGAGCAGGGCGCGCGGCCCGCTGTGCAAGTACTCTTCTCCGGCGACGGAGAACCAGATGTAAGTAGGAGATCACCATTATGAGCTTTTAGTCTGCAAACTGGACGACAGCGACAGCGGCGCGGGTAGCCACGCGGGGAATCTGGGCCGTTCTCTACGCCAGCGGGCGTTCGAGCGATTTGTCGCGGTGTCATTCAAACTCAATGCTTTCTATCGTGTCGCGTAAATCGCTGCCCGCGCCGCTATCGCTCTGGCTGTCGCTGCCGTCCACTTTGCAGCCTTAGCCGTGTAGTGTCAGCTTAGAATAGATCCACCGCCCCTGGATTAGCTTGTCGTAAAATGCGACTAATCCCAGTGACTTCCCCACTGCCCGGCTAGCGTAACTGTGTAACCCTTCTTATAAAATTTGCCGTCAAATATAACTGCTTCGGTGGTGATGTGCTCCGATAATGTTTATTAAGAGCCAGCTCCTAGATAGGTTTACCTCATCGCCAAAGTGGTTGTCAAAATCATTGTATCGGTACTTTCTACTTACTGACATTAACTAGTTATAAAAACAAGTACTTAATACCAAGTTACTGTTCAACACAAAGTACACGAATTCACAACACGTAACTTTGCTGGAGCATCAAACATGCGTGGTGTCGCCTTAAGATCCAAAAACGCACTGTCGATTAGAGTACTAAATCGTACGCCCGGGATGCGCGTGATTTTTCATACATTTTTCTTGCGTAAAACTTATCTAGATTTTAGGGCTTTGAAAAAAGAAGACTTTGTAAAGGTATAAAAAAGTACCTAGATACATGACATTATTTACTGATTTCTGCAGTGTCCAAAATCTATTTTTTTTAATCATTTCGTATTGATACACTGGGTTACATCTGAAAAATACGAAGGCATGTTCTTGCATTTTTTCTCAATTTTGAGCATTTGTTGATTTATTATATAATTACTATTAGGTTTTAATGGTTAAAATGGGCATGAAGATAATTTTTGGTCTTTTATTTTAATATACATATGCAAATTATCACAAATTTTCAGTGATTCTCACTTCTGACCTTCGCTGCGTCAACCGGGCGCACGCGGCGGGTATCCGCCTCTCGTGTTTGTTTTGAAAATACGATAGAGCAGCGCGATGCGTTAACACAGCGAAGGCTCTAAGAGAAATTCAAAGATATTGCGAAACAAAAGTAGAAAATAAAAAGCCTTATGTGATTGCTGTTCAGTTCTAGCCACTCTTTCACTACGTGTTAACTTTCTGCAATATCAGACATTTCCATGGACACATCTGCGTAATAACATTATTGGGCTTTTTCATCCAAAACTTCAATCACAAACCCATCTATTTTCAATTTACAGATATGGATGGTATACGAAACCTTTAATACCGATGGACAGAAACGATCGTAGGTTTTACTACCCTCTAACAGCGAGTCAGATGACAAAAGTAGAAGCTGAGATAAGTGCAGTCCTCGAGCGGCAAAAGAAAAAATAACTAAATAAACCTGACCTGCAGCACAGGTTATATAGTTTGGTTAATAAGGCATAACTAGAGTAAGCTATTCTTCGGTTTTCGACTCTATGTTTTACTCATAAGGTTCCGATTGACATTTCCTATTTCAATAAGATGTAAGGCAAAATACAGCAACAAACGCCCGTTGTTGATAGTAATGCGTTGATAGACATGGGCTTTAAAAAACACGACCGCTGGACTTTACAAAAATTGTCATATTTGTGGCTACGGTCGCCCTTGGCAAAAGGACGTTTCAAAAGTCCGGTCTCGTAAAAAATACATGATTATATGCAAGCATTTATTCGACGTAAAGATCTAGGAAACTTTAAATTTTTGAATATTACTAAACGATTAAGAAGTATGTTATAACTCTAGATGTGTAGCGGAATGGTGCTGACGGTACATTAGGTAGGTATTGTTAAAAGCAAAAATAAAAGTGTCGTGATCCCGAGTTGTTTATTTTATTACTCAAACTGTTTTATACCTGGTGTGAAAGGTGATTCACACTGCCCCACGATACGCTACTCGTACAGTCACCTGTAATAAGATGTATACACTCATTAGGTTCTGATTTCTGATAAGGTTCAAGTTCCAATGAAAATATATAAGTATATCTTATTGGAAGTGACTGTACATGTTGTTTTTCAAAGCACGTACGCGCGTACCTACTGCGGGACTGCAGATCAGCGTCAACGTGCAGGATTGTACGCACTCACGCACGTAGTTGCGTTTTTTGGCTTCTCTACGACTCTGGCTCATTTCATTCAGTCTTACAGTCACGCACCGCACTGTGGGACTCAGCGGGTGCGTTTTTTTCCTTTTCAATTTCATCAAAAGAAATCGTAATATTCAGGTGGAAGTTTTTGAGCTAGCACAAATTATAGATTAAGATTTTTTTAAAGAAGTTACCGAGATGAATATTGAATGGCACTTCCAGGCCCATCATGGCCAAGTGCTTCTGGGTTATGGGAACGAGCGGTTCGAAGTCTCAAAAGTCATCTGAAACCTGTAATCGGCGAACAAAATTAACTTTCGAGGAGTACTCTACTCTCCTATTCCAAATCGAAGCGTGCCTCTAAGCTCGCGACCGCTGTGGGCACTTTCCGAAGATCCGGAAGACCTTGACGTTTTAACTTGACGAAAGATTTGCGGAACAGTACCAGCGAGACATATCTCAAATACGAATCAATCAGCATCACCTAGCCAGCTTATGGAAGCCGAGTATAACCTACTGAAGCGTACTACGGAATCGATGGACAAGCAACATTAGAGTATACATAAAAACTTACATTTGTTAGAACAAAGTTTAAACAACTTAGGTAGCGAAATAAACATAAATCACTTAGAAAATGAGGCCACAAGTTAAAAGAAATCCAAGGCATGTTATTAGATCAAATAACTGACATTTATCATAGGAAGTTCAACTTTCATCTTATCACTCCTGAACAACTATTATGCGTTATTGATTTGCTTGAGGTACAGTTTTTTTTCACATAGGTACAGTTTAGTACAGTTTAGGTACTTACAGTTGTTTCGTGAAAATTTTGGGAATATTCAGACATCTCTCACGCCATCCTGACGGACACTACCTCTGTATCTGAACACCTGACCGGCAACTACGACTTATACAAATCTGTAGATTCAGCGAGGTCGTCTTGTCGATTTGAAACAGCTGTTTGTAGTAACATGTGGGTCAACTTTAACAATATCAATACTTACATGTACTTTTGCTGTCAACAATGTACGGCTAGACTTCATTGTGGAAGAGATCAAGTTACCTCATATCATCTGGAACAGGCTGGCTTAGCGGTAATTCCAAATGATTGTATGTTAAAAACCTGATGACTTTATTATATACACACAACCACAAGCTTTTACGATCGACAACTTTACATGTTCGAGCCGAGCTATCGCCCCGGAGATCCCTCCAATAAACCATTTGTTTAATTTGAGGTTGCTAAAAGAGGTAAGTTATTTAACAATTCGGGCCTAAAACCAAGCATGTTAAAGTTGTGTTATTATTATTATTACATGTAGCACACATTTTACATTGCCCGCTCCCGCCAAACCTATTTTGACAGTTTACATCGTTGTCCTGAGCGTTTCAGAATATACCTAATGAATACTTCCTAAAATTTCCACTTCCCGAAAGGAGCACATACCAGAATGACCATTCCCAGAACGTCCATTAGGTACCAGGGCAGCTTAAAGATGTGACAACCACTCCATAGAATCCGAGGGTAAAACCAAATTTCTTTCGATCCCATGGGATCTAAGACAAAAAAAAAATCGAACCTGTAGAGGATGGAAATCAAACCACGGTATTAGTTGGACAAACGGTGCGTTCGAGGAGCGGTCAAGTACGTTCGTTCGTGCATTCACTATGGTGGTTCGCGACTGACTAGACAAGGGTGGCGGGAATTGCATATATAAGCAAACGTATTGTATAGATAGAAACCAGATTAAATCTTGAGCGCGCGCGGTTTTGTAACTATTAAGTAGGTACCTACTTGACCCTTCCTCGGCGTCACCGTGAATTTATTTATTTAAATATGTAGGTACATGAATTAGCAGTTAAATAGGTGGTACATACAAAGGTAGTATGAATATAGCAGTATAATTTAGATAAATGTGTAGTGCGTCGCCTACAATTCTGCCTCCTTAGTGCTAACTAATTAGCACTATCAACCTGTGGTGCTAGAAGAGCGACGCGCGTCACAGGTCTGCGCAGCACGCCGGTGCGTGTGCGCACGTCAACAACGCGGACTCGTCCATCGCGTCTTGCGGGGGTCGCGCTCACAACCCCATGCCGCCAACAGTTTCGCTCTAAGTTAGGCTCGACAATAATTACGTAATCACTTACCTTTAATTGTTTAGACTCAGTAGTCCACTTCTGACGAGGTAACAAGGTCGGTAGGTATTCCTTTATCCACCGTGACCAAAACATATCTGTAAGTCGCTGTGCTACACGCCAGCGTTTTCTCAAACACAGATCGGAATTATCATATTTACCAAATTGCGGAAGTGACGATGATGATCCTATCAAAAAGTGATTAGGAGTCAGAGCTTCTGGGTACTGTGGATCATTTGATACGTAAGTAATTGGACGACTATTGACTAACGATTCAACCTCGGCTAAAACCGTCAACAAAGTTTCAGTGTGAGGCGCACGCTGTTTTAAAACGATTTTTAAGGAAGATTTAACTGTGCGGATCATACGCTCCCACGCTCCGCCCATCTCTGGGGCACCCGGGGCTATGAACTTCCACTCCACGCCACGGATGGTCCCTGCCTCCCGTATTGCCTCCTGGTCCAGCTCAGCCACACTGCGCCTCAGCTCCGTGTCAGCGCCGCGAAGATTTGTGCCATTATCTGATATAATTACCTGAGGCATACCTCGACGCGCAGCCATTCGCCGCAGCGCCATAATTGTGGAGTCAGTTGTCAAATTTTCAGTTAATTCTATATGTATTGCCCTAATAGTAAGGCAAGTGAATAGCATGCAGTAACGTTTCTGTTTTCCTCGGCCAACAGTAACCTCCAGTGGTCCGAAAAAGTCTACACCGGTATAACTAAACGGGCGTCTATTGTGTTGCAACCTAGCGGCCGGTAGGTCACCCATGCGCTGAGGTTGCGGCGTCGCGCGCCTGTACCTACACAATAAACAATGAGACGCGACGGCCCGAACTGTCGGTCTGAGCTTCAAAATCCAGTAACGCTGTCTCAAATTATTAACGACTAGTTCATTTGCACCGTGGAGCGCTTGTCTATGAAAACATTCTACTAGTAAACGTGCAATCCTATGTTTCCCTTCTAGAATGGCAGGACTCTGCGTTACAGCGTCTACGCCTGCGACGGCCCCTATACGACCACCTACACGCACGATGCCGGCCTCGTCTAAGTAAGGGGTTAATTGTAATAAACGACTATCACGTGACAGGGGTTTATTTTGCTTTAATAAATTAATCTCGACAGAAAAACTATCGTTTTGACATTTTTTTATTAATAAGTCTTCTGCCTCCTTCATTAGAAAGGTGTCAAGGTGACATTTCTTACGTTGACATTTTCTAATGAATAATAATACCCTAGCAGTTGCGCGCACGAGGGTAAGAAAGTTAGAAATGTTATTTTCATTGGGCAAGGATATTAACGACTTATCTTCGACTACTAAATGAACGGTCCGTTCCTCACACTTTGCGTCCTCCAGTGCCTTCGTAAATTTCCTGTCTTTAGGCCACTGATCTTCAGGGAACCTCAAGAAAGAAGGACCTTGAAACCAGTCACTAGAGTACGTAAGTGGGGGTGCGTCTTCCCGAGTGGCCATATCCGCGACATTGCATGCAGAAGGCACATGACGCCATTCGCATGGCTTGGAAAGATCATCTATCTCACCCAGCCGATGAGCAACGTAAGGTTTGTAACATCGAGGGTCGCTACGAATCCACTGAATAACGGTGCTACTGTCTGTCCAAAAATAACGTTTAGCGGGTTTAATATCTCTATGTTCACACTGTATAGCATCTGCGAGTCGCGCACCTAAAAGAGCACCCTGTAGTTCCAGCCTTGGAATAGACACTGGTTTCAATGGACTCACCCTAGACTTGCTAGCGACGAAACAAATTAATACACGCCCGTCAGCACGTATATAACGCCAATAAATAACAGTAGCGTAAGCCTTAAGAGACGCATCACAAAAAATATGCATTTGTTTATTTACTATATCGCATTTATTCATATTTTCATCAACAAAGTACTTCAACATTAGTTCCGTACTATAACAATCAATCCATTCGTGCGCGTTGCCATAGAAACGCGGAATGCGTAGGGTCCGTAAAAACTGCAAATCTTTAAGCCAACTAACAAAAAGACTATGTTCTTCCGAATTGAGTTTACTACTCCATTCAATACCACTGCGATGCACATTTTGAAAAATTATTTTGGCTTTAATTATGAACGGGGATAGAAAGCCGTGAATATCGTAAACTGACATAACTATACTTAGCATCTGGGCTTTAGTAGGTACCTCTATGCCATTCAAAATGTTCGGCGAAATACGATCTAAATCTATTTTAAACCCAAATGAATCTTCGCTCGGGTACCACATCAAGCCGAGAGTGCGCTCGGCTGTGTCCATAACTCCTCGTTGCAGCTCGACGGCGGCCGGCGCAAGCGACCCGGGCGGTACAGACCACAGCACTTGTTCGCTATTACTAGACCAGCGTGTTATCTCAAATCCGCCTGTTTTATGTATTTCGGTTATTTCGCGTATTAACTGTATAGCTTGACTTTCACTATCACACGAATGCAAACAGTCGTCCATATAATGGTTATTTAAAATAACATAAACAGCCTCGGGGCATTCATCTGTAAATTTAATAGCGTTTTTATTTTTTATATATTGTGCTACAAACGGTGAACAAGTGGCCCCGAAAAGTAAACTTTGCATAACGCATGTTTGTATTTTATCATCGGAACTTTCTTGCCAAAGAAAACGAAAAACGTTTTGATCTTCGGCGCGTATTTTTATTCGTACAAAAAAATCTTTAATATCTGCGGTTAAAGCAATTTTATGTTCCCGAAATCGCAACATAATACCTAATAATGAGTTGTACAAGTCAGGTCCAGTAAGAAGAAAATCATTTAGACAAACACCCTTTACTTTACCTGCACAATCAAATACTAACCTTAGCTTGTCGGGTTTGTTGGGATTTTGTACACCAAAATGCGACAAATACCATGTGTGACTAGGCGCGGGCTCGTTGGCCCCTAGCACTCGCGCGTAGCCGTTATCAAAAAGCCTCTGCATCTCACGGCGATATTTTTCAGCATACTTACAGTCAGACTGAAACCTTTTCAGCAAACCCTGTAGTCTACGTCGTGCGTAGTCGTAAGTATCTGGAAGGGATAATTGGTCTTTTGTAAAAGGTAAACCTACCTCCCATTGATTACCAATGTTGCGCGCAGTGTCGTCGAGGATACGTACCGCTCTCAAATGTGCCGTATTCTCGCGGCATAAGGTCGATACTCCGATCGAATCTAGTTCAAAAGATCTTTTAATTAGATTATTTAATTCAGTGATAGTATTATCAGGGTCCTCTGAGTGAGCGAGATGGAAAGTGTGGCCGTCCATGGGAGAGTGAGCGAGTCCGAGGCAACCATGAATAGACCAGCCGAGTAGGCATCTCGTAGCATAGGGCTCCTGCTTGTTACCATGCAGAATCTCATGAGGAGCAATAAGAAAATAATTATCTTCACCTATTAATAATCGAGGCACCACACATTGATTACATACATTATTTTTAATTTCTAACAAGTGTTTACATTTTAAATTTTTAACTATTGACAAATCTTGTTTTGGCAAGTTTAAATTATTTATTACTCTTAAGTTAATATCAAAACTACTTTTCTCAAATGGGCCACATATATTAGCAGTTACTTTAGGCACATGTGATTGAAATATTTCAAGGCCAAAGGCATCGATAAATTTTATAGGGCTAGAATGTGAAGTTTGAAGACCTAATTCGCTTACCAAGTCCCTGTCAATTAAAGAAATCGACGCACCATCATCTAACAACGCATAGGCACTCACTATGCCCTTAGGGCCACTTAGATTGACTTTAATCACTTTAAGCAACACTTCATTCACTGATCGCGCGGCTGGGGGCAAGGCGGCGGCGGCGGGGGCGGCGGCACCGTCGGGCGGCCCGGGTGGGCTGGACGCCCCGGACGGCGGCGGCGCGAGCGCCTCGCGCCCTGCCGTCAAGCAGGCCACGGTCTCGCCGCGCTCCGACGATGATGACACGCTGACTGCTGGTTGTAGCTCGGGGGGACCCACGTCCCTCACTGTAGCCACTGTGTTAACTGCAGGCTTCTTGAAGTGAAGTAGGCGATTGTGCGATAATCCACAGCCATCAATATCGCACACTGGTGCAGGACATATGTTATTATTATGTCGTTCCAATAAGCAACAAAAACATAGATTTTGTGCTTTAATAAATCTCCATTTATCTCGTCGCATAGCTCTTTTGAATGAGCGGCAATCAGGTAACGGGTGAACTGATTTTGTGCAAAACAAACACAATGTCGGTTGTATTTTCGCTGCCGTCGTCGTTGTGAATACAGGCCGGTTATAATATGTTGGTTGACGAAGTTTCTCCTCTTGCTTCGTTCGTAAATGCGGCACTGGCTCGAGCTTGCGGTTATCCCGCAGGTGAGTAACGCCGACAGTGGAGGATACAGTAGCTTCTCGTTTCAAAAAGGTTGCTAGTAATTGAAGTTTAGGTACGTTGCTCATTAGTTTGTCATAAGCATAATCTGTCCATTTGCTGATTAAAACACTTGGTAACTTGGTTATTACTGCATTTAACAATTCGGGGCTGCGTAAATAATCGTGCTGATTGAGGGAATTCAGCGTCGCAACACAATTGTTTACTTTCATAGAAAAGTTGATAATATCGCTATGATAATTTGTTGAGAGTGGCGTGAGTTTTTTCATTTGCGTGGTCAGTTGTTGGACGATCACATCTGGGTGTCCAAATCTGAGCTCCAGCGCTTCCATCACAACAGTAGGCGAGGTACCGCCGATTAGTAGATCTGTGACGGCCTCCTTGGCCTCACCGCGGAGCGCCCTGCGTAGTCGCCACAAGTTTTCTGAATCACTAAATTGGCATACGTGTGTCGACTCATCGTATGCACTTCGAAAGTGTAACCAGTCGAAGCTGTCGCCGCTGAACATTGGCAGCTCTCGCGGTGTTGACAGCCGAGTTAGTAGGCGTTCATCTTGTTTGTCTTGCTTGCTTACTGTCGTTGTCATGATCTCCTTCAGTGTGTGAGCCAGCTGAAGTATGCCGTCGACAGGCATGCTGGGGGTGGGCGCGCGGCCAGGTTCAACTATAGTTGCCGGCGCTGCCTCCGCTGCCGTCGGTGCCGCCTCTGTTGACGGCTGCACATTGCTGCGTTCCAGCCACTGCACAACGTTGGACTGCCTCCCGTCGATGCTGGCAGTCATACTCCTGCTACGCATGGAGTCATTTTCGATCATGGCGAGGTCACATTCCAGTCGCTTGTCGATGAGTTGCATGGAAATTTTGGCTTTTTCCTCTGCTGCCGCTAACTCCAGCTGTTTGCGCCGAATTTGTGACGATGAAGATTTGTGAGACACTTTAATAGATTCAGTTTTTACCACTGCACAGTCCGATTTTGACACTTTTTGGTTTTTAGGTTGTTCGTGACAGTCACGTGACAGCACGTGCTCCGACGCACTTTCGAGTCTATCCATTAACTTTGCGCGGGATTTCGTTTGCATTAATTTATTTGGCGAACGAAACATAGTTCTGGTAAAGATTTGGCTCGAAGGAACAGCGATTGTAGAGGATGGAAATCAAACCACGGTATTAGTTGGACAAACGGTGCGTTCGAGGAGCGGTCAAGTACGTTCGTTCGTGCATTCACTATGGTGGTTCGCGACTGACTAGACAAGGGTGGCGGGAATTGCATATATAAGCAAACGTATTGTATAGATAGAAACCAGATTAAATCTTGAGCGCGCGCGGTTTTGTAACTATTAAGTAGGTACCTACTTGACCCTTCCTCGGCGTCACCGTGAATTTATTTATTTAAATATGTAGGTACATGAATTAGCAGTTAAATAGGTGGTACATACAAAGGTAGTATGAATATAGCAGTATAATTTAGATAAATGTGTAGTGCGTCGCCTACAGAACCTATGGAATCGAACTCATGGGGTCTTAGTTCCCGGGATGGGGGGGGGGGTGTTCCTGGGCTTTAGCAGTGTGTATAATGTTATACTTACTTACTGTAATTACTTTTTAGCAGATTCGTTTTATATTTTCCTTAAGTTATATATTTAGTTTGTAAATATAGAAATATATATAATAATATAATAGAATATATAATATATTGGAACTCCTTACTGCAATACTCAATTTACTCAATACTGGCCGATGTGTCATAAAAAAAAGAAATGACATGTCAAGCATTTTGACAACGTCAGTAGGAGAGAGGAAGAAAAAGGTCCGCTGAGGAGAGATGTGAGGATTCTGAAGAGAAAAAAAAGATCGGGAGAGAACGCTGGAGGACGGCTGACCGATCCGGGAAAAGCCGCCGGCCCTCCCCGGCGACGACGTCCTGGCTCTACCTGAGGCGCCCTGCTCTGCTCGGCGCTCTTCACGGCTGCGGCCGTGCGCTACAACCCTCGCGGTGGTTCCTACCGCTGTGAGCGGCCTCCCTGCCGCTAACTTAGCGGTTGTTGGTGGCTGCCTCCACCACTACCGCGGCTGTGAGCCGCGGTCTCCTACGGCGTCAACTGCGGCCGAGGGCCGCTAGCTCCAAACGTCTAAAATTTAACATTTTCCCTACAGTGCTATAGTGACTTTAAGTGCCTTTTTCGTTTTGTAAATTAAAATTAAAGTTTTTTAAGTGTTAGTTAATAGTTTTCTTCCACTTCAGCACCCTAATGAACTGCGAGCGACGGACCCCCTTCAGGGAATCGGCGCTTCGCGACAGTTTGGCGCCCAACGAAAGAAGACCCTCAAGGTATTTATAGTTAGTCATTTGCTTTATCTAAAGTCCCAACACTATTACTACACTACACCTGCTGATATTTTCCAAATTCTAAAACAACTCTATCTCTAGAGTATAAACATTTTTCCTTTTTCCTGAAATTACTTTGGCAAATTACGTATATTTAAATGTAAAACAACTATACCTCTAGTATAGAAGATTCTTTTTCCAATCATTTCGACAAAGTTCAGGTTGCTCTCTACAACGCACACACCAAAAACTCTGAGCGGTATAACCTTCGCCGTTCTATAAAAGAATTACAAGTTGGCGAGACGGTATGGCGTAAAAACTATACCCAAAGTAACGCTGAACGTTACTATTCCGCTAAACTCGCCCCTAAATACATAAAATGTAGAGTCATACAGAAACTCTCACCTTTAGTGTATATATTAGAAGATACCGACGGCATTAGAGCTAAATGGCATATTAAGGACATTAAATAACAATGTCTTTATTTTATTTTTTTCTCTCTAAAAAGTACATTGCATAATTTATCTTTGTATTCCTTTTTTTTGTTTTTATTTTTCTGTACATATTATATATAACATTGTGAGTACACGTCACAATAATTTATATCAGCTGACTATTCGAGTTCTTCAGCTTGATATTTTCACCTTTTTTATCCATCATCTCTCGTAGTAACGAGGAACCTGAAATGGACAATAATTGTAAATATTTACTAAACTTCCCTAACGTGGGTTATCTACAATAACCACATCCTTATCTTAACACGAGTTATCTAAAATAACTCACTTCTTCTCAATTATGAGTTATCTACAATAACTCATATCTACACCTCTCTCACACTCTTCTACACTGTACTACATACATGTGGGACTCTAGATGGAGCGGTTGACTACTCTATAAAAAAGCCTCAGCGTCGTATAAGGGTCTTAAACAGGAGCGGGTGACGACTCCTTAAATAAGCCATCGTTAATGCCAGCTGCCACAGCAGTCGAACCGTCGGTGCTGGAGTGGAAGCCATGGAATGTGAGCTCCACCTCTATGTATGTAAGTTGATGGTTATTCTGATGTATGAAAGAGATGTATGAAATGATGCACGACTGTTCCTAACCACCAAATTCTAGTTTCACACAAAAAAAAAAAATTGAAGAGCAATTTTTTTTTTCATGGGGTCACGGGGAAATATAATGTTATACTTACTTACTGTAATTACTTTTTAGCAGATTCGTTTTATATTTTCCTTAAGTTATATATTTAGTTTGTAAATATAGAAATATATATAATAATATAATAGAATATATAATATATTGGAACTCCTTACTGCAATACTCAATTTACTCAATACTGGCCGATGTGTCATAAAAAAAAGAAATGACATGTCAAGCATTTTGACAACGTCAGTAGGAGAGAGGAAGAAAAAGGTCCGCTGAGGAGAGATGTGAGGATTCTGAAGAGAAAAAAAAGATCGGGAGAGAACGCTGGAGGACGGCTGACCGATCCGGGAAAAGCCGCCGGCCCTCCCCGGCGACGACGTCCTGGCTCTACCTGAGGCGCCCTGCTCTGCTCGGCGCTCTTCACGGCTGCGGCCGTGCGCTACAACCCTCGCGGTGGTTCCTACCGCTGTGAGCGGCCTCCCTGCCGCTAACTTAGCGGTTGTTGGTGGCTGCCTCCACCACTACCGCGGCTGTGAGCCGCGGTCTCCTACGGCGTCAACTGCGGCCGAGGGCCGCTAGCTCCAAACGTCTAAAATTTAACATTTTCCCTACAGTGCTATAGTGACTTTAAGTGCCTTTTTCGTTTTGTAAATTAAAATTAAAGTTTTTTAAGTGTTAGTTAATAGTTTTCTTCCACTTCAGCACCCTAATGAACTGCGAGCGACGGACCCCCTTCAGGGAATCGGCGCTTCGCGACATGTGGTCATTTAGGAAGTGGTCCCAAAGGATCGTGAGGTGTCACATTGATAACAAAACGTGTACTTACTTTTTTTATTTGAGTAAAAAGCAAAATTTACAATAACAAATGCGTGATTCTATTTAAAAATGTTTATTCATCATAATTGTCTTTGTCTTTGTTAGCGAACTGATTCCATGGCCTCGTTTGTTTGTTCTTGTAGTCGGCCTTCTCCAGAGGGCGTAGGTGTGCCGCTGCTACTCGATCTCTGGAAACAATTAGCGAAATAAGCCGTCAACTTAGTTCGTTGTAGAGAGCTCAGTTTTGGTAGAAACAATAAAAATTAACTATCACAATGTTTGACAAATTATATTGGTAAGGACGCCTGCTTAACCGTTTCCTATAGGATACATTTTGAAGGTTCAGGCAAGAGTGTTCTTTTAGAATTAATTATACACAAGCCCTTTCACTATCGGATGCAGACAGACGTCCTTATGTGTTGGATATTCCGAGCTTAGGGCTTTGACAGTTCCTTTTTATACGTGTCGCTAAGGTTTAGAATTAACTGCCTTCGTTTGTCTTTACTAAATCAGTATTCATAGTCCTGGAACTTTCAATCATCGAGTAAATAGAAGTCTCGTGGATGCACGTGTATTACCTGAGCATCGAGCATTTTTTGATGTTATCCAAGAAACAGAAAATGTACCTACGGATAGCTTAGAGCAGGCCACGAGCGCGCTCTATTACGAGCCTTACACGTGTATTTACAGGGGATCGCAATATTAAATGCCGATCCTTGATTTTAATTTTGAAACATTATAATCTGTGAGCGTTTCCGTGAAAAGAGAGAATCTATTTTATAGCGACTTTCCCTAACAATGTGAATTTGATAGTCAAGCTACGTTCAAGATCTCATTTTGTTACTTTTCGTTGTAAAATAAACAAAAAAATCAATGGATTCCCATATAGTGATATTCGGGTCCATGAAATCTTAAAGTATAAATGGAATTTATCATGCATTGGTGATCCAAGATTAGAGCTGGAATTTTTTATGGTTCTTCTAAATGGTCTAGTAATGGCATAAATAGCTCCACTGCCCCTGAAAAAGCGTGTCGAATAAGGCGACTAATCCAGGCATACACTTCTACAGGATCCGCTTAGGTAACGACCACCCTTTATATAAATCACCGCTCCGGCAATATTTCATGACGAGCCAGATCCTTCCCACACCCGTGTGCGACCATCTTCGACTTATCAACATTTACCGCATGCCATCCATTATGGGGTAGGCAGAACACCAGAGGTTATAAGACCATCTGATGTCACGTTTGACTTTAGAGGTATTATAATTATGGATAGTGACTATAGCAGTGACAGGGGGTCAGCCTATCGCCCACAAAAACGAAAATAAAACCTCTTTCCCTTAACGGACTTTAACAGTATGCCCGGGAAAAGTAGCAGCTGGTACATTCTGTTTTTCTTTCGCTTCCAGTCCAGCATAGAAGCATCACTTACCATAAGGTAAGATTGAAGTCAAACGCGGGTTAAACTTCAATTTTTTTAAATTTTATTAGTGAAGATGTGGTCGCACACGAATTTAGAAAGAAACTGGCATTTGGTGGCAAATTTTATATGATGGGTGGTCGCTAGACAGGCACACCAACACGAGATCTTACCACCAAGCTAGGCTCACTCGGATTAGTCGCATTTACCACAGGCTTATCAAGGGGCTGAACCGAAACTACACTGCTAAAAAATCACACGTTTTGCTTAGTTTGGGACCATGTAGTTGGTATGATTGTATGGAGAGTTTTTTTATTATTCAAAGGTGTCGTACGCAAACTCCTCATAGGTCTTGGCAGTGTACACAGCGTCACACTTCACGTCGTTGACCCTCCAGTACTTCCTGTCTTCTTCCACGTTGTTACGTAGCTGCTGCTCCATCTCAGCTATGTCGCCGGCGCTTAGTGGCTTGTCCATAGCTGGAATAAAGTATATATTATTGTTTATTATACGGCTTTTACTCAAACGTTATTGTCGGAGGCGTCCCACTAGGTATGGGCTCTTATGGAGTCCTTCAAAGTCGACTGGAGATTTGGCTATGACGAATAGTTTATACTAGCCACCGTGCGCGGTTTTACCCGCGTAACTTTTGATCCCGTGGGAATTTCTGGATAAAATATAAAATTAAGCCTATAACCTTCCTCAAGAGTTGGTCTATCAAATGCAAAAAGAATTTTTCAAATCCCACTTGTAGTTTCTGAGATAAGCGCGTTCAAACAAACAGACAAACAAACAAAAAAACAAACTCTTCAGCTTTATATATTAGTATAGATTATGACTCATAAAATGAAGGTTACGCCTGTTCGATCGACGATCTATCACGACAATCATAAAACTACATAAAATCATAAAACTAACATATTTGACAAATTGTATTTCATAGCCTTATTACTGATGAAAATGTGAGGAAAATCCTACGCCATAAAAACAAAAAGTACAAAAGTAACGCGGATAAAGTGTGGATGAAGCTGAAAGTGTTTCTACAAAGATATGGACGCCGTTAAGACGAAATCTTTTACCTGATATAGTGAAAACTTAAGGCATTATTGTATTGATAAGTGAAAATAAAGGGAAAGATATTCCTTGAATATCCCTTTGACGACCGGCTGGTGTAGTGGTAACATACATTGCCTTCTATACCAGAGGTCCTGGGTTCGGATCCCGGCGGCGGCGGATATCGGTGTGATGAACACCGATATTAGCCGCCAAGTCATGGATGTTTATATGTTTATTTAAGTTTATTCTAATAAAAATTATGTATTTATTCAATACGTATGTTTATATATTTCTTAAGTATACCTATCAATTATCTACTATCCATAACACAAGTTCTTTAAGAAACTTAATTTGGGCTAGATAATGTTGTGTGAGTGTCAGAATTATTTATTTATTTTATTTAGTTATCCCTTTGGTAAGTACATACTTATTCGTTATACTCTCAAATGAACCAGGACAAACAATCACTGAAAACAAATTTCCCACATCTTGAGTACAGAGTTTATACAGACAAGAGTTGGTATCGTCAAGCAGGATTTATACGATTATTTTTATGAAGAACTTTCTAATCCATACCTTCATTGGAATAAAAATAAAATATCGCTGTACTTCAGTAGTCTGGTTAATAAACTCTCGTAATTGGGTTTATTCTGCCAGCCAATTTATATCAACAAAAGGCTTGACGAAAGAAAATTTGACGAAAAATGGAATTTGTGAAAAAGAGATTTCTCCTTTTAAAATTGAGCCTATTATTACTTATATTATGTAGGCTATAGGTGCATAACTAACTAAAAATATAATCAGTTACCGTCAACTTTTTTTTCAATTAGTATACCTAACTTTATGTTTTAATCTATAGAGAAGCTGAGTATTAGATCTTACACTCAAATGTAAACTCTAGCAATGCATATTTACAGTTAACTATGTATAAATGCTAATCGTGATTAATGCAGTTTGCTTGGTAAATATGAGTAGACAGACGTAAGACCACTTCAAGGTTTTTCTTTTCGGTGTGACCACACAATACTTGGTAATTTTTAGTCACCAGCCAAAGAGTAATGTCCACGGTCCATACAGTCTCTGACCTGGCAAACTACTTTTTGTTAGGTACGTGAATGTATAAACATGATAATGTCATTGAAATGCCGCCTGTTTATATCTAAACTATTGGGGCAGACTTGATTTAACTTCTTGGAAACGATATCGGGATTTTCATTTCAAGTGGATGATACGTGTAGTATGTTCAGTAACTTGAGAGGGTGATTTTTTTTTTTTTTATATTTTAAGGATAGGACGTTTGTCTTCCATGCCACCTGATAGAAAGTGCGCATGAAGATTATGGTGTTACACGTCCATCCACGAAATATTAAAATCCTTGCTGCTTAATTAACCGAACATAAGCTATTATTTTTACTTTAAGTTGTTTTAATACATTTCATGAGTTGTCAAAAATCTGACAGGTCATCTATGAACATTACTCTTTTTTACACAATCAGTATCATTTACAGAAACGATATTTGCAAAAAGGTATGTTTTTTTTTAAAGGAAATTAAACCAACATTTTAAGCAAAGCGTGGTCGTGGTAGTAGCTATGTTCTGCAACAGAGACTCTTGTTCAAAAAGTTTGTGGTTGGGCTCAGTCACCGTTAAAAAAGAAGTACCTTAGCTTTCAGAATAAGGACAATTTAATAAGATAAATGTTATAATTAATTTCACATTTATCCTTACCTCTTTTCTTTTACTCAAGAAAACAATCGGGTCTTCTCACTTACAAAGCTTTGGTAGCAGAGCTACCCTAAAATCGATTACACTGATTAATTTACGTAACTCAACTTTGAAATAAAATATTAATAGCACAGTGCTATTAAAGAAAAAAATTTACAAGCTTTTTGAGCAGCTTGTAGATGCATACTAACCTAACAACCTAACATAATGAGCCTACTGTAGAGGTATGAGTAAGTATATCACCTGGGTAACGCTCTTCGGATAGAATTACTTTACTCCATAAACCACCAAACCACCTCAGAGCTATAGAATGAAAAAGCTTTGCTTCAAACAATTCAAATGCGTTAGAAAATACTAAGATATTTACCGTGTCTTTCTGCTTAAGTATATTTTTTTATTTGCTACGCTTACAAAATCACTATATTTGTTTACAAATTGTTCACAGCGAGTCACGAATTCGTCAATATTGCCATGGCAACGGTTGTTTGTTGACTGTTTGACATGATAATAACATAGATAAACTCTGTCCTACTGTCCTTCATCTATCACTGTTATCTATCTTTTTAATACTCAAAACAAGCCAAAATTAGGAATAATCTCAGAAAATACTTTTTTTGTATTTGTTAAATCACCCCGTGGGGTAGCTAACCTATTTTTATCAACTCCTACGAGATCAAAAGGAAGGCGAGACATAAAACAAAAATTACAATTTTAAATCAGATATTTATTAAAAAGTTTATCCTGAATAGGTATGTAAGGTATGATGAACGATGAGAGTAAAAATGTATACTTTTATACGGCAATCTCTTTTATGTCGTTGTATGTTATTGTATGTTATTTGTTATTGTGCTACTTTACTTGGGTTTTAATTTTTGGGTATGTACCTAGTAAAATTCCTTTTTGACCCTATAAGGAAAAAAGACGTGTGGCACTCGGAGACTGCCGCGGTAAAGCTATTGCATAGCATTTTTTATCAACTTATGCAATTATAATCTGTGCCGGTCGGAGTGAGGGGTGTTAGGTTTTTTCGTTACGGAATTCCTGGATTTGGTCCCCCCCACGCTCAAGGCCCGCGATAGAAGCTATGCAATAGCTTAAAAAAATTATGTTAGGTACTTACTATCTTTTTTTCTAAATTATTATGGACTAAATAAACGCTGGAGCTGTGATGTGTGTGACATTTGGAAGCAGATTTTATATGATGGGTGGTCGCTAGCCAGGTGCGCTCTAGAGGGGTTCTCCCACCAGGCGGGGGCATTACAACTTTTTTAACGTTTTGTTTTTTGACTAATTTCAAGCCTGTCTAACGGCAAACTTAGAAACTTCAAATGAGCAACTTTGGAATTTGAAATCTCTTAATAAGGAGTTTTCTGATAGCTCATAAAGATTAGTTCAAAAAAAGATGGCACTTTTAAAAAGCCGAAGGCGTTAAGTCCGTGTACTATAATGTAGGTAAGTGTTATCTACCATGTAAGGTTATTTATAAGTTCAATTTCAGATACAGACGTCTATTAATTTATTTTACTTTTAAAAACGCAGTGTGTAATAAATGGCATATACAGGGTGTCCCAAGAAGTAGTGATATACTGAAGCTGGGAGGTAGAGGACCTAGAGGGCTATCTGAATCACTCCCATGTATGTTCCGCGATTTTTCATATTTTCGGAGTTATGACTTTTTTTTTTATTTTTCACCTATCGCCGAATACGATGAGATTTTTATTTATGGTGACGTGCTGATAGATAGGCCAATTCAGTATGGTAACATTTACTATCGCTAGATAAAAATGGAATGGAATAAAAAAAAAATGCCAAGAAAGCTAAAATTACCCAGTATGTTCACAACATTAAGGGCCCTTAAAAAAATAAAATCACATAAAAAAAAATTCGTTTGGCTTTTAAAAACTTGCTCTATCTATCAGGTAGCTACCCTGAAAATTTCATTTTATTATTCATAAGGCTTCAATCAAAAAATTTAAATCTAAATGTTGTAAGTGCAAAGTTTTAATTTACGTGATGATTAATGCAACAAGTGTTTAATTACAAGATATTTTCAAAATGGCCCCCCTGTTGCTCAATGCAACTGCGACATCGCCGGAAAAAGTTGTCTTTTAAAGGTCTGAATGCACTTCTATTATTTTTAATGGTTTCTTCTGCTACTCTCAATTTCCGGGTTAACTCGTCGAAATTGCGGCAATTTGTCGAGTAGACGAGGTCTTTGTAGTATCCCCATACAAAAAAATCAATGGGGTTTAGGTCGGGGGACCGTGGAGGCCAGGCTATTAGGCAGGCGTCACCCCGGCCGCAACGACCAATCCATCTTTCAGGGTATCTTTGATTTAAATAGTTTCTCACGTCCAAGGCAAAATGGCATGGTGCACCATCACACTGCAGTACTATGTTTCTGCGTGTTTCCAAGTCCACATCTTCTAACAGCAGGAGCAGATCGTCGCGTAGAAAATTTAAAAAGTGATTGCCGCCCAAGCGGTCTGGCAGCTGAAAGGGCCAAATTAGCTGACCGTTAAGTATGCCAGACCAAAGGTTAACACTAAAGTGTTCTTGGAATGTCGATTTCCCTTTTTATATTCGGATTTTCAATTGCCCATGAGTGAGAATTGTGCATATTAAAAATCCCATTGTGTCTAAAGTGGGATTCATCCGTCCACAAGATTTGGTTAAAAAAAATTCGTTTTCAGCTTGTCTCCTCAGCATTTCCTGGCAGAATTCAATTCGCCGATTGTAATCTTCCGGTTTCAACTGTTGCACTTTTCTAATGTGGAACGGATGATATACTACTCTCTGTAGTGTACGGTGTACCTGAGATTTAGAAAGTCCGGTACGACGTTCCATAACTCTCACACTGGTCGACGGGTCTCTTTGGGTCTCTTTGAAAAATAAAGCATGTTATAAACATACAAAGCTCGTATTTGATCCGGTGAAGTTTTGTAAGAACTTGAAAAATACAAAGTTATTTGATCCGGTGATGGCGTCGCTAGCATCTTTATTATTGAGTCTACGACTCTAGTTCTTGTAGTATGGATAAATCTTTGTTCCAATTTTTCCTACCGGGTCAGATAAGTTTGTAAATATTTTAGTACTATACGCCATTTAAAACTCTTATCACTGCGATATTTGAAAAAAAAAATTAAAACATATACGTAGTTGACGACGCTTCACCTAAGTGAAGTTTTGTAAGGACTTGAAAAATACAAAGTTATTTGGTCCGGTGATGGCGTCGCTAGCGTCTTTATTATTGAGTCCACGACTCTATTTCTTGTATGGATAAATCTTTGTTCCAATTTTTCCCACTTAGTCAGATAAGTTTGTAAATACATAGTTTAGCACTATACGCCATCTAAAACTCTTATCACTGCGATATTTGAAAAAAAAATTAAAACATATACGTAGTTGACGACGCTTCACCTAAGTGAAGTTTTGTGAGGACTTGAAAAATACAAAGTTATTTGGTCCGGTGATGGCGTCGCTAGAGTCTTTATTATTGAGTCCACGACTCTATTTCTTGTATGGATAAATCTTTGTTCCAATTTTTCCCACTTGGTCAGGTAAGTTTGTAAATACATAGTTTAGCACTATACGCCATCTAAAACTCTTATCACTGCGATATTTGAAAAAAAAATTAAAACATATACGTAGTTGACGACCCTTTTACCTAAGTGAAGTTTTGTAAGGACTTGAAAATGTAGGACTTTAACGCAACACACCAGTCAACCCCTCATATTCTCCTGGTAGGATGAACGCTGTGTTCAAACGTGGCAGTCAAGTTATCAAGTGAGGTCTATTGATTGCAGCGACCATCTCCCCCCATCCCACTCTAGCTCAAAAATATATTATTTTATTTATTTATCTTAACATTTATTTAACCCCTCATTTATGTTCTGCTGGTAGTTTATACATTGTGTTTTATATGCACGTGGTAGCCGTCTCGTCTTAGCAATTTCAACAGACTTCAAGAATGGGAGAGGTTCCTTAATTCTAAATGTTTTTTTTTGTATATTTCATACGCGTTTTTTTTTTATAGCTAAGCCTGTGTTTGGCCTCAATCCCATCTCCATCAAATGGGATTGAGGTAAGTGAAGATGAGGTCGAAGATGATAGCACCATTGAGTTACTAAGTATATACTATTGTACTAGAGAAGACACCGCCCATCTTTAATTCGTCACTTCACATTGCGGTTCCTAGTCCTACGCCGAACTTCACTCAGACCCTAACTAGCTCTTGTATGTCATAGGCCATGCGTTGTTCTTTGTAAATAAACATTAATGAACGTAAAAAAATGCATGTCTGTGTATTCAGATACTGCAATAATGACACCAGGAATACGCCCAAGAGCGAAGGAATATCTTTTCATCTGTTAAAAAAGAAGATTTTATTATTTTAAAATCAAATAATTATTATGAGTAATATTATTCATCAAAGACTAAAAAAAAATTAAACGTAAAGTAATAGTACATTATGTAACAAGTGAGCGAAGTTGCTAATTACAGTCGAGGCTGTGATTTGAGCCCGAGCCGCAGGCGAGGGCTTAATAATGAGCCGAGACTGTAATCAGCAACGCTCACGAGTTACATACGACGTTTTTCAACACACTTGTGAGTAAAAGACAGACATACGTGGTCATAAAATTTATTTGAAGCAGCTGTTGGCTGCTGCGCGTCAGTAGCCCTGTCCCATTACACGTACACACGCTATTGTTGCTTGGAGGCGCTGCTGTGCGGGCCGCTGCTGCTGCACGCGCGCCGCCTGTCCGCGCGCCGCCTGTCCGCTGGCCGCGCCGCCTGGACGCGCTCATATATTTAATGTATAACCCGGATCAATAAAATATACTCTGTTTACTCGCATGTAATTTGCACTAAGGTACAATTCAACTTTGTAGGATTCATTATATTATGCACTAGGGTATAATATATTACTGCACGCGTGACTTATAGCCCAGTTTATAGTTCTAAATTCAAAAGAATAAGGCTCACTTTACGAGCAAGTGTGTTGAAAAATAATTTACCTAACATTATAACATTATCTACGCATAGGAAAAGTTTTTTTTGTTTTAATGATTATTTTACTCTCAATGTTTTTCTTGGTTATTGTATACTTTAAGCTATACACCGCCTTTCTATAATTTTGCGATATATTTTATACATAAAATAATAAAGTATACATTTAAAACATTGCATTGCAGTGTTCAACCGTATGAAACGAATCTTTTCTTCTTTTTATTTACTATTAGCTGTTGCGCGCGACCGCATGAATGTTAGTTATCGCAGTTGTATAAATAATATCACTATATCCTACTTGAAGTCCAAGCTTACTCTATTCTAAATTTGGTCAAAATCGATTTAGTGGCTTAACTGTGAAAGTGTGATCATTGGAATGCAAGGATAGAAGCGCTGTTTACCCAATTACTTGACCAATCAAAACCATTGTAACAATCAAGTTATTGCGTAGAAATTTGACATGTCATCAGTCTGACTCTAAACCCGTTACACAAGTTTAAAATTAGAATGGATTAATGTTGTCGGGTTAAACATAAATTTCTATTCACTAATTTTCTTTGAAAAATCGATTTTCACGTGCCCATGAAAATGAAAATAGGGAAAACTGGATCAAATTTGTCCAAAGAATCGCAGTGAAGAGACCTGGTTACCATCTGACCATAGCTATATATTATGTTCGTTGCATTTCCATGATAATGATAAATGCGTGACCAAAGCAGGAAGGCAGTTCCTGAAGAAATCTGCTCTACCTTTAGACGATGTAAGAAGAGTAAATAAAAATCTATTTCATAATAAGAAATGAATTAATTTAATCAACATGCATTTTTTTTAGAGATGTACTCCTGGAAGAATTACACCTATTTCAGGAAATGTCAATGAATCTGAATCCATATTTGATTCACCGAGAAAAATAATATTCAAAGAGCATATACCCAAAATTTAACAAAAGAGAGACAAAGTGAGACTTTTTATTCAATAAGTACGTCAAACTATCTCAATCAAAGTAGGTACCTATATAAATATTCACTTGCATTTTCATAAATGTAAAAAAAAAATTTTTTTTTTTATTAAGTTATGTACTCTTAAATGCCTGTTCCATTCTGTACTGCTCACTTTTAATCTATTAAGTTTGACGTAGACACCCTGCGTCATTCTCGAAAGATTCGACTGGAGCTGAAATGGCATTGAAGCGCTTGCATAATTATAGCGTACTTAAATTATTTGAATAGACGGGTTCACTTTTTGAAGCGCTGAAGTCCACTCTATACGTAGTAATAATATCTCAATGGATAGCACACGGGCTTAAGAGAAAAGTTTATACTATGTTTCATTATTTGTACCTTGATTTTGATGATTCTTGTTTCATTTGGTACATTACACTTCAGAAGTGGTCTCATATATACCCTAGGTATAACGTCAAAGTCAAAACAATTTTCGAAAAGTTTTGCTAAGGACTTGAAAATACCTATAAGTTGATTTTTGAATGCTCTACACTCGTTTTTAATAGGTTATGATGACAGCACACGCACTAAGGAAAGAAACGGCTCTTCATCAAATATTCCCGACCGAAAAATATTATATAAGGGCTAGCCAGGCGAGCCACCAATCAGCGGCCACTAAGATGAGCGTGTTGAGTTCCATTAAAATGTTGAAATATTTTTTTTCGTAGAGAGATATAGCCCCAACTAGACTGTTGGAAACAAAACATCAAATCAAGGTTAAGTAAGGTCAAGTTGTTTGCAAATAATTTCAGTATCATCCACACTGTTATAAACGGTGGTTGTAAACAAGCCTCCAAACAAGAACACAAACCAAGGTCACGCTAAGCCACGCCCCAAATCGTCAGTTAAATTTGATCTCTCGCGTTGGAAACATCTTCGCGATGGTAGTTTTGTATGCAATTGAGGATATAAAGAAGGAAAGGTTGAAACGCAGGCTAAAAAGCTACAAAACTCGAGTCATTTATAGTTATAGTTATATAGTAAAATATACAATAACAAGTTTACACACTGTCCTAAACACAGACACACATCTACACAATATCGATATCTTTCTTGATAATCGACTGCATCGGTGTCTCTGAATCTGTTTATATTTCCCAATAATAAATATCAGCTGTGACGTCAAAATAGGTCTTATAAAGTCCGCACGCTTGGTTTCAAAACAAATCGTGACACTTGCGTTGTCTATGTAGATGTATGTCTGTATTTCTAAACACCACCGTTTACAACCCGCCAAGGTCACGCGTAATTTGGTTGTCAACAGCCGTCTTCACTGTTGTAAACACGTTGTAAACTAGCAAGGTCACCTTGGTTTGATGTTTTGTTTCCAACAGTCTAGCTGGGGCTTAAGGGTATCAAGATCTTTGTGTGTTGAAAGACTTAATTTGTTTACAAAAGCAAAATTTTTTTGCCTTCTACTCCAGATATTGGACAAAAATATATTCTGCTAGGGTCATTTTTGGAAAGTGACCCCAGTAAAAAATTCGTGGTTCCTTTGTTATAAATATATAGACGATGCGTAGTAAATGTTAGCCAATAGCAAAATTTGTTTGCCGTATAGTTTTCGAGTTACTCATGCTTTTATATCATATTTTGAGGTTATGTTTTTTTATATGTCGCAACACTGATATAATATCTCAAAAATGGTGAGTTACAGTAGCGTTAAAAAATACTAATAATAGCCATTAGTTACATAAAACATTATTTTTTATTTTGTCCACTAATATCTTTGTAATAAATTATTTTTGAGAATCATATAAAAAAGATCTAGATGATACTCTAATCTCTCTACGAAAAAAAAATTATCAATATTTTGCTGGCGTTCATTGCGCCTACGACTGACGCTACACTTAGGTACCCATGGGCGGTAGGGCTGTTCTAACCCGACCCCACACGAATAATACAATTAAACCATACAATTTATGTATATAGGGTCCATTTATAATAGTCAATTATATTTTAACTAGCTGACCCGGCAAACGTTGTTTTGCCATATAAATAAAAAAAAATAGATGTTGGCCGATTCTCATAGATACCGGATAAGCACAAAAAATTTCATCAAAATCGGTCAAGCCGTTTCGGAGGGGTATGGCAACGAAAACTGTGACACGAGAATTTTATATATTAGATAGCAGATTAAGAATAATGAGTGGGTATGAAGTTCAATAAAAAAAAAACCATGAATTCTTCTTTTTGAAATAAAATTTCATGAAAAAATTTCATTATAAAAAATTCCTATTATTGAGTAAAAAGTTTAATCTACATTTTTTGACTACATACAATTAGATGGAAACGTTTTTATTACTTGCTGTGTAGTTAAAAACAAAAGATTAAACTTAAATTTTGGTCACATTGAAAAATGTTGAAAAAAATATTTTATTCTTCCGTAATTTAGACCCACTCATCATTCTTTATCTGCTATTGAAATATAATTGACTTTTATAGGAGGACCCTATACATAGTAAAGTAATACAATCAAAAGTTTTATAAATTTTTTGAATAATCGTGTAGGTTGATTATTTAAGATCTTTTCAAGATAGTAAGTATTCTAAAACAATGGGTGTTTGGATAACACTTACAAAATATTTGATATACTTAGGTATGGCTGATTGAAACAGTGATAGTAAAAACAAAGTTTTATCTATGTTTCAAGTTGCGTGTTTTGAGTTAGTACCTATATTAAGAAGGTTTAACTCCATCTGACTGAATTTAGTTTGGTGTCGATCATTGTGGAACTTGGAACTGTGGAAGTTTTATATGTATTTTGAGGTAGGTACAATTACTCATAAACTTGGTCAATTAAAGAGAAAAACGTTTTTTAAGCTAGATGTACCAGAAACTTGCTGACTGATTAAAATCAAGTGCGTGTATGTCGAGGGATGAAAAATAAAATTTTAAATATCTGTTTAATTGTCATGGAATGAATTTTCAAAGGTTAATTTTTCGAAAACAATGAGCTTTGCAGGTCTGAGACACGGCAATACTATTATTGTACTCTAATGGTGCGTACAGATTGCTTGTAATGCAACTAGTAATGTAACATTCTGCGCACGTTGCGTATTTGGACGTGTAGTGCGCAAAATGTTACATTACAAGTTCCATTACAGCAATCTGTACGCACCATAATAGTATTACCTAATAATAGTATTGTATTAATAAATCATTATAAATAACAGTATATTTATAATGTTTCTCTTTTTGTTTTTTTTTGATTTTTATTGTTAACTTCTAAATAATTTTGTATAATTTTGTAAAGGTTGTCTGGTAGAGATCGCTCTAGAGCGATAAGACCGCCTTTTGTACCTTTTGTTCCATGTTGTGTATTTCCCATTTTTGTTACTGTACAATACAGTGTAAATAAATAAATAATAAATATTATTACCGGGTCTGGGACGACTCCTACCTATATGTATACAGGGTGTCCCAAGGCTATGGAACATCAAGGAAAACCTTAAATATGGTAGATAGGGTATTTTGCTGAAAGAAGACTTTATATGATTTTCAAATATGAGTAATTCTGCATTTAAAGATTTCACGTCCATTTCCACTATTTGACTATAGAAGTTTCATACTTTCTTTTAAAATACTAGGTTACTGAGGAAGAATTATTATTTTTTGTCCATTCTTTCGATTGGCATCATAAAAATTTGGGGATTGTATTTTTCTATATTTAAGTCGGTTCGATTCCCAGACGAAGCAAGTAATTCTTAAGAAAACCTTAAATGCAGATTTTTTTTTATTCAAAAGTCATATAAAGGCTTCTTGCAACAAAATACTCTATCTACGATATTTAAGGTACTTTTCCTTGAAGTCCCATAGCCTTGGGACGCCCTGTATAGGTAGGTACAGAAGGCAGCACATTAAGCGTTACAAATCTGTCAAAAATATTTACTTGAATCTGAACTCTATGCCCTCGACATAAAGTTAAAATTGGTTGGGGAAATTTGACAGGTAATGTAACGCTTGACCTGCTGGCTTCTTTACATTCTGTTTACAAATAAAAAGTACCGATAAAAATTACAGTAGTTTACAATTTACAATTAGAAATCTACGCATTTGTAATCGCCTATAAGATTGCCTACTGTTTGTATAAAAAGTTCACATGCATAACCTCTTTGGATGTTTAAATTTGCTATTGCTTTTAACCATTGTTGTATAATCAATCAGTGTTTACGTCCAGAAACGACATTTCCAGGTTTTTAAACATAGCATTTCTAGCCACAAAAAGACACACACATTTCGGTGCATTTTTTGTGAATAGTGAACGGCAGACATTCTTTCAGTTACATAACTAAGTACCTATAGGATAAAGTGAATTAAATTAAAAAGGCTGTAAGCTTGATAAATAATAGAAAAGTGCTTAAAGTAGATTGATTTTACGCAAATATTTCCTATTTAAAACAAAAAAAATAGAAACATCAAGACAAAAGAGTGAAGAAAAAATCAAGTATCGAGTAAAAACTTTTTGCTTTGGAACTTCGCTAATTTAAAAAAATAAGTTTTAATATCTTGGTTATCCGTAGAAAGTAGCTGCGAATCTTTACGTATTGACATTTTAACCTATAAGTAAGAACTATGGAGGTAAACTAATCGAGAAATATCCTCAAGACGTGACCAGTGTTGGAGGTAGAGGATTTACTTACAACGCCGGATTTATACTGCATAGCTGCACAAGGATAGCAAGGACTATGTCACTTTATTTAAGTAAGTTAACGTTTAACCTACCTATTTATTTTCTGTTCAAAGTTGTTTACATTATACAGGGTGTACAAAAAGCGACACGTTTCCGTGACACTGGGGGTGGATGGACTTAAGGTCTGTCAGATAAATCAAAATAGTTTTCGTAAAAGTTCTCTAGATTTTCTCTAGAGTAAATTTAAATTTAGTCAAGTGATTCGAAATGGAATAAATTAAGAATATTTCACTCTTTTTCTTAGCATAGGGTTCTAGTAACCATCAAAATTATTTCTGGATTATTTCAAGTGACTAATAAAGATAGAGCTAGTAAAAATATATTTAAAAAAATGAAACCAACTTCAATATTTATTGTACGTAACTAACTTAACTATGTATGTTCAGAAAAAAATATAACAAAACTAAAGAGTACTAAATAAAAATATTTTAAAGAAATAAACCCGACTTCAAAATTGTACGTAACTTACTGACCTATGTACTATCGAACCAACTGAATCATAACCCCCTTTGCTCGTAATTCGTTTGAAACTGTCAAATTTGTAACGTCTATCGCGTATTTATGCACGTAGGACATTTTAGATACTGTGCGAATTCTGTACTCAGTAAATGTCAGTGTCGAATGATATATTTTTATTTATTTATCTATTTACTAGCTTTTGCCCCCGCATAAACATTGTTTATGTTTAACATTGTACGTTTTTTCATACAAAGTAAAAACTCATATATTTCCCATTCCCTTGGGAATTTCGAGAATTCCTTTCATACCACAACCAGTCACTCACATCCGTGCACTCATGGAATGAGATTTTTCATACAAACTAAGAAGTCCAATAATTCCCGTTCTCGAAATTCCTTCCTTAATGCTCCTCCACAACTTCTAAGGATTGTATGTTCCAAATTTCAGCTCTCTACGACCAGTACTTATGGTTGTACGTTGTCTGTCAGTCACCAGTCAGTAACGGAAGAGTTTTATATATTAAGATAACAAAATCCACAGCTGTTAAGTATAAAAAAAAACACATTTAAAACGATGCTGACAGCCAATTAAGGATTTACAGTTTTTAGGTTTCCCAACAGGCACACAAATAAAAGAACAAGAATATACAAACAAAATATCAAGAAAGTACAAAAAAAACAAGAATATACTTAATTATTAGTAAAAACACACAGGAAAAATAATTAACAAAGCAATAATAATAAAGCTACTGGGTATAGGTAAATCAATATTTTTCCCTAGTTAGTGTTAGTTATAATTTGAGTTTTATGTCAAAATAAGTGTTTGTGCTGTATGTTAGAATGAGTTTTGCCCATAAAATAAAAGGTTAGAATAAAAAAATAAGTATACACACACTAAACACACTTTCACCTACTCCACACCCACCACTAACCCAATGTGTATACTTGGTTTGATTTTAAATGTTTTTTTTCATTAATTGATTGTGGATTACTTAATTTGTTATTTCTTTGTTTTCTTTATAAAAATATTTTTTTTGTTTATAGTAATTTAAATTTAAAATATAGTACCTGGGTCAAATATGGCCAGCCGGAAAATATGGCCACATACCATTATTCCAAACACGAATATTTTTAATAACCTGAACGCATCCATAAATTGTCGCTAGTGTCGCGTGTATCCAAACGGCGTGCCTATCACCCCTCCCGCGCGCCCTATTTTTGCACAGCGTCCATCATAGTAAAACGTGCTGTTCAGGCTATAAAAACATTAGGTAAGTTTTATCCTGTATTATGTTGTTTTCCAAATAAGAATCTATGCTATTCACATTATGATGTTGTGTGGCGATTGTAATTTGATATTACTTTGTTTAATTATCAAAGTAATAGTCTGTTTTTTATTCGTGAATATGAAAGTAAAAAAAATGCATGACTGCAAATATGGCCACTGATTGGCCATATTTACGGTTCTTTATATCTCAATTCCTCAACACTGGTTTATCTTGAAAATTTCGGTGATGAAACATGATCATATTTTAAATAAAAAATAGCAAATGTCAAGTTGTTAACACCGTGGCCCAGAAATATATGGAGCAGGTTCTGTCTCCTTTGTATGCACTCAGTGCACGCAGGACTAACTTCTACACACATAACCTACTTTTTTTTAGTTTTAAATAATATTGTGATTTACCAATGAAAGATCTCAGATTTTAAGTATGTTTTCTTTTTGATAATTTTGTTGATTTTATTTAAATATAACTATGTGTAGCATTTAAGTTTTATTAAGAAAAACTAAGCGTTTGAATCTCATTTTTGATTTTGATATCTTAAACTTTACATTACTTGTTAAAGATTATTCTTTATTTGTACTGAATATCGTCCCAAGAATATATTTTCATTTATTTTAAATAAATACTCTATTAAAGATTTAATGTTTTCCTTTTGATAATTTTGTTGATTTACTTTAAGTATAAGTATGTGTAGCATTTTAAGTTTAAGAAAAACAGCTTTTGAATCTCATTGTTGATTTTGATATCTTTAAATTTATATAACTTGTTAAAGATTGTTCTTTATTTGTACTGAATATCGTCCAAAGAATATATTTTAAATAAATAGGTACTCTATTAGAGCTATTATCCTTTTTATTTCAGTTTATTAATTTGTATTTTATTAAACAAGTAAATTCATACCGCAAATATGGCCACATATATGGGCATATTAACCTACCTCCTCGGAAATATGGCCAATTTCTATATTTTTTTAAACTGTTGTGAGTACTATTTATTGTTGAAAATTTTTGTATTTTATTGCCTTTTTTATAAAGATTAATAGCTTCTCTTCATGGACAAAAGCTAAAACTTGTGAGTTTTAGCTTATTTATTATAAAAAAAAGGTAACAAACCTTAAGGTGGCCATATTCGACCTTAATTAGTTTTATGTATTAATTCATTTTATTTCTTTTGTATAATGGTGTATTTCTTTTATTGGCAAAATTTTATAACTATCTGTAATTTTAATAATGTTCATGTAAAAGCTGTTGAAATAACAACGAATAAATAAAGGTAAATAAAGCGATAATATTTAAACTAATTTATTGTTATAAATTTTGTTAAGTCTCCCTAATTAATGATTAGTGTTTGGTGATGTTATATGTTTGAGTGAGTGTTAGTGTTGTATGTTTGTATAAGTGTTGGTGTCTGGTTTTTAATGCTCATCATTTTCAAATAACAGATCTAATATATCATGTAGAAACGTGACCTTGATGTCGTTAAATATATTACAAATACGTGAGAATTGTTTATTATAAATGTTATGCTTCATATTTATTGGTGAATTTTGATTGTAATTTATTTTAGCGAGTTGTGTGTAGAATAGTAGAGTGCCGTGTTCTGGAGGAGGGTGTGTATAAATTAAGAGCGATTTGTGTAAATACATAAAATCTACAGAACCGTTACATACTCCATATAGAAATACCATATCAAGCAAACAACGTTGACTGTCTAAGCTTAAAATATGGTAACGTTTACAAGCTTTTGTGTAATGCATGCTACTCCATTGCTGCTTATAGTTCACATGTTTTAAGAACTTATGTTGAATAAATACTGGGCATTCGATGTGGGGCTACAGCACTCCAGAACGCTACGAACATATGAGTAGTATAGTACTTTCATTTTGCAACATATAATATCAGAGAATGGTGCAGCGATCCTTAACACAAAGCCTAGATTTTTGTCGGATTTAGTTACAATATTAGAAACATGTTCACCATAAGCAAGCTTTGAGTCAAGGAGCACGCCCAAGTCACGAACTTGATTAGATCCAGGAATAACTGTGCCGATAGATGAGTAACTGGTCAATAATAACAAGTTCGTCACCAAGGAAACCTATCTTCAAGCGAATTTCGACCTACTTTTTTTTGATTTGCCAAAATGAGTTTGTTGTGGGTCATGATTCAAAATTTGGCACATTTGTTCAGACGCTGATACAGACTAATATATACGAAAATTGGGCAGTTCTGGAAACATTACATACGAATTTGGGTCGAATTGATTTCGGTTACACATACAACGTGCGTTAAAAAATATTTTTTGCAGTTGTAGGCAAAAAAGGGCCAAGAAGTGAAAATTTCTTAAAAAATCACAAAAGCGGTAACATCTTGAAAACCAAAGAACTTTTACTAAACCCATTTCGATTTTATCTGATAGGCCTCAGGTTCATATCGAAACTCATGTCATTTTTGGGACACCTTGTATATTTTACAACAAATACCTAATAAGCTGTTTTTGAGCGAGCAATGAGTTCTATAAATAGGTATATACCTATGTAATGTAAATAAATATTTAAAATATAATAGGTACCTAGTTGAAATATAAAAATATAGGGCTTTTTAGATGGATGTGAAACTTGGTATACCTAAAGGATATTTTAATGGATGTCTCGTATTATGGAAGGAGTATCTAAAATTGACCCGGGAAGGGTAGTTTAGCGCGTACGAAGTTGCGGGATAAAGCTCGTATATTACCTACATTTAAATTTTTCTTTACGGAAACGTGGAGGCTTTTTAAATAAATAAACATTTTTTATCATTTCTTTTATTTTAATATACCTAATAAATTTTAAAAACTTAAGACATTATTAATATAACATTGTTCCACAGTTCTCCTTGTCGAATGGATCCTTATTACAAATGGCTTGTGTGTAAAGCCCAGTGAGAGTCAGTATTCTACTGAATTAGATTACGGGGTGGGTCCCATTAAAGGCGGTATAATGGATGAAAACATGAACGATAATAATAAATCTCCAGAAGATTATCCGACGAGTGACGAAATTCGAATGATGGTAAGTACTTATAGTTATTAAACCCTAAGTGTTTCCATTACCTACATACATCACATCATACATCCATCATTGTACACCAACACACATCAGATATACCTTCATCAGTGCTTTTTGTGTATAGTCTGTTAGCTACATATGACAGCTTAAACTATAGTATATTATGTAACAAGTGAGCTAAGTTGCTAATTACAGTCGAGGCTTAATAATGAGCCGAGACTGTAATTAGCAACGCTCACGAGTTACATACGACGTTTTTCAACACACTTGTGAGTAAAAGACGTGGTCATAAAATAACAAACACATTTGATAACAAAGCTGTGAATTGTGATTGAAAAATGGCGCCGAACCTCGCGCATGCGCGTAGGTTTTTTTTTCCGCCAAATGTTCAATTATTCCAAATATTCAATGTCTGTATAGCATATACAGCCTATTTTAAGTGAAAATGTTTAATTTGGAGTGGTAAATGCAAATATTTTAATATTTTATAACAAATTATTGTAAATTGTGAATGATTTGTTTGATATACAAATTTGTTTTACTAATATAAGGCGCAAACATTTAAAAATGTATATGGATTTGAAGTGGTATAAAATCTCTTTGTTGTTTCTGAAAATATTTAGTGTATAACCCGGACCAATAAAATATGCTCTGTTTACTCGCATGTAATTTGCACAAAGGTACAATTCAACTTTGTAGGATTCATTATATTATGCACTAGGGTATAATATATTATGCACGCGTGACTTATAGCCCAGTTTATAGTTCTAAATTCAATAGAATAACGCTCACTTTACGAGCAAGTGTGTTGAAAAGTATGTTGTGCTTTTTTAAAGGTAGTCTTTGTTAAAAAAAGTAAAATGAAGAATATACAGTCTTAATAAACCCAATTGAATTAGATCCCCCCCTTGAATCGGTCTTCTAAAGTTCTTCTTAAAATAACACTCAGCTAATTAAACCTTTGTTTCAGAGTAAAAACTTGAAACGAACACAACAAAAACAAAAGCAAAAACAAAAGCAAAAGAAAACACCGAAACGTGTGTTTAAAACAGCGGTTACTAGAACTGAAGCTCCACAATATTTGGTCACATCAACTGCTGCACCAACCACACCTTGGCATCATACGGTCGAGGACCAATCCCTGAAAACTGTGAATTTGTACGCATGTGAAGACGTTGAGGTCCCACTAACTGTTGGTCGTTATAAACTACCGACCATCAGAGACATGCTGATCATAACGAAGCAAAACTTGATTAAATACTTTGACAACTATCAAAAGAAGGCTTCTGTTTTCTTGCAGGATATAAAACTTGTACGTAGGTGTATATTTTCTAAGTCTCTGTTTGTAATGGGTTACTGGTACACCTTCCGTGTGATGCAGAAATTGCAAGGAGTGCAACAACTGCAGCGTATTAACGTCACGCGGTTGTACTCAGGTGACCCCACCATAAACGACACATCTCTTCTTCCACGGTTGAATCAGGATTAGAATATCCATACTGCCCCTGGATAAGCGAGTCGTAAAAGGCGACTAATTGTTTTGTGGTAGGATCCCGTCAGGACGGTAATACTATCTACAGTAATTCAATTTCATACAAACGGACAAAACGCGAGCTATACCTACGCGGCATGCGGTCAGTCGCGAGTGTCTGCATGGCGAAACAATTAGTGATTGAGCTTTACGTTAAAATGCGGATTTTTTATACTTTAAAATTACATCATTTCGTACGTCTCAATCGAGGCGTAAGTATTTTTCGGTCGCTAACTTACAAGACCGATTTGTTATTCAAACGTAAATATGGTTTTTTGACACAAAACGCATTTTTGTTGAACAAAGTATTTAATTTGTGTGTATAAAGAAAGTATATTTACACTCACAAAACTAAATGGAAGTAAACACAAAGTAGGCAAATGTAATCGCATGTGAACGGACCGCGGTGCTGTAGGCATTTATTTCAAAGATGCGGCCGATGGTATTTACAACATTTATAATATTGTAAATACCATGGGCGCTGACCTTCAGGGTCCGACTGGCTAGCGCCCCCATAAAATGCCGCCAAATACTTATTACTGCTCCGGCGTCGGTGATGTGCTCTGGCAATATTTTATGAAGAGCCAGTTCTTTCCTAAGCCCCCATCAGGTGATAGTGAGGCCAAACGTGGGCTCAGTCTTTAATAAAAATATAAAAAAATGATTTCGTGAAATTTGACGAATATCCCCCCCCCCCCCCACTTAAAATCATAAAAAGATGAACCCCTTAGAAGAATAGAAGCTAGAAAACGATACTACTGATTAAAAAAATTGTTGTGAGCCCCCCCAAAACTATGTTGTGACAACCCCTAAAATTTCAGGCTATTTTATTTTCGCGCAAAATAAAATATACCTACTATTTGAGTATAGAGAGCGAATCTATACAGGGTGACTAGTGGGTCACTTTTGAAATTGGATATACGTGGTAGTTTGAGATCATACATAAAGAGAAAAAAATAATAATACATATGAATTATTTACGGAGTAAACTAAACCGAACGTTAAATAAGTAATAGATTACGCAACGCATATTTACGCTAGCGTTGGCAGCCGCGATTGACTCAGGCGTAGGTAGGTAAAGTAAATAGTAACAAAACTTTATTTATTTATAGGGAATCCTAGTCAAAAATTAAGTACCTTCTTCTATTACATAATTATGACCAGAATCGAGTACAGCGTGCTCTCCTTCAGTATCTAAAATTTGTTACCAGTCACCCTTTATAGCGCCTGGGTCATTTTCACAAAAATTGTACATTCGAGTTTTGGGCGTGTCCCACAAATTCAGTATTTTTTTTAAAGCATGATATCAACTTTCAAAAACAGCAACACTAAAAATTTAAGTAGTTTAAGAGTTTTATTTCATATTCGGAATTTCTTCTCATCTCATCTTAGAAAATAATACAATAGGTAGGCAGATTGGTTTTTTTAAGGACCAAGCCCGCCATGGCCTCATCTGTAGGTAGGTACCTACTCTACTGTCCGTGGGTTTATTTGTTTATTAAAATCAAGTTGAAGAAGAAACATTAAGCATAGCACTAACTCAAGACATTCTTTACAGGCTACAACAGAATTAGTACAGACCTCACAATTTTGCACCGGAACAAAGGTACAGGCGTACGAAAAATGTTTAAAGGATGTGAAAGGCATAAGTGCTTCAATTACAAAGAACGTGCGAGTCAACTTGCACGCGAAGAAACGTGAAGTTAGCCTCTATACTTCTGTCAGTGAGATTTTCATTTCAAACACATTTTTAAGTTAAGTTATAAGAAGCAAATTAGCGTTTAAACATGGTTGATGTTAAGTTATCACCACCGCGCATGGACATATTATGTTATATTAAAACCCCTTTACTAAAATGTAACGGCCGGAATATCACTTAATCTGGTCTTATTTTTATTATAAAAACTAACACAGCATACCTATTATCTATAAAACATTTAAATTCATAAATTAATATTCCTACTCATGAATTTTTGCCTACTCTAGACGCCATCAGGTCCAAACTTACAGTAAACGTGTTAAACCTAATGCGTTGTTGACTGCGTCTTGTAAATCCCGGTGGTAGGTGGCATCTTACTAATATTATAAATGTGAAAGTTTGGATGTATGGATGTTTGTTCCTCAATCACGGGAGAACGGCTCAACGGATTTGGATGAAATTTGACATAGTGGTGATAGTGTACAGCTAGTACAGCATAACTGTTTAGTGATTGAAATAATCAGGGTTGGTTGACCCTACGCAGGCCGGCACATATCCAATATACATATACTCCCCCCTCCATCTACACATACCCCAGTAACAGATCTTTTTAAGCCCACAATAAAGGACCAGTTGTTTCATAGACCCGTGTTTTGAGCTTCGTCTAAAGTTTTCTCAGTTTTTCTACTTTTAAAAAGTGGCGTTTTGTAATTATGTCATAAGTAGGTACCAGTTCAAAAATATCTTATAGGCACTTGTCATTCCCCACGAAAACATAGTCCTTTAATGCTGTAATAGATTGTTTTGTAGTGCCAACGCTGCGTCACAAAACTGCAACGACCGTACCATACGCGCATTCGATACGGACGTTCGGAATGCGCCAAGAGCCGCGTATGATACGCGCGTACGGTACGGAAAATGTTATGAAAGTTTGTATGTTTGAATCTTTCTTAGTAGGTGTTATGTAAATCTATGGGTAGGTGTGCCTATTTGAAGATACGGACGTACGGTAGGCGCGTTCGAACGCGTGAAGCAGCGTTGGCACTTACCTTGCCCACAAATCATAAAGTTAGATACTTATATTCATACACTAAATATCTATGACATAAAAAGTGATAGATTTTTTTTACTCTAGTTACACGTGTGTGTCTTTAGAGTGGAATTTTGCCTAAAATAAAAATTATTTCTTCATATTATTTTCACACAGCACCAACTAAGAATATTTCGACAGTTTTCTTTCCGTTTCTCGGTATACTTACTTTAATTCGTTTTATAAAGCCGAAGTAGTGTATTCATACTTTCGTTTATTGTATGTCTCATAACCACAGCTCTTAAGCGGAGCTTGTAGGTAATATAGAAACCAGCTGCATGACAAAGTTTGTAGGTAATATTTGCAGATATTTATCTTAGGTTGTTGGAAGTTTTTGGAGTTAACCTAGATACTTATAAAAAAGTGCGTATTTAGTCTATTCGCTAACTAGTTTGCATATCATATCACAAGCTCTACCTAGGTAGGTACCTACCTCCGTACTCAATTTAAGGACGAACAGTGCTGTGGCCTGTGACAAAATTATGTCCAGCGTTATCAATTATTCAGTTTTCTTTCTAGGTTTAAACTAATGAATAAAAACTAATGAAAAAATGTATCAAACGTTCTGTGGGTTGAATAAACGAAATAAATATCGGTGAAATTATCAAATTTTACTTACCTACTTATTCACAAAACTCTATGTTAAACTTAAGTAGGTACCTACCTACAATGGAACATATTTAGATAACATGCGTAATTTTTCGTTATGCAGGAAAATAATTGCGACGGGACTATAATGAAGGAAAGAAGCTTGAATTTGTTAAAATGGTTGGCAATAGAAAACTTATCATTGGACTTTGCTTTGCCAGCTTTCTTGAGAATAATGTACAATTGCTCTATCCAGTGCTATAGGTAAGTAAAGTTACGTAGAATATTTGACGACCATTTTGGCGATGGGGTAAACCTATCTGCCTCAGACGCCAGTGGTTGTTCGCTATATGGTATCCCATAATACAAGATATGCTTACTTTGGGGCCATGTAGTTGGTGTGATTTTGTTTATTAAGTATTTATTTTAAAGGTTTCACGGACTTATAGATGCTATACTCACTTATTTCATTAAATAAATATTTATTCTATTCCCAGTCTTACTAACTAACTAGTTAATTGTTGTAGACTACGTTCGGATCATGTTCCATTGAACAATTTTGGTTACCTAATGCGCAAAACTGAAAGTCCCAATTGTGCTTTTTGTCATACAAAAGATGATATTTTCCATGTTTTAATAGAATGCAAAAATAATGAGTCATTACGAAATAAATTGTTAGTGGATACACAATGTCATAAACAAAATATTATGTTTATGTTTCACTGTATATTTAGTTCCAAATTCACGAATGAGAATAGCCAACGCGTTATTTATTTTTATATACAATCTCTAGAGTTAAGGAAACAAATGTTGTCTACATAATTTTGTTCTATTGTCATTTTTTCTCAAAAAAGCTGTCTTAACCTTATAGGCGTATAGCTTTCTAAATAAAGATTTTAAAAAAATCTGCTAAGCCGTCAAAAGAGTTTGCTATTTCACGCGGCTTGCATACCTATTGTAAATTTCCTAATTTCATTTCAGATCCCTGATCCTGCCTAAGAAAATAAAACTCCGTGACCAAAATGGAGAAAGCATATTTTGGGCCCTACAAAATCACTTGAAAAAAGAACATTGAATGATAAAATAATTTTGTCAGTGTGTTTAATGAAATGAACGTGTGATGTTATCATGAGTAAAATTAAAATAATTTAAGAACGCATCTAAAGCTCGTATCGAGCTTTCACACAAGTTGCGCATTCCACGATCTAGATGGCATTACTAAAATAATGAACTTTTGACGTAAACTTGTTGAAAAACTAGTGTAAAAATCTAACCAAAATAAGTTTATGTTTTTTGAATTGTTGTGTGTGACCGTGTGAAACTTAGGTTTAATGTAGTTCAATCTTATTAAAATACAATACTTGAGGTACTTAAGAGATGTTTTTATGTTAAATCCCTCAACATTTAGTGACAGCTCACAAAAAAGTAAGGAATTCCACAGGATATCTAAGGTATGTGGCCTTTTTATTCTTCTACGGCACAATGTTTGTATATTAAAGATAATTATTAGCCAAAACTTTACCTTGCTGAACTAGTGCACGATGCGATTACATAGACATTTTTTGGAGAAAGTTCTAAGTTTGTCAAACTTTCTAAATCATTACTTTATCTTTGTATTACTTAAAAACTAAGTATTTAGATTTACATTACAAATTATGAAACTAAAACTTAAATATTATTGAATATATAATGGTTCAACTAAAATCAATAGATGTCTTTCTTTAACAGATACAATTTTCACTAAGCACTACAACTCAGTTTATATTTGAAGACATTGAACTAATAATTACCTTTTATAATATGAATAGATAAAAGCGGTCAAGTTTCCTAAGTGATTTTTAAACTGTCAATGTCCATCATCCGTAACCAGTTAAAATCTGTGATCATTTCTGTTGAATATTAAAGCCATACTGCCCCTGGATAAGTGTGTCTTATGTCAAAACACGAATTATCCAAGTGACCCCCTCTTGGTGGTAGGATCCCATCAGGCTCCGACTGGCTACTGACCACCCTTCATAAAAAAACTGCCACCAAATATTACCACTCCAATGGTGATATGGAAGGGCCAGTTCTTTCCTAGGCCCCAGTGCTTTCATTATAGACCTCATCTTCACTTACCAACATGCAAAATAACTCTTTAATAGACAAAAATAAAGTTTTAATAAAAACTTGCCTGCGGTCTATTATGAGTTCAAATATCCATAGATTTATATTCAAAGTGGCGCAAATGCTTGTGTTCACATATAGGGTTCAGCACCTCGGTTGCAAATATTCAAAACTTGAAATACCCTGTGGTATTTACGCTAGTATCACACAAATTATACTTTCTCATTTAGCTGACTGGAACAACTATAAAACACTTGGCAACCCCTTATGATACTATAAGATATTAAATTACAGTTTCTACCCAGACTATATTGCATCTAATTATTAATATTTAACTCGAGACTTTGGTCCCCTTAAAGGCGTCATGGTATTGAGGGACTGGTATTTCTGACCTGTCAAAATACTTTTTGTTAGGTATGTGAATGTATAAAGATGATATTGTCATTGAAATGCTGCCTGTTTATATCTAAATTATTGGTGCAGACTTGATTTAATTTCTTAGAAACAATATCGGTTTTTATTTGAAGTTGATGATACTTGTAGTCTATTGGGTAACTTGAAAGGGTGAAATATTAAAATCCTTGCTGCAGTTTCTAACTTAGTAAATGATTTGGAATTAACCGAACATGAGCTATTATTTGCACTTTATGATGTTTTAATACATTTCATGAGTTGTTAAAAATCTGAGAGGTCAGCTATGAACATTACTTTTTATTCAAGATAAGTAATTGAGACATCTTAGTATTACTAAGTTTTTTTATTTTAGTATTGCTCAAAACACGACATTTGATACCTTAATGAGATACTGTAAAATGATTTACATAGAATTATTATACAAGAACCAGAGGAAAAGTGCTTGAACAAAGTCAGGTATGTCATATGCTAAATAAAAAAATCAATGTCATTTTTTTTTTATTTTTATAATCAAAACATGTCTTAGATAATGTTGCACTTACTAATGCTGTATAAATTGGAGATATTTGTCATTGGTCTGTGTGTCTATCTATGTGAATAATAAGTGTATCTGAATATGTATTCTATTCATTATCTGGTTTCCATTGTGTAAACATAACAGAATTATTAATTTATTATCATTATTAGGTTTCACCCAAATAGCTTGTAGGGCATTGTATACATTAAAATGATAGCCTATGTTACTTCTGTATAACTTAGCTTGGAGTTTTTGAATTAGAAATTTGAGTGTATGCATATTACAAAGACATAAAATCTATACATATAATAAAATGGTAGGAAAGTCAAAACTGTACATTGAATATTTTTTTAAAAGAATACTTGGGGTATGATCTACAATCGAAACAGAAACAGAAAATATAGTTTTTAGAATTTTTGTCTGTTTGTCTGTTTGTCTTTCCGGGATAAACTCAAAAAGTACTGCATGGATTTACTTCAAATTTGGCATGAAGATAGTTAAGAAGTCGGGTCAACATATAGGCTACATATTATCACGCTAGCAGTGTTATAATCGTAGGTGCGTTTGGTGCTGCATAGCGTTCACGCAGACGACGTCGCGGGCAGCAGCTAGTAATTTAATAAATAGATTTAGAAGCTAATGTGAAGCCTGAGACCCCTAAGCGAGATAGTGTGTATTATAGGAGTTAATGCTAATAAGATACAACACTTCAATTAAGATTGAATCGGTAACAAGAATCGCCTTTTTATTTATATTTATAACAGATGATTGCATGAAAATAGAAAAAAATTCCTATGCTCAGTTTATTGCAAAAGACTCTTATTTATTATACAACAGTCTATTTATAACACACTTAAGTTTCATTTCAGTCTGTAAAATTGCATTGAGTTTACAAAAATACTTTGTACTAAGGAAATAACACATTTTACAAGCTTAACTATTTTTTACTCTTCTTGTGTTCTTTGTGAGATTTTTTTGACTTCTTTGATTTTTTCTTTTTGTGTTTCTTTTTTCTTTTTCTGTCAGACTCGCTACTGTCGGTTGATGATTCTGAGCTGGATGTAGAACTCATACTTGATGATCTGCAAATAAAATACAACCTTATGTAGTAAAAAGAAATACATTTCCTGTACTTAGTCCAATAATAAAACAGGTTGTTTTCTAACCAACCATCTCACCTAAAATTCTAGAGATGTAAATGAAGAATTATTAGATCCATTTTTCTTTAATTTATAGTCTTCAATTGCAATATTCAAATGAAAGATCTATATCAACAAATGCGCTTGTGTTTGAAAGATAAATATTAATTAATTTTATTATTCCAAAAAATTTTCAATTGCAATATTTATTTTTGACATGAGTTACTGGATAGTTAAAAAAAGAAATATTAAGTCAACAATTTTCAAGCATATTTGTATTCTTACTCTTTCATACTTTTCCTATTTGGTCAACAATGGACACAATCGTGTACAAGCTTAACATAATTTAATTAATTTATTGGTTTCATACCTTTCCAATTATTTTGCATATAAAAGTTAATTTAATTATAGTAAAAATAATTGTGATAGTTTAAAACAAACTAAACATTACTATTTATTTAAAAATTAGCATATAAAATTAACAAATTACTTTCAAAAGGTATTCAAAAATCATTTACACTTAACAGAGTATAGTCTAAAACTGTGAGTTATTGTAGTTTTATTACCTGGATCTCTTACGCTTTTTATTCTTCTTCTTCTCTTTTGCCTTAAGCATCTTTTCATGGAGCTTTTGCTTTAGCTCTGCCTCCCGGATTGTTGTTAGTGGAGTGGCATATTCATCACTGTCACTACTGGTACTACTCACATCTAAAACAATCTCTTTGTTGGGGTCTATCTGAAATGAAAAGAAACAAAATTAATTAATAGTTGTTAAAATTCATACTAAAATGAAACAATCAATTATCAGCATTGATAAATCTTACTGTTTACTAACTTTGATAAAGTTTCTGCATTGGAAAGTTAAATGTCCTGCATAACCACACTTTTTACACGCCGATCTAGAACTTTCCTTGCCTATTTTACTAACGATATCTGTGTATCCAGACATTTTTTGTGTCGCACGGTAAATACTATAAATCTGTTTCATAAAAACCCAATTCTTTTCGAACTTTCGAGTGTTTGTTGTCAACATCCAACCACGCAAGATCGAATGGAAGGGGAACTCTGGGTAGGCTTGGCTGACGTTTCAGCAAGTGTCAGTGCCTAAATTCAACGTCAAAGTCAAACTCACGTTTCATTTTACGCTAACTACACCGTTCCGATTTTTTTGCAGATATGCCCAAAACGCAGAGTTCAAATTGCGAATAATAGAAATGTACGGAAATGGCGGAGTTTCTGCCCCTTTGCGATGTCCTGTTCAACGTGATTTCGATGGCCGGCTATTTCTGCGACGTTGTTTTCGACCTCGTGATGGGATACGCTTTACTGGAAAGAGGCTATAAAGCCAGTTTTGCAGCTGCTTTATCCATCATTATCACGTCTATGCTTATATCTCAGGTAAATTACTTGTTTCATATCATAGAGAATATGTGGTTTAGAAAACTTCAAAAATATATGTAGGTACCTTAGTTATCTTAACTTGCACTAATGCAACTTTACCAAAATGAGGGAATGAGAATAAATTAATGTGTATAATATTTATTTCTTTTACGCACTATATAACAGTTATTTTTATTTATTTCTATTAAATTGTCTCATTAAAGATTTTATTTTATTTTATTTGCATAGACCAACGAAAGCTTTCCAAGAAAAAAGGCGGGAATTTTAAAAATTCAAGATCAGGTAACCCTGGCTTTACAATGTTTAAATGAGGTTGATACTAGAGTCCTTTTCGTGGAAGAAGTCCCTCGATTTGAGCGATAATACACCCTATGTGTTTGACATAAGAGCAATGCTCGGGACACCTTTTATGAAAACAACTTTATTTATTTATCAACTTCAAAAAAGGAGAATGTTATGTGTTCGATGTGTCTATTAATAGTATCAACTTCGTTTAAGCAACATAAAGCCAGGGTTGCCTGATCTTGAATTTTTATAATTCCCACCTTTTTTCTGGGACAGCTTTCGTTAGTCAGACTATACACTACTATTGATAAAATTGCTAGCATGGTACAGAAGGCCCTAGAATAACCTTTCGAAATCTGTAAAAAAATTGTTATTGAATCAGAACTCTATGCCCTCGGCATTAAGTTAAAAATTGGTTGGGGAAACTTGACAGGTTTGGAACGCTTGATCCGCTGCCTTCTGTACATACAATATTATCATTTAAATTATTCACCATGTCGTTTCGATCTTTCATTTTATTCACTTCATACTTTTCAACAAAAAATCTTTGACACTAATAAAATAGTTCATATCACATCCTACAGGTTCTATCTTTTCGCTGGTACCTCCACGTGTGGTGGAGCGAAGGGCACAAGGGCCGACCACCATGGCTTCCCATAGTGTTACACTGTCTTCATCTAGGAGTGCTGTGGAGATACGCGCGGCTGCTTCTGCCAGTCGAGCTGCGGAGGGTGAAACATCAAGTTCGCGATCTTTGTGAGTTTCAAATTTGACATACGTCAATGTCGCTTTAGGTTTGACATTTGTCAAAGCCATAAGGATTGTCTTCAGTTTTCACGATTCATACTATTAAATAAAACGCTTTTTAACCCGACTTATCGCGTTTAATTTATATTTTACATTTTAACTCGACGTTTCTGTGTCTTTCCAGACCCCGTGGTCAAATTTAACGTGGAGTTAAAATGTAAAATATAAATTAAACGCGAGTTAAAAAGTGTTTTATTTAATCATAAGGATTGGTTTAATATGTAAGCCCACTGCAAAGGCTTTTCCTATAGTCTAACTAGAAAGTTTGGAATGCAATCAAAAGTAGATAGAGTTAGGTAAAAGATATTTTTCATCTGGTTTTGACTGGTCGTTACGTCAAAAATATCTTCATTGAACCCGGGTCACCAAGTTGCCATTTACAACACACAACTAGAGTCGCATACTTTTTATTTCTAAAAATAAAGTATATTTGAGTCTAAAAAGAATATCAAACAGTATTTTGGAAAAATAAACAGTATTCAATTTATTTATTTGTTAAACACATATTTTTAGAGCTTCATGCACATATAATTATTTAAAAGTCTAACTTATAAAGTTCTTAGCTTTTTATGCTGAAAACAGCATTTTGTACCTACTTATACTTTATTTTTGTTCAACAGTAAACAGTATAATGTAGTGAAAAACAGTATGTTTGGCAACCCTACAGACAACACGCTTATCCTATCCAGCAAAGCTATCATGCGACTGTCGATAAGGACTCGAATCGACAAGATAAATATTACCGAATGATTTTTATCCTATCATGATACATAATCTGCGCACCATAATAGAAAGAATTACTTGATTTGATACCATGATTAAGCCCACAGAACGAAAGCTGTAATATTCTAAAAAAATACATATTGTAAGTGCCATATTCTAAGACAATATCGATATAAGGGCCCGATTTATCGATGTCGATGGTCGCATGCTAACCCCGCTGGGGTGATAGGGTTATTTCTAACCGACAATACTTGGCTAAATCTAAGTACACCTACTATACTCAAAGTAGAGTTCAAGTATTATTAGGTACCTACCTTACTTTTCATAATACTGTCAAATAATAATAATAATAAAATTCCTTTATTCATGCCACAATCTTGAATGTTTTTTACAGAGTAAACTTACAGTCCAAGTACAAAATAATTACTATTCAAACATCTATACTAATATTATAAAGAGGAAACCTTTGTATTTTTGTATGTTTGTATTCAATAGGCTCAAAAACTACTGGACCGATTTCAAAATTTCTTTTACCATTACTTAGAGGGATTCTTCCGAATCCGTATAGGCTACTTTTTATCCCGAAAATCCCGCGGGAATCGAAATTGCGCGGGTAAAACCGCGCGCAACAGCTAGTCATACAATAAGACTAATATAAGTATAATAATAATAATCAGCCAATTATCTCTTTCAACCACCAAATACAAAACCGATTTTATTTCAACTGTGAAAAATTCAATTAATTTATTCTAAAAAAAATATTTATTCACGAATAGGTATGCTACGTCTAGTGCACGCTTTCTGCGAGGCGGCTCCTATGCTGCTTCTACAATTGCACATTCTCTTCAAAGACGAAGTCAAGGTGCCTACAGAGTTGGGAGTCACCCCAGAGCCCAGTATCGATGAACCTGCAGGTAACTAGACTTTACTTTAATAATCCATTAGATCCTACTAAACAAATCAAAATACTATATTATTAATTATTACCGCGGAGTTTATTTCATTTGAACTCGACGCTTCGGTACCCCAACTATTGGAGCTATCAAAAAGAAGCTTAACAACTTAAGTTAAGTGATCACTACACGAAACAAAGGATTATCCTACTTGCTATATGTGTACTTATACAGGATGTCTGGTGGGTCATTTTCGAAATTCCAAGACGTGATAGTTTGAGATCAAACGTGAAGAGAAAAAAAAAAAAAAAATTATTTACTGAGTAAACTTATCCGAAAGTTAGAGAATTCATTACGAAACGCATGGTTACATAAGCGTAATGCGATAGATACTTAGCCGGTAGTGGTGTGCGCGTGGCGGGAACACTGCTGTGTGCGTGTTGACTGAAGCAGCGCGTCGGGAAAAGTGTATTAAGATCTCTTTATTTATTCATAATGATTTTTGTTGAAAAATTTAATACCTACTTTTATTACTTAATTATGATCAGAATAATTCAGAGTTCTCTCCTTCAGTATCTAAAATTTTTCACCCTGTATATACTTCACTTAGGGCACATAGTTCCACTGATCGGGGTGATCTGGTTCAAAAATCAGAACAGCAAAAAGTCCAAACAAAGAAGAGATCAAAATACGTATCGCTAAAACGACGTTCATTACACACAAAGAAACGCACACATAAAGCCGCGCGTAAAGATGAGTTGAAATATTGAATCTTTAAGATTATTACGGTTATTCCGATCTGTTACCTTGAAGAATTTCCAAGCAATCATCATTAATAACATTGTTAATAGAGAAAAAATCTACAATCAAGTGTACATTATCGAGATGATACATAGGAAGTGAGTATAGATGAAAAATACTATTATTCACCTAGTTTAAGGTAACTTCTCAGACTTAAGGGTAATAGATCGGAATACTACAACATGTTTCTTAATATACAGGGTTGGTTTTTAGTCACCGGCCATCTTTTTTGAACACAATAAGTAGATACCTATTACGTCTATAGAAACGATTTCTGCAAAAAAAGGTATGTATTTTTTACAAGGAAATTAATATAGTCACTGACATATTAACAAAAGCATGGTCACTCTAAATTATGAATGAAAATCATTAAAATAAAGACAACTACGCGCTACTACAAAACATCTTGTAGTACTACGTCGTAGTATTATCAGTGAAATGACGCGACGTAGTAGCTATGTTCACCAACAGTGACTATTTGTAAAACAATTTGTGGTACCATATCTTAATTTTTTTGTACTCAGCGATACTAAAATAAATATGCAGGTACGTTTATATTGTATCAAAGAAAATAACATTTAAATATGGCTACTAACAAACAACATACATACATACATAACTTCACGCCTGTATCCCTAATGGGGTACCTAGGCAGAACACCAGAGGCTATAAAAACCATCTGATGTCACGTTTGACAAATTTGGAGGTATTATTATGATGGAGGGAGACTATAGCAGTGACAGGGGGTCAGCCTGTCGCCCGCAAAAATGCCAATAAAACCTCCGTCCCTTAACTGACTTTTACAGTGTGACTTTTACAAACAACATCTCTTTCAGAAACGCATCCCACACTGGTTCTTTTTTTGCTCATGTCCCGATGGATTTTGTTCAAGATTGTAATTTATATCTTATTGTGTAACATCACTTAACATGTCGATGAGCAGGAAAAGAAACGTTTCGGGTCCGGGTGTTTCTCTAAATACTTATTTATATAATTATATTCTAGATTTCCTCCTAAATAAAAATCTTTGCTAAGATTGGGACCATATAGTTGGTTTGGTTGTTTGTGGATTTTATTTATTTATTTACTTTTACCATTTATAACTTTTCTTTGTTCTTGTTCTAAAAAGCTACACAAAAAATATCATGCATTATTTTGTTACGATATGTGTATTACACCTATAAGTATAGCTATAATTAGTTTTCATCAAAATTTTCTCCATCTCTTTCCCAGCGAACAAAGCGTTCGCGGAATTGAACGTGATCTCGGCCTGTCTGTCACTGTTCAGCGTGTGCTGGGCGCTTGCCAGCTTCAGCAAGAACGTGAGGATGCAGAATGTGCATCGACTGGTGCTCACCTGGCTCGGAGTAATTTTTCAGGTAAGTTACAAAACCAGGTGACATGGGAAGTGACCGGCGCGGGCGCAGGGTAAAAGTTTGTAGGGAATCGCAACTGAAATTTTGAGTCAATAAAAGAAAAATATGAGTAGCATAAATGAGAGGGTAGCTCGGAGTAATTTTTTGGCAAAACATTGTTTTTAAGATTTTGTCAAAGGTCTTTCGGTTTGTTAATATTATTATTATTATTATATTAAATTGGACTTCAATGCACAATAAACAAATTCATTGCAAAAAAAAAATACATAATGAAACATCAAATATCATCACAAAGAGAAAAACAAAGTATAAGAAATTAAGCATTGTATAAAACGTATTATATCAATTTCAGGATTATTGAATCTGAGGTTTTTTTTCTAGCTTTTATATTTTTTTAAGTGGTTTACCTTTTCTTGGATTTTTCAATTTGAGATGTAGGATTTTGGGACCGCGCCTGCATACTTTATTGAGCAGGCTTTACTTATTGAATTCCGCGGATTCAAAACAATTATTATTACCAAAAACCTTTGTGATGAGCCCACGGCAGAGCTATGAGTCTCTTCCCGGGGTGTCGCGGACGAGGAGGACCTCGTAAACCACCAAGCTGACCCAGTGCTGGTTGCTGGGTGCCAAAATAACTTATAACAAACCCTTACGACTACTGTATACAAATATACAGCACCCGGAACCGACTGCTTAACTTGCCCTCCGCAGAATGGGAGTCGCCGTGAGAAATGAACGGTCCAAAAAAGCATTTAATTCCGACATAAAAAAAATAACAAGGCGTACGAACTTTTACAAGCATGTTACGTCATTTTTTCGACCAATTCATTAGCGTTACGAAAAATACATTTATTTCTTGTCCCAGGTGACATGCATACATACATATATAACTTCACGCCTGTATCCCTTATGGGGTAGGCAGAACACCAGAGGCTATAAAACCATCTGATGCCACGTTTGACAAATTTGGAGGTATTATTATGAAGGAGAGAGACTATTGCAGTGACAGGGGGTCAGCCTATCGCCCGCAAAAACGCCAATAAAACCTCCGTCCCTAAACTGACTTTTACAGTATGCCCGGGAAGAGAAGCGGCTGGCACATGGAAGCTATTTCTTGCCCCAGGTGACATGGAAGTCAAAAGTCACATCTTTTTATAAATAATTATTTCTGACACTCCAATAATAATAAAAACAAAGGATAATTGTATTATTTATTTTTAGTTTCTCTGGCGATTGGGCACGATATCTGCACGGGTTTGTGCGCTCACCGTGTACGCTCTAGTCTACGAGTATTGGGTGTTTTTAGTTATAGGTAAGTTATAGCCGTTTTTAATTTTTAACTTTATCCTATTTAGGTATCCTTTACTCATTATCTAAAAAAATGTTCGCACGTGTTCTAATTATAGATAAATGCATAACATGAATCAAGTATTTGGATAAGTATTGGACAAGTTTGTAAGAATGGATGGATGGATATTTTTGACTAGCCACCGCGCGCGGTTTTACCCGCGTAACTTTTGATCCCGTGGGAATTTCGGGATAAAATATAACCTTCCTCAAGAGTTGGGCTATCAAATCCAAAAATATTTTTTCAAATCCCACTTGTAGTTTCTGAGATTAGCGCGTTCAAACAAACAAACAAAAAATACAAACTCTTCAGCTTTATATATTAGTATAGATTCTTTCAGATGGAATGCAACTACGGATTTTTTTTATCAGTAATCGTGTTGTTTATCGAAATATTTAATAAACATCTTTACCTAGAATATCAGAGAAAGCTCTAACCGCGATGGGTCGGTTTAGAACAGCCCTACCGCCCCGGATAAGCGTGTCTTAAAGGGCGACTAATTCGAGCGACCTCCGTTTGGTGGTAGTTGGACCCCCTTTGGGTTCACCATCGATAACCCTTCATATAAAGTTATTATGTACTAGCCACCGCGCGCGGTTATGCCCGCGTAACTTTTGATCCCGTGGGAATTTCGGGATAAAATATAGGCTATAACCTTCCTCAAGAGTTGGGCTATCAAATTCAAAAAGAATTTTTCAAATCCCACTTGTAGTTTCTGAGATTAGCGCGTTCAAACAAACAAACTCTTCAGCTTTATGTATAAGTATAGATAGATAGATAGATAGATATGAAGTAAAGCCTCCATATAAATATCACTGCTACAGCAGTGATGTTTTCCGACACTTTTTTTTAAACTGGCCTTCCTATACCCTGTGCTGCCATCTGCGACCTCATCTGCTATTATGATAAGGTGAGAATAATGCAGATGGGCATTTCTCTACTAAATGGAAAATCGGTGTCCCAAGCAAATTTCATCCAATAAATTGCAATAATTCTCAGTTTTTCGTATGTGTAATGATATAGTATTATGTGCTCTAGGTCCACTTCTGATTATTAAGTAATTAAAAAAATTGATGTTTAATTAAATCCACATCAAACAACTCAAAAACAGTTCCCTGGTATGTCCCACTTCCCAAATTACAAGCCTTGTGAGAAATATTACCTTTTTTTCCGGTGAAAGCTGTATAAAAAATATTAAAATACTTTAAAAAAGCATTAACTATCATTACTAATCATAATTATATTTTTATTGTAAATATTAAATAAAAAATCTATTTGTGAAAGCTGTCCTCAATTTTTTTAAACAGTCCCCTGATAAAATTTGAATCCTGCATTTAAGTAAAATTTTGTATTGGCACGAAACTTTAAAATCGTGAAACGGAAAGCAGTCAGAGGTAAGTTCGTTCAGGTGAATCGTTCAGCAGGCAACCGCCATTATGTCAGTGCTACTGCTGCATCTGCTGCTGGTGAACCACGTTAGGTAAAACAGTCCCCTGGTAATGACTAATTTCTCTTGAGTTTTAACTCCTAATATTTGTTCAAATAATTTGATTAGTAAATATAGTTGTTTTTTTTCGTTGACATTTGTTTCGTTAGTATGATAAGTTATTTTTATTGTAAAATAGTAGTAGTTTTATACTGAAATAGATGCTTTTATTCATAAGAACATTCCCCTGTGCATTTACAATAGTCTCTGTCTGATTTTTAATAAAATCGTATATAACTCCAAAACCAGGACGAAAATCAATTGGCTTTTCAAAGATATATAATTCATTTAATATTGTCCTTCATTTTATGAACAAAAACTCTCATAATTTAATAAAATTTGCTTAGGGACAGTCTTGTATGGGCCATTTTCCAAATAGCAAATAAAAAAATCGATAAAAAATGCGGCTAAAAAGGGCACTGAGAGGAGATAAAGAACGTACACAAACTTTCAGGGCTAGAAACATTTTTCTTTGGAGAAATAGTTTAAAAAAATAACAGAAAATGGGTTTTATTGAAGAGATTAGAACAATAAAATAAAAATATGTTTTTTTTTTCACCACAAATTTTGAATCTGAATCAGTATTTTATTGTTTTATCTATCAATCAGAGTGTCAGTTTTGACATAAATATCTTTACTTTTATAATGTGATGCTGACCTGTATCGGGATAGGTAGTTAGCAAATAAACGACAAGTGTTTCACACGGAAGCTAGTTTATTACTGACAGACATGCAGACAGCGCGGCGCCAGGCGGCTGCGGCGGCGCACGCACACATTCATACACATCAGATGCACTCAGTTTGTGAATTGTCTGCAGATATATTAAGCAATTTTTTTACATCTTCTAAAAAAATGAGATATTATGGCAAGTTCCGTATTCCTTTACGTCAACCCTCTCTCTTTGAAATATTGTGTGAATAGTGTATGTTTTTTGACTGTAACTTTATAAATCAAATATTGATTCATATGATACAGGATACTTTAGAGGTAGCCCCGTATAAGTTTCATCGAAATCGATTAAGTACCTTTTAAAAAAGTAAAGTCGGTATTTTAATGCTCTGCATTCGTTGATTATATGGAATCTCCTTATAAATTGTTTTCAGGTCTCCACTGGGTATCGATGTTTCTATGGCTCATGTGTCCGAAGTCAGCCTTCCACGGCGAGCGCATGAGTCGAGTGCGCAAAACGTGGCTGTCCGCGCTGGTGGCGGTAGTTTACGTTTTCGCGTATATTAACTTACATCAAACTACGCATACGCATAAAATGGTGAGTTTTTGTGATTTTTTATTGTACATGGATGTTTTAAGTACTTATATCGAGGTATATAGATCAAATTGAGTTTATTTATGAAATTTTTACGAATAACATTTTTTTTTCTTTTATTTAATATTGATATTTTTATTTCAATAGATATTTATAATAATCACAACATTTTATCTTCTAGCCTGAGTTAAGTATATTAAAGAAATTGTCCTTTGGATATTAGATAAAGAATATAAAAAAATAAACTTAAAATCTTATAAAAATATGCGTTGAATATTTAATGATTAGAAATTTACTTAGATCAAAATATAAATAACCCATAACTTGACTGCTAATATCCGTGGTCATCAAAAAAATATACAGGGTTGATTTTTAGTCACTATTTTTTTTCAAGGTACAATAGTACATTACTGCAGCGGCCGGTAAAAGAGGCATTGATGGACGAACGTGTAAACGAGGCGAAGCCGAGACACACATACATAAGTCCATCAATGCCTAGTTGCGGCCAAGGCTTGTATAGTATTGTATAGTTAAATAATGCGCGGAAATTAAACTAAATAATTTAATCACAATCATTGTCTTCACTTGAACTCATTTTGTCAAATACATAAATAAGTATTTAAAACCAATGACGAAGTCGACGAACAATTAATAACAATAGATTTTTACGCGCCAAAGTATTTTTTCTTTGTGCAAGACAGTTCGTAATTTAAATCAAACCTTTCATAAGTTACCTCTTTGGTCGCCTTTTTTTTGGTTTATCGATGTTGTGGAGTAGAAGATCGTTCCATTTTTAATTTACACGACAACTATGATTTTACCTAGCAATTTATAATATTATGGCCGCTAAATACGACAGATATGGATTTTCATACAATTACTGTCGAACGCTGCTCAACCAGTACTGCAAGTTTGATTTAACTCGAAAAAGGTTGTCAAAATAATGCTCAAATTTTTAAGCAAGTTTATAAGAAACTAAAAAATCAACACCCTGTGATGTTAATTTCAGCCTTGTTCTACCGAATAGTAACTTTTCCTCTGTTTTATTTTTGAAATATAGCCCTTAGTTAGGCTTCTTTAATTTAAAGCTTTAAATTTTAAGTCCTCTACCTTAGTTTAAAAGAAAAGTATCGTTTATCTCAACCAAAATTTAAAGAAAAGATTTTGTTTGAATTTAACCTGTCGTACTGAAAAAATGTAGGAAGCATTTTTGGTTAGTACTTTTAAAAGTTTGCTCATTGAATCACAATTTCATAATGGTACTTGTAACTTTTGTAAGATTACTTCTAAAATAATCCACCGAGCTCTATGCGTCGATTTTTAGGCGAGACAGTTAAATCAGGCTCCAGTAGCATGAAAGCGCGGTGCATGCTTGCTCGATACCCCTTCCTCCCCACTTTTGTCTCTCTTACCCCGTAATACGCTCTCATGAGGTTGGCGTTTTGTTGCTGCGTCCATCTCTCCCAAAAAGTTTAGACTGATCTACACACACACACACACAACACGTACATTACACCCTATTCTCACACATTTAAAAATCTTCAAGTTAAAATTTATACTCAATCATAGATGGTTTTAATGTTTAATTTTTCTAATGTTTAGTAAAGTAACTGTGTAGTTGAGATATTTTACTTTATAAGTATTAATGACATTGGGAAGAGCAGAACCACCTGCTACAAGCATTTTCACATGCTTACTAGGTGGTCCTGGCCTCTGAATGTATACTGAAGTATCTGTTAAAGCAAATAAACTATTTTCATTTTCAAACTATATTCATCACATGCGCCGTCCTTCAGGGGCGGGTATCGATTGCGGGGGTTGTGATGCCCCTGCCGGTGCTAAGCTCCCTGAAGGGAAGATGGTGGTGAGGCTTGGGCTGGTGGTCGCCTCAGTTTCTCTGCGCTGGTGGATCACATACTGCCGCGCTGAACGCTAGCACCAGACGCGCCCCGGCGGCTCCGGGTAGCGGCCCTATACGTGATTTTTTTTATGCCATCATCATTGTTTCCATAGTCACGTTAGCCACATCAGTATTTTTATATTAATGTGTCCGCCCTTATTTTTTTATTATTATTATGTAAAAATATTTTTAACGTTTATGCATTTAACAATGCTTAATTACTCTTAAATAAATGATAAAATATGCTAAATAAAATCTGGTGGTTAGCTGCAAAGCTATCCATTAGCTTACCTTATATCGTGGCTTGTCGCCAGACCCCGGTAGCTTAGTAGAAGAGCACTCGTCCGGCAAACGAGAGGTCCCAAGTTCGAGTCCTGGGTCCTGGTCGGGTGATGATTTTGTGTAGCATATTTTTTCAGTTATATAGCGCTAATAGTAATAGAATTTTGGTAATTATAGGTAAGACAGACTAGAATGATCTATTTGTCATTGTTTTTTTAAATCTATCATCATTAGAATTTGGAAAGTTCATAATTTTTTCTCAAGATAAAAATATTACGACGACGTTGGCAAACAAATCTATTTTTTAAATCAGTTCTTTTTTTTAGGATCCAATATTTTTCCAAGGCGAAAAGGCAGCACTGGCCGAAGCTTTAGAGAACGTTAAAAAAGTTTAAGAGTTATTATGTATGTCTAATGCATTTAAATGGCTACCTTCACAGATAACATTCTACTGCGTGATGTGCGTAGAGAATAGCGTCCTAGTGGTGTCTTGCTGGTGGTCGCGGCAGCTCAGCGCTCGGGTGGCAGCCGTCGGCGCCGCGGCCTTTCTCGCCGGGCTCGGGTTTATGTGCCTGTACTACCGGTGAGACATGTTCCTTCAAAAAGTCAGCATGCGAAAAAATCTGATGTTTATTTATTTATTTACTCATAAGGTACACCAACAGCATAACATATAATAAAATTTAAAAGTAAAACTGTTCAGGTACATTTCTTATACAAGGTAATTTTTTTGAAGATGAAAACATTTTAAGAGAAGATTCAGAATAATATTTGGATTTTTTTTTTAATTGAAATTTAACAGTTCTTTTAAGTGACCAAATTTTTGTGACTATTGAAAAATCGGGGCTTAACGTATTTCTTAACGTTGGAAAAACACTTTTATTTCTTGCTATACAACGTGTAACAAAATGGAGAGATAAAACTTTAGGGTTAGCTTCTATAGCATACGTAGAATGTACAGTAAAAGAATTAGCATGATCAGTGCTGGTATAGACTTTCATACAAATTTTTTAAATTATTTTACAATAAAACATTTTGACAACCCTAGTCAACCTAACAAGCTAAAAATAGACTTACTCCGCAATCAGTGACCTTATGACCTTTCCCGCACCGGCTGAATAGCGAGCGATACGCCGCCGCGGCCGCCCACTGCGAGTAGCGCGGATATCAGCGCAGCTGATTGTTACTAACCTATCGTTTGGCACATTGAATGACACAATTTTTATCACACTACCTAGCTAATGAAAACAAATAAAACAACATGTTAGTACAACTTTCAAGTTTCTATTTGTTAATAATAAACGGGTTGCCCGGAAGAAATCGGGTTGCCTGAAAGAAATCACTTAAATCTTTTTAAATCGCTTAAATATTGTGTACATAATTATTTCTACGTTTAATGACAATAAAGAGTGTTTGTTATAATTATTACAACTTAAATTTGTAATATCTGACAAACTCTTATGGCAAGTATCGCACTTATTTCAATCGACATTCAGTTCACTTTGCGTAAAAACACTCACAACTGTATCTAAGGTTTCCCTTACACTTGGCCAGAATTACAAAAACGGCTCACAATTTCTGCCTTCTTTTTCAATACACACACATCCACATGACGTTTGTGCCACTGACAAAAGCCTAACCGAGGAGGTCACAAATCCGCTGGTATCAGCTCTTGCGTCAATCGGGAATGATAACGATGTTGGCCATCATCACTAAGCGTGCGCCATATCACCATGTGATTGACATCCAAAAGAGCGCCGACTCGTCCAGTGCTGCTCCTCGGATCCTCCTCGAAATGATCCAAGACTAGCTCTTCTAAGTTCTCGGAACGCGAAGGTGGCCGCGCTGGGTTTCGCGTGAAAAGAACCGGCGCGCTGAGCCGCAGACTCATGCTTCAAAACACGCCATAGCCGGGTAAGTGGCGCTGTTCAGCTGCCGGCCTGCACTCCACAAACCGCTGCCTGTAAAGTCTTCGAGCTTCGTTGATGCTGTGGTTACTAGCGGCTCCAACATACAGAATCATATCGTAACATTTGTTGTTTGAATACACATATCGTATAACAATACTTTCTCCAATACTTTCAAGTCGAGAAATTTTAAGAAAACTACGAATAAAATAGCGATAGCAACTGACGTGCACACTTCAAAACGGACATGAAAGAACTGAAATAAATTTCTATTAATTTTACTAATAACCGAACCAAACAGTTCTGTAGTACCTAATTTTTTTAGGGTTTTTCCGCACCTATAGCGATATGATAAACAAAATCTTAGTACCCAATTTATTTCATAATACAGTGAAATGACTTCATTATATTATGTTTTTGTATTGTTAAGTTATTCTGTTACAAATAAATAGTTTTCAATCGTGAAATCACTTCAATAGTTTTTAAGTTGTTTGTTCAATATCAAAATATTAAAAGCTGTTATTTGTTAATTTACGTAACTTATTTTTACACTTCACATATTTTAAATAAAGAAATTAATCCATTTTGTTTCTCAAGAAAGAGAATAATAATAAAAGATAAAGATTCCTCATAAAAAATAAAGTTTCAGGACAGGTATACTTGGGATATTTTTCCCTATAGCGTGTGAAAATAATTTCAGCTGCCTGAAACAACCGCAACTAAAAACAATAATTAGTTAGTCATCAGTAATTTAACTTTTTTAAATAAAAAAAATTGTTGAGTTGAGAATTTGTTCCTAATAAATATTGAACGGAACAACCTCTAATTTGGCTTGGAAGCGGCGGCGCGGCGGTAAATCTCAAAGGGTATAATTCCGAAAGGCGCAAGTTCGCGACGAGACGCCGAAAGAAGTCCAGCGATTTGAGCGATAATACACCTTGTGTGTTTGTTATAAGAGCTATGCACGGGTTATCTTTTATGAAAACGACTTTACTTAGTTGCTAATTTTATTTTTGCTTTGTTGTCGTATGTATTGATAGTTATAAGTATGGGAGAATACAAGAAGTACAAGAACCTGTAAGTATTGTATCATAGTTTGAGGTTTACAAAATAATAGGTATTTACCGAATATGTTTCCTATTATAAATCTTAGAAAGTTTGAATGTAAGAGAGAAAGGATATTTCTTCGTTTTTTATTAGAATTATGGGTAAGTTTGATTGTCTATTTGAGTCTCTCTTCATTAGGTATAAGTTGCGATTTGACGCCGTGCGAAAGAATTTCCACTTAATACCTACCGACAGATTTGTAATAATTTCATATTAGTTTCTTGCAATAGCGTATTTCTAAAGAAATGTGATAGTTTTTTTGTATGACAAGTTTGATATCATAGTTTATTGAGAGTACCTAAATTAATGTTTTTATTAATGTTGTTAAGTATTAGAAATAGAAGGCTACCGAGCCTCAGCATCCGTTCATAACCACAAACAGTGCGACTAAGAATAAGTATTAAACGTTTTTAAAATACGTAACACTTAAACGTGAGAGCCCGGGAGTAGCGAGCGAGCGATCCGCGGCAGACAAAGGGCATCGAACTTGCTATTTCATAGACTATAAAAATTATGCAGAATGCTGGATTACTTTAAATTTATTTCAAGCTTTATTGTATGGTGGTGATGAAAGTTGTAAGTGTGTGAGAATAAACAAGAAGTTAAATATCCTTGTCAGTGATGCATCATAGTTTAAGGTTAAGAAAATATATTCTCACGGATAGTTAAAATTAACGTGTTGTCGGTTCGAACGTGCAAATCTATTATTTCAGTAGAGTTTTAAATTGGTAAACCGCGTGATAAACGCACATATTGGTGAAAAGGTGGTTTTAAAAATATTCTGCACTTAGATACTACCGAAAAAAACATTCCCGAGACGTTGTTGTCGTCTAATTTAGTAGGCACAAAATTACACTTTGTAGTATCGCTCTTGGTTACTTATCGCTTTATTTTAACGCCATCTGTTATCGAATAGATTCTATCAAAACGTAACAGCTGTTTTTAGGGTTGACACTTCGATATTTTGATCTAAACTTTGAACTTGTTTTCCGAACCAACCGTAAGGATTACAAGTTTATGTTACTGTTACTTATAAACTACACCACCAAACATACAATCCCCTTAAGTATTATCTCTTCATTATGTTACACGTTGTATAGTCGTAAATAACAGATTAAACTAAAATATTGTTAACTTATGTGAATTATAAAATATTAATTTAACTAACAAAAAAAAATTTTTTTTCATAAATTAAATCCACACACCGTCATTCTTAAGTTAAGAATCTTAACCTTCTCCTAAAATATTTTGATCTTCATAAAAAAGACCCTATCTGTATGCCTATTATAGGCGTACACAGCTTTGGTAAGAAAAGGAGTAAACAATTGTTATGTGTTCTCAAATACAATAAGATTAAATTAAATAACAATCATAATTAAAATTAAAAATAAGAATTAAAATTAAAAATTAAAATAAGAATTAAAATATAAATTAATAATAATAATAACAATGTGATGTACAATTATACAGCGATATTCTGGGGTAAAAAAATAATAATAAAAAAGTTAAACATTGAATATTTACAAATTAACAGCTTTTCTTACAGATTTACGATTTAGGATTTAAATTTAACAAAAAGTGTATTTTTGAATGTATACAAATTATCATTAAAAATATCCAGCTCAGGTAGTTCAGCAGAAGTGTAATTGTATTTGGATAGTATTCTGGAGATTGTGTGATGAAAGCCCATATTTGATCGACACTTAGGAATACGGTGTCTCGGGTAATTATATGGTATCGATAAATTTATTTTATTGAAAATGTAAGCACAGGAAATTTTGCCATTTACTACTTTATGCAGAAAAGCTAAGCTGATGAAGACAAAAACTCAGCAAGTTTGAAGCCTCTTGTGGTGACTTGGTTTTGACGCCCAACGCGCGGTGCTCTTATACCTATTTGCATCGTGCCCTTTCAAGTATTTTTTTTCACATTATACTTCCAGTTTATTTAACAAATATTAAAAAAGGGTAATATTTTGATTATTGCGTTTTGTCTGTCACTAGATGGCGCGGATAGCATTTTGAAGCGAGCGGTAGGTTTGTTTTGTTAAATCGAATAATCACCTTTCAAGCTGTTATTTTCACATATCAATGAGCACTTTTACGTACGTTAACTACGTTTCTTTCTAGCAACTAGTATATTAATTTGCATAAATCTACATTAAGAGGATTTTTTTGGTTATTTCAACACGTGTCAATAAACATATACACATACGTAAACGTATGAGGAAAGCGCGTGTGGGGTGGCTTCATGTGCCCGTACTACCGGTGAGACATACACTGCACATCGTTAGTTCAAATACTTTATTGCTATTTGCATAGAATGGAAAAATATTAACATACAATATACAAAATAACATTAAATGTGCAATTTGGGCGGCCTTATCACTTCTAAGCGATCTCTACCAGGCAACCCTATCTTAAACTCTATCTTATGCATTAAAAGAAAAACATGAAAATGGCATAATTAATATTTTTTTATGAATAATGTAATATAATATAAAATTAAATCACTATAGAATTTAATAAACACATAGATAGATATACAAAGAGGCTGGTGGATCACTTTCGAAATTCCAGGACGTGATAGTTTTAGATCATACACGAAGAGAAAAAATGAAATAACAAATAAATATTAATTAGTTACTGAGTAAACTTAACCGAAAGTTAAAGAATTAATTATACAAAGCATGGTTACAGAGGCGTAATACAATATACTCTGGCAAATAATTCAATGCAGTGAACTTAACTTAAGACGAGGAGGTTTAGGCCATAAACTACCAAGCTGGTTGGTGGATGTCAGAATGTTCAGGGCGCCGAAATGGCTTATAACAAACTCAAGCGACGTCTGTACACAAGTATACAGCACCCGGGACCGACTGCTTAACGTGCCCTCCGAAGCACGGAAGTCGTCGTGAGAAATGAATGATCGGCGCGCCGGTCACCCATCCAAGTACCGAGCGTTGCGATATCGATTGCAGACACAGGAGCCACTGCGCCACGAGGGCTTCCCTACGATGACATTTATTATTATATATTTATCACAGTGAATTAATTATTATATATCACCATTGCAGGTACTTTCATGTCAGGAGGTTGGGTTACCTACTCGGCGAAAATCAACAAGGAACGAACAGTACTAACGCCTCCTCGCAAGACAAGAATGGTGAGTTTATTTTACTAGTTTCCGTACTTGCTGGTCTTACTTATAAATAAATAAATATTTGTGACATTCACACCATATTATCATGCCTAAATTAAGTTTCTTAAAGAACTTGTCGTATGGATATTATTTGGTTATTGAATGAAGGAAGCTAAAAATATACGTATTGATCATATTAATATTGGATATAAACTGAAAACTTGCTTCCATGCTGAACTGGGAGCGAAAGAAAAACATAGAATGTACCAGCTGCTTCTCTTCCCGGGCATACTGTAAAAGTCAGTTAAGGGACAGAGGTTTTATTGGCATTTTTGTGGGCTATAGGCTGACCCCCTGTCACTGCAATAGCCTCTCTCCAACATTATAATACCTCATTTGTCAAACGTGACATCAGATGGTCTTATAACCTCTGGTGTTCTGCCTACCTCATAAGGGATACAGGCGTGAAGTTATGTATGTAAATAAACTAAAATGAACAGATAAGTAAAAATTATAGTATCCCGCTTTATCCCTCTTTGTCGAACAATAAGAGAAAGACTTAACCGTCCTTTTTGAATAAAATAATAATCTTTATTTCAGAACCATGATAAATATACAATTACATTTTAGCGTTAACAACTATATTAGTCTAGTACTGCGATAATTCGCCCACTTCAAGAACAAGACAGGCAATTAAGACATTATGAAAGTTAAAAATCTAAAACAAAAAGAATATAAAGCTAAAAAAGAAAAATTGGAGATACTAATTTTAATATAACAAATATTTATGTGTACGTGAACATGTGTGTGTATATGTATGTGCGCATGTGTATGTGAGTGCAAGAGAAACAAAAAACAAACATATAAATTGAGAACCTCTTCCGTTTTGAAGTCGTTTAAAAATACAACAAATTGTGTAATTTTCATAAAACATTATTTTACGTATTTCTTATCATTTTGCAGGAAAGCAATCTATACCAGCGGACAATGCTGCCATTCCCGGGGTCTTTAACTGTAGGTTCACCAACCCAGTGAGCAAGTGAGTAACCAGTGCTAAACTATATGTAATTAACTGTATTGTCTTGGCATTTTAGCAAATATTCGATAAGCTTGACCACAAAAAGGTGTAATGTTTAAAAGCCATAATTAGTTTGATAGTCTGGGTACATTTATTTTTAATCAATATATATAAAACTGTTCCGTTACTGACTGAGTTACTGAGTGACTGACAGACGTACAGCCGTAACTACTAGGCGTAGAGAGCTGAAATTTGGAACATACATTCTTAAGGGGATGTAGGGGTGCACTAAGGAAGGAATTCCCAAAATTCCCACGGGAACGGGAAATATAGGACTTTTTAGTTTGTATAAAAAGTTTTATTCCTTGAGTGCACGGATACGATACTTGGCATAAAGGTTCTTCAAAGAGTAACTGGTTGTTTTATAAAAGGAATTCCCGAAATTCCCATGGGAACGGGAACTATATAATGTTTTAGTTTGTATGAAAATACCTTATTCCTGGAGTGCACGGTTGTGATACTTAGTATAAAGGTTCCTTAATAAGTGTCTGTTTGTATTATGGAAGGAATACCCGAAATTCCTTCGGGAACGGAAAATATAGGACTTTTGAGTCTATGCGTATACGAAGTCGCGGGCAAACGCTCGTTTCAGGAATAATATGCGTTGTTTTTCTTGCAAAAGAAACAAGCAAGAAACCAAAACTAATTTTGAAAACAAATCTTGCCTTTTGAACAACCAACATGACATTTATTTGAATTTAAAATACCATACCTTTTATTTTACTAATTCTCTTTTTGTACACCAAGATAAAATTACGTACAGTAAGAGTTCATAAATCCAGTAGCACCTTACTGTTAGTATTCGCCTGCACAGTGTTCTTATCTTGATTGTGTGAGTGAAGTCTCAACACACACTATAACGTATCACAGAATACTTGTAACACTACTACTAGACTATGCATCGTCTGGTTGGTTAATATCTCTGCTGATTGGTCGGAGTCTTTATTTAACGGATTGCCGACCAATCAGCAGAGAACTTCTTACTTGTCTATATATTTGACGTCATTGCGTCTTAAGCAATCTTTTCAAGTATTTTTAAAGAGAACCCTTTTCATTCTTATGATTTAATTTTAATTAAACCGTTCTTTATATAAAAAGATTATAGACCTCAAAATATTGCTTACTAATAATTAAGAAAAAATGCAGTATAAATACTTTAAATAAAACAACTTTTCTGGTGTATAATTTATATTTTACAATTTGAATCGACGTTTCGGTGTCTTTGCAGACCCCGTCGAGTTAAAATGTAAAGTTTAAATTATACGCGATTAATTCGTCCGGTTAATAAGTTGTTTTATTTAAATTATGAATCGTGAAAACTTAAGACATTGTTAGTATGAATACTTTATATTTATTAATGACAAAAGGATAAGTAAATAAAAAATAATGATATTTCGATAAAAGTGTTTATTTTTCAAAGCAAAAATCAATAACTGCCCTATTTTATGATGTTATTAGCACAGGCGTAGCTTAATGATCGTTTTCTTGACGAAAAGAGTATTGAAGCTACTTAAACCTAACTAGTGGCCAGACTCCACTCACATTGAACATTTCTTTTTCAATTTAAAAAAAAAAATCAAAGATTTTTTCACAATAAAGATTACTATTACTAAGTATACAAAACAATAAAACTTCATTGCCAAGACATAAAAGTCCAGACTTAAAAAAACACGAATACACATTGACAATGTGAGTGGCTTTTAAAAACAAAACAATATAATATTAAAAAACAATATAAGGTATAATTTTCTTAAATATCTAATATTTTGTATGCCCACCATTGTTTTCTATACAATTAAGTAGGCGTTTACGCATTGAGCCTTTAATATTTTGACAAATATCTGTGCCTCTTATATTTTCCCATAACTCTAAACAATGGAACTTTAACTGCTCAGGACTCCTCTCGTCCCGTGCTTCCCATCTTTGCACCATTAAACCCCACACATTTTCAATGGGGTTGAGGTCAGGGGATCGTGCTGGCCACGGAATTACATGAATATCTGCGTGTTGACTAAACCAATGTCGCACAATACCCGCACAGTGAATAGGACAATTGTCTTGCACAAAACTTATATCACTAAGCTCTTCACTGGGATAAACGTTACGCACAGTCGGCAACATAATATCACTTAGCACTTCGACGTAATTTGCACTGCTGGCACGTGTAGGAATGAATGCTAACTCTCCCGGTCCCGCCGCACTGATCCATCCCCACATATTAACACAGATTCGACCAGACTCGGTGTTAGGAACAATATTTTGTTCAAACCAACGCGTGTTGTCTCTACGCCACAAATGGACTCTTCCTTTTTGACTGGACTTAAAAGTTTTTTCGTCAGAAAATATAGTAGTCTCCCAATTAAAGTCTAAGTAGTCGCGAGCAAATCGTAATCGTTGATCCTTATGTCTTTGCGTTAAATATGGTTTCTTAGCTGGTCTTCGGTGATGCAAACCTTCAGCGTGAAGTGCACGGCGAACAGTGAGCAATGAGGTATCAAATAATTCCGCATAACGTCTTGTAGGCATAAATCCATTCGCTTCGTATTCATTTATCATGAAACGTCTTTGAGTTTGGTTTATAAGCGGTCGCCTTCCAGTTCGCATTCTAGTAGCAACATTACCTTCCTCCTCAAACCTCTTCACCCAACGGCTGACTGTATTTCTCTAAAACAATGAAAGTTCGATTAATAATAATAAAAAAGGAGACTACGCGAAAGTATAAATCATTTTATAATAAAAACTCACACTGAGTCCGGTTTCATCAGCTATTTGTGATATATTACGTCCATTTCCATGCAACGCAATAATATTAGCCCTGGCTTCAATATTTATATTGGCCTGCATTCTTTCTAGTAATTAGTTATAACGAAAAAAAGAGCACAAACGCACAGAGCAAAGTTCACCAACCAACGACATACGATCTAAGTTCGTAAGGCATTTTAAGTTTTCATACAGTGACGTATCTTTTTTACAACCTCCTACCCTACAATTGGTTTTACAATTTAATCAGTCAAAACCAGTTTAGTGCTGAACGTTTCTGTAAACAACTATTTAGTTTGTCCAACGATTTTAATATTTTTTACACGTTGGGTTTATAACATAACAAAATATAAAAACAAAAACATAAAGGTGAAATTAATGATATGTGGAAAACGTCGTCGGCCGGGTTTGAATCCAAAACATAACATTTATTCAAAGCCATCATTATGAATTCCGACGCCTTAACCGCTGAGCTATGAATCTACGTATAAATGATGTTGAAATAGTTAGTCACAATCAACTTTGAAATTTTATAAATGTGTGTGTGAATGTTTGCATATTGTAATGACTTGATTTGAAAAGGTCGCATGCGCCGCTCTCTCCTCACAGTGTTGTTTTAGCAAGTTGCTACTGCACTTATGAATCGTACTGTACCTACATAATTGAAATTACCTACTATATTAAATTGGGTGGTGTTGTCGCTAAAAGGCAAGATGGAGGACCATAAAGTTTATATCTATAATAAAAAAGATACATCAACATATTTTATGCATCAATATTACGAAATTTAGTTACTCTTACAAAAACCATGTATTTTTCAAAGTTATCTTATTTCCGCAGCGGAGGGAACGCCCGTAAAAAGAAAAAGCCGACATCGTTTGTGCCGCCGCCCGCCGCCCCCAACACCGCCTTTTGGAGACGACCCTTGCCGAGCTCTCATAATCATCACGTAAGAATTAATATTATTTTAAAAGGAAAGATATACTATCTCAGAAACGACACCGAATATAACTCATAATAATTTAGTTATACTGTGTGTCCCCGCACGTATTAACAAGACGTTAGGAGCAGTAACTATGTACAATTTCATCGTCAAATTAATTCCAAAACTCTGCCATTCTGTAGCAACTTTTATTTTTACATTCGTAGAATTCACCTACGTCAATTTGTTAAACAACTCAATTTTTGTAATTTAGTAATTGCAATTTATTTTAAATGTGAGTCAATTATGTTTTAATTTATTTTATTATTGTATTTATTATATACAAAATTATTTCATTTAACTATTTAGATTATTTGCTTTTCTTTTAATTTTGTGATTTTAATGATTAATTTATTTAAAGAAATTGGTTATTTTTATTATTACTATGGGTCTATGCCACCCGAAATAAATGGATTTTTTTATTATAATATTATAAGATAAGAAAAAAAATAACTAAAAATAAACTTAAGCCCTACCTACGGCAATAGCAATAAAATCAGCTGTTTTGTATTTTTTTTTAAAGTTATCAGTTACTTTACCTATTTGCCTTTCAAATAACATCATATTTAAACCCCGCAAGACCTACAACTTAAACAGCCGTTGTTTTACGTATCAAGACGAATTTTACGAAAGCAAAAATAAAAGCTGCCACAGAATGACAGGGTTTTGGAATTGACCTACCATATGAGATACATTCATTGATGATATCAATAAAGTTAATCTTGAAAACATAAAACTAAATGAAACTTACACTCAACAGGGAGGCTCATCAGAAAACGAAGGCTCAAGCGTCGGTTCCCGCGTCAACATCCAACAAAAACTTCAAGAAAAGAAACAAAAACAACTCGCCGAATTACGCGTCATCGAGGAAGAAATCAAGCAAGGAAAACTATCGAAAACTACCCCCGTAGCCGCCGAAGAGATATACAGCAGTTTACAAAGACAACCCATACCTAGAGCTAAGACACACGCCGAACCGCCAACATGGCCGAATATCGATATAACACATCCCTATCAAAACTACCCAGTCATACCTCATACTTGCAACATCAATAATATCTACCCGACTTATACAGAAATCAAAGCTGAATACGACCAACAAAATTTCCAACCAAACGAAGCTAATGACGATATCAAAATAAGAAGAATTAATCTATTCAATCAAGAAAATAGACAGTTTTACGACAACCCAGCAAATGTTAGGAACGAAGTCAATAGAACTCCTATAAGATCACCTAACTACCTCCTAGGTGAAACTAGGAGCTATGAAGCTAATAACTGTGGAGGTCCTAGGAACGTACTCAATAGCAGTCCTAGGAATTACATATCAGATGCAACTTCTAATAACTACGAAGCTAATATAGACAAATCAAGAACACAACCTCAAATTTTTAACGAACAACCTAATATTGAATATACTACCTTCTGTGAAAATAACCCAAGTGTTTACAAAGACGATTACGTGTTAAACAGTGTAATAAACAATGTGCAAAGTATAGATAGTATACGTAATAGTTATAGTGAGACGTGTAATCAGTATTCTAGTAACTGTGACCGGGTGTTTCCGTATCCGGGAGTGAGCGGGAAGAAAATGGAGCAGTTGAGAAAGATGCAAAGATGTCGGACGCCGGAAATCCTGTTGGCGCCGCATTATTTGGAGGGGTGTAATCGACAAGTTTGTTGTCATTGGGGTGCGCCTTATCCGTGAGTAGATTTTTATTATTTTTAAATTTATGAAAATAAATTTCTTGTTAAATTAATATGTTTTGAAGAAATTAATTCTATTTTAAATTTTGATTCGCCATTTGTTTGACTTTACTAGTGCGACTTAGTCGTGAGTAACTATGAACATAATCTACATAATATTTAAAGTTTTGCATTTAAAATGCTTAATTACTCTTAAATAAATAAAAAATGTGTTAAATAAAAATCAGCCGACCATTTTTTCATTTATTTAAGAGTAATTAAGTACTTTAAATGCAAACTTTAAGTAATTAAACATTGCAATGCTTCACTTTAACAGAGATTCACAATTTCTGTAAACAAATGGGCTCTTATGGGTGGTCTAAGCTGTAAAGCTATACCATTAGATGGAGCTACGTTAGCAATATAACGTAAAAAAAATGTGTTAAGTAATTTTGAGCCGTACCCCAGGCCCCGGTAGCTCAGTGGGAGAGCACTCGTCTGGTAAACGAGAGGTCCCAGGTTCGTGTCCTGTTCGGGTGATTTTTATTTAACACATTTTTTCCTTTATAATCTACATATTTTATGAATCACGAAAGCTAATTTTTGATCTTTTTATCTATACAATAGTTTCAATACATTAAAATGATTACATCATTTAATTTTACCGTACAATTTATTTGTTATTGTGACAACAAAGTCAGAACTGAATGCTCAAATACATATTTTATAGAATCATGAAAACTTTTTATTATTACGACTTTGTATTCTAGAAAGTATGTTTATCTTTTTAGTTAGTGAGCAGTGTAATTAAACAAATAGGCAGTATTACAGCGAACAGGCGATGCCTACCAGGCAACCGTCATTTAAAATTAATTGCATTGATAAATGGGGCATTAGCAAACCTTAATTATAACTATATATAATTTGACGATCGACTGGTGTAGCGGTAACATACATTTCCTTCTATGCCAGAGGTCCTAGATTCGAATCCCGGCGGCGACGGATATTTGTGTGATGGTCAAGTCATTGTTATTTATATGTTTATTCTAATACAAAATATGTATTTATTCAATAAGTATCTTTATGTATTTCTTAAGTATATCAGTTATCTAGTATCTATAACACAAGTTCTTTTAGAAACTTTCTTTGGGCTAGATTATGTTGTGTGAGTGTCAGAAATATTTATTCATTTACTACATATTTTAGAGCTTGTATATGTTAATTATGTCCCTAAAATAATAAAATAATCTACACCGCCCTAATTATTCACAATAAAATGACGATATTCCGTTATTCCCAGCGCTAGAAAGAAAGAAGACGACGGCGGCGACACCAGCGGCGAGGAATCGAACCCCGAGCCGCCGCGAGACACGCCGCGACCGCCCAGCGATATCGATAGTCAGGTACAATCATTTCTTAACAATTTTTTATACGAGGCCATTTATTAATAACGTGGCAAATTCTTTAAACGCAATTATTATAATATACAGAAACGTTGTTTGCAAAAAAAATATTTGTATTTTTTTACAAGAAAAATAATATATTCGCTAACACATATTAAGCAAAGCATGGTTACTCTGAATTATGAATAAGTACCATTAACATCTCTTAACATCTTCTTTCTCAAAACATCTTGTAGTATCAGGTTGTAGTATTATCAAAGTGATACGTTTTGATGTTGATAACAAGGGACAGCGACTATTTAAAAAAAAAATTGTTGCCATATTGACGACCGGCTGGTGTAGCGGTAACATACATTGCCTTCTATGCCAGAGGTCCTCGGTTCGAATCCCGGCGGCGGCGGCGGATATTTGTGCTATGAACACAGATATTAGTCGTCAAGTCATGGATGTTTATATGTTTATTTAAGTTTATTCTAATAAAAAATATGCATTTATTCAATATGTATGTTTATATATTTCTTAAGTATATCAGTTATCTAGTATCCATAACACAAGTTCTTTAGGAAACTTAATTTGGGCTAGATAATGTTGTGTGAGTGTCAGAAATATTTATTATTATTGTTTTTTTTCTACTGAGCGATACTAAAATAAATATGCAGGTACCTTACAGGTTACGTTTGTGTTGTATCAAGTAACATATTATTATTTCAATTCGGCTGGTGACTAAAAAAATGCCCTGTATGTAGCTTAGTATTATTTTATGTTTTTTTTTCTTTCCTTTTTTTAAGTGTCTAACTTTCTTTCTTTTTTATTTTTTCTACATGCAAAAACATTGCAATGTCTTATAATTATTTTTGCTTAACTTATTTATATTGTATTTTGTAGCTGTTGGTTTTGCATAGAATAAATAAACTTATTAATTTTTGAATTAATTCTATGGTCTACATTTCCTTGACTTAAAATTTTAGTATAAGAACTGTTAATAACTTCTTTTCTAGTTTAATATTTTATCATTTAACCGTCTTCCATCTCTTTCTACGCAGATATCGCTGCCTCGCTCGTACACTCTACCGCGAGAATTTCGCTACTGGCGTCGTCGACCGCGACTCAGGGACACAAGAGTTCCTAGCAATAATAGCAGTGATGGTAAGTAGCTTTTATAAGAAGAAAGAAAAGAATACGTTTATTTCAGCCATAGGGTACTTAACAATTCTCTAAATCTATTTTATGTTATGTAAGTAATCCCTTCAAAGTCCAATTAAAAATGTGAAAGCATGGCAACTCAAAATTATGAATGAATACCATTAAAATAAAGACGACTACGCGCTACTACAAAACATCTTGTAGTACTACGTCGTAGTATAACAATGAAATGCCGCGTCGTAGTAGCTACGTTGATCAACAGCGACTATTTGTAAAAAAGTTTGTAGTGCCATATTTGTAAAGATAACATTTAAATTTGGCTGGTGAGTAAAAAACAACGCTGTATAGTCTGACCAACGAAAGCTGTTCAAGAAAAAGGCGGAAATTTTCAAAATTCAAAACTTAACGTCCTCCTTTTTTGAAGTTGATAAATAAATAGTATCGACTTCGTTGAAGCAGTGTAAATCCAGGGTTGACTGTTTTTTTAATTCCCGCCTTTTGTCTTGGATAGCATTCGTTGGTCACACTCTACTAGCAGGTTTCTTAACAAATCACCGTATCATCACCATAACAAAAACACCGAACACATTTCAACTCCGTTCTGACATTGCAGGTGACGTTGACAGCGCTGACAATGACAGCGACCACCGTTCCAACTGTTCCGCGTCCTCGCAAGTGCAGAGCCCCACTTACTTCTCGCGTTATCAGGACAGGAGACGACGCCTGCCTAAACCGGAGACTAAATTGTGAAGTTACACAGTTGTTGGTTAAATAAAAAAAAGAGGATCAAGATATTGGTGAACTAAATTGTACAACGTAGTCCTTGTAGGTAACACAAATCTCGTCTGCTTTTCTACACTTATAAAATCGAACTACTGCAAGATAAATGTACATTTTTTAGCCTTTAAGATATATTGTTATTTATACCACTATGTGTACATGAATAATTAAATATTCAATACTAGATGTTATGCGAGGTTTTACCCGCGCACTTTCAATCCCGGCAGGATTTCCGGGATAAAAAGTAGCCTATTCGGAAGAATCCCTCTAAGTAATGGTAAAAGAAATTTTGAAATCGGTCCAATACTTTTTGAGCCTATTCAATACAAACATACAAAAATACAAAGGTTTCCTCTTTATAATATTAGTATAGATATCATATTATTAGCTATATGCCTCAATGAACGTTAGAATAAACTATATTACCACGGCTCTAAAAAAATAATTAAAAGTAGATCGAGTTGAAAAAGCTCTGCGCTTTTTTTGTCAAAAGTTCTCGTTATACACTTCGGCAGAAAGAATAAACAAAAGACAGCAAATAGCGCTAATATCATGTCACAGCCAGCAATATAATTCTCATTTTCAACTGGCAATTTCATTAGCATTCAAATAATGGAATCTATTTCTTTTAATTTGAAACAAGTGCAGAGTCCCACTTACTTGTCGCGAGGTCAGGACAGAAGACGATTGCATAAAGCTGAGACTGAATTGTGAAGTTAATTATAACACAATGCCTTAATAAACACACCATTAAAAAATGGAGTCCTTGTACCATCGACTCAACTGAATCATGACATGACCCATTTTGCTGAAAATTTGTTTGAAACTGTCAAACTTGTAAGGTCTATCGCGTATAATCTATACTAATATATAAAGCTGAAGAGTTTGTTTTTTTGTTTGTTTGTTTGAACGCGCTAATCTCAGAAACTACAAGTGGGATTTGAAAAATTCTTTTTGCATTTGATAGCCTAACTCTTGAGGAAGGTTATAGGCTATATTTTATCCCGAAATTCCCACGGGGTCAAAAGTTACGCGGGTAAAACCGCGCGCGGTGGCTGGTGCACTTATATTTTTTTAGATACCGTACGAATTCTGTACTAGTAAATGTCAGTGTCGAATGTAATTATAGCAAGTTCGTCACCAAGGAAACCTATCTTCAAGCGAATTTCAACCTAGCATTTAGACAATTTGCCAAAATGAGCTCATGATTCAGTTGGTTCGATAGTACTTAGTAAGTACTACTTACACATACCGCATATTACGCACTACATCAGATTCTTATCCGATCCGAATCCGGATCAATTTGTACTGTACCTATTTGTATAAATTTGATAATTCTGACTGAAAAAGAGTGCCAAGAGTTTTTTTCCGCCAGCTTTTTTTGTCTCTTGGTCTACTGTAGTATCTTATTTAACAACTATCAACAACTAGTTAAAGCCGAAGTATGTGATGACTGACTTCATCAAGTGTTTTGTGAAATTTCTAAGATGAATAAAACATTTTGAATTTAAATATTTAAGCGCTTACCATGTAAATTACCCTTTTTCTATTTTTTACTTTTTTTGATTGCGCATTCGTTGCCTGTGCTTTTTAAAACCCTTATATGGTAAGCTACAATAGGATTTTCGAATAGGGTAAATGTTTAACCGAAGTAACTCTATTGATATGGTAAGCCTTAGGTTAGAGTAAGTCAACGATATGGTGACCAAATTGATAGGGTTTTCGAAAACAAATCTATGAAATACCTCTTTTAAGGGTAAGCGGTTCCGGTCCCTGTACCTAATCCTTCATTTCATACAAAGGGGTTTGAAAATTTTTGGTGCACCTTCTGTCCGCCATTTTGATTTTTTTTCGATTTTGCGTCGCACTATAAAACTTATATATTTCGATTGCTGACATACAGACAAGCAAAAAATGTTATATAACATATGGGTCTAAAACGTCACGTTTTAGAGATAATATGGAAAACAAATTTGCTACATAATTCAAATTTTTCATATATTTAATCGTTGAAATACCTCTCAGAATGTATCAAATTAGCATGAATGTTTGTAGTATTTATCTTGCACATTAGTTAAGAGTAAAAATAACTGGTTTTTACACCTACCTATCTAAAACTTGACAATGCCATATTAACTCGGCAAAGCCGGCGCTGCAGGTACGTACCTAACTATATTATTCTAGTAACTTACAAGAAGTAATGACACAGATTACTAAAGAGTTACTACGTGTAATGATATGATTAAGAGTTTTCTTTTTTAGAATTCTTTTACATTTGCTTGTACCTATTCGGAAATGCGGGATAGAGAAAGACGCGTCATTTCAACGCCCTATAATATTTAAGTCTGTTTTTAAATACTTACAGCCCACACGAGAAGAAGAAGATGGGCTTGAGTATACACTTCTACAACACGGTTCCGCATGACATACACGAACTTACGTAAAAAAGGCAACTATAAAGTGGGTGACTTCTTAAATGAAAAGGAGCCATGGGTGTGAAAAAAACGCCCAGCTCTTTGCCAAATGTGAGACTTATATATAAGTGATTATAATGTAAGTTATAAAGTAGATTGTAAAGTGTTTCTGGAGTTTCTTTATCTCCAATTCTTCTCCAGAGTAGACTCCCACACCTCACACTAAACTAAATAATTAACTAATTAAATTAAATTAAATAGTTAAACTAATAGTTTACATACTAGTTAAATAATACTGTTAATATTAGTGAATGTACTGTTGTGAAAAAGCGGGGTCCACTAATACAGGTATTTTTATACTTAACAGTGGTCTCCAGCCCGGCTGTGTAAAATTATTTTGTTTTTAAATAAAGATATTTTGTAGGTATTTGTATAAGGGTGCGTACAAATTGCTAGTAATGCAACTAGTAATGTAATATCCAGCGTCCGATGCCTGCGCTCGCTGTATTTGGACGTGTATTGCGCCGAACTGAGCATTCAATACGGGCATCCTGAGTAAGATTTTTTCCGTATTTCGTCGCGAGCACGGTCCGTCACCGCACACGTTCTTTTCAACCGACTTTCAAAAGGAAGAGGTTATCAAATCGTGTGTATTACCACTACACCAGCTGGTCGTCAAAGTTTCACATCGGTGTACTCAGTGAATAAGTTTTTTCATACAAATTAAAAGTCATATGTTTTCCGTTCCCGTGGGAATTACGGGTTACTTGCCTTGGTGCACCCCAACATCTCCCTAGGAATGTATGTTTAAGCTTCAGCTCTCTACGCCTAGTAGTTATGGCTGTACTTTGTCTATCAGTGACTCAGGCGAGTTTTAATATAGGTATGTATGATACTGACAAAGCTCTGATAAAAATTAGGGCACGAATGAGGTCTTCGGACTCTATATCCCGTGTGATCTATTAATTTTGTGAAGTGTCGCGGAGATAGGTATTATGAAATGCAGAGCATTAAAAAACCAACATCACTAACATTTTTAAATCCTTGTCAAAACTTTGGCTGAAGTGCAATGTCACCTACCTAGGAGAATATCCTCTGCTTTCGTATTATTTTTACTGACATATTTCAGGAGAATATTGTAACATTCCCAAGAAATAAATTATTTTTCTTGTCTATTCTAGTCCTCGCGCCATAGCCTCAATAATTAATACTTACTGGGAATTAAAACTCCCGAACTCCATTAAGAGTAGGTAATTAAGTATGTAAGTACTAAATTTTTTTGCTAAAGTAGCTATATCTGCATTCAATAACAATTAGTTATAGATATGAATTGCCACAGAGGGGTTGCGCTCTATGAGCACAATCCATTTTAACGCGTCTAGCCGGCTGGGAGCGCGGTGCGGCGCGGCGGAGTTGCCGGGTTGATATGGCATTGTCAGGTTTCAGATAGGTAGGTGTAGAAACAAGTTATTTTTACTCTTAACTAATGTGCAAGATAATACTACAAATATTCATGCTAATTTGATACATTCTGAGAGGTATTTCAACGATTAAATATATGAAAAATTGTAATTATTTAGCAAAATTGTTTTCCATATTATCTCTAAAACGTGACGTTTTAGACCCATATGTTATATAACATTTTTTGCTCATCTGTATGTTAGCAATCGAAATATACAAGTTTTATAGTGCGACGCAAAATCGAAAAAAAATCAAAATGGCGGACAGTATGTGTGCCAGGCTCCATACAAAAATTTTCAAACCCCTTTCTGGATTCTTTGTTCGGATTTGGATCGGATGTAGACTTCGTTTAAAAAAAAAGTTTATCGAAAAGAAAGTAGCCCCGGCACTCTTATCAGAAGTGAGTCAATTACAAAAATACAACTCGGCTTGAAATCAAGTACGAGACACTTACTTAGGGTGCTACCAAACCAATCGATCGACGTGGACTGTTCCACGATCGGTTGGTGTGACTAAGATCATGTCATAGCCAAACTGCGTGTAAGTGATCTTCAAAATAAATCATTAAAAATCTCTACGAATCATAGTGATAAATTAATGGACGGCGTTTATAAATTCTTGTACGGTTGCTATATCCGCTAACTTTTAAAATAAAAACTATATTTTTATGTGAATATCGATTCAATTAGAAAATAAACGAATTTGATTACGCATATCGCGTACTCCGATCTGCATCAGTTGTAGTCCCAACATCAAACGTATTTAATGTATATTTTTAAATATAAGAAGTGTATATTGTTAAGAAACAAATAAATAATTTAATCATCCAAATAATAATAAAATCAACAAACTAGTACTTAAAGATAAAATTACAATAATAGTGTAATATTTAAGTGCTACTTATATTAATTATGTAAAAATGTTGATCATTATTTAAAACATAGGCATATTATTAGATAATAAGTGATATAATATAAAATTCATATTTTATTAGGGACCAAATTTGTATTACTAAGGTTTAGAATTAACTAACTAACTTATAATTTTAGTTAATTTGTAAATGGTTATCTAAATGGTTGATCTTCAAAAATCATTACTTTGATTATTTCGATATTATGATTTAGGTACCTATAAATTTAGCCTATAAATTTAAATGTAGCCGTGAAATTTCTAGCCAAACAAGTATATTTGTATTATAATAATTTTAAAAGGATATGCATGGCTAATTTTAACTAACGCATCGCTTCTTGCAGGCGCCCTTCCACATCAATCCCAACAACTTGTTAAAATTAATAATTTAGAAAAATTAAATGTACCCATACATCAATTATTTACATACATACATAACGTCACGCCTTTATCCCTTATGGGGTAGGCAGAACACCAGAGATTACAAGACCATCTGATGTCACGTTTGACAAATTTAGAGGTATTATAGAGAGACTATTCTAGTGACAGGGGGTCAGCCTATCGCCCACAAAAACGCCTTTAAAACCTCTGTCCCTTAACTGACTTTTACAGTATGCCCGGGAAGAGAAGCAGCTGGCACATTCTATGTTTTTCTTTCACTTCCAGTCCAGCATGGAAGCAATTATTTATTGTCTCTAAACTGGCGTTACTCTATTAACACTGATGCCAGGCAAATAGTGTCACGCCACGCGCAGGGGGTGCGGGGTGACGCGGCAAAATACAGAGTAATAAATAACAGAGAGAGCAAAAATTTGTTAGCTTTTCTCTTTTTGTGTTATTTTTCAAGATTTGTAAAATTCGTAGAACAAATGTTATTAGAATTGATGTGGAAAGGCTGCCTGCAATAGGTGATGAGCTAATTTATATTAACCCTGTATATTAGTTCTTCATTGTCATATGCAGACAAAAGCTTCTTCAGTTAGTTTTACCATATTTTTACACCTTTTAGAAATTTTGTAATGTGAATTGATCTATTTGAGATACGCCATGGCCACCGTCCATTTTACTATACTTTGGATCTCGTTTAAAATCGTAATACTTTCACCAAAAGACTGAGCGATCCTTTATATTTGGATCGTCAAAATGTTTTCTAAACGAAGATAAGGAATTGTATCTAACCACATTTCTTTGTATTTTTTTATACTTTTGATATTGAAATTTAATGCAAATTTTAAGCATTATGGATGCAAATTAAAGATTTATGTATTAAAAATGTTTTTCTTTTTAACATTAAATAACCCTTAAGCTCAGCACAGAAGAGAAGTGTGTCACATATAGTCTCATATGACACACTTTTATTCTGTGAAAACAATCTGTGCAAATAAAAGGCAAAAAATCATCATCAGCACAACTCTTTGTGGCTTGGTGGTAGGATCCCTTCTGGGTCCGCCTGGCTAGTGACCACCCTTTATATAAAGTCTGCCGCCAAATGTTACCGCTCCGGCGGTAATGTGTTCCGGCAATATTGTATAAAGAGCCAGTTCCTTCCTAAACCCGTGTGCTTTCATCTTCGACCTCATCGTCACTTACCATCAGGTGAGATTGAGGTCAAACGCGGGTTTAGTCACTTATAAAAAAAAAAAAAAAGCTAGCCCACTACAGGGCTATGATTGTCTCCTCTGTGTACCATAAGTCACCAAGCTGGCCCAGTGCTGGTTAATTGATGACAAAATTTTCAGGGTGCCGAAAAAAATATTTAACAAACCCTAATAACTACGGCACCTTCAACACCCTACACACGGAACTCGCCGCAAAAAATCCTTGTACCGACCCGGCCGAGCGTTGCGTTAGGTACCTACTTTATCGATTGTTGTACAGGAAGACTGGTGGGTCACTTTCGAAATTTGAGGACGTGATAGTTTGAGATCATACTTGAAGAGAAAAAATTTAATCTTACTAATATTATAAATGAGAAAGTTTGGATGTACCAATGTCTGGATGTATAGATGTTTGTTCCTCAATCACGGGAGAACGGATTTGGATGAAATTTGGCATAGTGATAGTGTACAGTCTGGAATAGCACTAGCACTTTTTATTCCGAAATTCCCGCGGGATTCGAAATTGCGCAGGTAAAACTGCGCGCATCAGCTAGTAAAAATAAATATAAGGTACTTATTTACTGAGTAAACTTAACCGAAAGTTAAAGAATTCATTACGCAACGCATGATTACAATAGGTATAGATGGACGGCTTCACGAAAGGTCGTCGAACTAGTAAAACTCTTTATTTATTTATAGGGAATTCTGCTGAAAAATTAAGTTTAATTATTTAGTTTTATAATTATGATCACAAGAGAAGTTATACCTCTGATCTGAAATTCTGATGTCTATGTCACAAAACAATTAACATTAAGATACTGTGGAAAGACACTTTCGGTTATTTGATATTCAGGTGTCTTCGAGCCAATCTAGCCACAGATATCTACAATGTAAGCCTGTAGAACGACACGAATCAATCTGATCTGATTATCGATAACATGTACCTTTTTTTTTTTTTTTACTGGAGGAAAACGTGCAATGACCTCCCCGACCACCCAAGGGGGAGCGGCGGGGTATGTGGGGATGATCCGGCAGATGGCCGGACCCACCCACTAAAAACCTCCAGGTGTACCTCATCCGCCATAAGTGGAGCTCACGGTACCGCCATTGGCATTACCCGTGAGCCCCGGCGGGTTGCACTCAGCCTCAGCCGAGCGCCCTCCGACGACGGAAATGGTCCAGTACACAAGACCATTTCCCCACCATAGCCCTAGTAGCCGCATCAGGTCCCCTCACCCGCTACGGCTGGCTATCGGGAGGGAGAAGGTGAGCGTATCTCCTTCTCCGTCCCCCCCTCCGCCTACGGCGGATCGGTGCCGAGGAGGCGTCATCCTCCCGGCATCGCTCCGCTGCCTCCTTCTGCGACATTACGTCCTCGCAGAAGGAGGTCATGGCCACCCAAGCCTCTCGACTCCCCAACATGGCCTTTACCAGGCTGGGAAGCGAGAGGTCCCCTCCAATGACAGACGTCAAATCGTGCCGCTGCCGACCCCACGCTGGACACACCGCCAAAGTGTGCTCCGCCGTGTCGTCGGCCGCCCCACAATGGTGACACTCTGTCGTCACCTCCCTCCGGGCAACTCTGTGCAGGTAGTGACCGAAACAACCATGTCCGGTCAATACCTGCACAAGGCGGAAGGTCAGAGTCCCCCACCTTCGCTGCACCCACTCAACGAGGACCGGACGAATCGCATCGATCGTCCAGGCTCCGTGAGCGGGAGCGACGAGGGTCTCTTCCCACCCCCTAAGGAGTGCCCTCCTGGCACTCCTGCGGACATCGATAACATGTACCTATAAGTGTCTTCGATCCAACCTGGATGCAGATCTCTATAATGTTTTTTGTGAAATGACGTGACATGAGTCAACCTGACCTGAATCTCGTTTAGAAGTATGTTGATGAACATCGTCGGCACATTCTGGTAACGAGTGATAACGATGTAAGAATGTGGCACAGTCGTAATTTTGCCATAAATGAATATATCGTACTTTATGTACTATCCCTAAGATAGTGATATTGAGTCGAACCATCCTTTCAAAATGGAAACTAAGTTAAATTACCTATTATTAAAAATTCAAACCACAAATATTGGGCATTCTTTTATAGCCTGCTATCACTACAGGCCGATGTCTAAAAAATGGATGGGCCATATGAACCACTAGGTGACGTATATAGGACGATATAAGAGCATAAAATAAAAAATAAATAAAAAAAGTCATAAAACCAAAATGAAAGCAAACTAATTATTTCTTTTTAAGAAAAAGTGAACCGCATTCAAAAAACCAACCCACTAAAAATATTTAAATAATTTTTATAAACGCCATCCTATTCCTGTTTCTATTCCATCCATATTACTACCCCGTATAGTAAATTTCTGCCAAAAAATAATTAATAATAATGAACGTAATAAGAACATTAACAATTTATGTGGGTAGGTATTTACATAGTTTTTGAAGTCGGTGCCAAACCAATACAAGTAAGACTGCTGCCAAACAGAAAATTATAAGGCGAACGTATCAACGAAGTTACATCCACTCACGACGACGACGCGACGACGACGACGTGTGGCCCTCAAGTGTGTGCTTTGCGGTATTTTTTCCGTCAAAGAAAGTGTAGCACAGTGAATTGTCTGGCCCCTAAATTAGACAGTCTGTATTTTAGAGAACAGCGCCATCCCAATTGAGAACAGCGCCATCTTCGTTAATACGTTCGCCCTATAATTTTCTCTGTTTGGCAGCAGTCTTACTTGTATTGGTTTGGCACCGACTTCAAAAACTATGTAAATACCTACCCACATAAATTGTTAATGTTCTTATTACATTCATTAATATTAAATAATTTTTGGCAGAAATTTACTACACGGGGTAGTAATATGGATGGAATAGAAACAGGAATAGGATGGCGTTTATAAAAATTATTTAAATATTTTTAGTGGGTTGGTTTTTTGAATGCGGTTCACTTTTTCTTAAAAAGAAATAATTAGTTTGCTTTCATTTTGGTTTTGGTTTTATGACTTTTTTTATTTATTTTTTATTTCATGCTTTTTAGTTTTAGGTTTTTGTTTTGGATTAGTAATTAGTTTTTTCATAATTAGGTTCTACAGTTGTAGATATTAGTAATAGCTTTTTAGTGATAAGTTTTGGGCTAGTTTTGGTATCAGTAACTACCTACTTCTTCTTGTAATGTGATGTTTTGGTACTGTAAAGTTATGACTTTGACCTACCTACTATTGTTATATACGTTTTACCTGTAGGCCTAGGTAGAAAAATATGGAGAAGGACGCTTTAAGAAAGAAGAGGAATTAAATCCCAACGAGAACTAACGACGACTTGATGCAGCACGAGATGGTCTTGTCTAGGTATCGCCAGCATGCTCGTGCTGCAGAAACTGACAAACGAAAAGAGATTCGCTTAAAACAATCTTCGTGCAAAACAGTCAGCTAAGAACTTATCCAAAGCTTATCACTAAAAAATCTATCACGTTTATCTACAAATATGGAAACTAACTTACTATGAAAAAACTAAAAGCTAGCCCTAAATTAAAAGTAAGTAAAAGGTAAAAGGTTCTCCTAAATGGGACAAATACCCTTTTAAAAACCGCATCAACATCGGTTCAGCCAAACGCAAGATAATCGATGACAAACATAATTAACATACAGGTTAAACTCCTCTTTGTAAGTTGGCTACTTTTAATCAGAAGTTGTGCAGGTAAATCTGCGGGAAACTGCTAGTATTCGGTAATTATTCGGCAAATCAATCAAACATTCGGCTGAATACAAATGTTGTACGAAATACGAATGTTCGGCCGAACATTCGGCTCATCTCTCATACAAAATAAACAGATAAATTGAGAACCTTATTTTTTTAAAGTTGTTTAATATACTAAAACCTTCTTCTAAACATGACGAATCTTTTTCTGAAAACCGCGTCCAAATCGGTTCAGCCAAACGTGAGAAAATCGCGGACAAACATACATACATACAGGTCAAACTGATAACCTCCTTTTTTTGAATTCGGTTAATAATAAGATTCAGCACTATGCCGTCACTTGTAAGCTGTCCCACTGAGTGTTGGCGATAATTCAAAAGTGCAGGTAGAGTGTGTACATTGTGGTCATATATTTTTGTACGGCATTTTTACCATCGATAGATCCATGAAAAATTATACGAAAGTGCGCAGTCCCGTAAAAAAATGGTGCGCCACAAAGTCGGTAATTTTCTTTTTTTGATTTTCTGACAATTTCCAGGGTCAATTGGTCATTTCATTCTATACGGCATCAGTTTCATACTGTTTCAATACAGCTTCTTATCCATTATTCCGCAACGCCTGACAAAAATCATGCGACAAGGGAAAAAAATCGAGGGTAGAATCCCCTCTCTATCCGTGGTCAGGGGGGTGATTTCAAACAAAATAAAATTAATTTATTTTGAAAGTATTTAATGCATAGATAATATTTTTTTACATGCCGGTTTGTAGGGGAAAAAAACTCAAGGAAAAATCCATAGAACGAAATGTAATGAAAATATTATGTCAGAAGTGGAAGGTGACGTCGTGGAATATCTCTCTGTAAATAATGTAATGGATACAGAACACGTAACATCATACCCTGTCGAGTTTCTTAACTCTCTAGAATTGTAATAGTGGATTTTAATGTTTTCTTTTAGTTTTAAGTGTTTTACATGCTGTCTGTTTCCCAAAGATGATAATAATATAAATTATCAGGTGTGCCTTCCCATAACCTGAGGTTGAAAGTTGGTAGCTATGCAACGGCACTCGATTGCAAATTACGCACTTGGGGAAAAACATCGTTAAAGGAACAATTATGACTGGAACGGCAAAAGGAGAAAATGTTCTGATTCCGCGTATTCCCATTATTCCAACAGACTTGCCGTTCCAGTTTAAAAGAGTGTAGTTCCCTTTAAAACCCGCCTTTGCAATGACTATAAATAAAAGTCAAGGTCGGACACTGAAGGTAGCAGGTGTGCACTTAGAGAAAAACTGCTTTTCCCATGGGCAATTGTATGTGGCGTGTTCCCCAGCGCATGTACGACCGGCTGGTGTAGCTGTAACATACATTGCCTTCTATGTCAGAGGTCCTGGGTTCGAATCCCGGCGGCGGCGGATATTTGTGTGATGAACACAGATATTAGTCGTCAAGTCATGGATGTTTATATGTTTATTTAAGTTTATTCTAACAAAAATATGTATTAATATTGTCTTAAGTTTTCGCGATTCATACTATTAAATAAAACACTTTTTAACCGGATTTATCGCGTATATTTACATTTTTAATTTTGACTCGACGTTTCGGTGTCTTTTCAGACCCCGTGGTCACGAGCGACTGAGGTGTCAAGCGTCGGATTGATAGATTGAAAAAAGTTATACATCATCATCTCCATCTGTTTCTCAGTCTTCGAGCGTAGCGTTCGGGATTGACACAAAACGAGCTGACAGTATCTTGAGTTACAGGTCGTGCAGCTTGCTGGATGTTAGATTTAATGTTTTTCAGGATAGGGTCCCATGTCGGTGATAGTTTCCAACCATCTTCTCTATTGAAATTAGGGTGTTTTTTAATTTCAATCGCTTCTCTGATCATTCTAGGAATGTAATGCTTCTCTCTAGATAAAATTTTCACAGAGTCAAACCTTAAGTAGTGGTTGGGCTTGTCCATGGAATGCTCACAAACTGCAGACTTTGAAGCTCTTCGATTTTTAATATCAGCTATGTGTTCTTTTACGCGGGTTGATACGTTTCTTTTGGTTTGACCAATGTAGGAAAGCCCACAGCCGCAGTCAATCTTGTAAACACCTGGGTCTTGTAAAGGGATGCTTCGCTCAGTTAAATGCAGCATCCCTTTACAAGACCCAGGTGTTTACAAGATTGACTGCGGCTGTGGGCTTTCCTACATTGGTCAAACCAAAAGAAACGTATCAACCCGCGTAAAAGAACACATAGCTGATATTAAAAATCGAAGAGCTTCAAAGTCTGCAGTTTGTGAGCATTCCATGGACAAGCCCAACCACTACTTAAGGTTTGACTCTGTGAAAATTTTATCTAGAGAGAAGCATTACATTCCTAGAATGATCAGAGAAGCGATTGAAATTAAAAAACACCCTAATTTCAATAGAGAAGATGGTTGGAAACTATCACCGACATGGGACCCTATCCTGAAAAACATTAAATCTAACATCCAGCAAGCTGCACGACCTGTAACTCAAGATACTGTCAGCTCGTTTTGTGTCAATCCCGAACGCTACGCTCGAAGACTGAGAAACAGATGGAGATGATGATGTATAACTTTTTTCAATCTATCAATCCGACGCTTGACACCTCAGTCGCTCGTGACCACGGGGTCTGAAAAGACACCGAAACGTCGAGTCAAAATTAAAAATGTAAATATACGCGATAAATCCGGTTAAAAAGTGTTTTATTTAATAAAAATATGTATTTATTAAATATGTATGTTTATATATTTCTTAAGTATATCAGTTATCTAGTATCCATAACACAAGTTCTTTAAGAAACTTAATTTGGGCTAGATAATGTTGTGTGAGTGTCAGAAATATTTATTTATTTATCTAGCCCCCAAAACCTGTACATATTGTCAAAATACGGTAAAACAAAAAACGTAGTCTATAGAAACGTATTGTAATAAAATATCGCGTCTATAAACATATATTCCTACAATATACACGTCCTTAGTAAAAAATGACGCGGACGAAGTCGCGGGTAACAGCTAGTTATTTTATAAATCAATGTTGACTAGTGAGTGATAATTATTGCAAAAATTACAATTATGTTCGTAAGTAAGTAGTTAGTATAATAAGTAAATACATTTTTTACTTTTCTGACAAACAGGATATTATTTGACTTCTAAAAGAAGATGGTGAAACATTAAATAAGTCTACATTTTCAAAAAGCTTATAATAGGTGTTGATAAGACGATGCAAAGGCGCGCGCCGGCGTTGTTGGTGCGGCTCGGAGCAGTCGCGAATAGCCGCCACGCGCGCGCCCTGCGACGATGGTAATTGCGGGGCACAACATAGCTTTTATTTATTAGCGTTCTACAATCGATTTGGGCTCGGCAGATTTTAAATAACATTACTGCTCCTAGCAATATTCGACGTTTTTGTAAAAATTATAATTTAAATTTGAGCATTAAGTACTTGCGAATAGGAAAGCTCATTTCTATTACACCGATAATTTATGGCGCGTGAATACTTATTTTGTACTCTTTCTATCATATCATTATATTTGTTGTAGGTTATAGGGATTCCAAATTTGGGTTGCATATTCAACCTGAGGTCTTAAAAGTGAACAGTATATAGGGCAAGATACACCGATTCCTTATGAAAATTTCTCGAGTTCCTCATTATTAACCCGTACATTTGAGGAGCTTTATTTACAATTTTTAGTATGTGTACATCCATGTGAAGTTTTTTTTTCCAAGCAGAAGTTTTATTTCTTGAAATGTGTATGAGGGACCTCGAAAACCAAACAGGATAGTGTGTATTTCTGACTTGCTTGATTGGAACTTCTTCATTAATACATGCCATATTTTCGTAAAACACATCTACGGCTTGAAATACCGGTAAAGGACTCAATAACGAAATCCAATCGATATCTGATAACTTCATATTAATAGTTTCGTAGTTAAATTCATTAAAATTATATTTGACCATCATTAATCTTGTCATGCAAGTCGTGTTAATGTTAAATGGGAGTAAAACAATAAAGGGGGGATGATAGGGGTCCACTTTGCACAAAGTGTCATCTGATGAAAGAACAGTACACTCAATGTTACAAATGGAATGGTCTAATATCTTATTAAGAGACCAACCTCGAGACCAACTAGCTCCTAAGCGACAGCCAATATGGTTTCCGCAGTGGACGCTCGACCGGTGATCTTCTCGTGTATGCCACACACTTATGGAGTGAGGCCTTGGAGGGTCATGGTGAAGCAATAGCTGTTTCCTTAGACATATCCAAGGCCTTTGACTGGGTCTGGCATGATGGTCTCTTAAGCAAGCTTCCAGCATATGGCATACCGACCGGGCTCTGCGACTGGATATCTGATTTTCTGACGGAATGGTCGATTCGAGTAGTCTTAGACGGCTACTCCTCTGACCTAATGGCGATTAATGCCGGGGTATCTCAGGGATCTGTTCTCTCTGCAACTTTATTCTTGCTGCACATTAATGACCTCCTAACACCAGGCATTATTGGATATGCTGATGACAGCACTGTTGTTGAGAGATATATATCCAATGCGCGAACGAGCGCCCATGAAATCCAGGTTTTGAGAAGGTCTATGATTGAGCGCGTTGATTCGACCTTGCGGAATGTGTCCGATTGGGGCGAATCTAACCTGGTCAAATTCAACGCCTCTAAAACACAAGCGTGTCTATTCTCCGCAAAAAAGAGCACCTTTACTTTTACGCCCACTTTCCGGAATGTGTCTGTTCCCATCACCGACCAACTAGGGCTTTTGGGCGTCACCATAACGTCCAAATTAAACTTCGGTCAACAAATTGAGTCTATGGCAAAAACGGCTTCAAAAAAATTGGGTATCATCTCGAAGGTCCGGCGGTACTTCAGCCCTGAACGGCTGCTCAACTTATACACAGCCCAAGTGAGGTCGTGCATGGAGTACTGTAGTCACCTTTGGGATGGTTCTGCCAAATACCAGCTCGAAGCGCTAGACTCTGTTGACCGAAGAGTCCGTAAAATCATAAATAACAACAACCTTACAAATAAAAAATTTAAGAAGCTAGAGCATCGTCGTAAGGTTGCTTGTTTGACAGTATTTTATCGGCTACATTTTGGTGAGTGTGCGAGTGCTCTTTTTGACCAAATTGAACCCACCCCTTTTTACCACCGGACTACCAGACGCAGACAGAACTTCCATCCCTATATAGTGGATTTACCAAGAAGTCGAACAAAACGCTTCGATAGTTCCGTTTTGGTACGGATTGCCAAGGAGTGGAACAATCTGCCTGCGTCTGTTTTTCCTGACTACTTAAAAGTTCCACTACAGTCCTGGAACTTTTAAGTGTAGAGTGAATAGGTTTCTCGTGGATGGACGTGTAACACCATAGTCTTCATGCGCACTTTCCATCAGGTGGCATGGAAGACAAACGTCCTATCCTTCCAATATATAAAAAAAGAGAGTTTTTAGTATTATTAAATTGGGCAGCGCCCAATCAATCAATATATATAAAACTGTTCCGTTACTGACTGAGTGACTGACAGACAACGTACAGCCGTAACTACTGGGCGTAGAGAGCTGAAATTCGGAACATACATTCTTTAGGGGATGTAGGGGTGCATTAAGGAAGGGATTCCCGAAATTCCCACGGGAACGGGAAATATAGTAAGGTGAGTGGGGGGAAGATGGAAAACGGGGTAAGACAGAAAGTCAACAATAACGCCACATCTAGCAGATTTTTTGAAGTCTTTGTAGCACTGTTTAAGCCGCCATTTATATTATATTTATATTTTCTCCTATGTCATAGTCAATGTTTGTAGGTTATTGCACAGAAACATGTTTTTTTTTACAAAATTATACAATCTGGCTTTTTGCGTGTTTCTTCAAGTATTTTTATCTTACCCCGCATCCTGTAACTATCATTAAAAGCTAGGTACAACTGATTCTTTTGGATACTTAATAATTACTATTTTTACCTTTGAGTTATTAAATACATTTTTTGCCATTACTCGTATTTTAGGAATTGAAACAATTTTCTATCTTTACCCATTACATTTTGATGGGGTAAGATGAACATATCAATTTTCGAGTAAGATATTTGGAATAATATTATGCTACCAAATATGACAAATGTAACATAATCAGATTTTTTGTTTGTTTCTGATTTTGCCTTTAACTTTTATTATCAATTTTACTTTAAACAATCGCTCAGCAATGTTTGAGAACATCCACTTCGATCTTTCCCCGGTGGGGTAAGATTGAAATACAAAAATCAAAATATTTGTCTTGTCTTTGTTTCCTTAGGCGTTTTGATGCTTGAGTCTGTTATTTTGTTTCAGGGCATTAAATTCCATAGACTAGTATTGACCAAGAATGTATGTCATGCTCGTAAACGATTTTAGAAAATAGTTTGATCTTTCCCCGTCACCTTTCCGTCTTTCCCCTGTTTTATTTTTGTCCATTGCAAATGATTGCAAGTGTGGCACTCATTTCTTTATAGATTTAAATGAAATTTAACAAACTAGTTTAAAAATATACTCTCTGGTCGTCATCCACAATACATCAAGTTTAAATTTTGATTAATATGTAGTGTTTCACAAGGATTCAAAAACAACACTACTCATCTCATTGAAAACCCGTTCGATCTTGCCCCCACTCACCTTGTTTTTTAAATTTGTATGAAAAAATCTTTTTCCTTAAGTGCGCGGATGTGATACTTGGTATAAAGGTTCTTCAATAGGTGTCTGATTGTATTATGAAAGGAATTCCTTAAATTCCCACGGCGTCGGGAAAAATTAGACTTTTATATTTATACGCGTACGAAGTTGCGGGAAAAAGCTCGTGTAGCCATAAAATTAGAAAGATATTCACATACTTCAGAAGAGTCACAACAAGTTAGTTCGTTTTCAAGGATAGTACTATTTGTCCATGTGACGTCTGGCAGATTAAAATCGCCAACCATCATAAAATTCTCAAAGTTAGAGCATCCATCAAAACATATATCAATAACGTTTGAAGTATACAGGGTGGAATTTTTGAATGCCCTCTGGAGGGAAAGTGCAAAGAAATAAAAGTGCATTCAAAGGTTTTCGAAAATTCGCTCGCTTCACCCGGGATTCGAACCGACTAAAATCTGTAAAATTGACAAACTGCAATTTTATTGCAACGTCGTTAGGGTCAATCACAAGAATGAAATCTCTCTAACATACTAGGTGGATCTAATGCAAGTAAAACCATGAAATCTTCATTTTTAGATTTTAGTTGGTTCGATTTCTTGGTTAAGCAAGCATAATTATATTGAATTGATGGGTATGTTTCAAAAGGCGTCTGAGAATAATAGGATCTGGGATTGAGAGTAGAGATCTCATATATATTGGTCTAAGGACCTGTCGGGGAAGAAAGGAATACAGAGAAGAGGTTGAGAGGGGACAGTTAAAAAAGATGTGGTCAGCTGTCCCAGGTTCCAGTCCGCGATCACACAATGGGGAATTACGAACGCCGATTTTGTTTAGACAAACAGGAGAGCAGTAATGGCCTAGCCTCAGTCTACAGACAACTGAGGTGGACTGTATATCTGCAGCTTTAATTTTAAAAAACCAGGGCTCAGTAGGTATGTTTGGTTGAATCTCACCATAATGTTTGACTTTTAGATTGCAAGATCGGTCCCATGAGGAGCTCCAGGCAACATGTAGCCGTTCATTGACTAAGAGGCGGAGATCCCGAGCATAGCACATATAGTGATCCAAGGAACCAATTTGGGTGGAGTCTTTGGCGAAGGAGTCGGCAGCTGTGTTACCGGCAATGCCTGAATGTCCAGGGATCCAAGCCAGGACAACATTTAACGAGTTACTACTGCAAGAGATGATGGAGTTCCTGATTTGAAGGAGGATAGGGAATTTTGAGCCTAGCTTGAACGGGTTGGCCTTCAAAGCAAGGAGACAACTAAGGCAGTCTGAAAGTATAATGGCATTAGTGATAGTATTGTCAGCTACATATTTTAGCGCTTCAAGTCAAACCCAAAGCAATTGATTCGCCAGTAAAGACCGAGGCTTGCGGGGGCATTTTTATAAGATAGGAGCAAGGAATATTTTGGGATCCAGACGGCCGAGCCAACAGCGCCTGATGGGGATAGTTTAGAGGCGTCTGTGTATACAGGGTTGATTTTTGTTCACCAGCCAAATTTAAATGTTAGTTTCTTTGATACGATATAAATGAACCTGCATATCTAATTTAGCGTCGCTCAGTACAAAAAAGTAGAAATATGGAACCACAAACTTTAAAAAAAATAGTCACTATTGATGAACATAGCTACTACGACGCGGCATTTTCTTGATAATACTACGACGTAGTACTACAAAATGTGTGTAGTAGTCATCTTTATTTTAATGGTAATTTAGATTGACCATGCCTTGGTTAATACGTTAGCGGATAAATGGATTTCCTTGTGAAAAAATAAATATATTTGTTTTGCAAATATCGTTTCTTTAAATGATACTTATTTTATAAAAAAAAATTGGCCGATGACTACAAATCAACCCTGTATTTGGGTCCAGTTCAGCCATCTACCTTCCACTGCTCTGAGGAAAAGAGAGTATGCTTCGGGGTGCTTTTTAGGTATTCCGAGGTCTGTCACAATGGGAGGACATAATATTAAGGACTCATAAGGGAATGAGTAGAGAGGATTGAAAGACCGGGGTGGGGACACGTTAAAGCTTTTGGAGCTAGAAACTAGACGTGGAGGAGTCTTGTTTGTCCAGTATGAATTTGAGAAACAAGATTTAAGGGATAAATGAAAAAAATGTGTTAAATAAAAATCACCTGACCAGGACTCGAACCTGGGACCTCTCGTTTGCTGGACGAGTGCTCTCCCTCTGAGCTACCGGGGTCTGGCGGTACGCCTCGAAATAACTTAACACATTTTTACCCACGACGGAACGGAGACGGTATATGCGTTTGGGGTGAGAGGGTGTTTGTGCAAACCAATGTTACCATTTATCTCCAGAACCACTGGTCCGATTTTAATGCGGTTTTCAGTAGTCGCTTTGGATTTGATTGGTGCATGTTCTTAGATAGGTGTAGCGGTAGCAACTCACCAGGGGGCGCTGCAGTAAACATTTGTTTGTAAATGCCAATGTTACCGTTTATCTGCAAAACCATTGGTCCGATTTAAATGCTGTTTTCAGTGATCGCTTTGGATTTGATTAGCGCATGTTCTGAGATAGGTGTTACGGAAACAACTCACCAGGGGGCGCTGCAGTAAATATTTGTTTGCAAACCATTGGTCCGATTTGGATGCCGTTTTCAATAATCGCTTTGGATTTGATTGGTATAATGTTATATGATATCGTGTTACGTTACAACAAAGCCCCAGCAAAGTTGAGCCACCAGCAAAGTTGAGTTGTAAATACTTATTATAATACTTCACTATGTATTAAAATAAACTACATGGGTTTTCACATTAGAGGGCTGATGAGGAACGAGGTGTTGTATAATGTAATGTATGGTACCTATATTAAGCGCTTTAAAAAGTTTGAAATAAAAAACAAAATAAAAATTTGGAAAAACCCACGACGCGACGTTTAAAAAGTAATTGAAAAAGAACACAATAATTTAAGATCCCCCGACTGAAATGATTTATGTGACGAGAGATAATTAACGTGAAAAGCTTTTGTAAAAGTTCACTTGATCTCACAGAGAGTCGGCCATATTATGAACAACATACTATTCGTTTTCATAGCACTTCCCTACGCTTACTTATTCGGTTCTCGAAGATGTAGATGTCGCAATAACATAGGTATTCAACTCCCTATAAACTTTATAAGAAGAGCAAGAAAATCCGTCTGGGGCTGCCATCAATATTTAAAATTTCAATATAAAACTACAAAACGAATTCGTTCAATGGCAGATCTTAAATTATTGTGTTCTTTTTCAATTACTTTTTAAACGTCGCGTCGTGGGTTTTTCACAATTTTTATTTTGTTTTTTATTGTTTTTACGTTATATTGCTAAAGTAGCTCCATCTAATGGTATAGCTTTGAAGCTAAGACCACCCGAGACCAATTTCTTTACAGAAATTGTGAATCCCAGTTAAAGTGAAGCATTGCAATGTTTAATAATATTTTAAAGTTTTTGCATATAAAATGCTTAATTACTCTTAAATAAATGAAAAAATGTGTTAACTAAAAATCACCAAATATTATTTTACCGCCTATACTATTTATTTTACATATTCATAATCACGATATCAAATCGAGTAATTCTATCTATTATGTGCGCATGTAAGCTCACAAAATAGGATAAAATAACAAAATAATATTTATCTTGTCGATTCGAGTATTTATCGATGGTCGAATGCAAGCCTTGCTGCAGGGCTAAATTACATACACTAAGTACCATATTCCATATTCTAAGAAAATATCGAAAAAAGGCCCGATTTATCGTTGTCGACGGCAGCATGCTAGCCCCGCTGGACAGGAGACGACGCCTGCCTAAACCAGAGACTAAATTGTGAAATTATACAGATGTTGGTTAATTAAATGTGAACAAAATTATACAAGTAGACTTTAAGAAAACATCGGACTAAATAGAAAACAAAAAATAAATCACATTATTAGTTATATGACTCAATGCACGTTAGAAATACTATATTAAAAGTGAAAAAAAGGCGAAAACTCTCGGCGCTTATTTTTATTTTGTCAAAAGTACTCGTTATACATTTCGGCCGAAAGAATAAATACAAGACAGCAAATAGTGCTAATATCATGTCACAGCACAGCCAGCAATATCATTTTCATTGACAAATGGCAATTTCTTTAGCATACAAGTAATGGAATCTATTTCTTTTAATTCGAAACAAGTGCAGAGTCCCACTAACTTCTCGCAATGTCAGGACAGAAGACGATTGCTTAAACCTGAGACTGAATTGTGAAGTTAATTATAACACAATGCCTTAATAAACACATCATTAGAAAAGGGAGTCCTTGTACTTCGACATACCGCATATTACGCATTACTTACATCCGATTCGAATCCGAGAACTTTTTATACGTTAGCTTAAGTACTGCATCCGGCATTACTCATCAGGGACTGGACAATCCCTTTATTTGATTAAGCCTATTGATAGGGTAAGCCTATCGATGTAGTAACACTTTTGAATAAAGTTAAATACTTATGCGCTTACCCAATCATAAAGGGTTTAAGAACTTTACCATTTAAGCGCTTACCATGTAGGTAATAGGGTTACTCTTTTTCTATCTTTTTGCTTTTTTTGATTGCGCGTAGAGATTAAATTTGTTGCAAAAAAAAAATCAAAAAGTTTGCAATATGAGACAGGTACATGGGCTTTGCAACAATTGCTCACATTAAGACAGTCAAGCCTGCCCGCTATCATACACAGGATGCTTTTGGTGCTCCCTCGCATGCGCCGCACCAGAGACGCACATCTTTTGCGCATGGTAGCGTAGAAGCAGTCAATCCGGGCTAACATCCCTGACGTATTACAGTAGCGAGGGAGCCTCATCAGCACCCTGAACGCATTGTTATATTGAACGCAGAGTGCGTTATAAGTCTTTTGTGTATAAAACTCCCGCAGGCTGCTCGTATAGAAACAAGTGCAGTAAGACCGAAAAAGTGTATATGTTTAGACTTTTTATTTTAAACATCTTGTACAAAAGATAACCGTGAAAGTATAATTAGATCATTATGTGATCAGTTTTGAATATTAAATGGTCTACTCTTGCTGTTAAAATTTGACTTATCTATTCTTAAGTGAAATAGATTGTCTGTAATTTGTGTCGAATTTTGCTATTACAGGAGCCACCATATTTAACAATTTTTCAATATCACTGTTAGTCATTCGAAAAGCATCCAAAAAACTTCTACTACTTACAATATCATTTGGACAAGTGATCCTTGGCTTTAAAAACTGCCGCATCCAGATTCTTCTGCGTTTACGTCTCCGAAATAACAGCACGAGTGACGTCGTGCTAGCCAACAAGTCCTCTTCTGGATACATTTCAAAACGACTTACCGGCGATCGACGGCCAGTCGATGTCGAGCGACGGCCCGTCGAGGTCGATCTATCGGTCGAACGGTATCCATCGATAGTTTAAAGCTACCAGCAGGTACCGGAACCGCTTACCCTTAAAGAGGTTTTTGATTGGGTTTTTCATAGACTTCTTTTAAAAAACCCTATCAATTTGGTAACCGTATCGAAGACTTACCCTAATTTAAGGCTTACCATATCAATAGAGTTAGCTTCATGTAAGCAGTAAGCCTATCGAAAACCCTATTGAAGGTTACCGATTCAATAGGGTTTTAAAACCTGCAGGCAAATTTAATCTCTAAGAATATCAAATTATCAAAAATATCACCATCTATTCAATCTCGCACTTCGAATTATACTTCCGAATTCAACAGCATGCGCGGAAAAGAGATAGAAATAGGCTAACCCTATCACAGGGTAAGCGCATCCGAAAGTAGTTAACTTTATTCAAAGTGTTACCACGTCGATAGGCTTACCATATCAATAGGGTTACACTTCCATAAGAGCAAAGTGTAAGATTTTGGTAAGGTTACCCTACCAATAGGCTTAATCAAATAAAGGGGTTTTCCGCTCCCTGGCTACCAGACCTATCGATAAACGTCGATCGATGGAATTGATTGATTGGTTAGTCGAACGGTATCCGTCGATCGACGAAAGCTACCAGACCAGTCGCCAGACGTTGATCGATTGGTGTGGTAGCACCCTAACATAGCGTATGAGGTATCCAATGTTTATAAGTCACTTCATGCTTTATCCAAAGCTTTAAGTTTCGGAGCAAAATCATCCCAAAGGTGACTGCAGGACTTTACCTAAGATCGTCACAAGGCAGCGTATAGTCAAAGTCGAAATAATCTTTTTTGTAAGCACTTATCCACTTGAAATAAGTCCCATGATTTACAAATTGAAATTAATTCACGCCACTCACAATTGCGTCCGTATAGAAGTGGAAAAAACCAAAGACTTTTATCGTCCGTAAATATTCAGCTACGTAGTAAACTTTTTTTACTAGTCTGTATTGGTCAAAGGCAGATAGGAAGAATAAGGAAAAAAACATCCACACGCCCTTACGACTGACACAATTGATGATAGACTACTCAGACAAGAATGGATCATATTAATTGCAATGGTGTAACAAAAAAAGTCAGTCAGAAATAAAGTTGCCCAATTATCGGTCCTTCAAAAAGTCTGACGTGGGCGGGAAACAGTGTTCTTTCAACCTCCATCCTATCTTTATCGTGTGTTAAATAGGGTAAAAACCATTGAGTCATTATTAGTATGTATAGAGGATATTTCAAATAGATTTTGTCTTAACTACCTACTCGTATAAATTCGTCTGTGACGAGCGCTTGTCACAACAATCACGTCATCAAAGTAACACATTTTTTATTCGGTATAGCTTCTCTATACGTCGTATTAATAACTCAATAGTAAAAACTAAAACTACAGAGAGAAATAAAAGGTCATTGTGTCAAACTTTTACTTATTTTATTATTCTATATTCCAATTGTAAAAGGGGGAACCAGTCATTCGCTAACACGCCCGACACTACTTGTCTACTGATCTCAATCATTTACACGTTTAAAGTAACATTAACCAAAATTAGGTTAAAAATACACAAATACACATTTAATGTTGATTATATCTAGCTTAAGATTAAAAGTTTGAACGAATACAGAGATCTGATTGAAATATGAACAGAAACAACGGAACTTAGGAATAATTGCAACCCGTTTTGGGAGTTACAATGAATCTTCGAATAGTGATTATAATAGGTCACTTGTTAGTAGACTAGACAATTACTCGGCATAAAATTAATAAATTAAATTTACTTTTGTATCAGATAATAACTTTACTATTACAATGGAATGAATCAATAGTAATTTACTCATTTTGTGTACTGTTTATTGAAAAAAACATTGTCATATTAATATATGTCCAGTAAATTATGACCATATTATATTTGTAGTCTCTATTCGAAGATGCATTATGAAATCTTTATCCGCTCAAACTGTGGCTTATATTACTCACGGACCCAGTGACTTGAAATCGGCCACAAATTCAAAAACCCAAGAGACAAAGCACCTAAACTGGACTTATGTTAAATTATATACTTTTTCCATTTAATATCGCAAAATTAAAAAATAAATCATTTTATTATGATTAATTCACGCTAAGTTTAATTTGAAACTGCCGATTGGGTCGATTGCACACATTGACATTATTGATTATAACTACTTATAATTTTTATAAGAATGGGAAACTAAAATGCTGCCAGTAGTAAATAATATAAACTAAACAGTAATATAACAGGTAAGCTCATATAATTTTGTCTTTAATTTGCCGAAGGAGTGATCAACATAGGAATTACGAAGTTACACATATTGTCAAGCCTGATAGAGAATCACCCATAACTCTGCGTCATTTTATTAATTATACACAGTACGCCTTAGAACTAGATGAAAACTATACTTGAAATATTCCAGTAGACATTATACAAATAAAACAATCCAACACTTAGGTATGGAAACAATAAGATTGTGTATAGAATAGAGTGCAAAAATAGAATTTTTGACGCTGTGTGTACTTTGAAAGGCGCTCATTTTAAGATGAATAAATATTAGACCGATTTAAAAAATATACTTTCCGATAGTACATCCTAAATTTTAGTGCAATTAGCCAAAACTTTGTACAATATAATGCATTAATACCTTAAAAAATAAAAAAATAAAATGACTGGTCAGCGCGTTTACAATCATTCGCGCGCTAAATTAACTGCATCAATAATTTCGTCACATGTGAAAACATAAAAAAGGGCATCCTAAACGATATCTTTTCGGGAACATAAAATAACAAATTAAGCACAAATGCATAAACAAATGATACAATATCGTTCACGCGAATGATTGCAAAAGTTTAATAATCTGATAATATAACCTAAAGACAGGCATTAAGAAAATAAAACATCCTTATATAAATTTCTATACTTTACTTTCGGTTACACTTATTTACTAGACAGAGTTATTTCTACAACATAAAAATTATATATTATGCCTTTGTCGCCTCCCTCTAGCCTTGAAGCTTAAATGGATTTTTATAAATTAAATATAAAAACTTACTTAAAGTAATGGGAATCGAGGAACAAAATAAAATGTAATGTGTAGGCTAGGTAGTACAGCGACTGGGCGATTATTCTAGAATATTCAAATTGTGTAGCTTACTTTACTATGTTGTGTTTTGTGGCCGACAGTCACTGCTCACGATGATATGAGCTGAAAGAAAAGTACAAATTAATACAAATATGTTTATTTATTTTTATTAGTAATAAATAATACAAATTATTATGCTCTTCTGAGATTGGATGTTTGCATGTGTTCGTAACAATAAACTAAATATACATATAAAACACTTGATTGTATTTTCAATGATAATCACACTTATATGACAGTGCATGCAGTAGTAAATATTGTCATGTGCAAAGTGTAATATAAAAACTACACACACTTTAACATGAAAAAGTTATCAAAGTGCGAAAAGCTTACTAAACTGCAATGCAACATAATTTTACCATCACAAATGTACGAGGGTAAATTGGTTAATTAGTTACATAAGATCCAAATTCCAAATTAAAAAAGAATATCAAAATAAAAACAGGCATGCATGCAAAATAAAAGAAATAAAATAAAAACTCTACCTTATAAAGAAAAGCAGGTTGTAATCGAATCAAATTCATTTCAGATATCTATTTTTTTCCACAATATATTATTATTGTAATAATATAGAACTATTTATCCTTTTTTATAAACTAAAGGTATTACTATATGTAGACATCTACACGCCTTCTTATCTCCTAACATCTTAAATACACTGTAACAAAAAAAAAACAAATCAAAATAAAATAAAAAAAATTCAAACATGCACAAGCACATACAATTAAAAATAAACAGGTAAGAATCTAACCTAACTCTAATCTAGCCTAACTACTCAATAATGTTACTGTACTTGGTCACCTGAAAAACATTAGGCTATAGTCTGGCGGGTAAAGGGTTAATACTAGTCATACAAAAAAAAAAATGACAAGTTAAGTATTCAGCTATCTTATGCAACTATTCAAATACATCACGGTCTCCGTGGTGCAGTAGTATGCACGGTAATGGGCCAATCGAGAGGTAGCAGGTTCGATTCCCGAACGGAACAAGAAAAAAGTCTTTATCATATGTATGTATTTATAGTATAGGTTCCACCCTTGTTCGCTACATGGTACCCCATAGCAGAAGCTATGCTTACTTTGGGGCTATGTAGTTGGCGTGATTGTCTGGGGATTTTATTTTTATTTTATTATCACACATCCTTTAAAGTCAAATACTAACTCTTAGGCGATAATTTCTGGCAGTGTTGCATAAGGAGCCATACTTTTCCAAACCCAAATGGCCCATCTTGAAACTCATTATCACTTAACATCATGTGAGATTGAGGCAAAACGCAAAATAGGTCGTATTTTTTATACCATTATGAAAGCTCCAAGTGAAAATAAAACAATGCATGTAATATCTAAATATAAAAGCAGTAAAGTAGAATTCGTAATAGAAAACATAAACTCGGTCCCACGCTGTTAAAACTTAGCAGTACTCAATGATTATAAGCTAGGCAGCAGTGCTAGCACGGATCTTTTGTCGATCGTAAGTTTACGAATGCTCGTATAATATGGAGACGGTTTTGCAAGCAATAATTGAAATCTGTCCATTGCCGCACGGTCAGCTTAAATAAATGTGTTCCTTGTTAATTTTGAATGTTTGTTCTACTCTTAAATAACTGTAAAATAAAAAAATACATTGTTACTAATAACTTGCAACCGACTCCATACTATACGAGCATTCGTAAACTTACGATCGACAAAAGATCCGTGCTAGCATTGCAGAAACTTGAACCATAATTCTAAGATATAAGGATATATTTAGTCTGCAAAGCTACAATAAAATACTTTCGCCTATGTTAAATCCTACACTTCTAACATGAGCGCTGAAACAGGTCTCGAGCGAAGCGACGAATCGTCTATTAGTCCAAGAGCTATTGAACAAATCATAAGTGTACAAATTTCTAACCTTACAGGAAGACCGAGTTGATGTGAGTTGTCTATGAGTTTGTCTATGGGCTGGATCAATTTAATAGACATGACAGGTAGATATAGTTTGTGAAGTCATGAATACCAGCTACCCAGCCAAACAATCAAACTCTGTTTGCATTGTACTATCGAAATAACTGAATCATGACCCAACTTGCTGAAAATTTGTTTGAAACTGTCAAACTTGTAAGGTCTATCACTTATATTGCACTTTCGATACTGTACGAATTCTGTGCTCATTAAATGTCAGTGTCGTATGTAATGATAACAAGTTCGTCACCAAGGAAACCTATCTTCCAGCGAATTTCGACCTACTAGCATTTAGACGGTTTGCCAAACTGAGCTTGTTGTGGGTCATGATTCAGTTGGTTTGATGGTATGAAATATATGAAAGAGGGAAAATTCTACATAAGATCTACATTCTCCATCTCTGACCTAATACACGCTAACTAAAGGCAGCAAAAAGAATTTAATGGGTTTAATCCAGTTATGAATTTCAATAAATTTTTCGTCACAATAAACTGTTGGGTCTATTTTATTGACTCCAATTGGATACTACTACTTTACTATATATCATAGATAACAGAGCATATACATTGTATTTTTTTAATAATCTTCAGGAACAGGTAAGGCCTTTCTTTATTAATACCTCACAGCCATATAACTCAAATACAAAGCAAAATACATTTTAAGTAGAAACATAAACAAACATTCATATACTGACCGACTTAACCGTGGCTTTAATGAAGTCCTTCTTGTGTGCGAGGTCAAAGTCTGGGTAGTGACTGTAGACTTGCTTGCAAACTGTCTTCATTGTGATCTGCTCGAGGTTGGCTCCTTCCAAGATCTGCTTCACGTATTTCTTGATCTCATCGTCCTGGTAGGAATGATGTATGTATGATGTATAATGAAATATAATATTAAATTACAATTATAAATGAAAGCTAAAGATTTTTTACATTTAAGAATCTTAAATTATTTTCACAATATTTAAACAGGTTAAACAATACAAAGACAATACTATTCCTATTTCTAGTCTCATTTCCATTCCTTCCTAAGTGCGAGCGAGACAAACGACGCAGACGCAGCGACGGCAGTTTAGCTGTCAATCTTTCAGAGACTCTGGCTTAATGGTGGGTTTCAATATTGTATTTTTATTCAAAATCCTTCTTTGTAAACACTTAAAAGTATGAAAACAAAATCCAGATTTGCTTTTGAATGAAAAAAAATTGGATTTTAGATTTAGATTCGATATTGAAACCCACCGTAAATCATTGAAAATATGGACTTTTAACTCCAGGGACTGCATATAGGTATGAATTTCTGACGTTAAATTGGGTGTATTTAAAAAAACTGTAAATGAATTCATGCCGAAATAATTCCTGTACCTTTTTTATTGTTGTAGCATAACTGTTTTTTGTTTCAGTTAACTGAAAGTTTCCAGTATAAATATTATACCCGGCGCAGCGAACCTTGATCGCTATGACACTGACAGTAATTTCCACAACATTACTGCCGTCACCGTGTAGTGCCGTCACCGTTACATTAGAATCGTATTATTGGAGGCGTCTAAAAATGGCATTTATTCATTTTTCGTAGCTATATTTCAATGAAATGATATGCCGTTGGAATTATAACAATTCATAACATTTGCAAGAAATTATCTCAATCACACTTTACGTTTACGTTCTGCAAAAGTTACTTCGTAGGGTATTTATTAAATCATACATTATGTTAGGTTATGTTGTGGAAATTACTGTCAGTGTCATAGGGATCAAGGTTCGCTGCGCCGGGTATACAGATATTGATTTTAAGTATTTATTTATAACAATATAGCGGATGCTTTAGAATGTTCGATAGTTTAGTTGAAGCCTATGAAGCGTAGGGACATAACTATGCTGACCTATACATTTCGGTACAGAAATTAAACAGGTTAAAATATTTCTGTACTAAAAACATCTACAGAAATTAATCCGGTATACATTATTTAGTTATTGATATAATTTAGTTAGATATTAATAACTTGTACAGGTATTGTGTTTGATGAGGCAGTACACTAATAAGGTTACTGAAATATTACTTGTACTAATTAAAAATTTCATACCAATATGCAGTCCCTGTTAACTCTAACTTAATATCCCAAGCACTTAGAAATTTGGTCTAGATTGCGCCTGTTAAGCGTGGTGTGATCTCCGGGGAATAAGAACAACATTATTCATTTATTTTTATCAAGAAATTTGTAAATGATCAGGAGTTGCAGGGGCAAAGATAATTGAAACGGCTAGTTGGAAGAAAACATTTCTCAACAAGTGTTCATAAAGATCAATCTATAATTATATAAAAAAGATGAAGAATTTGTTTGGTTGAACGCGCTAATCCCCGTAACTAACGATCGAATTTTAAAAAATCTTTTTGCATTTCTTGGGGAAGGTTATAGTTTCGGAAATTCCAAAAATTCAGCTGCTAGTTAAATATACTCACTGTGGGAGGACGCTTGGCCTTCTTATCCGCAGGGGTGTCGGAGTCGTCCCCGCTCTCCTCGTCCTCTTCCCCGCTCTCCTCCTCACTTCCTTCCCCGCTCTCCTCCTCTGAGGAAGCCTTCTTGCCCTTTTTAGCCGCCGGCCGGCCTTTGGGTGCTGGCTTCTTCTTGCCTGTTAGGTTTTCAAATTATATTAATTCAAGGAATTCAATAAATGCTATTGCTTCAGTACATCGCGACCTAGAGATACTGACTTATCGTGTAAATTATAATTGTTACCATTTAAAATAAGATGTTGCCAAACGTTAAAGTTGCAAAATGATAGTATTATCCTTTTCATATATCAAGGCTATGGGTTGGTAACTGAACTTAGGTACTGGAACATTTATTATGTGGGAAGGCGCTCGGCTCAGGATGAGCGCAACCTGCCTGGGCTCGCGAGTAATGCGAATAAAGGCGTTACCCTGAGGTCCACTTATGACGGATGTGGTACACCGATGGTTTTTGGGGTTAAAGTTCGAAATAACCCGGTCGCTCCCCTTGGCATAACCCGACCATAAGGACTTTCCCCAAAACAGAAAAAGGTAAATCTTTTTATACTAAAGTATGAAGTCATTATATACTTTTAAACAGTATTTTTCTACATTTATTAGTATAGCTCTTAAGCATTACAAAAAATGTGTCTCAATAAAGCAAATATTTCGGAATGCTTGAACAAGTTACCTGTGTAAGCCTTCATTGGATTTTTAATGCAGTTCTCTCCCGACATAAATATTGAGGTCTCGCATTTTTAGAATAACTAAGAACATTTTAGAAGGTGTGCCAAAAAAAATACTGAGTACGAATTTTGAGACAAGGCATAATAGTTTGCTATACAAAATATAACTACTAGATCTCATTCTACAGTTTTAGCTTTTCAGTTAACGCATTTCATTAATAATTTAGGCTCTTGCAGAATTAACAAGATTTTTAAAGAACCAGCTTTAAAACTGTGTTGAGTCTGGGTCTTAATGCTTACCACATGACGTGTCAGTTTTGTTTAATATTGCTGGTTTTTGTAAGTAAATAAAGCCCTACGCTAAAAAGTGATGAAATAAGGATCTTACCAGGGGGTGTAGCGGCTTTTCGCTTGACCGGCGTCGCTTTAGCGTTTGGTTTGGCGACCTGGCCCTTGCGGCCTTTGACTGGCGGCCGACCGCGCTTCGCTTTGGGCTCCTGAAAGTTATAGTCATTCAATATCGAAATAAACAAAAAAAGATACTCGTAGTAATTCATACCAATGCAACGAACGATTAGTACAAAATAGTACTGATAAATACCCTGGCCTAAAGTAGTAATAAGTGTTTAAGACGGTAGCTCGCCCTAAAATTTAACGAAAGTTCTGCTAACAGAGACAGAAAATAATTACTATTCCTATGAAGTTCACAATACTCGTTGGTATTACATCTATTTATTCTTCAATCGTCGGATAAAAGTTCTGACAAATACAGTATTACTTGGCGGAATGTTGTTTTACGATTTTTATAAATGTATGACAATGACACAAAATGGCCATAAATTTGAGATGAGCTGGAAGCTTTCGAGAAACACGTTATTCACTAGATAACTTTTATATGATCATTGAAAAATCAGGCCTTAGGATAAAGAACAAAGACGGATCCTTCGTTACGTGAAATAATGACCGTTTAGAAATCTAATCATCACTTTGGTTTAAAGTTTGTAGCGTTTTTAAAATAAATAAAATTCGTCCAAAAATTTAATTGTAAGTGCCAGACATACATAACATATAATATTCAAAATGCAATATCTTTCCGAGTAACGTTCGTCTACGAGTATTTTTTTGCACTGAGTTACTCAGGAATGAATTGAACAGTCTAATATGTTTTTGTTTATTAAACGCCACAAAATAACATCAACTAAAATCATGTACGGCCCGCTGCCACTGTTCTTAACGTTTTTATACCATTTTAACTGTGGGACTGAATGTAGTACATCTTCATGAATTATTTGCCAAACTTCAATAGCGAATAAGACCCGAATTTTTTTTTTGGTCAGACGTTCTGTAATACTTAGATGTAAGCTACACTTTACAAGATTTATTTGTTAAAATTTTAATTTTAAGGTCTGCGGATTTTGTAACTGATAAATAATTAAAAATTAAACTAGCACTTACATCGGACTCCTCTCCTTCGCTCGCGGACTCAGCTTCGCTGTCACTCTCTGACTTCTCGCTCTCTTCTTCACTGTCAGACTTGGCGCGCTTGCCGCGACCTCCTTTAGTAGGCTGGAAAATAGGAAGAATAATTTGAATACACATTTGAAGATTCAAAGTCTTTTCTAGTTGCTACTGTGCAGGATAGTAATAAAATTAAGTGAAAGAATTTTATTGAGTGACATAAATCGCTTTCTAGCGATAAGGCCACCCTTGTAGACAGAGTTTTTCTTTTTTTTGTCACTTTTCGTTTTGGATTACTTGTGTACAATTTACTCTGTATTGAGTTATATAATGAGAATCCTTTATTGGCTGTAAGATTTGCCTGTTACATACACAGACATACATTTACATACATAGATACCGCAAATGCATGTACTTCGGGTGTCTGAACCCCGACCAAGCTTCAAGGTTGGTCGCCGCTAGATTCAGTCCGCGCATATGTAGCAATGTCTGTTAGAAAATCGACATCACAATATCGGTATAGTTCTTAATAATCAATTTCATCGGCGGCATCGGTGTCTTTGAATCGGTTTGTATTTCCCATCACTAAAAATCTGCTGTGACGTCACAATAATGACACTTGCATCATCTACGTAGACGTATGTCTGTGGTTACATAGTATTAAAGAGCTGTGGATTTTGTAAATAAATAAGTAAATACGTCAATTACCTTAGCCCGTTTCCCCGGGCGTCCCCGCTTGCCCTTCTTGCCCTTAGACGAGCGACGAGGTTTGGAAGAGGACTTGCGTTTGCGCGCGCCCACCGCCGGCTCGCCGGCCTCCGGGTCAAAGTCGGAATCAGCTTCTTCGGACCCAGATGGGTTGAATGAGCCCTGGGAGTCAAATACATGATAAATTCATTACTCAAATTGACACGAAAACTATGTGGAGGTACAGTTTGTATACTTATGAAGACCACAGTGGACCTAGAAAGTATTATAGTATACACCTAGTAAGATATTGGCTGATGTTAGTAAATGAGTACACATACAGGTTTAATTTTAATAAGCGCATCACCTCTTGAAGACAGCCTCTCGACATCAATCTCAACAACATTTGTTCTACGACTTTTTACAAGTCTTGATAAATAACACAAAAAAACACAAAAATAACAAAAAAAGAAAAGAAAAATAAAAAGAAAATAACAAGTTATTATTTATTACTTAGTGTATGGGCGGCGTCGGGGCGCCGTGGTTACTGTGCATATCAAACGATATCGTAGGTGAAGCGCGCTTGGTGCGGCCGGTATTAGGATGGGTGACCGCCGACCATTCATTTCTCACGACGACACGTAAAGCAGTCGGTCCCGGGTGCTGTATACTTGTAGTCTTTAGGGTTTGTCAGAAGCCATTTCGACACCCTGAAATATCTGACATCCACCAACCAGCACTGGGCCAGCTCGGTGGATTTCGGCCTAAACCTCCTCGTCACCCAGAGGAGAGACTCATAGCCCTGCAGTGGGCTCTACACGGAGTTGTGATGATGATATATTGAGCGTCACTCCGCAACCCCGCGCCCGCTGCACGTGGCGTGACGCAAGGTGCGCGGCATCAGTGTAAATAGAGTAACACCAGTTTAGAGACAGTAAATATTTATTATAGGTGAAAACTCTAATTTTTAAAATTATTAATTTCAAAAAGTCGTAGAACAAATGTTGTTGGGTTTAATGTGAAGAGACTGCCTGCAAGAGGTAAAGCACTTATTAGAATTAACCTTAAATAAACTTGTGCTATGAAGACCAGAGTGGACCTAGAAGGTATTGTCTAGTATACATACAGTAAGATATTGGGTGATGTTACCTGGAAGAGATCACTTTGAAGTGATAAGGCCGCCCAAATTGTACATTTAATGTTAAAACTGTATTTTTATAAGTATCCCATTCTATGCAAATGGCAATAAAGTGTTTGAATTGAATTGAATCGATGTTAGTAAATAAGTACACATATAAACACACAAGACTGTTTTTTTGTTATTTGAAGAGTTACTCATTATTTTTCATTATTGGAGTTTTATGTCAGTTTGAAACCAATAACTTTGTTCATGCCATTTAGAAAAAAAGACATGGTTTGACACAGGTCTCTACCGAAGAAATAACAAGACACTCAGCAGTCATTGGTAATGCAATAGATAGACAACAGAGGGTGACTGGTGGGTCACTTTTGAAATTCAAGGACGTGAGATCATACATGAAGAGAAAAAATATAATAAAAATAAATATTAATTATTTACTGAGTAAACTTAACCGAAAGTTAAAGAACTGATTACGCAACGCATGATCACGATAGCGTAGGCAGCGATCCGCGTGCCAGGTCACGTGCCGCGATTGATTCATTTGTATGTGTAAATAGTAACATAGTAGTATTTATATATAGGGCATTCTAGTGAAAAATTAAGTACCTACTTTAATAACATAAATATGATCAGAATCGAGTACAGAATGCTCTCCTTAAACAGGGCTTGGAAACAGGTAAATTTTTTGAACCGGTTCAATGAAATTGCTGGTGGAACTTTTTGAAAAATATTTTGTTCCTTTGAACTGGTTTTTAAACCGGTTTGGAAAAATATGGTTATTTTTCACTAACCAGTTAAAAATTTCGCTCATACAAGGCAACGACCTATGTGAAGGCGCTTCTTGAAGATCTGCGAGTGTTGAGCGCGTTTGTTTTATTCAATATAATGTTGTTAGATTATTGTATCGTATCAGATATTTAACGGTAATTACAACAGAAATACAACGTTAATTGATATTTTGATTTTATTTTGAGTGAATTTCAATATATAACTTAACATAAGAATAGGAATGAAACGTAAATGTTATGAATAATCTGGTAAGTATAACTTCTTTAGAAGAATATTTGGTCAACAGACAGATTATAACCAAAGTTACACTTTTCAACTCAACTCTAGATGAAAATTGCTAGTATTAAATTATTTGAATTTATATTTGAGAACGAAATATTTACCTAAACAAATTCAACATGTCACAACAAGTCGCTTCGCAACCGATGCAAGCTTCTAGGAATAAACCGGTTTACTTAGGTTCAAAATATCGCTCCTTTTTGGTTCCGCGCCGGAATGGAATTTAACGATTAAACCGGTTTAACCGTTATAATACCGGTTTATTTTGAACCGGTTTCAAGCTTTGTCCTTAAGTAAATAAAATTTATCACCAGTCACCCTGTATGAATTACTTGAAACCTGTGGGTTGATTAATTCTTTCTTAACATAACTTTTTTTCAACAAGTCTGTGATGTTTTTGAATACACAACTAACATAATCAAGTAAGTATGTTTATGATTGTTACATTTAACTTACATCAGAATCTTCAGAGCCGTCCTTGGCAGGCTTGGGGCCTTTCACTTTAGTCTCAGGATCTGTTTCGTATTCTTCATCTGAGTAGCCTGTGGACCAGGAAGATAGTTAAAATAAAGCAGTAAAGAAATAAAATTATAAATAATGGCCTGTTAAGTTACATGAAACTATTATCATACTCTCTTTACATTTCTTTTTATTTTTTAATAGTAAATAACGAAATGAAATAAATAAATATTTCTGACACTCACACAACATTATCTAGCCCAAATTAAGTTTCTCAAAGAACTTGTGTTATGGATATTAGTAAACTGATATACTTAAGAAATATATAAACATACATATTGAATAAATACATATTTTTTACTAGAAAATAAACTTATAAACATCCATGACTTGACGACTAATATCTGTGTTCATCACATAAATATCCGCCGCCGCCGGGATTCGAACCCAGGACCTCTGGCAGAAGAAATTATTATTATTATCGGACGCGCGATAATCGAAAATAGTGGTAAGAATTTCGTTAATTCATTAGTTGTTGGTTTGAATATCTTTATCCAAAATCCTTCACTGTAAACACTTAAAAGTATGGGTATTGCCATGACAATCGAAATCCATATTTGTTTTCGTATGAAAGAAAATTTGGATTTTAGATTGAGATTTAATCTTGAAACCCACCGTAAATAAAATCTTCCGAATCTAGGTCCCGTCTTGCCTAGTTGGTAATTACTTCATCAACTTTATTAAGTATAAATAAATGAGTTAAATAAAATTACCCGACCAGGACCCGGTAGCTCAGTGGGAGAGTACTCGTCCCGCAAACGAGAGGTACCAGGTTCGTGTCCTGGTCGAGTAATTTTATTTAACACATTTTTTTTTCCTGCGACTTGTTTCAAAAAACTACAGTCATGTTTTAATACCCTCTATTATATGAAAGTTGCATAAACTACTATTATCTACTCTCATATCATAATATTCAAAATATAAAACTCAGAACGAATTTATATTGACATACTTTTTAAAATAGAATAACGAAATGAAATTAAAAAATTAAATTATAACACACTACCTCGAACAATACATTGTAATAATAAATTTTTTTTTCATTTCGATACAGATAACAGACGATAGATTTAATTTTTTTATCTGTGTCCTGCGAGCGCCGCGCTACGTTATATTCTGTGGCCGCGCGGCGCGTTTTGGCGCATGCGCGATAATGGCGGGAATAAATATCTTCAGTGTATGAGATTAGATAAAGTAGTGTATGAAACTGCACATAACTAGGTATTATGTGACAGTTGCATAAACTACTATTATTAAATATATAATATTGCAAATATTATTTATGAAGTATAGTCTATCCGATGTCATCAGGCTACATTACCTCTGTTCTGCAGCTTGGCGGCGGCGGAGCGGCGCGGGCGCGCGCCGGCGGCGGCGGGCGGAGCGGCGGCACGCGCGGACCCACGCGCGTGCGGCGAGTTCGCGTGCGGCTGCTGCAGGAAACCCACCAGCCGACCCGCCAGCTCCGTGCTGGACCCTGCAGGGGGAATGAAAAAAAATGAAAATGAAAAATGAAATGAAAAAATGTTTAATTATTTTCTCTCACATAGAAAGTATTTAAACTTAAAATAAATCAAAAATGTTATAACAAATAGCAACGTATAATGATATCTTAACTAAGAGCTAAACAGTTCCAAATTAAATCTAAGTGCAATTTAAGGTATTTTTAAGGCAATTTAAACACGCGGACACATTTAATGATCATCATCATCATCATCACAACTCTTTGTAATGAGCCCACTGCAGGGCATGAGTCTCTTCCCCTGGGTGACGAGGAGGTTTAGGCCATAATCCACCAAGCTGGCCCAGTACTGGGTGGTGGATGCCAGAATTTTCAGGGCGCCGAAATGGCTTCTGACAAACCCTAATGACCACTGTACACAAGTATACAGCACCCGGGACCGACTGCTTAACGTGCCCTCCGAAGCACGGAAGTCGTCGTGAGAAATGAATGGACGGCGGTCACCCATCCAAGTACCGACCGCGCCGAACGTTGCTTAATCTGTGATATCGTATGATAAACACAGTAACCACGGCGCCACAACGACTTCTAATAATAAAAACGAATAATAATAATAAAATCCCCAGACAATCATACCAACTACATGGCCCCAAAGTAAGCATAGCTTGTGTGTGTTATGGGATACCATATAGCGAACTAGGGGGGAACCTAGAATATAAATACATAAATAGATAAACACCCAGACACGGAACATTTTTTTTTCTGGTTCCGTGCAGGGATCGAACCCGCAACCACTGGCGTCTGAGGCAGATAGGTTTACCCCAACGCCAAAGTGGTCATCATTTGGATATGAATAAATCAAAATCCCAGACAATCACAACTATTGTTGAATTCTTTTCAAGTGGTTTATGTGACAGTTCAAAATTGAAAATCTTTGTGACGTTGCCGTAATGAAATTGTTCGATCTTCCATTGGATGGTTTTGACATAACGAATCAGTTGGTGAAAAAAATGTATACAAACTTCCGATTACAAGATGGCCACTCATATTCATCGATTCAATGTCGATATAGTAGTCACTATTAACTGAAAGTTCCGTTTCTTTAAATCTGTCTATTTAAGATGAATATTTTTATGACATTTACTTAATTTATTTACAGTTAATAACAATTACACTTTATTAATAGTTCACTTTATAATTTTAAAATAAACAATTTTATTGACATTCTTTTTATTTCCTTAACGCGCCAATTTATATTTTACTAGCTGCTGCCCGCGACGTCGTCTGCGTGAACGCTATGCAGCACCAAACGCACCTACGATTATAACACTGCTAGCGTGATAATATGTAGCCTATATGTTGACCCGACTTATTAACTATCTTCATGCCAAATTTGAAGTAAATCCATGCAGTACTTTTTGAGTTTATCCCGGAAAGACAAACAGACAAAAATTCTAAAAACTATATTTTTTGTTTCTGTTTCGATTGTAGATCATACCCCAAGTATTCTTTTAAAAAAATATTCAATGTACAGTTTTGACTTTCCTACCATTTTATTATATGTATAGATTACTTGTAAATAGTTTGCGCGTAATAGAAAATGAGAACTGTGACGAAAATCATTCGAAAACAATTCAACTATACATGGCTTCAAAATAAGCAAAGCTTGTGCAAAGATATACCATTTAGCGAACAAGGGGGTATCTAGAATATAATATACATGTATAGATAAACGCACAGACCCTGAGCATTTTTCAACCGACTTCCAAAAAGGAGGAGGTTCTCAATTCGTCCGTATGTTTTTTTTGTCTTTGTTACATGATAATTCGGACAATTATGAATTGATTTCGAAAAGTTGTTCCATATGATAGATAATACTTCCATGGTTCCATATAAATTTAATCGAAATCGGTTAGGTATCATTGAAAATTTCAAACTTTTGAAAAAATATGTATGATTTCGAAGAATGTTTAAGTTGATAACATTCTCAAGTTTTGACGTGTAGTCGGTATTTTTAATGCTCTGCATTCGTTGATTATTTTTTTATTCCAAGCGGGAATCGAAACCGCAACCTCACGCTTGGCTTAGTAGCTTCTAGACCACTGCTCCACAGAGACCGTCAAATATAATTGTTTATTATTACTTCAAGTATTCACGATTAATTATCTATACTAGTATTATAAATGCGAAAATTCCTTTTTGTTATGCTTTCACGCCATAATAAATAATAGGAAAATTCGAAATTGTTGAAAATCGAGGGTCTAAAATAAAGGTCCAATGGGAATGAAAGTTTGTATGAAAGAAACACCAAGCAAACCAAATCGCGACATTCTAGTATTTAAGTCTCATATTTGATGCTATTTAAAATACGAATCTGATAAACGTGACACATACGAGATAGATATCAAAGAACTAATACTTACAAAATTATTAATGTAAAAAACGTAATGGATATTTAGTAAAAAACTTCTAAGTTCAAAGTTAAACTTATCAATACATATAATAAAACAGTAAAAAAAACGTGTCTGTACATTTAATATTTTTACAAAAAAAATTATCTAGGGTTATTAAGAAATGAAAAAAGAGTAAGAATCTGAAAAAAAAAATTTGTCTGTTTGTTTGTAAGTTTGTCTGTTTGCACACGCTAATCTCTGGAACCGCTGGACGGATTTGAATAAACTTTTTTTTGATGTATAGCTGTGAAGCCGGGGCAACATATAGGGTATATTTTATTTCGGTTCCTGGAACACCTGATGCAGAACCCTTAAGTGATCATCAAAACCGTAAGAAATATAGATATGATGCCTTAACAAAAGTTGTCCAGGATGATGAGCAGATTCTGCAGACATAAAAAAAATCTAGGATCTAAAAATTTTAATACATTTTTAAAAGTTATGCCTAAAACTTACTTTACTAGAATATGGTGGAGATGTTCGGCATACAGATCAGAAGTACTCATTGCTCAGTTGCGCGTAGACCGACCATGAGTCTAAGGTCGTGGGTTCGATCCTGCTCGCGTAATTTTTTTTATTATATTTTATTTTATTTTGTTTACAATAAATATTTAATTGTGAACAAAATTGTCTTTGACACCACTTGATTTCAATCAAGATCCAAAGAGATATCGTAATAATTTTAAAATGACTTCGTCATAAAATAGGTAGGTATGTTCGAGGTATGCTCGGGCGGGCGAGCGAGTGATTCGCTGGCATGGCCGGCCACTCACGCTGTTAATTGTTCGAGATACCTACCAAACTCTGGGTGCCTTTGACCATATTCACCCAACTTTTATTATTTCACTTGGAAATAAGATTTCTCTGAATGAACCACCAAATTTTTGTAACGGTTGGGAGTCAGACTAGCCACGTGTTTAATTTTATAACTTTCTATTCCAAAATATTAAAAATACTTAGTCTTTTTTCAAATCGGTGAATAAGTCCGAATTTGACCTCATTCTCACCTGATGGTAAGTATAAATGAGGTCGAATACCGAAGCCAAGCCAGTTCTATCATAAACACGTTTGCGGCTCTAGAACTGGCTCTTTATAAAACGTTTATAAACGTTTTTATAAAATGTTTTCGGGACGCGTCACCGCTGGCAGTAGTGATATTTGACGGCAAATTTCAGTCAGCCGAGACACTCAGTTTACCACCAAGCGGGGCCCAGTCGGATTAGTCAATAATTCAGAGGCGGTAGGGTTATTCTAGGGGTAAATTATAACTAAATTGTCGTCAAAATCAATGAATGCTGGGTTTCAATATTTTACATGAGTAAAAGCTACTACAAACGAATGGTAGGTAGTTATAAGAATAGTAAGTAGTAATTTGACAAGACGTTGAATATTGAAACTCTTTATACGCTTCAATATTCAACGTGTATGATAGCTAAATCTACTGTTCGTAGAATAAACGAACATACATACATATAACTTCACGCCTTAATTCGTTATAAAACCTCTATCCAATAAAACCTCTATCCCTAAAATGACTTTTAAGGTATGCCCGGGAAGAGAAGCAACTGGTACATTCTATGATTTTCTGTTGCTCCCAGTCCAGCGTCGAAGCAACGAACGAACAGTGTTCATGTTGATAATGTAACGTGGCATTAGTAGATTAGATAGATGTTAAAGCGTTCGGATAGCCAGAAGAAAAAAAAACTGAACTACACTAAAAATAAACATGGGAATAAGAGTTCTAAGGAAATTCTCCTGGTAAAAGTACTAGGGGCTTAAAAATAATAAATCTGAAAAATAGTTGGTATGCACTAGAAAATTTTGCTATGTTGATAGGGCTAAATCATTAATAAAGCTTCTTGCGCGATTTAATACAGGTAGGTACAGAAGGCAGCAGGTCAAGCGTAACATTACCTGTCAAATTTCCCCAAACAATTTGAACTTAGGTAATGTCGAGGGCATAGATTTCAGATTCAAGTAAAAAAAAAATACCGATTTGTAACGCTTTATGTGCTGCCTTCTGTACATACAGAGATATATTGTAAGAAAGTTAAACTTAAAATAATGGGACTCAAGGTATTATTTATTTCGTGATCATTTCTAGGTCTTGGAAGTTAGAAACCTTGATTTAGAAGTAGAATAAAAAGTAACGTAGATGTGTTAACTACCAAAAGAAATTACATTAAATTGGCTCAGCCATTTTACCGTGAAAAGTAGCCAATCATAACTATAGATAGATACACATTATACACTGATAATGGCTGGATGGATGGATCTTTGCTACTCTTTCACGCAAAAACTGCCGAATGTATTCTTCTGAAACTTTACAGTGATATAGCTTTACTTAGAATAACAATAAGCTATAATTAGTGAAGATAGGTATTGCATGAATTATGTAAAATTTAAGACACTTTGGCACCCGATTTGTTTATAACGCAAGGTGCCTAATATAGTTACCTATGTTTGTAATGTACCTAATATAGTTACCTATGTTTGTGGTTAGGAGTTATACATATTATTTGGGCGAAGATTCTTCATTCTTATTTTTGTTATTAAAGATAGTACTTAGGACCTTGGAGAAGAAAATAACCTACTCGAAATAATAATTCAATACAGACGAAGTCGCAGGCATCATCTATGTAATATACCTACCTATACTTTTTCACAAAACACCTAGGTGAAACTGCGGATCACAGCTTTGTTGTAACAGTTTTTGAAGTAACTCTGTATATTTATCTATTAGTAACGCTTAACTACTGAATAGATTTTGACGAAATTTTGAATAAGGTAAGTTTAAACTTCAAGGAGGATATAATAATAGTATTTATCCAACTCCAACAACCGGTATCCACGCGGACGAAGTCGCGGGTCACAGCTAGTTCAGTAATAATAGCCAATAAAGAATCAAATTTGAATGACTAAGGGAACCTCAAACCTAATTCTGTTTGAGCTAGCTTTCCTAAGCCAACCATCTCTTCTCACCTTTCTTATCCAAGTCGAGCATTTCGCACATGGTGCGAATCTGTTTCGGCTCCAACTTGTTGGTCTCTTCCAGCTTGGTTTTGTACTCGGCGGAACCGATCGCCCACTCGTAGCCTTTGAACTTTTTGATATTCCTCTTTACGTTGCGGTCCAGACATAGTTGCTGTAGACGAAACATAAATTAGTTATCTTACTTTAGGGTTTTGGGACGAGCAGTTTATTTAAATGAAAATAGCGACAACTACTTCGTTTTTTTTTTAAATTGTAAGGTCACTTCAAACATTTCTCCTCTCACTCTTTAATTTTTTTTTTGTTATGTAATATTATTTGATTTATTTATTATAAAACATTATAAAAACAAAGGGAATTATAATAATAAACCTCTACATTTGCACACATTTTATAATACCAAAGTAAGTTTTCTAAATATTTTATTATCCCACATTAGAAGATTCTTAAATCAATAGTTATCTGTTTTTTTTTCAATATTATAATTATGAAAAGGTTAATATTGGGTTGGGGAAAAAGTATCTTCGCATTTTTTAAGAAAATTCAAAACATTTTTTAATATAGTTTATTGACATTTAACTAAAGCATGTAAGTACCATTTTGTTTGATAACCTTTTGCCATCTTGTAGGTATGATCCCATTGCTATAAAAATTTTGGGACCTCTCATCGAAATACCGCGACAAGTGGATTTGGCAGTCCTCTCGTGATGTTAACCTAACACTGCCTAAAGAATTCTGAAGAGAGCGAAACAAGTGGCAATCTAAAGGTGCAAGGTCAGGACTATACGGGGAATGCATTAACACCTCCCAGCCAAACTCTCTTAATTTTTGCTGGGTGGCTATAGATGTGTGAGGTCTAGCGTTATCATGATGAAACACCACACCCCTTCTGTTGATCAATTCCGGCCGCATTGTCTCAACTTCTTGTTTTAATCTCATAAGTTGTTCGCAGTAGAGTTCAGAATCGATAGTCCTGCCTGGTGGTAACAGCTCATAATGAAAAATGGCCTTCCAATCCCACCACACACACAACATCACCTTATTGCGAGTTAACCCGGGTTTCGCCAGTCTGTGAAGCCTGACCGGCCTTTGACCACGACCTTTTTCGCACGTTTTTGTCGTACGTGATCCACTTTTCATCACCAGTTATCAGCTTCTTCAAAAATGATTCGGTTTCGTTAAGTCGTAATAAAGAATCACAAACGAGTACACGGTTCATAAGGTTTCTTTCAGTGAGCTCGTGAGGTACCCAAATATCGAGCTGTTTTGTGTACCCAGCTTTTTTCAAATGCGCCAAAACTGTTTTGTGGTCAATTCCCAGTTCTTCAGCTACGTCGTAACTACTGAAATGTCGATCTTGCTCCACTTTTTCAAAAATGGCATCCATTTTATCCGTAATAGGGCGACCAGAGCGAGGTACATCTTTGACATCAAAATTTCCGGATTGAAAACGCTTAAACCAAATTTGTGCTACTCTCACAGACACTGCACTAGGTCCATAAACATCGCAAATTTTTATCGTGGCTTGAGTTGCATTTTTACCTTTTTTGTAGTAAAATTTTAAAATATATCGAATTTCTTCATCAGATTCACTCATCTTGACAGTACGAAAAACAAATGAAAATCACACATTTTCCTAATTTGAATTTGTAATTATGTTCTTTAAAATTTTAACTTTCAATGATACCAAAAACAGCCAGAGACAAATACTATAGCCAAAGAGATTTTATTACAAGTTCATACATACTATAATGCGAAAAGACTTTTTCCCCAACCTAGTTATAAGTAACTATGTGAACTTATCTAAAAAGAGAAATATTGTATACAATAAGTTCATGAAGCTTCATTCATTCAGCACCAATGAGCTTATGTTACATACATTTCAAAACATAAGTAAAATTGAGGTTATTGCAATTTGAGTACTCTCCAATAATTTTACTTACCCCATATAAATACTGATGCAGTAACTTCTGATCCTGGGTCTTGAATCGGGACAGTGAGACTTCCACATTGCTGATGTGTCCAAGTGGAATGCCTTTGCCAGCTGGCAGTGGCACCGGTGGTTCTGAGGGCTATGCGGAAAAGTATGGTTTAGTTTTTAGTTATAGCTGTAGAATTGATTTGGTAGAACTTAATTATAATTTTGATATTTTCTATTTCCGTCTCATAGAATTGCAATAGGCATTGTCTACTTTAATTTGTTATATTAGTTATGCTTTTGCGAACATTACTGGAAATGTGGGTAGGTGTATAATTAATTTCGGCATTTGTTTAAACTGCAAACACCACATTTTAAAAATCAAACAAAATATGAATTAGAAAGCAAAGGTTTCATTAAAGCTATTTTATTTAAGACAGTTTTCAGCCTGCAACTGTTCTGCATGAGTTTGGGCGGTTCAAATAATGAGTTAGTTTCACTAGTTTCACACACTGTAACCTAAAAAAGATCTTAAATAAACCAACCTCTTTCTTGGGCTTTGGTTTGGGAGCTTCCTCCTCTTCCTCTTCTTCTTCCTCTTCTTCCTCGTCACCTCCTTCCTCCTCTTCTTCGTCCTCCTCATCATCACCCTCTTTGGGTTTCTTTGCCGGTTTGGCTGCCCTAATAAAAAAAGTGTTATTTTAATTAACTTTCAGTTTTGTACAATAATGACGTAACTCTATATGTACATAAATAATTCATTTGACTATACAATAATCGCTAAATCTAATAAGTTTGTACAAATCTTAATATTGAATAAAAAATATATTTAACTGAATTTATTCTATTTGTTTCATCATGTCCGACGAGGCTTTTTGGCGCTTGACGTTGTCTATAAGGGTTAACATTTTGTAAAATGACCCAATTCTCAGGGAAAGTTAAAAATGCATGAACATGACTGTTAGAACATGATTGTTTGAAAACAGAAATTATGTGTTTTAAAGAAAAAAGTTAGGTAAAAAACACGGCATTTGAGAAATAACTGAAGATGAAACATTAAACATTATTTTAAAAAATAAAAAGCATCAAATAAAAGTATCAGAATATTTCACTGTAATTGGGTTCTGCAAACATTATATTAATAGGTGACGACATAAAAATATTTTTTAAGTCAATGATGTAAGTTCGATGATGTAAGGCTTTTCTAATTATCTGTCTTTCTTGCGAAATCCTTCATGTAATTTCTTTACATGTGAATCAATAGTTCCGATGGCATTAAATTCATTTTCAAAATTTTTTGGGATTTCACGTGGTTGCTTTCCGACTTTGACTTGTGGTACTTTTGTTTTTAAAGAAAACCCTGATCATTTCGATCTTGATAAGATCACACTGATAGGTATGGCGGTAAACGCAATATCTGTAAAGTTAGCTGAATTAAGTAAGATGCAAAACAAAGAACCCGTAAGAAACAACAGAAATAATGTTTCCTAGTGTTTTTTTAATTCCATAATAAATTGTATATTGGAAGCCGTCGGAATATTTTACAACAATTTACTACCTATATCAAGTGCCGTATCAAAAAAAGGTTCTATAATTCTTATTCATCGTTACCATTTCTTTCTTCAGAATAAAATAATACACCTATGGTGAAAGGTCCATATAAATATCTGCTGAGTTTAATTCACTTTTCGTAAAGTCCTTACAGCAGGAGCTAATCTCCTGGAATCGTAGTTCCATTTAATGGAAGTATAACAAAAATAAAAATACATTTCAAAAATATAACTTTCAAAGTATGGCAATATGTAAACATTGCAGAGGCAACTTTCTTGTTTACTCTTTGTATGGGTTTATAGGGACTTTTAATTGTTTTTCTTTCTTAAAATAACTTCTTAACTTTTACTACCACAATAAGTAAGCCCACATTTTATAAATTTTGGCGTATTTTTAACTTTTTTGTTAATTTAAAGTACAACAATAAATATGAGACGGCAAAAGTCATGAAGGGACACTTCATAAGCTCGCGGTTAGTTAAATTTTTTGCCACTCGCCAAAAGTCCCTTGTCGGCCTATACACTCACAGATACATATGTCATATTATTAAGGTAAGGTGTGTGTGTGTGTATAAGGTGTCTTTTTGTTAAATATATTGGGTTTCACCTTGCGCGATCTATCCCGTGAATCTTGATCTTAAGTATAAAAAACCTATTAATTACCTAGTATTACATAGGTATTAAGAAAGTACTTTAAGAAAGCTCCTATTCAAAAATGTTCTAGGTATAAGGTATTATTTGGTGTTCTTTGTCAGTTGTCAGTGTGTTCTTTTTCAGTACAGTTTTAGGTATTTTATTATAAGAAAACTACTTATCTTGTACAAAAGCATGTTTCAGGCTGGTTATAATAATATTTAATTATTACAATAACTTTATTTCATTGGTGTAGCTAACTTTACAGTTGGTAGCCAGCAAATATATAAAATGGCGGAAAGCCTTTGTGAATCAATCTACATGCATTACATACTTAGCTTTAGGCTTCTTCTCCGGAGCCTCCTCAGCCTCATCGCCCTCCTCTTCGTCCTCCTCCTCCTCCTCTTCTTCGTCTTCTTCCTCCTCCTCAGTATCCTGAGTGTTACATTTAATTATTAATTGTTTTAAACTATCGCGGTTATTTTCACTGATTTAATGAATTTACGGAATTCTTCAGTATTTTTCAGTCCGCGATCATGTTGCTTGTAACAGCATCGAAATATCGGATTTGCGAAAATAAAATCGAAAATCTTAGTAAGAATCCCGTAAATTCATTAAATTACATTTAATTATCATTTTATCTCATAATAAGTATTAAGAAGATTACAAAAACCCTTTTTACATGGTTATGGATTTTACAGGGACTACTTAACACGGATTGGAAACACACCGAAACGTCGGGTAATAAATATATCTTATGCAACATCATAGATTTAATACAATTTCAATAGATTCTGTGTTTTTTATTTATTAAATATCAGTTACACAAGAGGCAAACGATTTAGTTGCCTCTTATGGCATAGCTTTTATGCAAGTGTGCTTGGGCTAATCTAAATCAAGCAAAAAAAGAAAAAGTATAACTTAATAATTTGTAATGAACGATAAGACAAGGAGTGGTGTAAACCAAATAACTAATTTACATTAGTAAATTACCAATTAAAATCGATTTCTATTATTATGCTTTTTTGTTAAAAAAGCTTATCACATATACACAAACGAACTGGGGCCATAATGACTGCATTAACCAATCTCATCAATGACAATAAGCTGTCACAGGAGATGGGAACCAGTTATTGTAATAGTTAGTGTGTTTCCCTTCGCGTCAAACTACGTAAAAAATCACAAAGTGTGCTTACTCGTGACTGCGTACAACTATAGGACCCTAATATAAGACTGAAAAATAAACGCATGAAGCAATCATATGGTGATGAAGCCAAAATTATTAAGGTGAAGCCAAAAAACACGGAAACAGGAAACCGGTTAGTGACAAATATATTTTTAGAATGTTTTTCTTAATAATTACGTCTGTGGTTGTCGGCAATCGTGTTCCGTATTTTTGATTTTTGACTGAAAAATTAACAGATGCTTCCATGAAAATAATTTCATAGAAAACGAATATTTCTTACAAGAAGTCAAATGAAATCAGCTTGTTTGCGTCTGTGTTAAAGTATAATTTATCAAAAGTAGGTATCAAAATTTAAATTTTTAAATTTTAAATTTAAATTTACGGGGATCGACCTCGTAATCTCAGTCTATGACCCGACTATTTGCACATTAGTCCCATCCCACATTAGTCGTCAAAATGTATTTATATCCGACTACATATTACACCGCCATTTAATTTATTGGGATTCGCCAATCCATACTCAATATTACAGTCAATTCACAAAGGCAATGAATGAGGTTTGAACGTAAGTTTAGGGTCGATTTTGATCCTGCCTACTCTGAATAAACTTCTCGTAAAAGACGACTACCTATAGTTTGAGCGCCTAATTTGAGAACTCTTTATGAAAAGATTGCCACCAGTGATGTATACTGACTGGCTTTTCTCCTATCAATTGCTTACCGGGGTGTTGTCATTTTCGACCACATGTTTACGTACAATCAGGTAAGTTTAGTCAATTTGTAATGTACCTATATGTATTCATTCGTATAATTCTGATTGAAAAAGAGTGCCAAGAGTTTGTGTCCGCCGCACAGTGTAGGAATTTCATTATCTAGCGGGATTTAAATCAAAATATATATTTCTTAAAATTAATAATAAAGAAGCACTTATTCATACCTAAGACCCTATTTGTTACAGCTACATATTCGATTTTTTTGTAGGTAGTTTAAAATTAATAATAAATAATATTTAAGTAGGTAGATAATATTCCTTGTGTCTCACAATACGAACAACAATATTCAAGTGTTATCTTTGCTGGTGATTACTAATTAAAATAACGAAGTATAGTATTGTTTATTGGTTTATTATTGTTTCGTGTAAGCGTATTAAGGTAAGTTGGAGTGTTTTTTTAATGTCATAGTTAACATTGATCTAATAACATCATTTAAAAGCAGAGTAAAATTTAGGATTTTTTATACATGATTTGCAAAATAAAAGGTGTATAGAAAAAAATGACCTGAATATCCCGGTGATCTTGTTATTTTTTTATATAGTTTAGAATCTTAACTTTTGAAAACAATTGATATAACTTGCGATTTTGTGCGACCGTCATACATTTTTTTTCGGTTTACAGAATGACTGCCGAAATTACAAAAAAACAATGTTTTGATATTTGGACCTCAAATGCTAAGAATGAGCGTATTGATGCTGTTTTAGCATTTATATTAGGTCATTACCCTCATTTACAATTTTCGGAAGGTGCTATAAATGAAATTAAGTTTTTTTTGAGGAGGTTATTCAACAAATTTAATGAAAAATGGTCAGCAAGCGGTAGGCATCGTGAACGCTTTTTGAACAAGAATTTGATTTGGTTGAATGAGTATATTAAATTACCAGATAATGTATTAAGTAAAATACCTAGTACATCTGGTCATTCACCTGGTAGACCACCCAAAAGTTTCATCGAATGTTGCGATAAAACTAAAAAACGAAAAGTGCAGAATCTATTGTCTTCTACTAGCCCTGAGGAAATTACGATAGCACATGAATGTAACCTTCGAAAAGCAGGTAAAAGGGACTCAGCGGCTATCGTAAAAGAACTTTCTATGAGTTCACCCAAGAGAGGTTCTATCATAAAAAGCGTACGAAAAGAAATTAACAGCGAAAGAGTTCAAAAGACTCTGTCGGCCGATGAAGCATTGAGCATGATGGTAGATGCTAACTTATCAACACATCAGTATGATATTATACGGCAAAGGATAAATAAATTGATAAAAAATCTATTGCCGTCTTATGACCGAATAAAAGAGGCTAAGAAGAAATGTTATCCTTCCAATAAAACCGTAACAGAATCAACTGCAACGTGTGACCTGCAATCATTAGTTGATCACAGTATAAAACGACTTTGTATGTCTCAAAAAGAGGTTCTTGTGTCTATCGAGTACTTGCAAAGTGGAGTGAAGGAACTGTCCCTGTTAATTAAGTGGGGTTGTGATGGAGCACAACAAAAAGCATATAAACAAAAATTTAGTTCTGAAACTAAATTTGATGAGAACCTTTTTAGCACGTCCATGGTACCTATTCAGTTAAGGTTGAATGTCGAAGGGAATCTTAATATAGTTTGGCAAAATCCAGCTCCTTCTTCAACAAGGTATTGTCGGCCAATTAGACTTAACTTTGCTAAAGAGACTACTTCATTAATTAAAGAAGAGGTTGATACGATACAACGGCAAATCGATATGCTATCGCCCGTTGAAGTAAGTCTAGATAGTTTTAAGATTTTAGTAAAACCGATTTTTATGCTGACTATGATAGACGGCAAAATATGTAGTGCTGTATCTGATGTTTCGCTCTCATCTCAGACTTGTTACATATGTGGAGCAAAGCCTTCAGAGATGAATAAACCATCACTTATTTTGATGAAACCTCTCGATCAAACTGCATTGTCTTTCGGGCTTTCTCCTTTACATTCCTGGATTAGATTTATGGAGTGTATACTTCATATCGCTTACAAACTCGACATAAAATTGTGGCAAGCGAGAGGTCAAGAAAATAAAGATAAGGTTCAGGCAAGAAAGACACACATACAAACACGGTTCAGGAATGAATTGGGTTTATTAGTGGATTTGCCGACCCAGCAAGCGGGTAATACTAATGACGGCAATACGGCACGCCGATTTTTCAGAAATGCTACCGTAACTGCTGATATTACCGGGGTAAATTTAGAACTGATAAAAAGGTTTCATATAATTTTAGAAACTCTCGGGTGCGGTTTTTCGGTTTGTTTAGATTCCTTCAATAATTATACAGAAGAAACCAGAAACCTGTATTTAAGGGAATACTCGTGGTACAACATGCCAGTTAGTGTTCACAAAGTTTTATTTCATGGCCGCGATGTTATAGCTTCGTGTGTTTTGCCGATTGGCCAGCTATCGGAAGAGGCACAAGAAGCCAGAAACAAAGATAACCGAAGATACAGGGAATTCTTCACTAGAAAAACATCCAGAATAGATACCAATACCGATCTACTTAATAGGCTTCTAATATCATCAGACCCTTTAATATCTAGTTACAGGATAATAATGAAGAGGAAACAAAGTCCTTTAGAGCCTGAGGTACTAAATTTGCTTTCTATGCCCACCGTAAATGAGGCTGAAATAGAAGTTAGTGACTAAAATAAAATATATTCATATTGCATTTTTTTAATATATATATACTTTATTTTCCGTCACTATTTAAGTATTTTTATTTATTTTAATACCATACAATATGTTTTTTTAAGTAAATCATTTATTTATATCAGTCTAGAATTAAATCCCCCTAGATTGCGAAATTCCTACACTGTGCGCCGGCTCTTTTGTCTCTTGGACTACTGTAATATCTTATTCAATACCTATCAACACTTTGTTAAATTTGAAGTACAAAATTGTGACGTCATTGAATGGTCATTCGATGGTCTGATGATGAATAAAACTTTTTGAATTTTGCAGTTTTCACCTCAATCAATCAACATGTATAAAACACCAAGAAAAATACCTCTTTCTTGGCCTTCTTCTTTGGCGCCGGCTTTTTAGTTTCCTTATCGTTTTCCTTCACATCCGGTTTATCTTCATCACCGTTGGCGTCACCATTTTCGTCCTGTCGAAATATGACATTTATTACCTCTGTTGAATTAACACTTATCTAATAAATATAATGCAAAAAAATATGAAACCACATGATAGTCACAAGAGGCTTCAAATCATTTACGAAATGAAAAAGAATTACCTTTTTAGCCTCACTCTCAGCTTTCACATCCTTCTTGTCATCTTCATCATCATCCTTTTCTTCATCAGCCGGCGGATCGTCTTCATTGCCGTTAGTTGTGGTGGACGGCAGGTTATCTATGGGTATTAGAAAGTTGATGAACATTTTGTGATACTTTTACAGGTGATCATACATAATCGCAATAGCATAATAGAGTGGTATTTGCGGCATATTTTATGTATACATAGACTTGCTTAATTTACCTAAACGAAAAAAGAATGGATTCTGAATACTAAATCAGACGTTAAGTCCTTTCAGAATTTGTTGATTAACAATTTCTGAAGTTGAGGATTTTATATCAGATCAAATTTATAATACACATTATCATAATTCCAGTTAAACTTAACTGACACACCAACTATAAAGGAATAAAGTATACAGGGTGACTGGTGGGTCACTTTCAAAATTCGAGGACGTGATAGTTTGAGAAGAGAAAAACTAAAATAAAAAATAATTATTAATTTTTTACTGAGTAAATTTACCCGAAAGTTTAAGAATTCATTACGCAACGCATGGTTACATAGGCGTAATACAATAAATACTTAGCGGGTGGTGGTAAGCGTGTGACGGGAACACTACTGTGTACGTGTTGACGGAGGCGGCGCGTCGTGAAAAGTGTAGTAAGGTCTCTTTATTTACAGTACAGAGTGCTCTCCTACAATATTGCAAATTTGTGACCATTCACCCTGTATAAGCATGCTTGTATAATGGAGATTACATATTGTACCTATTAGTACCTCATTGTGCTCGCTCAAAAAAGTTTATTCTTCAGAATAGCCCAGCTAAGTTTCGAACCTAGGACCTCTCATACCTACCGCAGGACAACGCTAATGCTCTGACAAATACGTTAATTACTATTAAAAAAAACGACCGATATATTTTTTTATACTTTAGGTAGGTAATCGTTTCTTTTGATTTTGTGATAATTTTTAATTTGCCATAAATGAAAAGCGTCGCGATTAATCAACTACTAACTTCTATTTACTTTTCGATTGTCAGTGGTTGTCCCCTTATATTTTGTTTGTTCACTCTTCCTCTCATTGACGCTTGCATGATAAGTACTGTTATTTATATTGAGAAGTACTTCAGACAATAAACGATACCTTTAAACAAGATTCAATTGCAAAATGAAGCGAGTGTCAACAAGTAGATGGGGTGCGCAAGTACAGCCACGTTTAATGAGATGTATACATCATTGGATTTTTAACCTTATATTACAAAAGAATAAGTTGCGAAGTGTATACATTTTATTAGACGCGACTGTATACGTTAATATGCTTAGTTGACTGTATGCTTATATGTGACGAGATGGTTCTCATCCGAGATTCAGCTTAAAGGCACCACATTTAAAAAAATGCATTGAGTTTCATCGCATACTAAGAGAATATGACAAGACGAACGGATCTGAAATTTTGATACGTATCAATTAATATCTTTATCTAGGCATACTTTGATTGCTCAAAAACATGATTCAATGATTTTGACGCTAGTTTCTTTTTCTCAAAAACACGTCTAAAAATACTTTTTCTTAAATTACCACGTAGTTATTATACAAAATCACTTAAGTATACAAACTTAATATTATTGCTCGAATTTTAGTTGATCAAAATTAACATAGCATTTACCATCATTTTTTTATTGATTTTTGAAATATTTTTTAAGAACTGATGGCAAAAAACAAGAAAATATTCATTTTAAGTATACAATGCTATAAGTACCCAAAACTATGCTAACATTACTGCAAGTGATCAACAACACCTATAAGCACTTGATTAAACATCACAAGAACTTGAACGCCACCCACAATACATTTATCTATATTTTCTCTCTATTCACGACAGCATCGTACATAATTAACCGCCCATAGCAACCAAGACTACGTTTTACGGAGAGCAAAAAACAACGGCTTCCCCGTACAATTACTTAAACAACTATTTACTGGGAGCCTGATCTACAAGTGATAATTATACTGGTTGCGAGAGTGAGCACGTGCTATTCGAGCGCACATTTAGGGTTCCTTACGTCAAAAAAAGGTTTTCCAAGACATACTTATTTGTTTTTATGGCAAGTTACCTATAATATTTTCAACGGACTTAAAAAAAGGAGGAAGTTCCCAATTCGACAGTATGTTTTTTTATGTTTGTTATCTCATAACTTTTGACTGGATGAACCGATTTTGATGACTCTTGTTTCATATGATAGAGGATACTTCAAAGTTGGTCCCATATAAATTTATACCATTAAATATGTACCAACTTATACCATTAAATATGTATGAATTCGGAGATCTTTTACCTTGACGACCTTATACTTCAGCCAAAGTTTTGACGTGATCGGGTTTTTTAATGCTCTGCTAATTTATTATTTATTGATTATTTATTAATGAGAAAGTCCAGCCACAGAAATTTTTTTTGACCAAGTGATCAAGCTTCTATTTTCATAACTCGGCCACGAGACAATTACTTTTGCGAAAAATGTGTCTTGATCTTGAAGCAATTTATACTATAACTAGCTGCTGCCCGCGACGTCGTCTGCGTGAACGCTATGCAGCACCGAACGCACCTACGATTATAACACTGCTAGCGTGATAATATGTAGCCTATATGTTGACCCGACTTCTTAACTATCTTCATGCCAAATTTGAAGTAAATCCATGCAGTACTTTTTGAGTTTATCCCGGAAAGACAAACAGACAAAAATTCTAAAAACTATATTTTTTGTTTCTGTTTCGATTGTAGATCATACCCCAAGTATTCTTTTAAAAAAATATTCAATGTACAGTTTTGACTTTCCTACCATTTTATTATATGTATAGATTATACCATAATAATTTATACTAAGTAATATATTAATTAACATTGCGATGAAAAATATTATGCGACAAGAGGGCTGCCGCCGTTCCGAAAGACGTAGTCGGTACGGTTAGGTGCGACGACGAGCGCAGCGAGGAGGAGCAGTTAGGTTGCATATAGTAATATACGCCATAAACCCTAGAACTTTTTTAAATAACCCCGACGTGGTATTGTGGCTGACATAGTAATTTAGAAGGCAACTTAGATTTCTAGAGGGGAATAATGCTATTTAAAAGAAGTCTTTTTAATTAGCACCCTTTATAAATTAGTATTCGTCATAAAATATTCCGTGTTTTTGTATTTTTTTGTCTGAATTTTAAAATTCAACTGATGCTTGCCTGGAAGAGATCGTTTTGAAGTGATACGGCGCGCGGCCTAAAATTGCATAACATTTTATGTTACTTTAGTAGGTAGGTACTTTATTAGGTATTTCCAATTTATGTAAATGGCGCAAAAGTATTTGAATTGAAATGAATGAAGAGTTTTTATTTAAAAGCGGGAATTTCAGAACTAGGTACTAATGGAATGTCAGTTTTATTTAAAAAAAAACAGTTTATTCAGAAAGCTATAATAAATTAAGATCTTTGTTATGTATAGATCAGCTTATCAGGAAAACCCCGCGAAAATGCAAGCTGTCAGTGACGTATACCGAAATAATCGCAGGTTAAGGAACTCGAACAAAATAAAAATTACGGTGATTGCATGTATACGAAACTAAAAGATAAGTGCCATTCCAACATTTTAATTAAATCAGGACTTGGACCGACTCGCACTTGCCATCCTTAATTTTCTCACGCATTATGTTAAGTGTCAGTGCGGATACAAAATAATATGTGATCAAAGAGCACGATTAAATAATGAAAGCTTATTTTTAAAAGTCATACAATTTATATTTAAATATATAGTTATTATTAAAAAATCTGTATCATCATTAAATAACAGCCATGAAGTTAGGTATATTGCAAAAATTAAAGGTGCTTTACTTTGAGAAACAGATAATTTATTTTTTATTTTATATCGTGTCATTTCATTACCTACACATTACATAGAAGTATGACTTTGAGTTGATCGTTGGCATAATTCATATACTCCTAAGTAATTACGAAAACATTTCGATGCGACGAGAAAGTCTTTCATTTTAGACGACTTCCGTAACGTAGTCGAGTCTTTGCCTGCTGTGTCCTGGGTTCGACTCCCAGTCGGACCAGCAGCGCGAGCACAGAACTTTATCGATTCGTGTTTTGACTGAAAACTAAATTAAATAAATATGTGCCTTACTAATTTAAAATGTTTTTGAACATGTTGTATTGTTAAATAAATGTAAAATAGATAAATTAAAATTTGCAACCGACTCCATACTATACGAACATTTGTAAACATAAGAGTTGATAAAGTTCTGTGCTCGCACTGCAGTGTAGGGAACTAACTTTTCTTAACCTTCCGTAGGATAGGCTTTTTGTGCATATAGGACTCATCACCCCTCTACTTTTTTTTCGAAAACAAAACTTATTTGTACGAAACGAAAATGCTTTATTTTTAATGATACCGATAGGTAAGATAGTTCAAAATCTAAATATGAAAAATATTTTTAATAACGTTAACCATGTGTTTTTTCAAATATTTAGATTTAATACAGCTCAGGTAATTTTCATTACAGTGATCGGAACACACAGGTAAATTACATTTTACAAATACAATTTTAAACTTTCTTTTCTTGTATTTTTTAAGTACCTATTTTACAATTTTATCTTCCGAAAAATAATAATACTTAAGTAACTCTTAGAAAAAAACTACAAACTTATAAGGATAGTGGGGTTATCGGTCACCCCAGCAAGCAAAATAGCAAAATTTACGACCGGCAGCAAATCAGTGATATTTGCTTGCTACTAATTACGTATACTAATTACTACTAATTACAAAAGAAGAATACAAAAAATACAACTAATAAAAAAATGAGTAAAAAGTTATCTTGATTTTATTGAACGTTTGGGGAACCTATCCTTCCGAAGGTTAACTGAATCTATACTTAGACGACCGGCTGGTGTAGTGGTAACATACATTGCCTTCTATACCAGAGGTCCTGGGTTCGAATCCCGGCGGCGGCGGATATCGGTGTGATGAACACAGATATTAGCCGTCAAGTCATGGATGTTTAAATGTTTATTTAAGTTTATTCCAATAAAAATGATGTTGCCATTAATGCAACGCTGACGGAAGATCAGCGTTGCATTAATGGCAACATCACAGCTGAGTCAGTGCCCTTTCGCTAGTTCTGCACGTTTGCACGATGAGGCACAAAGCCCATTTTAATGAATTGTATGCCTACATGTAGCAATTAAAATTTCTTTTTTCTGTTTGTATATATCAATATCTGTTTAAATGTGTCTTTTTGTATTGATGTGCAGAAATATCGAATAAAGTTTATGTCTATGTCTTATGTCTATTTATTTAATACGTATGTTTACATATTTCTTAAGTATATCAGTTATCTAGTATCCATAACACAAGTTCTTTAAGAAACTTAATTTGGGCTAGATAATGCTGTGTGAGTGTCAGAATTATTTATTTATACCTCCTAGTTCCGCTGCGTGGTGTCCATCACCAGTCACCCTATATAAGCTTACCAAGGGGCCACATAGTTGGTGTCAGATTAGATTATTTATTTATTTTAGCCTGCATATTACCAATTGATAACACTTGATGAATGTCAGGCCATAATATTTATTTATACTACAATTATTTCCATAAATCTATTCTAATTTATAATCAATCCTATAAAAATTTAAAATAAAAAGGCTTAAACAGACAATCTTGATCAGCATAGCATACTATACTGTAATTTGGATCAAATAAAATAAGATTTATTGGAAGCGAAATAAATAAGACCAAGTTTGACTGTTACGTCCTTAAAATGTTTTGTTATTTACGTTTTCCATGACTGATAATGCGATAATGCAAAGACCCTGTAAAGCGATGATGTAAACAGACACAATATGACATCACAAACAAAACCACATCTCCAACCTCATTGTTCCCAAAAAATCACTTACCCTTTTATTTTAATGGTGATGTATGAAGAAGACCACTTGCAAAACTTAGCCAAAATAGATTTAAAACTTAGTTCTCTTTCAATTTAGTTACACCAAAATGTTGTAAGTCAAAGTAGTAATATAAGAAATAATATTTGTTAATTAAGGTTTAGGCTTCATTTAGTCAAACTGCAAGTGGTTCCTAGATAAAAACTGATATAATTACCACTTCATTTGTGTATAAACAGAATCAGAAAGGATGTTTTTTGTAATTGTGTACCTATGTAGTTAGGTAGGTAGGTATGCATGTATGTATGTAACTTTGTTAGGCACTGTCTGAGACCCAAACGTGACAATGAATACTGAGATGAGAAATAGTAATGTAATATTGTCAAAAATATGCAGGTGGTTAAAGAACTAGCAACCATATCAGTATGTGAATAAATGTAATACTTATAAGTGCTTATAAATAACTTTACAAAGAGATGTGGGCACACCCATTGCTTAATCAAAAAAGGCACAAAATTAGTCCTTATGAATTTACTCAATTTGAAGATCATAATTTATTTTATTTTAAAATATAAACATTTGAATTCTCTTATGAGACATGTTATGATAACAGTATTTTATTTGATAGGTTTCCTGTTTAGGTTTGCATTTTTCCAATTTTATTTTTTATTAAACAATTATAGTTATATTATAAGCACTTACAAAATGATCATGACACCGTATCGAATCGAATCAGCCCCAAAAATAGTTAGTTGCCATGTAGATGAACACATATTGTAAACATGAATGAGAAAAAAAACTGGATTCTGACCTTCCAGAGGTTTATCTTCTTTTGCTAAGGGTTGATCTACATCAGCATTACCTTGGGGCTCCAGAGCTTTCTCATTTTGAGTCACCGTTTCTGGTTTAGACTCACCCTTTGAGTCCTGGGAGGACTCATCTTCCGTTGTCTGGCCGTCGCCAGCCCCAGACTTCTTGTCTTCATCCTATATTGTAACATAAAGAGTTTTCTATTCAGTAACAAATATTATTATAATTTTTTGGTTTGTTTAGTTTCTTAAGAAAAAAGTAAAACATTATGGCTATGTTAAGAACTGCATTGGTGATTTCAAAGAAGCTTTCTATGGGACTTGCTTTCACACAGGTTTTGGGTGATTAGTCCTACTTTTTCTGTTTTGGTAAAATGGTTTACTTCAGTAAGTCTTTTAATACATGACTGACGACAAAAGGTTGGAGTAGTTGTTCAATTAATCGTTGTAAGTAGTTCAATTATGTTGACAAACTAAAAAAAGTGAAAGTGATACTGCATTTATAAAACTTTGATGTAAACAAAGTGATACATAATAGTAGGTCATTCAAAGGAAGATATCAGAGTTTGATACAATAAATCACATTTATTACTATGAATTTAAGTTAAGTACATATTTATACACACTCTTAATGTTTACTTATGGAGATGTACAATTTGATAGTTCAACATAAGTCCATTGGTAATTTCGAATCTTTGCAATTTGTATGTTAAATTTGACTGATAACTTATGATAATAATTATGATAATAATTGTGAATATAGGTATTTGTATGTCATATGTATCTGCATACTAACTAACTTATTGAATTTATTTTTAAATAGTATCTTATAGTGAATAGTAGGTACTTTAATATTATATTAACAGTGTTCACTTTAATTTAAGGCAAGTATGCTCTGTTACTTATTATAGCTTTAATAATTTGACTTGCAAAATCAATTTTTTCATCAACACAAATAATGTCAAAGTGATGTAGCTCATCTTTGACCAAAAAGTTAACAACTTCGATGATATTATTTATTAACCTTAAGTCATACATTCCCCAGATTAACTTATTTAAAAAAAAGTTGAGACTTTCATATTTCATTGCCAACTGGACCTGAATTTGGTGTTCTTAATTGTTCAATTTGTAGTTAGAAGAAATTTACAAAATAAAACATATGACATAATGGAACAATCCACTTTCCATTGTAGGTATCAAAAAGTTCAACAATTTTAACATTATCAAATTATTAACTTATATTTTTCTGTCCTGAGCAAGGTTTGACACCTAGTTATTAAATAAATAAAAATGGTTTGTTTACATAGAAGCTGTTTGAACAGTTTTTCTGGCAGTTACTTTTGTTATTTATGCCTTAATAAACTCTCTTAGTTTATTAAGTTAACAGAAATAGTTAACAAAAATAAAACACAGACAGCAAAATGAATAAGATAAAAATCCAAGTTTGCAAGGCTTTTATTGAAAAAAAAAATATATATGAATTCTAAATTTCCAATTGGAAAGAAAAAGGAATAAAAATAACAGAATACATTTGATTATTCTTGAAAATCTAATCTCCCATTCTATGAGCAAGTTTTCGAGGTCACGCCAAACAATTATGAACTTTATGCACTTCGCTCACAATGACTAAATTGCGATGTTACCTTATCAGTTACAGCATAAGTAAGTATATAGTAGTATAGAAGCTAGCTAGGTGTAGTGTACTATGATAGGTACGCGGACGCGGTATGTCTCAGTGTGGGTAAAGAGCCTGTAAATCTATAATAGGTACAAGTTATGATATGGATAGGCTATTGATCCGAATCTATTTCACTTCATTAAACCTTACATCATTAGTTAAATGGTAAAAATAAGCTACAAACATTGGAAAGAACGCACTTGAGAAGGCCCATAAAAACATAAGGAGTGTTATTTACATTGCTTGGCGGGATCGCAGCGGAACGTTCATAGCGCTGAGAGACGATTCAGTGGATTCGTTACCCATTTTGGCGCCTCGCAAAACAATTATTTGCAAGATACAAAATACCAAGGTCAAACGGATTTCCTATCAAAGTCATAATATATCGTGGCACAGTAACAAAGGCTCTGCAACAAATGCAAGGGGCGGGGGTGGCAAAATATACGAATTCTTACAAAATATTTCATTAGAATCAGTTTCAGCAACTGAACAAGATGGCATTCATAGTTTAAAATGTGATTTATCAATAATTATCTCAACCCTTCATGGCGTAGTTCCCGCGTTTAGCGGGAAGCAAACGTTCTGTCAGCCATGTTGAGACGCAGGCAAACATTCGTGATATAATACAGAAATAACACCACTGCACTTCTCAAAAAGTTCCAAATGTACGCGCACTAATATGATAAAAATATTTAAACCAACTTTTCACACTAATATACCTGATTATCACTGATTTTCGCTTTATCGGTATCGCCCGACATTTTTCTATGAGAATTGTATGAAAGCGAGCGAATTATCAAGCGTCTTCAAACACCGGACAACAAAATGCATGGGCGCGATACCGATAAAAAAAGTTTTGCGTTTTGCAACAAGTTGGCGTCTTTCATGCATAACCCTTAATATAGTCCCAAAGGTGGACCAACTGCTTATTTTGTTGTTTTCATTGATTGTTTTTTATTCAATTAAGAAAATATAGGTTTTATTTTAGGAACATAGTAGGTAATAATACAGCTTGATAATTGTTTATTTACATACTTACTTAGTAAAATTATTGAATCACAGAATTTAAAACATATTTATTTATTTAATAAATAATAAATACAAATAATTGTTTAAAAAAATCTGCGACGGAATATGTCCATCTTTTATGAGTGAGTCACAAAAACCTTTTTTATGGTTACAAAATGCGTTCGAAATTCATGTAGGTATTAATTTGCGATGGTGGTATATCAATACAGTATTCATCTTTATCCAAACTAACACCTTATTTATTGTAAGTATTTAATTACGAAAAAAATTGTCTTTTACATCTCTTGACTATGATCAACAACTTAGGAGATATCATATTTTTAAATAACCGTTCGTGGTGACCGCGGGCAGGCAAGGGGATGGTTCGCTGACTCGCAATATTCCTGCAGTGCCAAAATATCGAGAACTTAAAATAAACCATAAACATGGTAAATATGCCTTTACTAAAAGTAATTTAAATTAGTAGTTTAGCTATGAGAGCGTTACAGATAGACAGGCAGACAGAGTTACTTCAAAAACTCTTAGAACATAGCTTTGCACCGCGGTTTCACCAAAAGACATACTTACAAAATATAACAACAGTAAAAATAAACATGTGAATAGGAATTCTACAGAAACGCTCCTGGCAAAAGTACTTGGGGATAATAAAATGTCTATATGCGAATATAATTTATGATTAAATATTTAAACCTTCGTAGTTTATTGCATAGGGCACACTAAAAGTTTTGCGTAACTTCAAAAAATAACATGTTATAATCAAAATATTAGGTTTTTGGCTTTTCAAAATACTCTCCTTAACATTTTTTCATGCAAAAGATCAATATTTTAAAACAGGCATGTTTACTACTACGTGCTGATTGAACGCTTGTTTTGCCTTTCGCAGGTATTCCCGTTATATTTTACTGTAGTTATTTTGTAGATTTTTCCACAAAATCCGGGTGAACCTGCGGAGTACAGCTGCTATATTATAACAGTTTTTAAAGTAACTCTGTCTATCTTTCAGTTATTAACTCTTTCACATTTGACCTACCGAATCGATTGTGACAAAATTTAGAATAGAGTAAGCTTGATTTTCAAGGTGGATATAGTAATCTCATATATTCAACTGCAAAAGCCGATCTTCACACGGACGAAGTCGTGGGCAACAGCTAGTGTTTTATAATGTTGTCAATCTTTCTAGCGATATCTGTCATGTAAATAAATAACAACTTGTTTGGTCAATATAATTTTATTTCGATTTATCATATCAATCCTTTTGTTTCCTACGTCCTTATATGGTAGCAGAGCGTGGTTGCTATAGAAATTTTATAACAATATACTGATTTGTGGGAATCGAAATATATATTTTTCATGTTTTGATACGTCGGCAAAAATGGAGAAATTCCTTGACGGAAAAATTCTAATAGGCAAACTAGGTCAAAACAATTGGCCAACCTGGAAGTTCAAGATGGCTTCAGTACTAAAAGGTATGGTCGTTCTAGACCTTGTAATTATCAAAGTAGAGTTGTACCAGAAGAAGGATAGGATAGCGCAGCGATCCTTGCTATTTCAACAAACTTAACAGATGAAAACCTAGAAAAGGTAATTAGATTTTCAACTAGTAAAGTCTGAAGGATTAGCAAAATTGTCAGAAATGTTCCTTATCTGCAAAATTTTAGAAACACTTCTTAAAAAATATTTTGCTTATAAAACAAGTTGGCTTCTAATGTGAAAATCAGAACGGGCTATAGGAAAACTAACGAGTTACTTATGTTCCTATGAGAGAGCACTTAATTCTAAAGGCTCACAAGGCTGCGAAGGAGCACTGACTCTTCAAGGAACGTCTAAGACCAAGGTTAATAAAATAAAGAAGTTGAAATGCCACTACCTACTGCAATGGTATCAGCCATAGGGTGAAACAATGCACTAAATGGATTAAAGATGGACGTCCACTAATGTCTACCACGACAATTAATGATCCAAAGAAAAATGTTAATATGAGTGTTATGACGGTAAACATTGCAAATGAAAGAAATATAGAAAGAGATGAAGATCATTGGTTCGTTGATAATGGTATGAATGGCTACAAGCCATGTAAAAAACAGGTTAGACATCTTTCAAACTTTTGAATATTTTACCAGAGAACATACAGTTACAACAACAGCGAATCGTGATGCCATTGATGCAATCAGTTCCATAGAAGGAGGAATCATAGATGTTGTCGCCTATGTTAAAGGACACAAGGAACATATAATTTGGACCAATGTGTGGTATGTACCTGAAATTGCCAAACACTTATTTTTACGAACTTACGAATAGTACTTTTACATTATCGGGTACAACATTTAAATTGATAGTGCAAGGAAAAATTAAACTTATTGGTGAAATACAGAAATACATGGAGAGCTATAAAAGTTAAAGGTATCTACGTCACTTACTGCCAAGTAAACTACTAGAAGTATGAAAGGTTTGCTCACCAAAACAAAACGCATGTAAAGAAAGTGATTGAACAAGATCTTGGCATAACGGCTAAATTGGATTCTGAATTTTGTGAGGGATATACTTACGGCAAGGCTCATAGACAGAAATTTGGCCATAGAGTGAGAGCTTCAACAGTCGGAGGACCTTTTCCATTGTCTTTTACAAAATACAGATACTTTGTTCTATTCAAGGACGATTATTCTAGATACCGAAACATTTTCTTCATGAGAAAGAAGTCAGAAGTATATAAAAAACTTGAACTGATGCTTGCTCAAGCAATGGCTGTGGGACATACAGTAAAAGAGCTTCTTAGTGACAATGGTGGAAAAATTCGACAATAAAGTAGTAAAACAGATTTTAGACAAGAACGGGATTAGACAACGGGTTACTATGCCCTATACGCCACAGCAAAATGAGTGTGTTGAAAGGGAAACCCATGAAGACAGAGAAAAGAAAAGCCTTTATCGCCCTCTTAAAGCCTTTATCATGTACCAATTTGCCTCCAATTTCCAAAAATTTGCTGCCCTTGAAGAATCTCACTATTTTCCAATACCAATGTCAAAACCATTTAATACCACAGACCCAGCGACGACATCATGAATTTTACTACCGAGAAAACCATCAACTGATGGACAAACTGACTTAAGTTCAGATGATATGGGGATTAACGATAAAACTCTTATCGATTCTGAAATCGAAAGAACACAAATGCCCGAAGATGATGAATATTTATCTGCGGTAGAGGAAGAGGCAGTTGACACCTGAAGAGGAAATGGAGATATTGAATGAGTCAGAAAGTGATCATGTCTTACCTATACAAGAAATAGAAGAACAAGGAAAAATGACGCTTAGAGACCGCTCGAAACATAAGCCTCCCTTAAGATTTGATGATTTTATTATATACATATACTGTGAGCTGTTTAATGTGAACTGTATTTATGGTCTGGCTGGACAAACCAGCATCTTATAAAAAAGCTATTTATAGCAAGGCGAGAGAAAAATGGAAGCTCGCCACTTATGAAATTGCATTTCTTAAAGATAATACATGGGAATAAGTGACCCTTGCGCTGAATAGAAAAGCCATTCCATGTGGGTGTATAAAACTCAATCCAGATGGTTCGATACAGCTTGACTAGTCGTCAAAGGCTTTACACAGCAACAAGGTGTTGAATATGGCGAAACCTTTAGCCCGGTAACAAAGTTAAGCACTATCAGAGTACCTACTAATAAGTATAGAAGGAAAGATAATCTATCTATCACTTACGCAACTTGATGTAACGACTGCATTTTTGTACGGTACCTGGTTGAAATGAAGAAATATTTATGAAACAACCGGAAGGCTATAGCGATGGTTCCGACACTGTATGCAAGTCTAAAAGAAGCTTATATGGGCTGAAACAGGCTCCTCGCTGTTGGTATGAATGCATAAATAAATAAATATTTCTGACACTCACACAACATTATCTAGTATTGTCTTAAGTTTTCGCGACTCATGCATGTCGCTCGTAACCATGGGGTGTGCAAAGACACCGAAACGTCGAGTTAAAATTTAAAATGTAAATATACCTACGCGATAAATCCAGTTAAAAATTGTTTTATTTAATAACATTATCTAGCCCAAATAAAGTTTCTTAAACAACTTGTGCTATGGATACTAGATAACTGTTATTAACTGTACTTAAGAAATATATAAACATACATGTTGAATAAATACATATTATTTATTACAATAAACTTAAATAAACATATAAACATCCATGACTTGACGGCTAATATCTGTGTTCATCACACCGATATCCGCCGCCGGCGGGATTCGAACCCAGGACCTCTGGCATAGAAGGCAATGTATGTTACCACTACACCAGCCAATCGCCATATAATATGCATAAAAGATTATCTGCTACAAATAGGCTTTGTGATGAGCGAAGCAGATTCGTGTTTCTTCCTTAGAGATAGGGGGAATAATCAATTCAAATCATTTTAGGTACTTACTTATTCCTTTTTGTATGGTACAAATAAGGTGTTACAATAGTAGAGGTTCACATACAAAACTGTAACCAGTATGCAATTAGTCATATAACATATCATTTAACTAACAATAATCTAATTAAAAGGATAATGTTATAATATCTAGCCATGTCATTGTCTACATAATTCTAAAATTTAAAAACTCAGATATGGAATAAGAACAGTTTTCCTCCACCCAATAAGATAATTCTATTTTAAGTTTATTTTCTGTTAACAGCTTAAAATATTTGGGTAGAGAATTAAAAATTTTTACACATCTTGCATAACATTGATTATGATATAGTTGTAGGCGAGGCAAATCACCATAAAGTAACCTGTCTCAATGGCGAGTTTCTCTCGAGACATCTCTTGCATGAACGAAATAGTGTTCAATGCATTTAACAAACATGGCCGCTTCTAAAATGTACATACAAGAAAAAGGAAATATATTTAATAATTTGAACAAAGGTTTGCACGTTGCACCCGGTTCCTTTCCTAACATTACTCGGATATTTTTTTTTTAAGAAGCTAATATTAGCGCTCTACGCAGATGACGGGCTGCTTGCTTCAAACGATGCGGAAGAAACCCAGATCTTTCTTCATGAGATAAGACGAAGATTTAAGATTAAATCAAATCGAATAAATTATTTTCTTGGACTTGAAATTGAGAGAAGAAATGACGGATCAATCAGTATTAATTAAAAGGCGTGCCTGAAGAAATTTTTAGAAATATTTTGCATGAATGATTGCAAAGCTGTGCAAACCCCTATAACCAAGGAAAATGTTGGGCCAAGAGAAGATAACGATGACCCAAAATTTCCTTACCGACGGGCAGTCGGTGCCTTAGCTTATTTAATGGTGGGAACAGTGTTGCATTCAAACACCTCGAACAATCAATGAAGGAAGACTTTGCTGGAGTAAAGTGTATCATGAGATATCTACAAGGCATCCTTGACTGGAGCATTATATACAAGCGTAACGCACGCAGGTCACTGGCCTGTTATAGTGATGCTGATCACGGAGGTGACAAAGAAACAGGGCGTTCAACGACATGAACGATATTATGCTTATACAACGAAAGTGCTGTTTCGTGGAGAAGTCACAGACAGGTGTCAACTGCCATATTTAGTACTGAGGTTGAAATTGTAGCTGCCAGTGAATATGCCAAGGAGATGATTCTTGAAATATATAAAAGGTATTACATTTACAATACCTTTAAATTGGCAGAACTGTGGAAGCAGGATTGATGCAGATTTGGTTCTTGAAAACAAGCAACGGCACAAGTTTTAGATCACACTAGTACATACACTGTATACAGTATACACTCGCGTTTTGTATTATTAAGACACTATTGATTTAAAAGGATTAATTTATTTAGGTATATTTTAGATTGTTTATATAAGTTTTTTATAACAATTTAGGTTGACACTTTTCTTTCAAGTAAAAAACATAGTCATTAAAAATAATAGTGACATCTTGTCAGGTTGGCATGAGTATGCAAACTTCTTGCACCGATGCTCCACACCAACCGTAACACTTTCCCTCATTGGTGCAAGGGTGAACGGAGTCCCAGTCCATCGCTCAGTAGATTAAGCCTTGGCCTCGGAACCGCCTTCGTTAGAATGTCGGCGAGCTGGTCAGCAGAGCTTGTCTTTATCACATTGACCAGTCCTTCTTGCACAGTTTCACGAACAAAGAAATGTCGTATACGGATGTGCTTCGTCCGTTTATGGAATTCGGGATTGTGGGCAAGCCTAATTGCAGCCTCATTGTCCACTTTTAATGTTGGTGTACCTTGTGTCTCGGTAAGTTGACTGAAAATCCTCTCAAGCCATATTAACTCACGAGCTCCCTCACTGGCTGCTACAATCTCGGCTTCAGTGGTTGAAATAGCGACAGAAGCTTGCCTTTGACTCAGCCATGATACAGCTCCTCCGGCGAACAGGCAGACAACTCCAGTTGTAGAGCGTCCAGTTAGTTCATCTCCTCCGTGGTCTGCATCACTGTAGCCTTGAATGATGGCGTCTTCGTTACAGGTTAACCCATACTTAATCCCGTGTTGTATGGTACCTTTAAGATATCTGAATATCCTTTTAACTCTCAGCCAATCATCGTATGTAGGGTTTTCTAATTTGCGGGATGCCACTCCGACAGCATAGGCTATGTCGGGGCGCGTACCGGTCATAAGGTATGCCAGTGCTCCTACTGCCTCACGATAGGGGAATCTTTTCTCTTCAGGTTGACACACTTTCCCTGCTTCAGAAGTCCTCTCTATAGGCGTAGTAACTGGGTTGCAATCGTTCATTCGGAAACGTTCCAGGATCTTCTTAGTATAGGCTTGCTGAGAGATCATGATTGAACCATCATCCGACCGTGCAATCTCCAGTCCTAAATAGTAGGAAGCCGGTTTTGTCGTGATCTTAAGCGTATCTCCTAAGTCCTTGAGAAACTTCTTCGCGAGATCCTCATCAGTCGTGGCTACCAACCCGTCATCGACATACAGGGCAACCAGTATTTTCTTGTTTCCCATCTTCTTTGTAAATAGGCAGGGATCAGCAACATTTTGTTGAAATCCTTTCTTCACAAGAATCTCTTCAAAACATGAATTCCAGCAGCGAGGTGCTTGTTTTAGGCCGTACAAGCTCCTTTGCAGTCGACAGACTCGTGAAGTACTATCGGAGTACCCATCTGGCTGCTTCATGTAGATCTCCTCTTCTAGTTTTCCATTTAAAAAGGCTGTGGAAACATCGAACTGAGTGAGATGCATCTTCTCCTTGGCACTAACACTCAGCAAAGCTCTTATTGTAGCCATTCGTGCAACAGGGCTAAACGTCTGATCATAGTCCAAGCCTTTGCGTTGCTTGAAACCTTTCACTACAAGTCTCGCTTTATATTTGTCAACCGTACCATCTGGGTTTCTTTTAATTCTGTAGACCCACTTGCATGGCAGTGCCACTCTTCCAGGAGGTAGTTCGCATTTCGTCCAAACTTCGTTGTCAGCAAGGGATTTCATTTCACTCGTCATGGCCTTTAGCCATTCGGCACTGTCCTCCCTCTTCATGGCTTGATTATAAGTTTCAGGAAAACTCTCTGTTCCTGCGTCACTTACTGTACATACAAAGTCGTCGTACCTTTTTGGACGCGCGATAGTTGATCTGTTTCTTAAATTGTAACTACTTTGAGGGGCTGCAACGGGCTCGATCACTTCTAGATCTTCCTGTGCCCCAATGAAGTCGTCGTTATCGTCCTCTATTGCACATCTGTCCTCTCTGCAGATCTCTTCTTCGTCTGAAGCTTGAACTTGGTTTCTTTCTGATCTCACTCCCTCTAAACCTTGTTCATTGCTATCTGCGACGTTAGAAGATTCGTATTCTTGCATGATAACGCGTCCGTTATCACCTTCTTCATCTTGAGCTCCCTCTGACTCAGGGGTGTTTATCGATAACTTGAACTCGACATCTGTCTCAAAGGTTATATCCCTGGACTTCTGAGTCTGCTTTCCATCATAGATGCGGTAACCATCGTCATTCTCATAGCCAATTAGCCATCCTTTTATTGCCTTTTTACACATCTTTTTCCGTTTCTGTTTTGGAACGTGAGCATAACAGATGCTTCCAATAACTCGGAGATGGGAAATCTTGGGTTTCTTTCCAAACCACAGCTCATACGGACATTTTCCATCGACTCTTGAAGGCCCAGTCCGGTTTAACACGTATGCTGCTGTATTGATGAGCTCAGCCCAAAGTATCTGCGGAAGGTGCCCTCTAGCATGCATCATCGACCTCGCTGCCTCAACTAAGGTGCGGTTCTCCCTCTCGGAACAGCCATTTTGTTCCGGGGTATATGGCATTGTCAGTCGATGCTTGATACCGTGCTTTTCTAATATCTTTCGAACTGCTTCGTTATCAAATTCACCACCGTTGTCGCTTAGTATAGTCTTGACAACATGTCCTGCATTCCTTGATTCATGTAGCATTTGTACAAGCTTGTCTTGTACTTCCGATTTCTGTCTGATGAAATAGACTTGGCGGTAACCGGAGTAATCGTCTTTGAATAGTACGAAGTACTTGTACTTTGTAATGCTGTTCGCAAAAGGTCCGCATACATCGGTGTGTATAAGTTCTCCGCATGTTGAAGCTCTTTCCCTTGTTCCGAACGGTTTTCTTTGTGATTTCCCATAGATGCAGCCTTCACACTTGACTTTGTCAGGACACAGCTTAATACCTAGCTCACGTTTTACCACGCGAATGATATGGTTTTTGTCCTGGTGTGCGAATCTCTCATGATATAACTGCAACATGTTCGATCCAGTTAAAACATTGACTACGGTCTTTTGCCCCTTTGAAATGACCGTCTTCATTTCCAATTTGTAGAGTCCGCCATATGGCACTCTCTTACCAATAGCCACAGTCGTGCCTTCGTTGTCATTAAACATGCACTCTCTTGCTGTTGACGTGAAGATGCTTTTCTGCATCCTGTCATGCGCTGCTAGCGGCGAGAAAAGATTCTTCGTCAGATTTGGTACAAACCACACGTCTCGAAGGGCTATATCAACTTTTCTGTCATTGACATTTGACTCTACCACTACGGTTCCTTTTCCTAATGCTGGAATAGTCGTCCCGTCTGCAGTTGTAACTGTGTGGTCCGAATCAAACTCATGATAATCCGTAAAACCATCCCTTCTAATCGCAATGTGTGTTGTTGCCCCGTTATCCACAAACCAACTTTCGCGATCTTGTGCTTGTCCCGTCGCGCAAGCATTTACCATCAACGAAATTTGTTGCACTTGATTTGATTTCGAGCCGGTTCCTGATGTGCTTGAAGTTGGTTTAGGTGGCCTCCCATCGCTAATCCACTTCTTACATTTGCGAACTCTATGTCCTTTTTTCGAACAGTAGTTACAGATCAGTTGCTCGTCCTTAATGCTTCTGACTTTTCTCTCTGGGGGTGCGTTAGTCACTAGTGCTTCTTGCTTGGAGCTCTCTTGACTGCTTAAATTTCTTTCAAATGCGCACAAATTACTTGTCAAACTGTCTATGGTCCTATCAGTCTGCTTTAGCATAAGCCAGCTTGACTTGAAATTAAAAAACCTAACATCTAGCGTATCTAGCACCTTGCAGACTAAAAACATTTCAGGAAGCTTAGCATTAGCGTCTGTCTTAGCAACTTTAGCTTTTAATTCGTTCCAGATATTCTTCAGCTTAGACATATGGGTAGGAATATCATCTGCCATATCACGTTTCAGTCCAAAGAATTCTAAACATAAATCGTATGCTCTATCTTCCGTCTGTCCATCAAATAGTCGGTTTAGCTCTTGCCAGACCTCGCTCGCAGTCCTGTACCTCATAACCTTCTTCAATGTGTCTTCCGACATGTTAGTTGTCAACATGAGTAGAGCGTTTGTCTCTGTTTTCTTATATTTCGCAAAGGCCGAATTATAAGCAGAGATTTCTGCGTCACCTGCTCCTGCCGCGAGTGTGGGTTTCTGCAGTCTACCTTCTACTGCATCTAGGGCATTTTCGGCGCCGTCTAACAGTATGGATATCTTGTATTTCCATGTGGACCAATTTTCCTTGCCCGTTAATTTTCCTATGTCAATTTTCGCTGAATAATCCATATCGTTATCCTTGCTGGCGTCAATAACCTCTTGAAATATATAAAAGGTATTACATTTACAATACCTTTAAATTGGCAGAACTGTGGAAGCAGGATTGATGCAGATTTGGTTCTTGAAAACAAGCAACGGCACAAGTTTTAGATCACACTAGTACATACACTGTATACAGTATACACTCGCGTTTTGTATTATTAAGACACTATTGATTTAAAAGGATTAATTTATTTAGGTATATTTTAGATTGTTTATATAAGTTTTTTATAACAATTTAGGTTGACACTTTTCTTTCAAGTAAAAAACATAGTCATTAAAAATAATAGTGACATCTTGTCAGGTTGGCATGAGTATGCAAACTTCTTGCACCGATGCTCCACACCAACCGTAACAATGATCTGGTTGAAAAGGCTGATACAGAGCATTGAAAAGTTGGATGAAATTCAGAACCAAGAACATAAAGCTTAGACATTCCTTTGTGCGAGAGGCTGTCCAGGACAAATGCCCTGCAATAGAAAAAGTGCCTGCACAAGACCAGAGTGCTGACATGCTCACGAAAGCTTTATACAGGCCTAGACTGATACAACTATGCCGTAACATTAGCCTATTAGAAAAGAGAGAAGATGTTAAGCTGAACTGCCTGCAAATGATAGAGCTTTTCTTCTATGTTTTTTAATGTTGTCAATCTGTCGAGCGATATCTGTCATGTTAATAACAACTTGTTTATTGTCCGTTCATCGTAAGATGTCCCCTGCCGTTATGTTGGCACTATTGCTTGTCAAGCTGTTTTCGTTATCTGGGATAGTGAATTCATCCTTTTTATTGATTACTTGCCAAAAGGGCAAACGATAACTGGATCCTATTATGCAAAAATAGCGATTAAAGAAAAACGTAGTGGGAAATTGTCATTGGGCGTGTTGTTTCTCCAGAATAACGCTCCACCTCATCGTTCGGAAGTTGCGCTCACCGCCATCCGTAGTGCTGGCTTCGAAGTCCTTGATCACAAACTATATTCTCCTGACTTAGCCCCGAGTGATTTTCACTTATTTCCAAAATTCAAGGAGCATATTCGTGGAACTAAATTTGACGATGATGACGCGGTTATGACTGCCGTAGGGGAGTTTTTTAATGGTCGAGAAAATGATTTTTTTACGGAAGGAATAAGAAAGTTGGAGATGCGGTATTCTAAGTGTATAAGATTATAAGAAGACTACGTAGAAAAATAAAATATTTTTGTTTAAATTTTTTTTTTTGTATTCATTCTATGAATTTTTTGATTCGCCCTCGTATAATCTAAATTGTGTCATTATTCAAAACCTTCCTAGTCTTATAGTTGTTTAATATTTACAAATCAGAAAATTAAACATATATTTATTCGTGGTAGGTATAAACAAAGTTAGATAACGGGGTTAAAATGGACACACATTATTGGTTACACTGCTGCCACAATGCTGCCAACATCAGCAGGCAGGGGACATCTTATAGTGAACGGTCTGTAGTCAGTATAATTTTATTTCGATTTATTATATCAATCCTTTTGCTTCCTACGTCCTTATATTGTCAACCGACTTCCAAAAAAGGAGGAGGTTCTCAATTCTTATGTATGTTTTTTTGTGTCTTTGTTACACGATAATTTGGACAATTTATGAATCGATTTTGAAAATTTCATATGATAGAGGATACTTCATAGTTGGTCCCGTATAAAATTCATCGACGTCGGTTGAATACTTCATTGAAAATTTTAAAATATTGAAAAAATATGTATGATTTCGGAGAATATTTACCGTGGCGACATTATAATTCAACCAAAGTTTTGACGTGAAGTCGGTTTATTTAATACTCTGCATTCGTTGATTATTCACTCAATTTCTTTAGATAAATACATTCTTTGCTGTAAATTATTTGCCCTGTTTTACGTAAGCTTCATGGCCGGTAACTGTGATATATTGGTTTTTAGTACGATCCTTACTTAAACTATTGTTTCTTAGTAATGTTGTTATGAATGTATAACTTTTTTCAAGCGAAACTAAACGCATAATGTCATGGCCCAGAGACAATTTGTTGGCTTTTAAATGACTATTATTGTATTTTTTGCAAAGCTTGTTTAGGTGATTTAAACCAATATTTTAAAATGTATTTAATTTATATAATGATTACAGAAATTCTGCATATTTTGACATTGTCTTTCCACAATATTTCCTGATAAAAGACTCTATAAATAGAAAAATGGTACCCTTTGACAGCCGTCAAAGATTGCAAAAATTGACTATTTAATCTATGGATTTTGCATTATGGTTGTGCTTCCGCGTCGTCTCGCTACCTGCGGGATATTTTGTTGAGTATTTTTAGGATCCCTATATTCGAACCTTTTACATGGCTGCCGTGTAAATTGGTTGAATGTGTGTTATAGTTTAAACATGAGTGATCATTCTTCTATGGCTACTCTTCAAAATAATAGCCCAACGGCAGGATTAGCGGCTGCAGTACAACGTGCGAGACAAGTGAGTTCAATTACAATTTGACATATCTGCACTGCTTTACCGTTGATAGTTTTTATTAGTACCTCCTAATATAATGATATTTCTTTCCACCGACATTAACGAACAAAAACGATTTTTCTACGTTTAATGACAAGCTCTTCTTTTATTTCATAACCTACATAATTTAATACGCGGCAACGTTACTTTCACATATTTGTGCCGACATAATCAATTTTTGCCATTTAGTTAGTTGTTTCGATTTCTTTTGTAGGTGGCAGCAAAGTTAGTTGGCGTAGGTAGCAAAAGACCTTTGGAAGACGGACCTGAACCACCAATTTCTAAGAAATTAGCTTCATTAGACTCATCTTATCAACAGCCTCAGCAGCAACCACCCATGAGGTAAGTACCATTATTATATTCATATATTTGTGTAGATAAGCTAAATTTGAGATTACCTTACAAAACAAAATGCTTGAAATTATGATACTAAATGCTTGTAGTTAAGGTTCTTTGTGTTCCAAAACAGTATACAAGTTAAGATGTGAGAGAAATGTAATTATTTATTTTACTTTTAGATGATTCATGAAAATAAACATCTTTTGTTTACTTTGTTCAAGTGTAATTTGAAGTTGTGTTGTTGTTTTGGATATAAAAATCACTGTCTATTGTATTTCTTACTAATTACTAGGTAGCTACTTATTTTTTAGGTAAACTTAGCATAGTTTCAACTTAAAATAAACAATGAGACCTTTTGTTTTGAATCTTATTTATTTGATGTCTACTTATTTAACTTTTTTATCTAATTTTATCACTATAGACTATTGTTACTAATTGAAGTAAGTTACATTTAACTAAAGTTGATCTAATAACTACTTACATGTAAATATGTTGTCCTACAAAGAACCTATCATTTTTTATCACAACAATGTCACCAAGTTTGTACTAAACAAAATAAAAAAGGTAATCTGAACCTAATTTTGTTTGCTTTTTAATAGCATCATTTTTTGACAAAAAAATGCTCTGTTTTTTGCTTTCAAAATGAAATTACAATCTATTTCAAACAGGATTATCAGTATCAAACATTGTTGTGTACATAATAATAGCTCAATCAGTATTATTAAGTACTTATAAATACAGACCGTCCTTATCTTGATGTACTCAACCAAAAATTTTAAATAGGAACAGTAAAATATTAATGAGCATAATTTTTATTGTTAAAAAATAATATGTATGTTCTGCATGAAATGATTCAGAGGGTTTGACAATATATATATGTAAATAGATTTACATGTGTAGAAAAATATTTATTTTTGTTTTGACTAACTTTTGTTTTTTATACTTTATTACACCTTTTGTTCCTGAATTATTTAGACTAATCAATAAAATGTAGAAAGGAGAGTGAAATAATTGAAAAATGTGTTAAATAAAAATATGTTATGAAAGGAGAGTTTACCTATGGACAGTCTATACATATATTGATATGTATCTTTAATATAAAATAGAAACAAGAGTATAGGAATATTCCTGTCTTCTGTACATAATCCATCACTAATACAATAATTTCAGATTTATTTATTTATCTTAAAAGGTAGATATGCATGTTAATGAAATTCTTAAGTACATAACATTAAACCTTATGAGAGCTGGAGTCCAAACTAGGTTTTAAACCTGTATGACAGATCTTCAGGCTCGCTCTCATTATGTTATTCGGGTTGTATCAAAGTAATCCTAAAAATCAAACTATTGCCTAAGTTGTGTTTCATTATATTGAATGAAATCTTTAAAAAACATCTTTAAAATTTAGTTTAACCTCGTCCTGCCCAGTAAAAACAAACATTTGAACAACAAATGTAAAAATATGTCTTAAAGTTGTAAGCCATGTTGAAGTTTTGAAAGCTATTTGACATTTAAACAAGTTATCAAATGACACTTTACAATGGTTCACTTGTTCCCTAATATTTTAACTAATGATAAGGTCAGAAACAGCCAATAGAGTAGCAAATCATATGTGAGGCCCGAAATTTAATATATTAAGAATATAATTTCTTATATTTTGTCTGAGTAACACTGCTCAAAGACAATTTGGGCTTTTAAAGTACCACTGGGCAGGATGAGGTTAAAGTTCTTGTGACCACAGTCTTTGAAAGGACTCACAAACTTGTAGGTAATTCGTAGGTACATGCAGGTACTTCTGCTTCAAATATTATATCCATTATGTAACTAAATTGTTTCCAATTAACTATGATATAACCGATTCATTCTATTCCTCGTTGTAAGTATGCACAGAGCGCGGAAACGGAGGGTAGTTTTGAATTTCACGCCACGGTGACATAACGGAGTCAAACTACATAAACTCGTGTTAAATTGATCCAATAGTACGAAAGGAGGTTATTATTTCATATTATTCAAGTCGGTCTTATAAAAAAAACATGGTCTTATTTGATATAGGTACTTTGTTTGTATGTATTAACATAAAGATGTGGGTAGACAGTATGGGCGGTTCGCGAAATCACTGTTATAAATTATTGAGTTAAAATTCAGTGGGAAACAAAAGAAGGTATTTCATTTTAAATATTGAGTCTTGGACACGGAGGAAATATATAGAGGAGCTGCCCTATCCAGTTTTTTCTAGGGAATCAAGTGAAGCCTACGCGCGGGGTGCGGGAGGAGTAAGCGGTAGGTTATGACCAATCATAGCCAAACAGGCGATGGCATTAGTCACCTAGTAGCCAGTAGTAAAAACCGGTTGAAACATAAGGTTAAAATATTCACATGATCATCAAAAAAGTTCAGCTATACTTTACTAGGTGGCTCTAGTTTTTTAACGAAATTTCATACGTTCCAAATCTGTCAGAAAAAACCGCGAAATAAAAGTATTTCTACTTGACGCTAGAGAGCGCAACCTTTTTTCGCGGCATAACAATCACCTAACCAACAAATAACAATCTGGAATCTTGGACACAAATAATTGGAAAACAACAATTTGTAAAAAATAATTATGAATGAAATTATCTTCGTGGTAAGTTAATTTTATTTGGATTGTCAATGTAATTCCTTTATAAAAGTATAGAAAACTAAATTTTACATCGACAAACAATGGAGGATTTAATTTTTTTAATATCTACGCGTTTACATACTTCACAGAAGTCAGCGACGAACTGAAGCCAGTGCCTCTACTGAGGAATAGCTTGAACTAAAGGCTCTGTGACGTCAGGACAACCCAAATTGAAGCTGTGCAACTTTGCTTACAGCAGCTCTACTATGTATCTGCTTTGTGGTCTTGGACATCTGGATTCTGAAGGACAACGAAAGGCCAAAATTAATGTCGTTTTCTGACTTGTTTCCAAATAGCTCATGAGACCGAAAGATGTCTGTTGTTTTTTTTGGCTTAGTGTGGTTCTAATAATAATAATCACGCTTTTTTATAACGCAAACCTAAACAAATATCAACAAGAGTAAATACGTATGGTAAAATGAGAATAATAACTTATACCTAGAATACATATCAATGCGGAAGAACGAAGGGGGGGCTATCGCGCGAAAGCGATCTCTTCCAGACATTGCTATATTTCACAAAATTGTTGTGTATAATTTTCAGTTCAGTTCGCGGCAAATAACTGGAACCGTAAATTGACAAACGGGCTTGCGCACTAAACGTTTATTTTCTGTTTTTGTATAAAAAATTTGTAGCGCGGTAAAAATAAGTCACGTGGTACCGAAAAGTTTTGCACGTTATTTACCTACTTGCGTATAGGCGGAAACTGGGGACCAATTATAGAATTCGGCGAGAAATATTTATTACTTTGACTGCTGCCTCCGCGGGCGGTCTTTTTTCATTCTCATCCTAGTGTTTTAAGTAAATAAAAGCGTAATATTGCCGCAATATTTACAGCTGTGTACTTTTAATAAAGCACGCTTTTCGCGATTATCGCACTAACACGTAAATACTTGAGGTGCTCGTGCTTTATATAAAATGAAAAATTACTTGATAAGCTTCAGGTAGGTAAAATAATAGATCCCAGAAACTTACATAACTTTTTAATTTTGAAAATGTTTTTATGTATGTTTAAAACATTTAAATTACTTTTGATGCTGACTCGAAATAAAAATTATCATAGAAAAAAGTTGAACCATCAGTGTCAATATAAATATGAAAAGCTACTTGAAGAACTGGCCAGTTGGTTTTTCCTCTGTCACCCCCCATTGGTTCACAGTGCGGCAGCGGCAGCGGTGGCTCAAGCAGCTATGAGAATCCCCCCACAGAACAACGGAGCACCCCCTCCTCAGCCAGGCTCCGGTGGCATGATGTCTCCTGACCAGTCAATTAACGAGTACATCCGAGTACCAAATAAAATGGTCGGGTTAAGTAAGTATCTTCACTCTTGTTAGGAATTTGTTAGTAACTAACTTTATCATTTAAAAGTTCTGTATGTTTATAAAAGGGACTTCAGGCTTGTTCATGAGTAACTGATTCCTTTGTCTATTGCTTATACAGCAAATAATATTAACATCCTGTTTGCAAAATAAGCAAAACAGTTTTATTAGTGAAGTTGAGAAGAACATGAATAAGCTTGATAAGTTTTTTAGATAAGCATACATATTTCTTTTAATACAGTTGGTGCACAGCTTTATTAAACTTTAATACATCTTAACAAATTCCTACAACAGTATCAATTCTATTCTAGTTATCGGACGTGGAGGAGAACAGATCACAAGATTGCAGGCTGAGTCAGGATGTAAAATCCAAATGGCCCCTGATGCTGGTGATCAGCCAGACAGAGTGTGTACCCTAACAGGATCCCGAGAAGCCATTAATAGGGCTAAGTGAGTATCTGTCAAGAAGAATACAATTTACTTATACATGGTTGTGGGCTTCGAATTGGCATTGGAAAATTCAAGTCTTGGTTTTTATAATGGAGTTTTTATATGAGTTGTAAATACTTTTTTATATATATAAAGATTGGCAAATAAACAGCATGTTCTATAGAAAAGGTTTTTTAATTTTTATGTTTTAATCAGTTGTAGTAGTAGCGCGCAGTCAGCATCAAAAGCTTTTGATAATACTCTCCGACACATGTAATACATATTTAGTTTTTCTATCTAAATCAAACAATTGTATGATTTTAAATTTTTTAATTACCAAACCAGGGTTTTCAAACGTAAATCTTATTAGTAAAAAATATATGCATGGAATTTTTAAAACTAAAATAACACAAAATGTAACCAACTATTGTACACTGATAAAAATAAGCTTATTAATAATATTTTTGAAGCTTTATAGTATTTGTAGAATAGAAAATGTAACTATAAGCGAAAACAATGTGTATGGTATTTTATGTTTCTTTTTTATTGTTACAGAGATTTAGTTAACCAAATAGTGAATCATCGAGGTCGTGAAAACGCTGGTCCCGGTCAAGAGATGTCTGGACCTCCTATGAATAATCCTCCCATGAGGGGCGGTGGTGGCGGCCAAGGAGGCGGCGGTGGTGGTTTGAACCAAATGGTAAGTCATCTCCATCATGATATCTTAGCCGCTTAGGGCCGTCTTAGAATAGGCGAATCGGCCCTGTCCTGTCCTATTACTGGGCCGATTACTCCGAATGAAGCAAATATTTGAAAATATTTTGCTCTTTTTATCTTTTTAAGTTTGGTCGACGCGAATTTTTTCATTAACTACACTTAGCTGGTATAGTTACAATAACCGCGAAATATAATTAGTCCAAGTTCTTGAGTTTTCAAGTTTCCAAAAAGTGCTATAAAATTCTAGTTAAACCCTGTTTTATCCAGTTAAAACGTCTTATATTTGATGCACCTAGTAACAAACCTTTATCTAAGAATTATTTTATTTATTTCCATACTTTTAACAGCAAGAAGAAATTATGCTGCCTGGTCCAAAAGTTGGACTGATTATTGGCAAGAACGGAAAAACAATCAAACAGTTGCAGGAACAGTCCGGAGCTAAAATGGTTGTTATACAGGATGGCCCTACAACAGAATATGTAAGTAATTTAAAAATATGTTACGAAAATAATGAACGTTCTTTCCTAGGTCTTCACTTACCAGCAGGTGAGATTGAAGTCAAGCACAGACTTAGACTTTAATAAAAGAGAAAGGTGAAAAGAGTAATGTTCATAGCTGACCTGTCAGATTTTTTACAACCTATGAAATGTATTAAAACAACTTAAAATGCAAATATTAGGTCATGTTCGGTTAATTCCAAATCATTTATTTATATTAGAAGCCGCAGCAAGGATTTTAATATTTTACCCTCTCAAGTTACTCAATAGACTTACAGGACGCAATTTAAATTTTTTTGATGTGTTGGGGGGGGTCAGTGTAAAGCTAAAACCAAGTTTGTGGGGTCGCCACCCTTGTCCTAAGGCCGCCTTCTTGAAAATAGGGGTTGAAATGGTTTTTACGATATATCTCTTAATCTATTTATCTGATAAAAACAATTATTAACATTTTTTGTTGCAAATTAAATCTTCTACAACTTTGGTCAAGTAACTTTTTGTCGTAGAACTATAAATAAAAAAGTTAAAAGCGAAAATGTTTAGAAATTCGAGAAAATAATTTATATTTTTTGATATAACTTTTTTTATAATTTTAAGAAAAAATATAGCAGACCATTTTTGTAGATCGTTTTTTGAGGAACAACTTTTATAAGCAACATTTTTTTATTAAGTCAATAGTTAAGGTTTTACAGCGCTCCGAAATGAGTAGGTACTATTTTTCAGTACTCTTAACTAGACTTATATTATACGTGTGTACTAATAATGTGTCATCAGTAATTGTTTTTTTTTTGTTATTTTAATTTTTTTGATTATTCATAATTAATTATAGACTTTTTTCCCCACCACCCACGAGGTAGAGTCTAGAGGCGCGTTTTTTTTTACGTGGTATCCCCAATAGGCATAATCCACGGAGATTTTCTAAATTCGAACTACTCCGTCCTCAGTCTTTTCGATGGACCAGGCTGCGGCTCAGCATCTGATCGGCTTTCTAAATTAAATATCAGTAGGATAACTGGAGAAGGAAAGGGTGTTAATGTCGGCCTTAAGCTTACAATTATTTTAAAAATCAATAATTGTCAAATTCTGTAATGGAGTGGAAAAGAGTCAATAATTAATTATTAATAATTAATAAAACTATAATTACAAAATAAAAACAAAAAAAAAAACAATTACTGATGACACATTATTAGTACACACGAGTAATATAAGTCTAGTTAAGAGTACTGAAAAATGGTACTCATTTCGGAGCGCTGTAAAACCTTAACTATTGACAAAATGAAAAAATCTTGCTTATAAAAGTTTTTCCTCAAAAAACGATGTACAAAAATAGTCTGATATCATTTTTTCGTAAAATGATAAAAAATAAGTTATATCAAAAAATATAAATATTATTTTCTCGAATTTCTAAACATTTTCGCTTATAACTTTATTATCTATCTATTCTATATTCTATACTTATAATAAATCTGTAGAGAGGTCAATTCTGTACATGAAATATTTTTTCAAAATAACTATCAGGGGGTGATTAGTGATCGATACTGATGCCAAAAATGCAATCAGTAAAATTTTTGTCTGTCTGTCTGTCTGTATGTTCCTTATAGAAACAAAAACTACTCGACGGATTTTGACGAAACTTGGTAAAATTATTCTTCATACTCCTGGGCAGGTTATAGTATACTTATTATCATGCTACAATCAATAGGAGCAGAGCAGTGAAGGGAAATGTTGGGAAAACGGGAGAAATTACTTCATTTTTTAAGCTTCCGTCGCGTGTGCAGCCTTAATGGTTAAAGCTACATAGAAATCATGTATGACAGAAATATTCTTCATAAAATTATATAAAAAATATCCCACAACAGTATATGTCTATATTTTATGGTTGACTCACAATAACACGTGTAAATCCCGATAGCTTAGTAGTTCGGAGCTTTCTGATTATATTTGTTTACTCTTACGTTTATAATACTCTCACTCATCCCTAATTAAAAAAAAATTACATTATTACCTATTCAATAAAAAAAAGAATCATAGAAATCGGTATAGAAACACCAAACTTATACATGAAATACGCTAATAACCCATGGCGCGTGAATACTGAATGATATAGGGATTATTTTTGCGTACCTAACGGTTGCCGCGCACGACGCGGCTCGCGGCGGTAGGGTATAAAAAGGCGGGAGGCGAGAGCAAGCTTTTGCGCGATTTAATATAGGTAGGTACAGAAGGAACAAGCGTTACATTACCTGTCAAATTTCCCCAACCAATTTTAACTTATTATCGAGGGCATAGAGTCCAAATTCAAGTAAAAAAAATTGACAGATTTGTAACGCTTGATGTACCTACTGCCTTCTGTACATACAGAGATAAAATGGAAATCAAGGTTTTGTTTATTTCATGATCGTTTCTGCCTCTTGGAAGTCAGAAACTGTAGATTTCTTCGGAATAAAAAGTAACGTATGTGTGAACTGCTATACCAAATTACATTAATATTGGCTTAGCCGTTTGGCAGTGAAAAGCAGCCATACATAACTATAGGTAGTATTGTATCTACACTGATAATGGCTGGATGGATGGATTTTTGCTATTCTTTCACGCAAAAACTACTTAGCTTTACCTAGAATAACAATAAGCTAAGTATAATTAATGAAGATATATCATGAATTAAGTAAAATTGAAGGCATTAAATAAAACACCTTTTAACCGGATTAATGGCGTATAATTTATATTTTACATATTAACTCGACGTTTCGGTGTCTTTGCAGACCCCGTGCTCACGAGCGACTGTTAAAATTTAAAATGTAAATATACGCGATAAATCCGATTAAAAAGTGTTTTATTTAATAGTCAAACATAATAGTTATCGCGAAAACTTAAGACAATATTAAAATTTAAGGCACTTTGGCACCCGATTTGTTTATAACGCTATGTGCCTTTGTAATGTACCTAATATATAGTTTTACCTACCTATGTTTGTGGTAAGGAGTTATACATATTATATGGGCGAAGATTCTTCATTTTTATTTTTGTTATTAAAGATAGTTAGGACCTTGGAGACGAAAATCTCTCGAAATACTAATTCAATACAATCGAAGTCGCGGGCATCATCTATGTAATATACCTACCTACCTATACTTTTTCACAAAACCTAGGTGAAACTGCGGATCACTGCATTTTTGTAACAGTTTTTGGAGTAATTCTGTCTGTTTATCTATCAGTAACGCTTTCACAGCTAAACTACTGAGTCGATTTTGACGAAATTTAGAATAAGGTAAGTTTTAACTTCAAGGAGGATATAATAATAGTATTTATCCAACTCTAATAAACGGTATCCACGCGGACGAAGTCGCGGGTCACAGCTAGTTTATAATAATTCTACGACAAAAAGTTACTTGACCAAAGTTGTAGAGGTAAATCCTTTTATTACTTTTACTTATTAATATTTCTTTTTATCAGATAAATAGTTTAAGAGATATGTCGTAAAAACCATTTCAACCCCTATTTTCAAGATGGCGGCTGTAGGACAAGGGTGGCGACCCCACAAACTTGGTTTTCGCTTTACACTGACCCCCCTACACATTAAAAAAATAAAATTGCGTCCTCTAAAAAACGCAAGGTTAGGCCTAAAAAAAGTAAAATTTCAATGGACTATACCTAGTATCATGCACTTGAAATGAAAATCCCGATATTGTTTCTAAGAACTTCAATCAAGTCTGCACCAACAGCTTAGATATGAACAGGCAGCATTACAATGACATTATCATCTATACATTCACATACCTAACAAAAAGTAGTTCGACAGGTCAGAGACTGTATGGACCGTGAGTATTACTACATTATGGGCCGAATGACGAAGTTCGGTTAAACCGAATGTAAAACGAATTTCGGCCCATCCCTACTAATAACACATACCTAGGATTTTTTTTTTGTGTAATTTGTTAATTTTATACTTGCATTAAAAAGCCGAGTCGGAGACGCGCACAAAAGGTTTATTTTCTGTAAAATCTGCTAAAAACATGTTTTTTTGTATGGGACCTACTTTAAATATTTATTTGATGCTATTATTTTTAGTATTTTTGGTTTAAAAAATACGTCATCATTTTGTGAAAATTTCAAGTCTCCCAAATATCACCGTAGGTAGGTACATGAGACACAGCCTGACAGCGGAGTTTTATTAAAGGGTCCCATTTTTACCCCTTGGCCGCGGAACCCTAAAGAAGACAAGGAAAGCTTGTTTTATAGGACAATGTACAAAAAACGGACTCTAGTCACGTTGCTTTAGCCCGTGACTTAAAAAAAGTTTTCTTTTGAAACAACGTGTCTTTATTGCGCTAACAATAACTTCAGTTAAAGTTTATTTCATTTAAAGGCTTTTGGTCACAAAAAAAGTCAAGTTGGGGCTGACATGCCCATGAATAAATATTTTTTATTATTAAATATCCAAACTTGTTTACTTTTGTAAATCAAATGGGCATGACTTTCGGCGGGTGTCTTAATATCGATCCATATTGCAAGATCGTACCGAAATTCGTTATTTGTTGTCATGACAACGAAAAATGAAATGAAATGTTTTTATTCATAAGACCATCGAATGGCCGCTTAATGACGTCACAATTTTGTACTTCGGCTTTAACAAGGTGTTGATGGTTATTGAATAAGATAACTAATTACGATGGTCTACCTACTGTACTCAGTAGACCAAGAGACAAAAAAAGCCGGCGGAAAAAAACTCTTGGCACTCTTTTTCAGTCAGGATTATATGAATTAATACAAATAGGTACATAATATTGATCATAACATGAAAAAAAAACAATCACAAGACAGCTAATTGTGAGAGCCAATGTCATGCCACAACCAAATTGCTTACTCTTAAAGAGCGGGAAAATTTAAATGGGACATGCTATTTTATAAAGATTGTTACTAAATAAAAATACAAAAAATATTCACATAAGTACACATGATGAACGTCAGAATGGCATATTCTGTCGTGCACCTCAATTTTAAAATGTACTGCAAATAGACCGAGAAGAAAAAATAAAGTCGATGTAACAACTCAACCTTTCGTAAAGTGTCTATTATACAAATTAAAAGCTGTATGTACAACTCCGCTAATTGCCCACAGTACAATTTCTCTTCCTTTTGTTGATAAGTACATACTTGTTGATTGCACAGGAAAAGCCCCTTCGCATATTGGGCGATCCCGCTAAAGTTGAGCATGCAAAGCAACTTGTCTACGAGCTACTGGCAGACAAAGATGGCCAGGGCCAGCCAGGGGGTCCCCCAAGGCCGTATGATGATTACCAGCAGATGGACGGCAGCCAAGGCAATCCAGGAGATGTTTGTGATGAGGTTTGTATATAGCCTTTATTTAAATGTTGATGCCAGGTTTTACTTTCCCAAGAGCTAAACTGTCAAATCAAAAATAATTATTTGCATCCAAACAAAACCTTGAGCTTCATTATATTTACCCCCATAAGTATTCTTTCATAAAAGTCGTAGCTGAAGAAGCAATGAGACCTCTGTTCAAAAGTATGATTGTGCTGAGTCAAAACCATGTATACCCTGGCAAATAATTCAATGCAGTAAAATGACAGTTCCAGTGTGCCCAATTTCGGGAAGAAAAAAAATAGTGATGTGGTTTAAGTGAATGAATGTTATTATTTTTAAAATAGGTACTAATATCGTAATTTATGGAAAAAAAATTGTCTCAAAAATTTTTCTTTTCTTATGATGCTAAATAGTTAGTTAAATATACTTAGTACACGCATCAAACTCAATTCTTTATAAATTTCTTTAAAATCTTATGCAAAACGAATGACAAATTCTGGTTCGTTTTCATTCTCATTCAGTACTTACACTACGAAGTTTTTAACTGGTATCATTATTTTTCTATTTCACATTTCAATCTTTCAGTTTATTGCATTGAATTATTTGCCTGACTATAGCTTTATGCAAATTCATTTTGGAGTGAAATTGCTTTGACGACCACTTTGGCGATGGGGTAAACCTATCTGACTCAGACGCCAGTGGTTGCGGGTTCGATTCCCGCACGGAACAAGAAAGCTTACTTTGGGGCCATGTAGTTGGTGTGATTGTCTGGGGATTTTTTTTATTTAGAGTTAATATGGGGATTTAATGGGATTTTCGTGTTTCAATTCCTTTATTTTTGTTTATTTAAATACCTTTAGTTCCGCTTTGTACTCTTCACAGCTCAAGCCACATATTTAAGTCCGCAGTATGTAGCTTTCTGTGTTTTTAACTAAGCATAATCTAGGTCAAGTTATAAAGCGATTTAAAACAATGGTTTGTGTAAAACTCAACATCAACTGCATGCAATCCAGTAATCACGCATTGTCTATCCAGGTACTGGTCCCTAAAATAGCCGTTGGCGTTGTAATCGGCCGTGGTGGCGATATGATCAAGAAGATACAAGCTGAAACCGGCTGCAGAGTACAGTTCCACCAGGAAAGAGACGAGGGCCCAGGGGATAAACGGTGAGAAGTACTGTCTTAGGCTGTGGTTCTTTTTAACTGTATTAAACAGCTGATAATCTACTGTATGAGAAAGTAATTTTGTTATATTGAAACAATGTTATGGCCTTTGACATATATGTCATATATACAATGTATTATGTTAAAGAGCAGGTTTCTGAATGTAGGCATGTACTGTGATAATAAGCATTGATTATATTCTTCATAATTCATAATATGCAAAATAAAGCACCTTACACTGCTTAGCTTTGTATCCATTTGCCTTATAGGGTAAATACTATCTAAGGTACTTTATTTAAGTTAATATTTGATTTATTTTTGTGTGGGTTTTTTACAAATAAACTTTTTCTATCCAATCTTACTTATTTTCTAAATTGAAAGCTTTAATAATACTGTACTAACCACAGTTTTTATCCAACAGTTGCTACTTACAAGGTAAACAACATCAAGTGGAGCAGGCCAGGCGGATGATTGAAGATCTGATTGCAAGTGTAAATGTAAGTTTTAGTCCTTATTAATTTGAAGTTAAAGTCCTTATTGGTGTTTTTCACTATACCTACTTAGAATATGAAGTGTTTCAAGCATTGGTACAAAAACCTTTTTTAAATAAATTATAACACTCTTAAATCTTGATGGTGATGATGAAGCACTGAAGGTAGGGTTGCCAACTATACTGTTTTTAACAGTATTATACTGTTTTTCACTACATTATACTGTTTAATGTTGAACAAAAATAAAGTATACAAAATACTGTTTTCAGCATAAAAAGGTAAACACTTATATGCTAGAATGTAATTCATAATTTGTGCAAGAAGCTCTAAAAATATGTGTTTAAAACATAAAATAAATTAAATACTGTTTATTTTTCCAAAATACTGTTTGATATTCTTTTCAGACTCAAATTATACTTTATTTCTACAAAAAAGTTGGCAACCCTAGCTAGGGCTAGGCCCAAAGTGAATACATAAATACTAAAACTGTAAAGTGGCAGACTTTGTATAAAGGGTAGTTGCTTGCCGAACAAGCAGTGCGAGCACGGAACTTTATCGAATTGTTTGTTAACGAATGTTCGTATAGTATGGAGACGGTTTTTAAGAAAAAATTGAAATCTATCCATTGCTGCAAGGCCAGCTTAAATAAATGTGTGCCTTGTTAATTTTGAATGTTTGTAAATATGTTGTACTCATAAATATCTGTAAAATAAAAAATTACAATGTTACTCAAAACTTGCAACCGACTCCATACTATACGAGCATTCGTAAACATTCGTTAATATACGATTCGATAAAGTTCTGTGATCGCACTGAAGATTCTACAACTGAATACTGACCTTCAAACTTTCGTTACAGCACCTCATTATTTTTGTCAACAAGTAAAATTAAATTACATACCACAATGACTGTTAAACTTAGATCTTTAATTGTTTATGTTAAATATATGTAGTATGAAGAAATTAGTAAAAGTACAGCACTGACTAAATTTAAGGCTTTATATTATTTTGACTAATAAGTAAGCCACTATTAATTTATAATAGATAACTTTATCTTAACTGAAGTCCCTTTTTAATAACTGCTTTTTCCATAATTACTTTTCATTATTCATAAGTATCATAAACTGAAAGAGACACCTATTTCCTTTTGTTTTAGCGATCCCATCAATCCAGATATAATGATCCTGATTCAAGCCCTCAATCCTATAATGAAGTGAGATTTACAAAAATTATATATTAATTAATTAATTTAAATGTAGTTTGTCTTTATATTGCAACAAAAAAAAGAAAAGTATACAGTTGAAAGTCTGTTCTGTAAACTTTTTATATGTTTTATTTTCATCTGAACACTAATGAACGAGCTTTGTCATGTCATTTTACTTAAGCAAAAAGATGTCTGTGTGTCTTTGTTTGAAAGCATGTTTGTCATGTCTTCTATTTTCTATTAAATTGAACTATCTTTGTTTTTAAAAAAGAAACATAAAAATTAATTAAGTGGGCTAAAGTTCGAATTATAAATCAAGTAGTTTTTTACCAATAACAGTATTATTGATGTCCGTAATGATAGTTATTTTAATAAGCATTGTTTATTTATTTTACTTTTCTTGGGATAAAACAGAGACGTGAAAAAGATGTCCGCCAAGGAAGAGGTCGTGGGAATCCAGATCAGAGAAACGGAGGAGATCGGGGTGATTACCAGCAGTGGCCGGATAGTCAGGAAGTCAGGGTCACATTCACTGTTACTAACATCAAGTGCGGTCTTATTATTGGAAGAGGTGAGTCCGTTTGTAGGTTGTAATCACAATTAATTACATAAGGTAATAGAAATTCACCTTAACTATCAACGCTATTATTTGTGCACGCAACAGTTTTTAATAAGGTTTTTGAAATCATTTTTTAAAAGCGCCAAACACCCTGTATAAAAATGTAAGCTAAAAAAAGCTTTTCCGTGATTATTCCACTTGAGTTAGTTTTATAGTCCGTATCACAAGATTTGCTTAGCGGATATTACGGGTTCATGTATCACAGGTCCACTTAGTTGGTTCTGTTCAATATAGACTGATTTAGTAAACCTAACAATTATTTTAACAGGAGGCGAAGTCATCAAACAAATTAACGCGCAATCGGGCGCGCATTGCGAACTGGACAGACGCGCACAGAATCCGGACAGAAATAACAGAACTTTCTATATCAAGGGCCATCCCGAGGCAGTGGAGCATTGCAAACGGATTATCATGGAGAAAGTCGGTGTGGTGAGTAGCAGAGATATTTCAGCGGTTGTTTTAATTCAGCGGTTCAACCTGTACAATGCTACTAATAAATAAAAATTAATTAAATATTAACAAGAAAAATTTACAGAACAGAGGTTGGAACTTAATCATGCTGAAACAGTTTACAGATTTTCAATTCTACCATTCTGGAATTTACTCATGTGAACCTTCGGGAAACTGATAATTAACAATAAAATCAAGAATTTATTTAAGTGAAGTAAAGGATAGTAGCTAATGATACTTAACAGGTTTCTTTTGGAAATTAACAAAAAGCAAATAATAGTCTGCAAACTATTCATCCATCTTTGCAACATATTTGAAAATATAATTTGTTTCCTGGTATAAGTTAGGCTCAGTAAAGTTAAAAGAGTTTTCTATATTGTAGCTATGAAAACCTATAAAATTTGTTGTCCTTTATTTTTTAAAGTTTCTTATATCTCTATTTTATAAACTTGCTTCATTCTTCAGATACAATATCCTGGAGCCTACAAGACTGTTATTCAACTATTTATTATTATTTATTTATTATTGACTAGACATGACAACTTGATATGGACTCCACGATAGGCGAACATCCTAGAACATTCATATAGTTTTTTGATCGCACTTCACGATGCCTGTCCATTTCCATTTTAGCTCTAGAGTTTGTTTACTGTAAATATATAATAAATTGAAACACTATGATTTATCGCGTATAATTCATGTTTTACTTTTTAGTTTTCGGTGTCTTTGTAGACCCCGTGGCCACGAGCGACATGCAGTTCAAAAGTGTTTCATTTGCTTATTAGGCTTGATATTTACAGTAAACAAGCTGTAAAGGTACTTATGAATCGTCAAATCCTAAAACAAAGCATAATATAGTACATAACTGCAGCGGCCGGCAAGAGAGGCATTGATGGACGAACGAGTGAATGTGGGCAGAGGCGAAGCCGAGCCACATGTACGTAAGTCCATCAATACCTAGTTGTGGCCAAGGCTTGTACAGTACTGTTCTCAAATAATGCGCGAAAATTAAACTAAGTAGTACAACTCTGAACTTTTATTTTTAAAACCGTTGACGAACAATTAAAAACAATAGTTTTTTACGCGCCAAAGTATTTTTTTATTCTATGTTTTTGTTTTGAAAGCCAGTTCGAAATTTAAATTAAACTTTTGATAAGTTACCCCTTTGGTCGCCATGTTGCGGAGTAAAAGATCGTTCCATTTTTAAACTACACGACAAATATGATTTTACTTAGTAATTTATTTGGCCACTAAACACGACAGATACTATGGATTTCATACAGCTATTGCCGGCTGCTGCTCGACCAGTACAGCAAATTCAATTTATCTCGAAGAAGGTTTTTAAAATAATGCTCAAATTTGCAAGCATGTTTGAGAAAAACAATTTAACTCCCACAGCCGGTGAACTTCATCCAAGAAGGAGGGGGAAGCAGCAATGGCGGCGGCGGCGAGTTCTGCGGCGGGAACAACGGCGGCGCCGCGCCCGCCTGGGGATACAACCCGCACTGGCACCAACAACAACCTCAGGTTATTACTATTATATTACTTGCAATCTTTGCACATTTTCGTTAGTCTGCGTACCTGAGGGAGCCGTAAGAAGTGAGCGAGCTCGTGTATAGAACGTAGTTACTCAAACAGATAAAGGCATCGCGCGCTCGTAGACTGCAAGATCTATACCCAAAATGACACACCGACCATGTGATTCTCAATTAAGCTTCGATTCAAGGTGTTACGCTTGATTTCCCATAACTCTAGGGTATTATTGGGACCGTGTGGTCAAAACAGATATTAGCCTAATATTGTATTGTGCTAAATTGAACCGGTTTCGCAATATTTTAATTTTCATTTTCCATTTTAATCATTCAATTGTAAAAAACGAATGGTTCTATTCGGATTCTCTTTGCAGCGTTTGATAAGTTTTTAATAGTTATCAAAAAACAACAATAAAATTGTAAAAACGTGATTTAAAACAGTTTTTTTTTTTTATAAATTTATTAACGGCATGGATACAGGTCATTCAGCCTATTTTAAACAGAAGCTACAGGATGTTGCATACAACAAAAATATTTTATCTTTTGGGAGAAAAGTTTACAAAAATAGACTTTTTCCCCAAAAAACTGCTAAAGAATGCAATTTATTTATAAATCATGTTATTTATTTTATTAACAAGCCACTTAAAGTTGGCGGGCTACTTCTGCAGGCGAAATGTAAGCAAATAGCCTCTAGCTATGGGTATTTATCTCTAGTGGTTTCGATAACACAAGCTTATACACGGTGTTCTTTTTGATATCCCATAACTTTTAGGATTTGTTCCTTACTAAAAAATAATACTTTTTGCCAAAGAATATGTGATTCAAAAGTGCATACTTTCCAAGATATCATTAATCTTAATATAATGAGTTATCATCATCCTTGCAAAATCTCCCTAACATTCATTCAATAGACGCGTGTCACTGAAGCCACACAAAAAACCACACAATACAATATTAGGCTCATATCTGTTTTGACCACACAAATATCTGCCCTACTGATTCAATATTACAATAGCAATACATAAACACATACAAACATATTCTTTTCTATTTTCATCTATATCAACCAAACTTATTTCCTAATGGAGTTTAAATACCTACAATCACAAAAATCTAAATCTTCAATAATGTTCACAGCAACAAGTATCAATAAACCCGAGCACTGGGCAACTGGACTACTCGCAGCAGTGGGTGGATTATTACCGCTCCGTGGGCATGATCAATGAAGCTGAAGCCATCGAAATGCAGCAGAAACAGCAGCAGCAGCAACAGCAACAAGGAGGTATGATAGCTATTCATGATAAATAAACTGCCCAATACGGGTACAGTCACGTCTTATAAGATATCTACACTGCGCAACTTATTTGCTATTTTATTTATTTATTTATCAAATACTTACAAAGGATCTTAACATTAGTACTTTCAAACAGTGTGACAAAAATCAATGTTGGTTTGTCTACACACTGACACTCATATTTGACAAAAGAGGGTATACATGAATATAGTCAACCAATGCGACTACGAATGTAACATTTTATCGGCATTCGCATACGTAGTAAATTGTGAGTACACATGGGGTGATTTCTGACATTTTATTGATTTATAGATTGGACTTATTAATTTAATGTTTACAGTTTTTTTTTTAAAAGGTAGTATTTATATTATTTGTATAGGTATTATATGTATTTGAAAATTCAGTTATTTTGTAAAATTAGTTAATTCTAAAAAGTAATATTTTAATTTCTTTTTTATATTTAATTCAGTAATTTCCTTTTTCAAACTTGAAGGAAGGTCATGCTAGTGAAAAGGTTCAAATTACAATGACAATGTATACACCTTATTACACATCACTGTACGCTGGGAACACTATGTGGGCAAACTTGGCAAAATTATTATTTGTAATGTTACATTATTTGTAGTTGTCTGAATGACGTTAAATCTAGCAAAACCACTTCTATTTTAGGTTTCAATTAGATATAATACAGGGTGGCCCATAAGTCCTTTGAAATTTAAATTTCGAACAAAATTCAAACGGCGCGCAGGAATGGTTCGCGGGGTATCGGGGAAGCACCAACGGTCTTTCGGAATTCAGTCGCCATGGAGCGTTTCACCGGTGCGGACCGTGCTTTTTGTGTGCGCGAGTTTTATCACAACAATGATTCTGCTACCGTTGCGCGGCGTAAATTTCGAGAACATCACAATTTATGCAACTTTAACGACACTCCAAATGTTCAAACGATTAGGAATTGGGTTACTAAGTTCGAGGAGAGCGGTTCTACGTTAGATAAAAAACGGTCAGGTCGACCAAGGACATCACGCACGGAAGAAAACATCGACGTAGTGAAACAGTCAATTCGTGAAAATCCTACCCAGTCTACTCGAAAGCGTTCCAGTGCATTAAACTTAGCCAGAACTTCATTACAGCGGATTTTAAAGAAAGATTTACTTCTTCACCTTTACAAGATTCAATTAGTCCAGGAATTAAAAGATACTGACCCTATGCACAGACTAAATTTTGCAAATGAAATGTTCGACCGCTTTCATCGTTTAATAACGTGTTATTCTCTGATGAGGCTCACTTTCACATCAACGGCCATGTCATCAAGCAGAATTGTCGCTACTGGAGTTGCGAAAATCCAAATCGCAAACATGAAAGGCCCTTACATAGCCCTAAAGTAACAGTTTGGGCGGCTATGTCAGCGCATGGCATCATAGGCACTTCCTTTTTTAAGGATAGCAGAGGTCGCGCGGTTACTGTTGATTCGCAGCGCTATGTGGCAATGATCGAGAACATTTTTACAACAGAGTTGCAGAATTTTCCAGGCTTCAATACGCGGACCTGGTTTCAACAGGATGGAGCAACTGCCCATACCTCTAACACCGCTATGCCCGTCGTTTGTCAACTTTTCCCTTGTAAAGTGATCTCTCGAAGAGGAGATATTGCCTGGCCACCACGTAGTCCGGATCTGACCCCAATGGACTTTTTCTTGTGGGGTTATCTTAAGAGTAAAGTGTATGAAACCAAACCGCGGTCAATCGTTGTCTTGAAAGAAAATATTCGACGAGAAATGGCAAGCATTACAGAACTTACTTGCCGCGCAGTGATGGACAATTTTAGTCGTCGCTTACAGGAGTGCCGCGATCGTACCGGATTACATTTAGATGATGTAATTTTCAAAAAATAATTCCCATTTTATTAGGATTACTTCAAAATAAAAACCTTTTTCATATTGTAATTAGTTTTTTTTTAATGTTTTTTTTACATTTCAAGGGACTTATGGGCCACCCGGTATTATTTCTAGATAAGAACATTCTGGTTTGTATTAATTTAATTAACCTAACAGCTGACATATTAAGTCATCATGTGTAAGTCGCAGCAACTTTCAGGAGTATAACGATACGTTACTGGAACTGTCACTCGCACCATGCTACAGCGCAAATATGTTCGCTTGTGTTATGGAGAGCAATTAATAGCAAAACTAGATTAACTTTGTATACACTCAGATCATACCCAAGCTAGTTTAGAAAATTTGTATTCCTGAACTGGTCTGGATGGCTCTTTCCCCGCATAATTAAAAAAAAAAATTGAAATACATACATACATAACTTAACGCCTGTATCCCTAATGGGTAGGCAGAACACCAGAGGCTATAAAAACCATCTGATGTCACGTTTGACAATTTGGAGGTATTATTATGATGGAGAGAGACTATAGCAGTGACAGGGGGTCAGCCTGTCGCCCGCAAAAACGTCAACAAAACCTCCGTCCCTCAACTGACTTTTACAGTTTGCCCGGGAAGAGAAGCAGCTGGCACATTCTATGTTGTTCTTTCGCTCTCACTCCAGCATGGAAGCAAATAATTAAATTCAAATAATTGTGTTTATAACCTGTTTGATCGTGTCTGGTTGTATTGTGTATGTATTTATGAAAAACAAGAGTATAAGCCTGTATATCCATTGCTAATGTGAGAGCTAGATAGCGCTATGTGAATAATGTCCAATCAAAATAAAAAAACGCAATAACATGAAACACAACTTTTTGTGTACGGTCGTATTTAACTTATTTACCGCTAAGCTATAACTAAAATTTGCCCGTCCTTTATGTAAACGAACTATTGTATTTCCAGCGTCGCAAGGAGCACCGTCAGCCGCGCCGCCGGGCCCGGGCGGTCCGGCGCCGGGCGCCGGTCCGTCGCCGTCCGGGCCGGGGCAGCCGGACTACAGTGCACAGTGGGCTCAGTACTACCGCGGCATCGGGAAACTCAAGGAGGCTGAGGCTATCGAGGCGCAGATTAAGTTGAAGGTATATAAATAATTATACTTTTGGGAATCAATGTGGGCTATTAACACGATAGAATTATTAGATAAGAAACCGAAACCAAATCAATGTATTCAACATTATTTCATATGAACTACCAACAATTCGGAATGTCCTTCTGTTGACAAGAATTTGCAAGTAACTCAACAGGATTCATCTTTAAATATTTAGATAAGTAAACATCAATTTCTGTGAAATTATGTGAGTAAAAATATTTTTTCCCCAAACGTACAATATTATTTAAAAAAAATCTTTCTCATAAACCGCATCACAACTTTTTTCTTCCCTCAAGTATTATTGAATTATTTGCCAGGATATACTATATACACGGAGCCACGAAGGCTTTCAAATTTTAAATTAAAATAATTCTTAAAATATTTAAAGCTCCTTTACATTCTCTTTACAGATGCAAGGCTCCCAGCCTCAAACGGCCCCGGCACCCGCGCCCACTCCGCCCGCGCCCGCCCAATTCGCGCCGCAATTCGCCTACGGGAACGTGTACCCCTATGGACCCTACCCGGGGTACGGCCAGGACCAACAACCTATGTGAGTGAGATATCGTTGACTAAGGGAAATGGGTGTTATGTGTAGATTTTCATCCGATCTGAATAACTTACTAAAGAGTAAAAGTAAAGAAATGAATGTTTATATTATCTTTGAGCTCAAGTGAAAGATTGGTGAGAAATTGGATACATACATAGATAGTGTAGAAATTTCTATCTATTCTTTTACTTTTTGGTAAGTTAATGAGACCGAACTTTAGTAGTGGTGATTGGTGTAGTTTGCGCTTCAACTATAGGATATACTGCTCTAGCTTAATTATTATCTTATCTGTGTTCAAAAGGACTATTTAAAAAACATGTCAATCCCATATTTACAAATGACAATAAACATACTACGAAATACGTAATTAATATTTGAAATAAACAAAGATAACAGACTACAGGCATGCTATTGCAATTTCATAAAACAAATAAGTTGCGTTCGATCTTACCTTGGTTCCGATAGGTTACCTCAGATTAATGAATGAATGAATGATTTATTTAAAAGTAACAAAGCCTCAATTTGTTAGTATATAAATGCTAACAGACTATGTTAATAAATATTTAACTATACATATAAAACTTAAATAATAGTCAGCCCAATTTGTTTATTTATGTTTTTCTGTAAAAAAAATAATCTAGTTGAACTGTCTTGTAAATAAGTACAGAAATTGTCTAACTGCTATAAGCAATGTCTTCTAGAATACAAACCAAATTATTTGAACTTATTTCAAAAACAGAAGGTTTCGTTTACAATGTGTTGCATTTATTTCTTTAGAATACATATTATGAATGAATGAATGTATGTTACACTTTGTGCTATAGGACAAGGAATCTGAGTCAATTTGAATAATTATTTAATTTTATAACAGTGTTGTAAAGTTGAAGCGCACCATACACCTATAATTTTATACTTGTAATTATTCTATCGGTTTGTGTTCTTAATTTTACGATACTACAATACTGATTATATTACATATTCTTTTGTTAGTGCTTTATGATACATTTTTATTATTGTAGATATTACTTCTATTTATCATTACCAATATGCTCGGTATATTATACTGAAAACTCATTTTTTACTTTTCACCTAGCAATTGCTTACCGATCCTAGCATGACACAGGCTAGTTAACTTACTGCTAAATAGCTCAATAATTTCTAGTTGCCTGCAAAACGGAGCTATAAAATATTAAAGATATTACTATATTTTCTTAATAGAAATATAGTATTCTATGTTGTATGTCTCACTGTCAGATAAAGACATACTAAATTGTTTTTAATGCAAATTTGATAATGTTATGTGTACAATAATTATACAGGGTGATTGGTGGGTCACTTTCGAAATAAGAAGCTTTGATAGTTTGAGACTTTTGGTGCGGCGGCTTACAGAGTTGCCTCGAAAAAACACTTTATTTATGTATAGGGAACTTGTGAAAAATTATGTACCTAAGTTTGTTTTCTTTCCTTCAATATTTAGTTTGTCACCAGTCACCACCCTGTATATTATGTATCTTACAAACCATTTTCCTATGAAATGCAAAATACTTGTGTATTTAATCAACCATTGGTTTATACTGCTCAATATTGAGATATCATATTTGTGTTATAAAATGTGCTTGTAGTATGAAACTTTATTTGGCGTTATATACTAGCTATTCCATATCAATCCTATTTTATTTTTTTTGAATTGTCACTGTAAAGGCAGTTTAGGAACTCAGTTTGGACACACTAATTTGTAGTTTGGTTTCCAATTAGTTTTAAAAATATAAATCCTTTTCTGTGCACCTTTGCCGAGGATATTACCTAAGTAGTCTTAAATTCCACAGCCAAACATTAATGTTGTGTTTTGTGTAGATATTATGCCATGTAATTATAGGCAGTATCTGAAACACATGATTTCTTCTTCATGAGTTACTTAATTCCATGGGTGGTAGTTATAAGTTAGTTAATATTATGTTACACTGAGGCTTATTTAAAAGACACAGTTACAACGTAAAGCAGTAACAAACAGACTCACAAAAACAGGGCTATTCCTTTTTCTGATGTACAGAAGGCAGCACATCAAGCCATAAAATTGGTTGGGGAAATTTGACAGGTAATGTTACGCTTGACCTGCTGCCTTCTGTACTTATATTTTTGTATATTTTTATGTACCTACTTAGACATTGTAGTATGCTATGAAGGTGATGGTTTATTATATTACGTCTTATGTAGATATTGCTAATATTCCTTTTTCAGGATTTGTATTCATAAAATATTACTGCATGTGCTAATTAATTATATTTAATTCCTTTTCAGTTTTGCATGATTGTTAATAAGTTATGCAAATGAATATTTATCATAGTATTATTTTAATAACTGACACAAACCCTTGTATGATTGATATTTAATAGAATATTATGTTGAAGTTAATTTATTTGATGTTGAAATGAATCTGTAGTGTGTGTAGTGTTGCAGATGTAGGCTCGCCAGTCAAGGGGTTGCCTGCTCGAGACAGTAAAATACCTACAAAATTACATTATCCGACCATTTTGCCATGTTTGTTATTTGTCTTATTACAGAAACTGATGGGTCATCGATGCAACCAGGATGGAGTCTTCGTAGATTATATAAAATAACATAAGCAAACACGTTTTTAATGACTACAAGTTCATAAGAACGGATTTCCCCCTCTACCCACAATAAATAATAGATTCACCTATTACTTATTATTACTTCTTTATAATAACTTCGAGCTGGCAATAATGTACATACTGTGTAAACATATCAATGATTTATTTCTTGTGGGTTATATTTATTATCTTAAATAAAACGAAGTTTATTTTGTATTTCAACTCAATGGGAGAAAATGTTTGTTCCTCAATTATAACTATTACTATTACTTGAATTAACTATTTAATATTTACCAGTCAAAACATTTTGTCCAATTTCTCTCTACAACATAAGTTCGTTACGAAATTATCTCCGGAAGCTTTTCATTTACACGATTTGTTGGCTGTGTGGTTTGATATTTCTTTGCATTTTGTACATTTTTCTATTTGTCGTGACTTATTATATAAATTTACCTGTGAAAATTATGTTTCTGTGCCAATATTCATGAATGTCATGCCAGTCTGTCCAGGTTGTATTAGATTGCCACACTGCCTATACGATAACACGGATGGTACCGAATCACCGTGAGGGATAGAGACGAAAGAACCTTGAAAGCGTAATGAAAGAGACAGATACTTCGTCGCCGCAAGGAGCCGAGGTAAATTCTCTATACTGTGTGATTGATACACTTGTAATAATGTTAAATTTCACTATATTCTTCGTGTATTGTCAGAATTTAATTACAAATTTTAGTAATGGACACAGGTAATGTTCGCTCGTATGCAACAGACATGATTGAAATTATTAACATAATGTTTAGATTATAAGTCACACGTTAAGACGTTTTTACACTAAAAGTTTTTCCCTCACACATCATTATTCTTCACTCTGCAACATAGTTTATATTAATAATTAATATGTATTTGATAATGATAAAGCTTCGTTGATTAGGCATTTTAGTCTTAATTCTAAATGTCGAAAATTGGAAAGGTAATGTAAGATATCTACATTCCTTGATGATTTGTTCAATTTAAGAAATTAATGCGCGGTTGGCCGGCGTTGGCCCGGGATTGACTCCCGTATGATTGTATTAACCTCTTTTTAATATATAAGATATAAAGTGTATGTTTATGACTTGTGTTCATTTTATTTATAATCATGATTTTTCTTCACAGTCCCCAGAGGTAAGGTATCCTAGTGTGTAAAACCTGAAAATATTGCAATGATGTTTTTTGATTTGAACATATTTTTGATGGTACCATTATAACGTCCAAGTTTTAAGGTTGATTTGCACCATGCATGGTTTTTGTTATATGATAACATATCTTTGTATTCAATTTATTCCATTGTTAGTATTAAATTATTTATTGTTTATACAACAGTCAAGAATATTGTATAGTGTAAAAGAACCTTAAACTCGTTTATTAAAATCTTGCAGTAGGATTTTTAAAACAATTCTTTATTTACTAAAGTCATAGTAAATAAATTGGTTTCTATTAATTATGCTGGATACTTTTCTAGACTTTATTTGGTATAATTTTCATTTATCAAAAGTGCAATATATTCCTGCAGAATGATTATTTGTTGGTATCTAAATATAATGTTATACAAAATTTTGTGTTGAAAAGTATCTTTATTTAGAATTATTATCAGTTCCTAATGCCTAGGATACGTGGGAGCAGTGCTTTTTTATCTCAAATGCTATCAGAATAAAAAGGTTTTAAAAGTGCAGATAAGTTTAGGGTATAGGAAATTATCACTTTAGCAAAGAAACGCAAAATAGCTGAACACATTTTTTGGAACTAGAATATTCATTTTAGAACTATTGTTCGGGAATTATTTTAGTCTAGGTACCTACATTATTATAAAAAAGGCATCGATTTTAAAATAACATTGCCTTCATTAAATAAAATACTAATGGGCTATATTAAAACATGTTTTATATTATATGCTTTTGATGTAGAATTAACTTAAGCCTCAAGTTAATTCTAATGTTAGTGACCATAACTGAAAAACTATTACCTATACCTATTGATTTGTGTTGGTGTATCCGAATTTCATATTTTTATTGCCTCTCACCATTATTTTGCATTTTTTGTTGATTGATGTCTTCTTATTCTGCATTGTCGATGTGTTAAAGGTCGGAGGTTCGTCATCATTAGTACCCAATAAAGAGTATAAAAATGGATTATGGGACGGTTATTAAATGGAGACTTAAAAGATCAGCGTACACACTTAATGGAGTCCTAGTAAGACCACGCTAATATGGTAAGTATTTACTTGTACACATTTAGACATTGGACTTAACATTGTGTGAATATTGTAGTTGATGGTGCAAACTGATTTATATTTAACACTTTTGAATGATGATTTTATTACTACACAGATTTACATTTTTTTCTGTGTATCCAGTTATTTTTAGGGATTTTTCACATGTTCTACTGCTGTTTAGGTGCTTCTTTTGAGAGTATACCCTTTGATGAATGGTTATTTTTTAATTACAGTTAATATTTTATTCGTCATCTGGGGAAACATTTATCGACCACTGTCATTTTTGTCTATGAAACATATTTTTTGTGTGATATAACTGTCATGTTCTTTTTCTGTATAATTATTGTGTTTTTCAAAATCCATTGATGATGCCTTTCCCATATATTTTATTTTGATCGTTTTCAGAATTTATTTACAGCTAGCTTGGAAATAAAACGAAATTTAAAAGATTTGTTGTTTTATTTAACTTACTGATATGTTTAATAATTAGTAGAACACAAACGGTCAATTAAGTATATAATTTTACATATCATTGACCATTACACTAAAACTCTAGGTCATTAAATAAGCACCATGCTAGGCTAAACTTAATAATATCAAGGAAGATATACTTGATAGTATGACAGGTACACATTATGATTTTAATAAAACATTAGTCTTAATAATAAAATAAAATAATATTCTATATGTAGTAAATCATCAGTATGATGTTACACGTAAAACAGGATACAGATTTAAACATATATCTACTTAATCTCTATTATCATATCTTTGAGGTAACCTTACATAACCTTAATTTAATATCTCTGGGGCGAGGAGTTTCCTGAGGAGACCAGCGAGGCCGTTGAAGCTGTTGAGGATCTGATCATCCTGGATAGTCTTGACAAAGGAGCTGTGGCCCACGGCTCTAGTGGACTGCCCGATTGCGGCACTGGAGATACCCTGCAGGGAAAAAGAACTTGGTTAACATTTGAAAGACTGCCAAAAACAAATGCTCAAACTTGCCTTGTTTCTTGGTTACGAAAAGATTTGGGTGTTGCGTCTTACTTGTGCACCATTTTTACTTAGGCTATACACATACCCTATGGTAAGACGAGACTTGAGCACGCAGGCTTTAGGTTAACTAACCTTACCAACGAGATACACTTTTGATTAAAATATCGAAGATGTGTCCACATCTTCGGTATTTAATTCAAGGACATTAGTGAGCTGACCAAAAACTACTAAAACTACCATCTAACTAAAGTCATTAGGATGTCGCCAATCTTATAGGTATGCCCCTCAAGCTAGAGTGCTCGGTTTTATAGTCGATCAGCCGGTTTGTCTTTCATTTAATCGATTTTAAAGCAAAAGAAAACGAAACACTTCCCGACGATATTATGTACCTATAATTCAAGTTCAATTTACTTCTTAACAATTGAATTTATTGCCATTATTTCTTTTTAACGAATTTACATAGGTACTCATAAGTGTTTAACTTAAACATATTAATGTCGTTTTTAATAATTCAATTCGATAAATTAATGTTTTGCTTGGGCTCTCAGTTCAAACATTACTGAACTGAGAGCCATTATCTACAGATATGCGAAGTCTAACTAAATTCTTAGATAAAAATGAAAAACCCAGACAGTAGGTACTTGCTGAGATATAAAGGGTATGCCACTTTACGCAAGCATCTGCACTCAAGGCCCAACTAATTAAATTCTTAACGTTTTAATTCACGTTTAAGAAATGTATGACCCTTTGCTTTAAGTATTAACTTTTTTTGTCTAAATTCCCTATAAGTCTTACAAAGATTTAAAGAATGGGCCCTTAATCCAGATGCACATCTCAATTTTGAGTTCACCTGCATTCGATAAACAACTTCAATACATAGTTCGTGATAATTCTCGTCCGGGTATGAATATTGTCCAACGAAAATAAAAGTGTTTGCTCTCCTATACATAGGAATTTCGAATTTCAAATTATTTGCGATGAAAAGATTATTAGGGATCAACCATTTATACCTACGCTAGTTGCGAAATTTAAATGCAAACGACTTATTATAGCCCGCGTAGTGTCGGCCTAGAATAGCATCTGGATAAGACTAATCCAAGTGACCCACGCTTGGTCGGGGTTCGCCTAGCTAGCGACCGCTCTTCATATAAAATCTGCCGCCAATACCACCAATTCTGCGGGGGATAAAATCTGATTAAACCAATTTTCTAATATAGGAGAGGTTCTTCCTAGCAGACTCCTTGCCGCCTTCGCCCTGGCTCAACAAAATTTCATTTAGAATCGAATTTACAGTTGTATAGGTACTTACCTACTAAGATCAATAACAAACACGACCATTATTAGGTAGGTACTTAATTGTGAAATGCTTCTCAAACTGTTGGTAGGGAAAGCCAAACGACACTTCAGTTCACCACAGACATTATTCATAAACTTCCGCTGGTAGTAGGTATTATTTTTAAATACAAATATATTTGCTGGATGAGGGCGGTGCGGGAACGAGCGACGATGTGAAGAAACTAACAAAGGGAATCTTCCGGCTAATGAAGATGATTTACCTATTGCGGCGCTGTGTAGCAGTTTTTGGGCGCGATTTTCGCTTCTCTTGTTTGAATTTCAAGACAGCACTTTCGTTTTCCTGTCCATTGCCAGTACCTTTAAATTAAGATTAATTAGTCATCAAAAGCTTGCCAAGGTCACACAGAAGTCAATTTTAAGGATGTGGCCAAGACAATGAGTTAATTCTTTCGTCATTGGGTCAAGACGATATATAGATTATAGGTAATCTATTGTTTTTCAAAACACCTTTCATATTTTCTATGATAGAACTGCTCTATTCGACGTAATAAAAAAGGACTAGGTATACAACGAAAAGTTGAAACTTTCTTCGCCGAATGCTCGTTTCGCCGAAAGCTCGTTTCGCCGAAAATAAAAAATTGTTTGATTATATAAGTATCTCTGACCCTCAGATTACCAAACATCCAGATTCCGCGTTCAGTAATAATGACATGCTTTGTACCACAGTACAGATATCTACAGTAATTCAACTTCATACAAACGAACGAAACGGGAGCTATACCTACGCGGCTCGATTTCGGCATGCGGCCAGTCGCGAGTGTCTGCATAATGAAACAATTGTAGATTGAGCTTTACGTTAAAATGCGGATTGTTTATACTTTAAAATTTAATAGGTAATACATCTTTTCGTGCGTCTCAGTCGAGGTGCAAGTATTTTTCGGTCGCTAATTTACAAGACCGATTTGTCATTCAAACGTAAACATGGTTTTTTGACACGAAAGGTATTTTTGTTGAACACTTCCTATTTAATTTACAAAGTATTTTATTTGTTTATTTAAAAAAGTATATTTGCAGTCACAAAACTAAATGGAAGTAAACACAAAGTAGGCATATCTAATTTTAACGCCGAGGGCGGGCAGCCCTATCACATGTGAACGGACCGCAGCGCACTGTAGGCATTTTTTTCAAAAATGCGGTCGAGTTGAATTACTGTACAGATATTTGTACTGTGCTAGTACTGTGTCTAGAAACAATCCGCGCAGCTCCACACCTACTACGTCACTTCCCTTCCGCATAATGTTACAAGCTCGGGAACGTCTCCCAAATTTTCGGGTAATTTAAATTTTTGAAGCTAAATAGAGGTATTAAATTATAAAAAATATGAAAGGATATTTGTAGGTACTTACCTAGTAAATTTATGTTGTAATCCTATTTTACTTATTTTCAAATATCAATATAAATAAAGCTTTTCCGTTACTGATTAAGGTACTGAGTTACCAAGTGACTGACAGATAACGTACAGCCGACCCTACCTACACCGGCAATATACCATGCCGGACATTAGGTAATAAGAATCCTAAATGTTAAAATGCGATTTTTTTACAAAATGGTCTCTTAGAGTTTGCCAAGATATTACGGGTAAATCTTTTCACTTTTCAAAATGGCAACACTAAAAAGATGGAATCGATAATAAGAAAATCGTAATTTTGTCAAATAAATTAAATTATGAAAGAAATTATTTTGGAATGTGCAAAATACAGGTGAAATGTGATCTCATGATGTTTCCTTGTAGTTTCAGCAGTATTTTAACTGGTAGAAACAATACAAACTGGCATTTTTAAATTAAAATACTCGTAAACAATACACGACTCAAAATGTCAATGTATTCAAGACTTGAGTATGTTTTGTTGCTTCAGTTTCTAACGAGATTCCGGATTCTGTGTCCTTCAAGCTGTAATCCTCACGTCTTTTGAAATCCCAATGGAAAGGCGTTTTGACTATGCCAAAAAACAGTGATGAAATGGTCATAAATAGTGAAGCATACAAAAAAAAATTGTCGTATTATAGTTTCAGAGCTATAACTATAGTTTGGTGAGTGAACGTCAAGCTGTAAATCCTCACCTCTCGTGCACGCAAACGGATTCTGGTTCACTTGTATCTATGATTTGTATTCTGAGCTCTGACCATATCGAAGCCTTCAGTTAGATTTTATGGTTAGGGTCTGGCTAATGAAAGTAGATTTCAGTCTGAAAAACCGCGGCAAATTCAAAAAATATCATCATAGTAACCCCGACAATAGTACGAAATACATGAATTAAACAAACTTGATACTGTATAAAAAATATATATAAAATTATCGTTAAAAGTACGTAACTTAATTGGTACTGTCCTGCTTTAGATGAGACGTATATTTTAAAACGATAGGCAAGTAGCAAAACAATTCAACACAAAACAATAAAATACAATAATTTGTATTCGTTGTACTTAATCAAAATCTGAATCCAGCAATTCTGTATCGAATAAATCGTCAGAGTATCTAGTATTGGCGTTTCCTAATTAAAGAAATTTATAAATAATTGAATTTGAGGTGTGTAGGTACTATATCTTAAAGGTAACTTTAATGAAAATAATGAATTACCAAACATACCTTGTGCTTTACAACGGTTACATTAGAAGTAGAATCGACTTTATAACTTCTTGCTTTTTAAATTCGTTTTGTCGTTAAAAAAGAAATTTCAAGGATTGTTGCTCTTCGCCAACAGCACCATAAGAAAAGAAAAATCTTGCGAGCAAAAACACTTTTTTCCACTGACCTCTATATTTACCACTGGACTGGCTGTTCCGTAAGTTTGACAGCTATTTTTTTGTGCCTATTTGAAGCGCCACTAGCGAGTAGCGAGTGTCCGCAGAACAAATTTTGACGTATATTGCAAGTGGCCGCCAGAGAAGTGCTAGCTTATTGTTAAGTGATTTTATATTTTTTAAATATTAATTCGAATTTTATGTTGTTATTGTTATAAGCATTATATAAAAGTTATCAAGAATGAGGACATGTGACATATGTGTAAGCGACTAGTTTTAGTACCACGGACACTCGCTACTGCTCGCTACGTCCGACAGCGCCAAAATGGCGATTATCAAACGGGCACAAAAGCACTTTGACAGCCGCCAGTCCAGTGGTAAATATAGAGGTCAGTGCTTTTTTCCAAACACTTTTTTTTTTTTAAATAATAACATTCAGTCACTTGAACCACATCACTATTTTTTTCCATTCCGAAAGTGGACACACTGGAACTGTTTTTTTTTTTAAATTAATTATAAATACGAATCTTTAACCAAAACCACCAACTGCCTAGCCGTCCGATTGACAACAGTGACACCAAAAAACGACTGACATTTTTATGCTAATACTGTCATATAAAAGGTTTGCAAAAAAAAAACAGTGTCTACTTTCGTTAGATAGATTATTTATAAACGTAATTAATGTATCCTACCTAACCTTACTAATATTTCCTATCCTAATATTTAATTTTACGCTACACCTGCTGCGAAGCGAGATATAACAAAAATATTTTTGGCGAAGAAAGCTTCGACCTACCATTGTACGCTGAATAAAAATGGAAAGGATTCAGGAAATAAAATTGATTTCGCACACAGGATTTCATTGTGGCGGCGCGGCGCCATGTCGCAAAGTCAATGATTTGCTTCCACGAATAATCTGACATAAAAAAGACTTACCTTCAACGAATAATGAATGTTCCTCTGGAAGTTGTCTTGTGGCTTGGAGAATGCAAAGCGGTCTAGCTGCCCGAACCCTTTCATTCACATCTCGTTGCAGAGCACTGTAATTAAAAAGCATTAAATGCTACCTACATAAGTTTGCCTGCACGGAGTCGTCTTTTAAAAATTAATTTCTATGTTTAACAATTATGTACTTCAACTAAAACTATTCGATGAAACAACATATTATCTTTTTTAAGCTGACGCTAATAGCAAACTAATATAAATATTACAAAAGCTTGCCTATCTCCGAAATTGTAGGTTCTACTTTATCTACTACCTAATAATAATTATAAGTACTAAAGAATTAATTACACTTTAAATATCAGAAAATGGTGTCCTTCAAGCTGTAATCCTCACTTTTGAAATCTCAATGGAAAGGAATTTCGACTATAACATTAAAGTATTTTTTTGCATTTAAAATGCTTAATTAGGTACTCTTCAATAAATGAAAAAATGTGTTAAATGGGGTGACTTTTATTTAACACATTTTTTCATTTATTCAAGAGTAGGTAAGTAAGCATTTTAAATGCAAACAAAAACTTTAAAATATTATTAAACATCGCAATGCTTCACTTTACTGAGATTCACAATTTCTGTAAAGAAATTGGTCTCGGGTGGTCTTAGCTGCAAAGTTATACCATCAGATGGAGCTCCAAAAACGAAAACGTGTTAAGCTCAGTGGGAGAGCACTCGTCCGGCAAAAAAGTAATTATTGTTTCATACGACTATTTCATCTCTATTTTTTGGCACAAACCTTAACTTGAAAGTCGAAGGCGTTCCGGAGAAATTCGAAGTTTTCAAATGTTCAAGCTTTAACCCTCACCATTATACCTCCAATCACCTTTATACCTCTGGAGTTGTTAGCTGACTATTTATGAGATTTGGCATTTCGTTATCACTATTTCACGACTATTTTTTGGAACTCAAACCAAGTCGACGGACCTTACCGTTTGCGTGCACGAGAGGTGAGGATTACAGCTCAAGCTATACCTATACCGCCGAAACTATAATACGATTTTTTTTTTATATGGGTCACTATTTATGACTATTTCATCAGTATTTTTTTTGGCATAGTCAAAATTTTATTCCATTGAGATTTGAAAAGTGAGGATCACAGCTTGAAGAACACAGAAAATGATCGCATCTAAACGTTCTGCTTAAACTTCTATCTATGACGGGGAAGTCATGTATCGTTGTATAGGATATCGAATAGTTCGAACGATTCACAATCACTTGCATCCATCGCTAGTTACGTCCTATAAACGGTCAATATGGCGGATTGGCAATAATTGTTCTAGTAGCGAGTAAGCGAGTGCGATTTGTTCAACAATCGCAATCGCCGAAAAATTGTAATCGACTACCCGATTATTGTCACTTAACACCTGAACAATCGAGATTTTGATTTAGCGTTCCGGGTTGAGGTTTATTGTTTTAGAGATATAAAGTCTCATACATTCATATTATACCTTCGCGAAGCAAGAGTTAGAACGCTCGTAAACAAAAAACACTTGGTTAAAATACTCAACAATTTTTCTATCAACTTAATAATAAAAAAGGGGTTTAATTATTCTTATCTGAATGAAAAAAGCGAGTAAAACCCTTCTTACAAAGAAACTCATCGTTGCATACATTAATGTATTTTAGTAAGAAAGTTGCGTTGTTAATGCAAATCGTTAATGAGAAATGTTAATGAAAATTTCAAATCGACCTTGTCTAAAGATAATCGAGAACTGTCTAGATGGCATTCGAATCAATCGGCATTTATAAACATTCGGACTAATCGTCATCGCTAGTGTCGTTGTTCGAGCATTTCGAAAATATTGTAGATTTTCTCATCAATAACAATATAGTTAAGTCTAATTCCACATAGTCAATATTCAATCAATATTCAAATATGGACTCCAAACAAGACACACAAAAGTTTTATAGAGAATTCATTAGTACATATAAAGCAAATCCTCAATTGTGGGATCCTAACCATGAAGATTACAAAAATAAGTTCAGGCGTAATGTGGGAAACGAACAGTTGTACCGAATTATAAAAAAGTATGACCCAAATGCATCGCGATACAGTGTCCGCCAAAAAGTTAATTGTTTGAGGTCCAACTATAGGAAAGATTTACGACGTCACCTGAAATCGAGAAGGATTTTGCCCAATGGAGAAGAGCAATACGAATACGTACCACTGGGATGGAAGTTTTATGCATTACAATTTCTTAACGCCGGTTTTATGGAAGAAGAAGTTTCTACCCTGGAAGTAGTTCAGGAAGATCAAGTATCGAATGTAAGTTAGTTTAAATGAAAGAATTTAGCATGTCAATTTCTTTTACTCCCTTAGTTGATTTAAAACATAAACGAAACAATGATGATCATATTTTTGATGTTCTATATTGTGACATGGAGATACTTAATTATACAATTTGATTTTAACAAAACTAAAGCAATGTAATATCTAAAAAAGGATAAGATTTATTTCTTTGTTTGAGCTAGTGCTGCATACCAATTACTGTCCCTTAATTCATATTTATATAAACTAAAGTGCAAATTCTTATCTTCATTAGTAGTACTGTAATAATTTAAGATATAAATTATAGTCTTTTATTTTTAATTCTTTAATTTTAGGATGCTGCATCAGGAGAAGAAATGGATGTTATAGAACCATCTATAGAGGACACTTACAACTCAAATGAAGGTGAAAATGAACAAGAAACTATCAATGAATTGAAAGTTCCGAGGCATTATGCAAAAAGAAAATATATTACAGAGCAAGAATACACAAGATTATTGAACAAACTTGCTATAGGTAGAGAATTTGAAGCAATTGGCACAAATGTTGCTTATAAATTAAAGAGAATGGATGACACCCAAAGATATTATGCAGAGCTGTTGATAAATAAAGTATTGATAAATGGTCTTAAGAATAATCTATCGGATGAAACAGATTTGACTGAATTACAAGTATTAGATGTTAAAAACTTTGATGAATAGATTTAATAGTATTATAAATTGATGTCTTTTAAGAAAAATCTGGATGTTTCTATAACCTTACTTGTCAGCTTTATTTTGTGACTTCTTTGGTTGTCTAGAACTGAAAAGACACAGATGGTAGGGATGGACCTGATAAAGCTGAACTAGTTTCCCTGAGTCAATTGTCAGTTTGGGATGCTACTTGCACTAACACTTTAGCTCCCTATAGGAAACCAAAGTAGGCAAGGTCTGACTGAATCAAGGTGTGAGATAATTATGTTTACCATAGTAAAATAAGTTGGATTGTCCAATGGTTAGATATCAATTAGGTTGTTGGAGCAGCCTTTTTATTATTTATGTTTAGTAATTGTAAATAACAATGACTTTTGTTGTACTATAAGTTATATTTAATTATGTCTCAATAAAGTATAACAGTGGATTACATTTGCATTTGATTTTGGTCCTCATTCAAATAGGGAATGCTCAGGAGGCTTCACAGCTATTTCATTTTCTAATTATGTTTTCTACATGAAAAAATATTTTGTAGGTTCCCCCACAGTTTTGCTACATGGTATACCATATCAAAAGCTATGCTTACTTTGTGGCCATGTATCTTGTGTGATTGTCTGGGAATTTTATTTATTTATTATTGTAGACTTTAAAGCCCCCGATTATTACAGCCAAAGCATTCGCTCAAGTAATTGTAAAGTAGAAATCATAGGTTTTTAGATATACAAATGTAGAGAACTCCATACTTTTTTGACTACTCGGGTTTGACTTCAATCTTACCTGATGATGATGACCTGATGAAGGCGACAACACACAGGTTTAGAAAAGATCTGGCTCTTTGTGCCTGGCTAGCAACCTCCTTTCTTATACAGGGTTGTTTTTTAGTCACCGGCCAAATTAAAATGTTATTTTCTTTGATATGATATAGACGTACCTTCATACTTATTTTAGTATCGTTCAGTACAAAAAAATTTAGATATGGTACCACAAACTGTTTTCCAAATAGATAATACTACGACATGTTTTGTGATAGCGCGTAGTTGTCTTTATTTAAATGATTTTTCATTCATAATTTAGAGTGACCATGCTTTTGTTAATATGTCAGTGGCTATAATTAATTTCCTTGTAAAAAATATATACTTACCTTTTTTTGCAGAAATCTTTTGTATAAATGATACTTGTTGTGTAAAAACAATATTGGCTGGTAACTAAAAACCAACCCTGTATATGAAAGGGGGTCGCTAGCCAAGCAGACCGTGATGGGAAGCAATGGATGACGGTTTGGTATTTCTTTAAGTATTTCTGTTTAAAAAAAAAGTAAAGATTTTTTTTATTTGTATGAAGTATTGAGACGAAACTCAACTTTTTTTCATATTCACTCGATTATCCTTGTCAAAATTTGACTACATCTTAAGTAAAATATCTGCTAAACTCTTAAGATAGGTACAAACTTTTGCAAAGGTACCTTTTAACCTAACTGCGGCACGCAAAGGAGGGTTATGTTTTCAACGCGTATATGTATATGTAGAAAAAATCGCTCCTCAGCGACCGCCAAGTTTTTATGTCTAATGTAAGTGTTCTTTTTTATTGTACTGTACCTGTATAAACTGAAGTGTATATAAAAAATAAATATGTAGGGTAGGGGTGTGTAAGAGTACGCGGTGTGCAAGAATGCGCATAGGCAATAACCAATCAGAAAACAGACAAACGCATCCATCTTTAGTTGTCATCTGATCACAGACAAACCACATGCGTGCCTACCAAAACATTTCAGCTTTTAGTGAATTTTCGAAGACTTATGTATTGCAGAAAATTAGTTTTTCCTTACTGCAATCTATTTTTTAAGGATTTTCAAACGTTGATTGCCAAAAAGATAGTAAAGGTAAGGCTTATTTTAAATTATTTAAGTGATTTATTATGTCTTCGAAATCCTTGCCGGCTTGCCTAATTTTTCAAGAGTGCTCAAAGATGGCGCTAATTACCTTAAAAGTTTAATTACTCCGATGCATGCAAGAGTGCTCAGTAACAATGCAGCCAAGAATGCGCGCGCACTCTTGCACAATGTTATCTGCAGAAATAACCATAATGTACAGAAATTTATTTTTTATTTTGTTAATATTTTCTTCCAGTATGTCTAGAAGACCAAGAAAAACGACAAGGTAAAACGTCGATTTTAGCGTTATAGAAGAAGCTCGACGGCTAATTGCAGGTGGAGAGAGTCAACGACAAGTAGCTGCAAAGCTTGGTATGCCTGAATCAACATTAAGAAAAAGATTGAAAAATAATGCAGCACCGCAGTCTTTAGGCAGATACAGATGTACTTTTAGTACTGAAGTACTACCCGTGCGCGATAAGTTGAGACCTGAGCGCGGTGACGTCACTGACAAGTACAGTTCAAACAAAAAATGTAACTAGCTTCCGCATGCGGCGGTATCTGCGAATTTTAGGTAGTCATCTTCCATAGTGAAATTATTTACAATATTAAGTTATTTTATAACAATAATTAATCGTAATTGTCAGACTATAGATTTATTATGTATCACTAAAAGTGAAAGCCGATAGGTGTTATATTAAATAAAAGATGCTTTTATGTATAGGTATTTATCAGATTATTTTCAACAATAATTTAGTCGTCATCATCATCCTCCTACCCTTATCATTCATATCACATAACTTTTCAGTAATTATTTAGTCGTCATCACTACTAATTATTGCTATTCCCTCTGGTAGTTGTTGAGGTTCGCTCTCACTTTCGCTATCTGAGCTGGTGGTGTCAGACTGCAAGTTAATAATTAATTGGGACTCAATGTCTTCTTGCAGGTGATCATCTTCCCAATACTTCTGTCTAAGCCTGTCAACATGGTTTATTTCCTTTTTCCAGTCACTCTCATTTATACTATTAATAGCATCACGTGTTAATTTTTCTATGTCTCTTTCTAGCTGGCTCACATTTTTATCGGCTACTCGTTGTTTGACCAAATTCTAAATGTACTCGATAGGATTGAGGTCACACATATAGGGAGGCAAACGAACAGCTTCGTGGCCATGCTCTTTTAAAAGATCATCAATAATATATTTTTTTGGAGGCTTATTTATGTACAATAGGTGATACATCTCGGATTTCGTCATTCGCTCGTCGAATTCAATGTTGTGGTCTAACAGCCATTGCTTTATTACCGCTTTCGTTGCTACACTTGTAGGTGGTTTTTCTACTTGTGTAGAGTGGTATGGTGCGTTATCTAGTACCACAATACTATTCGGCGGCAAGTTGGGGATCAGCTTCTCGATAAGCCATTTTTTAAAATTTGTTGTATCCATTTCGTGATGGTAGTCACCTGTGTTGCTTTTACATTTATAAAGCAACTCAGCCCCCTTCACGAAACCATTTTCTCCCCCTGCGTGAACAATCACCCATCTTTGCCCCGGACTGTGATTTTTTCTAATAGTAGCATCAGTACTATTTTGCCAGCATTTGCTAACTGTATAATGAGAGTGAATCCATGTTTCGTCAATATAAATGACTGGCCTTTTTGCCGAGCCCAAATCATCATTTTCTTTTAATCTTCTTAGATATCTCGCTCTCCACGCTCGAATGTCTGGTTTTTGAACGAGAAAGTGTCTCGCGTCTTTGCATTTTTTAAATTTGTATCCTAGTTTGTCCACTAGCACTCGTCTTAAATACGTTTTCTCCCCTTGAAAGTTAAGGTCTCTTTTAGCCAAACTGAGTATCTTATTCAAGGTAGGTATTTCCTTCCTGACCGTGTAGAAACTATCAACTATATTCCTCAAGGCACACATGTCAAAACTGTCTAATTGGATGCGGTTACTCTTAGGTCTACGTTTCTTGCCCGGTGTTGATAAATTCACATCACTTAGTGCCGAAGACGAACCTGGTGTTGGTGAAGCAGTTTGCAAGCGCTTAGCTTCAGTTTTGATCCTCATCAACGTCGCCTTGGAAACTCCCGTTGCCATGCAGGTTCTCTTGATTGCCTGGTCAACAGGTAAACAAAACTGCTGGTTTCGCTTTTCGTTTTCGAAAAACTCGAACACTTTCAGCACGAGATTTCTTTCTCCACTACGCAAAGCTTTACCCCTCATTACAATGCTTGTTATTAAAAAAATAATAACAATAAAACAGTCAAAAAACGTAACAGAAACTTTAACAATAAAAAAACGTAACAGGAGCAATAACAAATAAACTTAACACGGACTATTATAACAAAACTAACAACTTATTCGGAGCGCGTCGATACGTGACGTAAGCCAGTACGAAACTAATAGATAAAAAATGTGGCTTCAACTGTACACCGCGGGCGGCCGCGGGTAGGTGCGCGGGGATGGGGGAGGAGTGTCGCATTCCACGCGGGTCTCAACTTATCGCGCACGGATAGTAGAGCTGGAACTGCTTCAATACATTCAAAATCTTGATGCAATGTTTTATGGACTTACTCCTAAAAAACTAAGAGTATTGGCATATGATTTTGCTGAATGCAATAATATAGCACACCAGTTTAACAGGGAAAAGAAGATGGCTGGTCGAGAGTGGCTACGATGTTTTATCAAAAGACACCCTTCATTGTCTTTAAGGCAACCAACGTCTACTAGTCTAGCAAGAGCAATGGGGTTTAATAAGCCTCAAGTGGATCGTTTTTATGCAAACTTGTGTGATCTTTATGACAAGCATAAATATCCTCCGCACAGAATTTTCAACATGGATGAGTCAGGTTTGTCCACTGTCCCTAATAAGCCCCCAAAAGTTATTTCAACCAAAGGTAAACGTTGCGTAAATAAGATCTCCAGCGCTGAAAGAGGACAAAACGTTACAGTGATTTGCGCCATGAGTGCCAGTGGCCTGTTCATCCCACCGGCATTCATATTTAAACGCAAAAGAATGAAAGCTGAACTTCTTGACAACGCTCCTCCATCCTCGATTGGAATGATCTCTGATAGCAGTTTCATAACCAGTAACTTGTTTCTCGCTAAAACATTTCAAAGATCACGCTTTGCCAAGTAAAGATCAACGAGTGCTTCTGATCCTAGACAATCATTCGTCACATTGCACGCTCGCTGCTGTTGATTTTTGTCGCAAAAATTACATAGATCTTCTTTCACTACCACCTCATAGCAGTCACAGAATGCAGCCGCTTGACAGATGCTTTTTTAGCCCCTTAAAAAAATATTATTCAGCTGAATGTGAAAACTGGTTGCGCAATCATCCCGGTCGAACAATAACTACATTCCAGATAGCAACTATATTCACACCTGCATATGCTAAAACGGCAACGGTTGCTAACGCTATTGAAGCATTCAGAGTGACTGGAATATGGCCATTTAATAACGAAATTTTCACCGATGCTGACTTTTTAGCCTGTAGCGTTACCGATAGACCACCGGAAGATACATCCAGTGAACCTCCTGCAACTTTACAAACACCAGAATTTGTCATGCCAACCATCCCTGCTTAGTCCGAGTGCATGTCAGTAAGAGAATTACTTCCAATTGAAGAGGATATTTTAGAAGCCTCTAAAAAATTTTGTGAACAAGCTCAGAACTTAACCTCCAATTCCCAAGACCCAACTCCGTCAACTTCGGCTTTTAATGTTTTGGGAGGATCCCAGTGCATGTCGGTTAGGAAATTGTTTCAAATTGAAAAGGATATTGTAGAACCTCCGAATTTACCTTCAAATTCCCAGGACCCAATTCCGTCAACCTCTACTTTTGTTAAATTTTTACCATATCCCAAATCTTCTGTGCAACGTCCATATAGCAAAAGAGGTAAAAAATCGGAAATATTGAGTAGTTCTCCATACAAAAAACAACTGGAAGAAACTACGGTGAAAAAGACGGAACCTACACCAAAGAAAGCAAAGAAAGTTGGCTGTCTACAAACCAAAAAGTATTTGTGTCCAGGCTGCTCTGAAGAATATATAGAGCCTTTAGTAGAAGACTGGATCCAGTGCATTTATTGTAAAAATTGGTGGCACGAAAATTGCACAGCATATTCAGGCCTTGGGCACTTTAACTGTGATTTTTGTAAGTGATTAGTACTGCGCATTCTTGCACACCTTCGTGCGCACTCTTGTCAACTACATGGTTCAAGAGTGCGCAAACGGATGCCTTGCATTTTTTTTTAATATTTTTTTTACAGTCTACTTTTTGTTAATTTTTTAATAGTTTTTTTGTAGCCAGATATCTAAGAAGTTAATAAATTATGATAACTATAACTTGATGTGTATATTTTTCTTTTTATTACATTGAACCGTGAAAGTGCGCACTCCTACACACCCCTACCCTATGTCTGTTTCTTCTTCCCTGATTTCTTCTAAACGGATGGATGGAGTTGAACAAATGAAGTATCAAAAGATTCGTATCAACTGCGCAAGTAATATAGGCTATATTAAATTCCAAGACGGCGGCGCCTGTAAGGTGGCATGTAAGGGGATAACAATAAATGATTTCCTGTTTTAACAATATGGGTATCAAATGAAAGCTTATAATCAGTTTATTCTAAATATATGCATATACATTATGTATACTTTAAATTTAACATTTTCACTGAAAAACCAAAACAAAAATTTAACACTGATGGAAGTTTAAAAGGTAGGTAGGTACCTAAGTACTATACGCCTCTTTATTTTAGCTATTCATCGGCCTGAAAGGCATTCATAATAAGTATTATAACATATTATTTTCATTCGCTGGGCTTGTTTTTCATAGGTTTTACATTTTGTGCACTATTCTTCTGGGTATAACGTAGGTAAATGCAATGTAGGTAAACGGCAACTACTTACCTATATTTTTAATATCCGTTATAGCTTACTTAACAAAATCCTGATAGAATTTTATATTAGGCACTCCTAATCTAATTTAATTTACTTAACACTTTACAGGACAGTACGGTTATAGCAGTTATATAAAAACGCAGTAATTTGACAGTACGGGCATCGCCGTCGCTAAAAAAGATAGTGTAAAGAGCGCTACGGTGATTGCCGTGCTGGGTTCATACTATCATTGTATAGAACAATATTTACTGTCTATCTACAAGTTAATCAAAGACTGGTTCTGTCAAATCTAAGAACTAAAATAAATACATATCTACATTGTATAGAAGTACGAATATGTAGGTAGTACCAGTGACACTACGGCTATAACCGCTTTGTTCGCCTAGACAATTTATAGGAACACCAATTCAGTGTCGCGCTGCCTGGCGCCCGTGATGGTTGTGTACACGTGGATTCGCGCGAAAAAATTGTGGCAGAAAAAGTAAGTATTTTGCTCATTCTTATAAGAAAAATGCGATAGATTTACAAATTTATGCTGTATTATTGATTACACACTTCCATTCCCTAATTATATCTATTAATTTTAATGAAATCTGATATGGAATTAGTTTAAAATTTAGAAAAGTACATAGTATACAAAACATTTCGTTCCGAAAACAGAGACTCAGGATATATCTACGTACATGTTTTTTAGACTTTCGCGCTTTAAACACATGTATATTAACGGGATTTAACACGAACCCTCTATTAAACCGTTGACATTTCGAACGAGATACATCCGTCGTGGTCTCAAGAAGCTCTCGCAACGAGTACGTTGCAACAACGATGGATGTAACTTCTTCGAAACTTCAACGGTTTAAGGCTCCGTCCCGTTCACGTACCTGTTATTTCTTTAAAAATATGGTATTATTACATATAAGTTACCGTTTTTGTTCCCTTTTTCACAGATGAATAAAAACGAAGAGCGTATCAAAAAGTTATTGGAGGATGTGTCAACCCCGGAAGATTCTGACAATGATAGTTCTTCAGACACATCAGAAAAAACGGAAACAGACCCATTTGAGGATAACGACGGGGAATATGGCACGGATACAGACTATGTGCCAAACAGTGAATCGGATGACTCAGAAGCTGTGGACGTTCATGAGGCTAAATCAAAGAAAGATCCTAGAGACTCTAAGGGTCAACCTAGTCATATAAAGGTCAGTAATAATAAGCAAACGGATACTGTGCCATCTACTTCTGGACACAGAGCTGCCTTATTTGTTCCACCTTCTCCTTCTATTTCTGACCAAAACAGTCCAATAATACCGTTACGTACTGTTGCGACCACACACTTACCCCTAGAAAATGTATCTGGAAGTCCTGTAATACCTCTTGGTGGTCCCATTACATTCCATAAACCTCAAGATTTTGTCGAACCATCAGATACGATGAGCGTGAGAACGGAAAATAGTTTTTTAATGGGATGTCCAAGCCTATCCGAATCCCCATTTCCAATAAATTCGGCACAAAGTTCAAGAGCTGCATCGCCTGAAATTCCTCTTCATGAAATATCGGGCCTTGGAAGTCCAGAAGATCCTGTAAATCAAAATTTTGAAGAGCAAGAGCCTGAAGGAAATCCAAATCTTCAATTTTCTCAAAACACAGAAGCACAGGGGCCTGAAGAAGAATGGACATCTACTACTGAACCAATCCCCGAGTTTGGATTTGATTATGGCAGTCAAGGATTGAGAGTAAATATTAATGAAAATCCTACCCCATTAGACATATTTAGACGGGTGTTTTCTCTAGAGTTACTCGAATATTTGTCGGTTTGAACAAATATTGCGATGTCTTAGTTTGTCTGAAGCTAATGCTAAAGGAGAAAAGAAAGTTTCTGATTTTATTAAGGCTATATGTGAAAATTTTCGGCAAATCTATGGCCCTGATGTCAATCTTTCAATTGATGAATCGCTAATTCTGTTTCGTGGACGATTACATTTTCGGCAGTTTATTAAATCAAAAAAAGCTCGTTACGGTATAAAATTTTTTGTATTGACTACTTCTGATGGATATGTTTTGAATGTACTCATGTACAAAGGTAAAGATGAAGAAATAGATTCAGACCCTGCAATCAAGAAAACAGAAAAAATTGTAATGGAATTGATACAGCCATATCTCATGAAAGGACATCACGTTTATATGGACAACTTCTACAATGACGTTGACTTAAGTCAGAAGCTATTAGATCTTCGTACCCATACTAATGGAACTTTACGTAAAAATAGAAAAAGTAACCCAAAAATGTTGATGAACAAGAAATTGAAAAAAGGTGACTTCTTCTGGCTACGTAAAAAGCAAGTCTATGTTTCAGTTTGGAAGGATAAACGACAGGTTAACATGATTACAACAAGAAATCATCCAAAATTGAAGGTTGTGACAAATAGATTTGGAAAAGTCGTGCAAAAACCAGAAGAAGTTATCAATTACAATGATCATATGGGCGGCATTGACCGCAAGGATCAAATGGTCTCATACTATTCATCTCCCAAGAAGACCATTCGGTGGTACAAAAAAGTATTTTTTCATATGTTAGATATATCGATTTGGAATGCTTTTTATATATTTAAGCAAAATTTTGTGCCGAGGTCTAAAAGATACCAATATTTAACATTTCGGGATGATCTGATAAAAGGGCTATGTAATATTGGCAAAAATATAACAGGTCGGCATGTGGTCAGAAAGGGCAGCATTTATGCTAGCAGGCGCGTCTCTGCTCCGCCGGTCATAAATGTGAATGAACCAGATGATTTCAACGACCAAGGGCAAAAAGAAAACTTTGAACACTGGCCAGAAGAAATTCCCGTTCCCGAAAATGCAAAAAGAGGCATTAAATATCTTAACTGCATGAATTGTACGAAGAATAAAAAGCGCAAGGAGACAAGATATCGTTGCAAAGGCTGTGAAAAAAAGCCACCTCTTTGTCCATCCTGCTTTGAAGAATGGCACAACCGTAAAACTGATTAAGTTACGCCCTTAAAAATTTAATCTATAAGACTGATTAGCATGTTACTTGAAATGATTGACTGTGATTTAGATTAATAATAATATACCTACTTAATACATTTGTACTTTAATACTAGCTATGCATACGAATTGCAATATAAGATTTATTTTTTGATGTTATAAAAACTAGTACTCATAATTATGTGTACACACAAATTGGAGACTGACTGATAAGTTGATTATTTTCGTAAAAATTTGATTAGGGAGTTGTTTTAATAATGATGATAACCAAAGTGCCTTGCTGTGAATCGTAATGTTAAAGAATCGTACTTTATGTTTTTGAGTTAGAATATTTGATGTTTATGTTTGTAATTTGTATTTTTGAGTGCGTAAGCACATATGAATAAAGTTGATTTATTTTCAGTATTAAGGAGTTTATTTTTGTAAATTTCTTCTGACCAGAGAATGTTTAGGGACCTTTACGCTACGGTAAATGCCGCACTGATCTTTTTGTCAGTTTTACTCTTTTATTCATCATGACAGTACGGCATATTCCGTGTACGATAAATCCCGTACTGACTGTCATGATGGCTTAATAATATTAGTTATTACGACAGTACGGCATAGTCCGTTGTACGGTAAATCCCGTACTGACTGTCATGATGGCTTAATAATATTAGTTATTACGACAGTACGGCATAGTCCGTTGTACGGTAAATCCCGTACTGACTATTATGATGGCTTAATAATATTAGTTATTACGACAGTACAGCATTGCCCGTTGTACGGTAAGTCCCGTACTGACTGTTTTGATGGCTTAACTTTACTATTTATAATAACAGTCCGGTTGTTGCCGTACAGCGGTTATGCCCGTGGTTACTGACATACATCGGTATTCTAGTACTTATTTAAACAATTACGGCTATAGACGTGGTGATTATTTGTATGGAAAACCGGAGTGTCATCCTGTGTAATTAGAGTTCAGTTTTCTGTCCTGTAAAGTGTTAATCTTGAATAAGGATTATTCAACGGGGACAAAATTTTGTATGGGAAAACAATATTTGACCGGTTTACTTGAATGAAACTATACCATGTCTGAGGCTTTATCGGTTGCTTTATCGTCATACATACACTTAAAATCAAATTGGGTTTCACCATTTTTATGGTTTTGAAGGTTTTTGGTCACACAAATAATAGTTGGTACCTACTAAACTAAAAAGCGTGAAATGAAAAAAGTAATTACCTACAAAAACTAAAAAACCCGACTTGCTGAATACAGTAAGTTTCATCTAAAAAGAACAAAACAAGCAATATTACTACATACATACATAACCTTACGCCTGTCTCCCTTTGGGGTAGGCAGAGACAGGGAACACCAATTGCTTCGATCCATACATACCTCTTTCGCTTCCTCCACGTTCATTAATCTTTTCAAACATGGTCGCCGGTTACGGGTACTTTTAAGGGCCCCATTCGCGAAATCTATGCGTTTTCAAACTCATTACAACCGGCCAATATTGTTTGTCTGGATCGGATAAAAATATGTGTTGAAGTTTGTTTAATATATTTTATAAATATCTGGATCAAAACACGATACTGAAAATTTTACTAGATCATAAAAAATTACGAAAAAGATGAAAATTTTAACTGATTTTCCGATATTCTAAGAGAATATCAAACTTATACTTACAAAAACTTGTCATAATATTGGTAATGTAGCATAAAATTAATTTATGTGGATAATTTTTTTCTGAAACCGTTCTATTTTTTCTAATATAATATAAAATAATAAAGACGGCGGTGCGATACAATTCAGTGCCACGCGAGGCGTCATGGAGGTAGGACCTGTGTCGCTTTTGCTCCCAATTTTCCCGCGTAATTGATCGTCTTATTGACCATAGCGTACAGATAACAGTACGACGGCTTCAAAAAAATTGGGTATCATCTCGAAGGTCCGGCGGTACTTCAGCCCTGAACGGCTGCTCAACTTATACACAGCCCATGTGAGGTCGTGCATGGAGTACTGTAGTCACCTTTGGGATGGTTCTGCCAAATACCAGCTCGAAGCGCTAGACTCTGTTGACCGAAGAGCCCGTAAAATCATAAATAACAACAACCTTACAAATAAAAAATTGCAGACGCTGGAGCATCGTCGTAAGGTTGCTTGTTTGACAGTATTTTATCGGCTACATTTTGGTGAGTGTGCGAGTGCTCTTTTTGACCAAATTGAACCCACCCCTTTTTACCACCGGACTACCAGACGCAGACAGAACTTCCATCCCTATATAGTGGATTTACCAAGAAGTCGAACAAAACGCTTCGATAGTTCCTTTTTGGTACGGATTGCCAAGGAGTGGAACAATCTGCCTGCGTCTGTTTTTTCTGACCACTACAGTCCTGGAACTTTTAAGTGTCGAGTGAATAGGTTTCTCGTGGATGGACGTGTAACACCATAGTCTTCATGCGCACTTTCCATCAGGTGGCATGGAAGACAAACGTCCTATCCTTACAATATAAAAAAAAAAAGACAATTTAATTTTTGTTAAGTCACATTTTATATTTTGATTGATAAATTAAAGGTGTATTATAAACAATTATCACTACTGAATATAGAGCTAAAAACTTATTTCTGATATTTATTTCTTTTTTTTTTTAAGACAACAAGTGCAAAAAAAGCATATAATTTTTTTTGCGATAAATCTTTTCTTACGTAATTACCCGACGAAACCAAAAGGAGGATTATTATTCTAAACGTACGTATACAGGGTTAATATTAACGCATAACCCCTTGTGGGCTGCCTCTCCACATCAATTCCAACGTAGATACTGATAGGTGCTTATCGATAAATATACAGTTACACCCTTTTACAGTTACATCATTTTTAATGCCATCTATCTCTAAATAATAGAGATAGCAAAATTTACTATAAAGAAACTGTTCTTTATTATTGAACAGAAATATAACCGCATTCAAAGATTTCAAGAATCTCTATTATTAAGAGAACTTTACCTCCAAGTGACATTAAAAAAAATTGCCATGTATATATGTACAATATGTTCTGCTAGATTTCCCATAACTCTAGGGTATTGATGGGGCCATGTAATAAAATCAAATAACATGTGAATAATTTTTCAATTTTCTTTTGGTTTTAATTTCATGCAAAATAATTCAATTAAGTCAAAAATAACTTTATGCGAAGTATGACAACGTGGCTTTTGCTACTCCTTTCTTATCGCTATGCACAGGTAGGTACAGTTTGCGACGTTTTGCAGTGTACATTGTATGCAAAATTCCTCAACGTTTAAAATGTTTTTGTTGTTTATTGTATGACTTCAGTGACACGCGTCTATTGAGTGGATGAGATTTTACACGGGTGATATTTTGTGAACTCATTATATTAAAACCGAGGATATCTTGGAAAGTATGCACTTTTGAACCACATATTCTTTGGCAAAAAGTATTATTTTTTAAGTAAGGAACAAAACCTCAAAGTTATGGGATATATACTACCTATATAAGTATTAAAGAACACCTATGCAAAGTTGTATATTATAGAGGATATTATGTTCTTTTGGATGTGTGCTGATAGATGCTGATGGGTGCTGATAGTTACTGATAGGTGACGATTGTGACTGATGGATGCTGACAGGTGCTGGCTGATGGGTAATGAAGGATGCTGAGAGATGCTGTTGGGTTCCGATGGGTACTGATAGGTGCTGATGGCTTCTCATAGGTGTTTATGGGTGCAGATGGGTAACTACTGATAGATACTAATGGGTATTGATAGGTACTGATGGGTGCTGATAAGACATTAGCACTGATGGTGAGGTGCTGATGGGTATTAGTTTTGGACCTTTATACATCAACTTTAATAAAATTAAATTATATCTGATCGGTTCTTTCACGAATAATCTAGTTCAAAGTTCAAACAGACAAACTCTTCGGCTTTATAGATTAGACGGCTAATAGATTATGACGACGCAAAGTCATCTATACATATAATAAAATGGTAGGAAAGTCAAAACTGTACATTGAATATTTTTTTAAAAGAATACTTGGGGTATGATCTACAATCGAAACAGAAACAAAAAATATAGTTTTTAGAATTTTTGTCTGTTTGTCTGTTTGTCTTTCCGGGATAAACTCAAAAAGTACTGCATGGATTTACTTCAAATTTGGCATGAAGATAGTTAAGAAGTCGGGTCAACATATAGGCTACATATTATCACGCTAGCAGTGTTATAATCGTAGGTGCGTTTGGTGCTGCATAGCGTTCACGCAGACGACGTCGCGGGCAGCAGCTAGTTTAAGAATATAATCATACATAACTATTTTTTAGATATTAATAACTACTAAAAATTTACTACTTCGTGTAAACAGGTGCACATTCCAAAGTGGGGTGGATTGAATTTCATTTCATTAAAAAATGACTTATTTGTAACATTCACATTACATTATTTAGCTCAAATTAAATCGTGTTGTAGCGACTAAATAACGGATCCATACTAAATAATAAATGCGAAAGTCTATCTTTCTGTTCCTTTATTTCAGCCAAACCATCCGACCGATTTGTAGAAAATTTGTAATGAAAATAGCTCCCAAACCCTACTTTTTTTCAAACACCAGCCCCTATAGGATTGAAATGAGAGATAAAAGTTTATGTAAAAGATCTCAACTACCTACTTATGTGATTTTAATGATTTTTGGAACAAATAATTTATGAAAGTTATAAATTAACGTCACGATATACTTTCATGTCAAAATAGCACGATTTTCACAACAGAATTCAGTAAGGATATAAATTTAAAAAGATTTCATGTATAAAATGGCCATTACAATATTTATAAAAAATAAAATAGTAAGTATAGGTATCGCAATACTAAATCCAGATAAATAAAAAATATAGATTATATTATATCATCCTTGACATAAGTTTTAGTCATCGTAGAAACGAATTTCGTATAACAAGACACACTATAGGTATACTACTATATTTTACTACTATTAATTATACTGTGACAATTCTGTGCGCTGACGTGTTCATTTACGCGACTGCCCGCCACGCAGTCCCATATAGCGTTAATGCCTACTGCGCTCGAAAATACTCGCCTTAACACTAGAACGCCTGAACTTTTCAACTACCTACAACGCCGAGAATGGGTCAAAAGAATGGTTTTTGCTTGGTGGTAGGATCCCTTCTGGGTCCGACTGGCTAGCGACCACCCTTTATATAAAGTCTGCCGCCAAATGTTACCGCTCCGGCGGTAATGTGTTCCGGCAATATTGTATAAAGAGCCAGTTCCTTCCTAAACCCGTGTGCTTTCATCTTCGACCTCATCGTCACTTACCATCAGGTGAGATTGAGGTCAAACGCGGGTTTAGTCACTTATAAAAAAAAAAAAAAAGACTAACACAAGAAAATCAAATAAAATATGTTGATACATGACAATCATTTGTTTATTAATAATACGAAATAAAAAAAAATTATGAGAAATGAAAAAAATAAAGTTTTTAACAAGTACATTTTTCACATATGATAGTTTTTTCTGTACGACTGATGCACTTTCCACAAACATATTTTACACAAATGTCACATCTCTCGGAAGTCTTGTTGTTTTTACAGTTTTCACGTATTTGACAATGACCTCTTTTTGTATTTCTCTTCATTTGAGGAACAACGCCACCCGCTGGTCTTGATGTCGAAGGCATTGTTGCAGCTGCTGGAATTTTGTTACGACTTTCTATGTAGGGCTGGCTTAGTTCCGTTATAAGTTCAAGAATAAATTTGTGGCGTGATAGCTTTTTAGCAGTGGTTTCTTTGTATAATATGTGTGCATTTATGACACAAATGTCTAAGATATTATAAAAGACATGCATTGGCCACCGTCGAGTTCCAGCTCTAGTCGTATAAATCCTAGCCATTTGATCAAGTATGTCCACTCCATATTTCGTATCATTGTAAAACTGAACTGTTTCAGGAAGCTTCTTATTGCAGTCACTAGTGCTCACTCGTGAGTGGGTGTTGCTCAAAATAATAACATTTTTACTAGGCTTTCCTTGGTATACTGTAAGAGTGGTATCGTCATTTGTTTTCAACACAAGCGTCTCATATAGTGATGTTTTGATGTTTTTACACTGCATTGGAATCTCTCGACGTGACTTACGCATTGTCCCTACAATGCTCGTTTTTTCAGCTTTCAATTTTTGCGCCAGCTTCAAAGAAGTAAAAAAGTTGTCTGTTGTAATATTATGACCTTTTTTCAAAAATGGAGCAGCCAACTTCATAATGACATGTTCAGGCAATGACTGCTCAATGCTACGGCTGACATCTTTGCCCAAGTATGGAAAACCATTACAAAGATATTTCGTTTTGAGATCAACAAGCAACCAAAACTTTATTCCAAACTTATCTGGTTTACCTGCCATATATTGAAGAAAAGGGCACCTGCATTTAGAAGGGAATAGTTGTTCATCGGCGGTAAGATTTTCTCCAGGAATATAGCACTTGATACAATTCTCGATGAATGCATTCCAAATAAATGACGCAAGAGCAAATTTATCGGTTTGAAGACGAGCTGAACGAGATGAACGCGTATCAAACCGAATATATTTCAAAATTTCTGTAAATCTGTCACGACTCATTGTCTTGGCAAATACCGGAGGACCCCATTGTTTATTCCACAACAAATGTAGATCTAAATGTGACATATTATATGCACCTCTGGCATAAATCAATGCTATAAAAGCGTCTAGTTCTGTCAATGTAATACTCCAATTCTGATCACCAGTTTGAAGTCGAGCTTCGGTATCAGTGCAGAGCTGTATGTGCTTCATCATTAATTCAGAAAACAGTAGTCTCCAAGATGTATTTACATGGCCTTCAAATATCTGCCTTCTTGCATAAGATGTTGGTCCTGGATTTTCTCGCAATATATTTTGAGCTCCACGGCGCCCAGAGTCACAGACCTCATTAGATGAAGAAGTATTTGAACTGCTAAGAATGCATCTCCATTGCGTACCATCTACAGCAATCAAAACTTCACCAACAGGAGGAACTTGATTTCGGCTTAGAGATTTGGTTCTTCTTCCTCTTGAAACGCCACGTCCATGACCGCCTCGACTCCCAGAACTATTATCTTGAACTTGAATATTTTCTAACTGATCTTCGGGTTCGGAGCTATTTCCTGAAGTATCAGAATCTGAACTTCCACGAAGGTCAGTAGGAAGAACATAATCTTGATCTTCTTCACCTTCAGATAATGTTTGTGGAGAAGTTTCATCATCGGATTGATCTTCAGTTATATCTCTCAATCTCTCCAAATTCTGTCGTATTTCTTCCACCGTCAAATTTCTAGATGCCATTTTATATCACTTTTACCACAAAAACTATAAAATATTACAAGCTAACTTCGAACACAAACACTCATTGAATGAATCAATAATAAATAAAGTGGCGGGTAAAAATTAAAAAAAGTTCTCAATTGAAGGTAGAAAACTTAAGTGCGATAGCACCAACTTCATACCGAATGGGTCAATATGACTAATCGCCGGCGTTCTAGGTATACTCTCATAAAAAATCATGTTTTTTATTTTAATTGCAATGGCTTTGTATTAAAGAACTAAAAAAAATAAAAGTCAAAAAGTTTCGCTACACAGAATTGTTTACTTTCGGAGAAAAGAAGATTTTTCTTTTGAAATTAGTCTTTTTGACCCATGTCGGCGTTCTAGTGTTAACTAGTAATATTGCAAATATTGCTTATTTGCAATATTACTATAATAGCTTTTAAATAATATTTGTAAAAACATGTAGCGGCAGGCGGGGACAAGTTAGCTAACACAGAAAGTATTTAACTGTGTATGTATATTGTAACTCTTTGCTAATTAAACATGCCTGATTTTTTATATTTAATATTTCGCGTCCGTCGTCGCCACCGCCTTAGGCTCGTAGTATGGACGCACACAAAGAATTCTGCTGCGCGCCATGGCCGGAACGCATTAGATTTTGCTTCATAACTTTTTAATTAGATATTTATTGGATTCTTATAAAACTCACATAATCATTTACTGCATTTAAACGGCGATTTTCGATAAATTCTTGACTGGGTAGGCAACGGACGCATACTAAACATCATAATATGATCTGTAAAGATTTTGACACGTGGTACCTAATACCCCCTGTGGCATATTGAGCGAGGTTCGATGTCTTTTGCAAGACAAATGTTATTTTGAAACTGTCATGCGCGCCCAAGTTGGTGGTAACTATGGTACATAACTCCCCCCGCAAATCATACATCTCACATTAAAAAATCCAAGAAAAGATGGAGCACTAAAAAGTTTAGTAGCTATTCTCAGATTCCATAATACAACACAAATAAGGTAGGTATTAAGGTCCAATTTACTAGACATAGACATTTTGACCACGCCTGTACTCTGCACATTTTTGTCATGGACCCCATGTTTTGCTATGTAATCAAATTATAGGTACACCTATCTATTTTTCAAAAGAATTACAACTTGAATATTCTAACTAACAAACTAAAATCAAAACTAAGCATAGATGGTGATTGAACAGAAATTAAAAATGTTTATCCAACTTACTTAAGTAATTTCTAAAAGTACCAATGTCGGTCATTCATACACTGAAATAAGGAATTTTTAAAATTGATAAAAATTGTGGGTAAATAACCAAAATCATGAACAAAGTATAGGTACAAAGTATAGTAGGTATCTACTTACAGTTTTTTCCTAATCATGTCTTTCTTTAAATATAGCGATGTAAAATGTATCATTTACTTACTTGCTTGAATAGATATTAATAATAAATACTGTCCGATTGCTTAAAAAAGATTTCAATTTCAGTTCATAAATAGTTCGACCCTTCCAAAAAGTTAAATCGAATCATACGAATACGACCAATAAAGCACCGTCTCTCCTTCTCTCCGTCGCGTCAACAATTTACTTGAGACTTCACACAAAAGATCAATTGAATAAGAACTAAGTTGTTTGGTGTATACTTCAATATTTTGTAGTGGTCGGGGGTTATGTTACATCTGATGTTTCATGCTGTAACATCAGGTGTTCCTCAGGGTACCCATTCAGGACCCTTACTCTTGAACATATTTGTAAACTAGCTGTGACCCACGACTTCGTCCGCGTGGATACCGTTTATTAGAGTTGGATAAATACTATTATTATATCCTCCTTGAAGTTAAAACTTACCTTATTCTAAATTTCGTCAAAATCGACTCAGTAGTTTAGCTGTGAAAGCGTTACTGATAGATAAACAGACAGAATTACTTCAAAAACTGTTACAACAAAGCAGTGATCCGCAGTTTCACCTAGGTTTTGTGAAAAAGTATAGGTAGGTAGGTATATTACATAGATGATGCCCGCGACTTCGTCTGTATTGAATTAGTATTTCGAGTAGGTTATTTTCTTCTCCAAGGTCCTAACTATCTTTAATAACAAAAATAAAAATGAAGAATCTTCGCCCATATAATATGTATAACTCCTAACCACAAACATAGGTAGGTAACTATCTATTAGGTACAATACAAAGGCACATAGCGTTATAAACAAATCGGGTGCCAAAGTGCCTTAAATTTTAATATTGTCTTAATTTTTCGCGATAACTATTATGTATGACTATTAAATAAAACACTTTTTAACCGGATTTATCGCGTATATTTACATTTTAAACTTTAACAGTCGCTCGTGACCACGGGGTCTGCAAAGACACCGTAACGTCGAGTTACAATTTTACTTAATTCATGCAATATCTTCATTAATTATACTTAGCTTATTGTTATTCTAGGTAAAGCTAAGTAGTTTTTGTGTGAAAGAATAGCAAAAATCTATCCATCCAGCCATTATCAGTGTACATACAATACTACCTATAGTTATGTATGGCTGCTTTTCACTGCCAAACGGCTAAGCCAATATAAATGTAATTTGGTATAGTAGTTAACACATACGTTACTTTTTATTCCGAAGAAATCTACGGTTTCTGACTTCCAAGAGGCAGAAACGATCATGAAATAAACAAAACCTTGATTTCCATTTTATCTCTGTATGTACAGAAGGCAGTACATGAAGCGTTACAAATCTGTCAAAATTTTTACTTGGATTTGAACTCTATGCCCTCGATAATAAGTTAAAATTGGCTGGGGAAATTTGACAGGTAATGTAACGCTTGTTCCTTCTGTACCTACCTATATTAAATCGTGCAAAAGCTTGCGCTCGCTTCCCGCCTTTTTATACCCTACCGCCGCGCCGCGAGCCGCGTCGCGCGCGGCAACCGTTACGCAAAAATAATCCCTATATCATTCAGTACCTATTCACGCGCGATGGGTTATTAGCGTATTTCATGTATAAGTTTGGTGTTTCTATACCGATTTCTATGATTCTTTTTTTATTGAATAGGTAATAATGTATTTTTTTTTAATTAGGGATGAGTGAGAGTATTATAAACGTAAGAGTAAACACATATAATCAGAAAGCTCCGAACTGCTAAGCTATCGGGATTTACACGTGTTATTGTGAGTCAACCATAAAATATAGACATATACTGTTTTGGGATATTTTTTATATAATTTTATGAAGAATATTTCTGTCATACATGATTTCTATGTAGCTTTAACCATTAAGGCAGCACACGCGACGGAAGCTTAAAAAATTAAGTAACTTCTCCCGTTTTTCCAACATTTCCCGTCACTGCTCTGCTCTTATTGATTGTAGCGTGATAATAAGTATACTATAACCTGCCCAGGAGTATGAAAAATGATTTTACCAAGTTTCGTTAAAATCCGTCGAGTAGTTTTTGTTTCTATAAGGAACATACAGACAGACAGACAGACAAAAATTTTACTGATTGCATTTTTGGCATCAGTATCGATCACTAATCACCCCCTGATAGTTAAGGTGAAAGGGGCAAAGTGCGCCATACTTTTTGCATAGTTGACTTTGGTGCAATATAACCTGTGTTTGACACACGAATGACACTTACCGTGGAACCGTACGGATCTGTGATGTTTTGCAACTACAACCAATGTCGTGTCATTCGAATGTGACACTTAACATAATGACTTTTAGCACAAAATTAGAAAACATGATACCAGGCGCACTTTGCCGCCGAATTGGGAAAGTGCGCCTGCTGTTAATAAAACGCAATTATACAGCATTAGAATAAAAACAGCTCCATAATATTACAAAACAACAAGCAACGAAACGCAAAACATTTCATTATTTTTCATAGCCACATTCTAGAAGAATCTATGAATTACAAATAAAATTTCGGCTAAGTGCGCCATACAATCTTAAATCAGGGGTTTAAAACTTTTTTTCTCAATATTGATAATTGAGTGTCAAGTATATTTTTTCTTTTGTATACAATGAAATACTATGGTATGGACTTAATGGCCGATAACATGATGATTAAAAAGGGACTGAAATAAAAAGTTTGTCATTGAAAATTAGTTATTAAGTGTAACATTTATTACAAATTCTTAACAAAACTAGGTATACAAAAACAAAATCAATGAAAAACATCTTCTAAATATATCAAGGCTTGCAACAACATAACTTGTTGAGTTACAACCATTACTTTGTTGAGCCATGTATACAAGCTGTTTTCAAGAGTCATTTATTACGAACCGTCTTGCACGCAGGTTTGACGACTTCCAGCCTCCCGAACAAGCCGGTTTCCGAAAAGGCTTTAGCACCATAGACCACATCCATACGCTGCGGCAGGTTATAGAAAAGACGGAGGAGTATAACCAGCCACTTTGCTTGGCGTTTGTGGACTATGAGAAAGCCTTTGATTTGATCGAGACCTGGGCTGTACTGCAGTCTTTGCAGCGGTGCCAAATTGACTATCGATACATCGAAGCGTTGAAGTTTTTGTACAAAAACGCCACTATGTCAGTCCGTCTTCAGGATCAGAATTCGAAGCCTATCTAACTGCAGCGGTGCGTCAGGCAAGGCGACGTTATATCGCCTAAGCTGTTCACCGCAGCGTTGGAAGATGTCTTCAAGCTTCTGGACTGGGATGGGCTCGGCATCAACATCAACGGCGAGTACATACCTCACCTTCGATTCGCGGATGACATCGTAGTCATGGCTGAGACCCTGCAGGACCTGAATAAAATGCTCGATGACCTCAGTGGAGCCTCGCAGCGAGTGGGCCTTAAAATGAACATGGATAAGACGAAGATCATGTCGAACGTCCATGTTGCACCTGCTCCTGTGGTAGTTGGAGGCACCACGCTCGAAGTTGTTGACGATTATCTATACCTCGAACATAAAATCCAGTTAGGTAGGTCCAACGTCAATCGTTACTACCTAAAGAGGTCAATCGTCGGATCCAACTCGGCTGGGCAGCGTTCGGGAAGCTCCGTAAAATCTTCTCGTCGCAAATACCGCAGTGTCTGAAGACAAAGGTTTTTGACCAGTGTGTGTTGCCAGTGATGACATACGGCACTGAGACGTGGTCGCTAACTATAGGCCTTATAAATAAGCTTACAGTCGCTCAGCGGGCAATGGAAAGGGCCATGCTCGGAGTTTCCCTGCGGGATCGAATCTGGAATGAGGAGATTCGCAGGCGAACCAATGTCACCGACATAGCCAGAAGGATTGCAGAGCTGAAGTGGCAATGGGCAGGGCACATAGCTCACAGAACAGATGGCCGGTGGGGCAGAAAATTTCTCGAGTGGCGGCCACGTACTGGTAGACGCAGCGTAGGCAGGCCCCCCGCACGATGGACCGACGACCTGGTCAAAGTCGCCGGTAAACGCTGGATGAGGGCGGCGTGGGACCGAGCGACGAGGAAGACCTTGGGGGAGGCCTATGTCCAGCAGTGGACGTCTACAGCCTGTGGATGATGGATGATGAACAACATAACAACAGTGAAAGAGAATGAGTGGATGAAGCATTAAGTAACAATAGGCAAATATCTTATTAACTTACGTTATGTTTTGGAAATGGCATTGCAGCTTTGGTAATTCTTTGGTACTTTACAAAATTTGGAAAATTACAGTGGATTATAGAAACAAAAATACATACAGGAACCAATCATGTACAAAAAACTATGTACAATACCTATAGAAGCGTAACTGACCCAAAAAAATGGGTCCAAGAAATATCTACCACGGTGGGTGGGGCTTAAAATATCTACCTGAGGCTACCTCACGGGATGAGACCTTGGCGCGACCAATCGTATGCAAGCATGCCTTTGAGAGAGTATGCATGTTTCGTTGTCATTGCTGTTAATTTGTTTGCGTAAATGGAACCAAAATCAAAGCGGTATTGTATGAGTGTTACTCTTCTATAGGTATTGTTATTCGTAATAAAAAATAAATAAATACTTATTTTAGATGTATTTCACTAATAAACATGTTTGCAAATTAACGCAATCGGTTGAAGATAACTCCTTTAAAATTATTTTGCAAAATTTGACCTAACCATACAAATAAGCAAACAAACATTGCAAGTTCAATAAAAGCGTATAAAAAGACACGTTTAAAAAAGTTTGTAACCTCTGAATTACGGCGAAGTGCGCCATATTAGAAGTCAGTATGGCGCGCTTCCCCAATTATACAAATTTGTGGTTAGAATATTTAACTTGCTAAAAATATATACATTTTACTAGATAGGATTGATATAAAGCCAGAATCATAAAGCAAAATATTTAAATTATGCACTTACTTCACTCGTATGTCGATAAAAGCTCAAATTGTTGAGATTTATCACAATGATTACCGCATATTCATCTCTCCTCACCACTTTGAATGAGAGTGAAAATAAAATGGCGCGTGTATCAAACACACACGACTAGAGCCATCTGCGACTATCACCAAGAACTATGATTTAATTTGTAGTATCGATGTAAGATGTCACTACTAGTATCCCATCGGTAGTTTTTGAAATAGTTGTGGTAGGCGCACTTGCTCGCTAGGCGCACTTTGCCACCTTCACCTTATTTTGAAAAAATATTTCATGTACAGAATTGACCTCTCTACAGATTTATTATAAGTATAGATTATATAGTTGACGTTGACAAACACTGTAAAGTTTTCCTGTATAGGCATGATTTTAAACCTTTAAAACACATTGGACGTAAAGAGGACTCAAATTTGATGCAGCGCGATTTAAATAGTTTGACGGAATGGTGTAAAGAGCATAATGTGTCTTTCAACACAGATAAATGTTATCATATTAAAATAACACGTAAGGCACATGTTCTAATTACGCGCTATAGCATTGATGGAGTTGTCTTACAGGAAGAGGACATTATCAAAGACTTGGGCCTAATCAAAGAATCGAAACTTACATTCATCCCGCACATCGACGATACCATTTCTAGAGCTTCTATGGTTCTAGGCTTTGTAATAGAAACAGCAAAATCTCAAAAGACCCACAGACCAAGATAATAATATAGGTACAGCAGATTTGTGCGCAGACTGCTCGAATACTGTAGTATAGTATGGTCTCCCCAATACAGTGTGCGCCAACTTTCCATTGAACGAATTCAAAAATGGCTCACAAGACATCTGACATATTAGACATAAAAAAATATGTTATAGGGAGCTGTTGTAAGTACTTTAAAATGAGATAGCCTTATGACACGAAGAAGCACTTTATGCATAAAATTTATTTTCAAAGTCGTTACTTAAATACGTTAATTAAATGTTTTGATATCTATATTAACTCATAGGCACTGGCAGTTTTATTTTATTTAAAAACTTATTTCTTCCCAATGTAGGTGTTTTCTAGGGAGAAAAATTCCTAGGAAGAAATAAGTTTTACTTGTACTTACGAATTATTCCCGGAGCTGACTTGTTCTTCCCAGGGAACGTCACTTTCCACAGCGCTGCTTTCCGACGCCACCAAGTACATTGACCTGCACAATAAATGTTATATTATACATACAGGGTTACTTTTTATTGGACCTGCATCTGTTGAGGGGTATAGAGTAGTTCAAAAAGAACCATTTTCACTATGGAACAGCAGGGCATAAGTCTCTCCCCTAGGCGGGTAACAAGGAGGTAGGTATAGGCCGTAATCAACCAAACTGGTTCAGTGCTGGTTCGTGAATGTCAAAATTTTCAGGGTGTCGAAATAACTTCTGATAAGTATAACTTAACGTGCCCTCCGAAGCACAGAAGTCGTCGTGAGAAATTAATGATTGCAGTGCGATCATAGAACTTTATCGAATCGTTTGTTAACGAATGTTCGTATAGTATGGAGACGGTTTTTAAGAAAAAATTGAAATCTATCCATTGCCGCACGGCCAGTTTAAATAAATGTGCGCCTTGTTAATTTTGAATGTTTGTAAACATGTTGTACTCATAAATATCTGTAAAATAAAAAATTACAATGTTACTCAAAACTTGCAACTGACTCCATACTATACGAGCATTCGTAAACATTCGTTAATATAAGATTCGATAAAGTTCTGTGATCGCACTGCTGCGGAGCTTAACCTGCAATATACCAGGGTGGTCTGAAAAGTTTCCGACCTTAACGCAAAGATGGCGCCACTCGTCAACAAAAGCTAGTGAATGTAGTTGTGCATCTTTTGACAGGTTACTCACCAAAGTTTCGGCCATTTTGGACGCGCAGTTTTTAGTTGACAGTCGTTTGAGTGAGTACATGTGAGTGTTTTTGTGAAAATGGAAAAAATTGAGTATCGAGCTGTTATTAAATATTTGTTTTTGAAAGGCAATACGCCTACGCAAATCAAAAATGAGTTGGACTCTGTGTATGGGGACTCTGCACCATCATTTACCACAGTGAAATTTTGGGCAGCTGAATTTAAACGTGGCCGTAAGAGCTTGGGAGACGATGAACGTTCGGGACGTCCAAAAACTGCAACTACTGACGATAACATTGCTAAAGTTCACGAAATGGTGTTAGACGACCGCCGAATTAAAGTGAGAGAGATAGCAGAGGTTATGAAAATGTCCAAAGAACGTGTTTGTCACATATTAAAACAAGATTTAGACATGAGAAAGCTGTCCGCGCGTTGGGTGCCGCGTTTGCTCACGTTAGAACAAAAACGTGTTCGAATGAACATTTCCAAGGCTCTGTTGGCGCAGTTTAGGCGCAATAAATCCGAGTTTTGGCGCCGATTAATTACTGTAGATGAAACTTGGATACACCATTATACGCCCGAAACAAAACTACAGTCAAAACAGTGGACTGCAAGGGGGGAACCAGCTCCAAAAAAAGCAAAAACTGTTTTTTCGGCTGGGAAAGTGATGGCGACTGTTTTTTGGGATAGTCATGGAGTTATCTTAATCGATTATCTTCAAAAAGGAAAAACCATTACAGGAGCATACTACGCATCATTACTTGACGAGCTGAAGGCACAAATTGCGGAAAAACGGCCACATTTGCAGAAAAAGAAAATCCTGTTTCACCAAGACAACGCGCCGTCTCACACCTCAGCGGTTGCCATGGCAAAAATCCACGAGTTACGGTTTGAACTGCTTGACCATCCGCCTTACTCACCAGATCTGGCCCCAAGCGACTTCTTTTTGTTCCCTCATCTAAAAACTGCGCTCGGAGGACAAAGATTTTCGTCAAATGAGGAGGCAATCACCTTTGTGAACAATTATTTTGCAGAGAAAAACGCCGAGTACTATTTGGACGGGTTACAGAGATGGGAGCATCGCTGGGAGAAGTGTGTAGACTTACAAGGAGACTATGTAGAAAAATAAATAAAAAAATTAAGAAAAAAAATCTTGTATCATTGTTAGGTTGGAAACTTTTCAGACCACCCACGTAGTATAATGGAAGTGGGCCCGATTCGACATTTACTTCTCTTATTTCAAGTGTTTCTTAATGCCGTGATAGACAGAGAAAAAAAGTAGTTTTTGTATGAGGCTGTCACGTTTCACGTCGTAAAATTTGACACTGGAGAGACTTAAAAATAAGAAAATACAATGTCGAATACGGCCCTATGTGGCCCCAAAATAAGCTTGTGTTATGGAGACTAGTTAAAAAACAAGGGCTATCTTAGTAGGTATACACCCAGACCCGTGCGAGTATAGAAAAATTCGATTCCTTAAATGAACCAGCTGGGAATCGTAATTCAGGACCTCTTACGCCACAGCCTCGACGCCACTAGGTACGCCACGGCCGAATGCCCTTTAAATATATCCTTTTCTTATTAACCATTAGCTACAGAAGGCAGCAGGTCAAGCGTTCCCTAACCAGTTTTTAACTTAATGTCGAGGGTAGGTATAGAGTTCAGATTCAATTACAATTTTTTGACAGGTTTTTAACGCTTGCTCTGCTGCCTGCTGTACCTACTCACCTCGCAGGTACATAAAGATGCGGAGGCGGCGGTGGCGCGCGTCGCTGCGCGGACCTAGCGCGGCGAGCGCGGGAGGCTCGCCCTAGGAGCACGGACTCTGTGTGGTGAGAAATATGCATTTTCATCATCATCACAACTTCGTGTAATGAGCCCACTGCAAGACTTTGAGTTCCTCCTCTAGGTGGCGAGGAGGTTTAATCCACAAATCCACAGTGCTGGTTGGTGGATGTCAGAATTTTCAGGGTGCCGAAATGGCTTCTGACAAACCCTAACGACTAATGTATACAAGTATAAAGCACCCGGGACCGACTGCTTAACGTGCCCTCAGAAGCACGGAAGCCGTCGTGTGAAATAAATGATCGGCGGTCATCTATCCTAATGGTGCGTACAGATTGCTGTAATGGAACTTGTAATGTAACATTCTGCGCACCACACGTCCAAATACGCAACGTGCGCAGAATGTTACATTACTAGTTGCATTACTAGCAATCTGTACGCACCATTAGTGCCAACGCTGCACACCTGCACACAGTGTGTGATTTTGGCTCCACCGCGGACACGCAGAGTTTATGTGTTTATTTGATAGCTGGAACTATAGTAGAGGCTAGAAAAAGACACCGAAGGTTTTTTTCAAATTATTTTTTGAGTTATTTACATTCTCGAGAAAACCCCATAAAAACCATAGAAATGCAATATAACTTTTTAGATATATTATTTTTGAATAAAAACAATATGTCCTCATAAAAGAAGTTCATAGCTATAACTATGCCAAAAACTACATAAAAAACACGGGTAATTATGATGCAATTAATGTTTTCATAAAAAATTAAAACTATTTTTTTGTGGGACAGTTTCTTAATGGTCGCATTTTCTTTCTTTATGGATGTAATCTAGATATCGAAACATATTTATATAAAAATTATCAGCTAATTAAAATGCAGGGGTAACAAGTTATAAATTTTTAAAATTTTTGTTTAGGGTTGTCACTAACCTTTCCATGAAAATTTAATTATCACATTTATTTATTCTGCTCATCAATAATATCGTATTAATACATTTTAAGTACGTTAGACTACTTATAAAATTTCAGTGTGAAAATAATATAGGTAAATTGTATAAAACTCGCTATGAATATAAATTAATTTACATTTTTGTTTTGTAATAGGTATTACGTTTGACCGTTTTTCATTTGAAAAGATCTTCGATGAAGGATATTGTGTGGTATTGGGAAGGGGTCTGCCCTCGTCAAGCTTCAGCTAAAACCCAATACTAATACTCAAATGTAACCTCAATGAGAAGCGGGGACCTACACACTATTCTGGTAGCATTATCATGCGGTTTGGAAATAGATTCTACGAAATTTCTGGTCTTTTGCAACAGTTTAGCTAAGAAATAGGTACAGCTGGTACTACATGTCTGTCACCATTCACAAAATATTAATACATGGAGCACTAATAATAGATTCTATTTCCTTACCAATTGAAATGCTCTCAGAACAAGCCGGAGAATCGAGGAATAAATTTTGGCGTTACGATCGTGAACATCACACTCGTAAATTTGACCCACTGTCCTTGATTTGTTTCACCGAGCTTTGGAGTCTTCTGATCCTCTTTTATCGATTATGTCAGGTGATAGACAAAAAAAATTAAACATTCTGTTATTCCAGAAAAAGTTCTGGATCTGTTAAAACCTACAATGGATAACGTAGTTATCCATGACGACCCGTCACCACAAAAATATTTGGATGATGATATTGAATTTGATCGGCACAATGATGATGTCGACGATATCAACATCGTATTATCATCAGAAGAAATGTTGGTATACTGTGATGATAACGACATAGCTGCGTTACGCGTTCGAACGCGCGTAGCGTACTTCCGTATCATACGCGTCGCAGCGTTGCTTGTACAATTTCATAAGTGTGCTTGCACAGTCGTGTCAATGGAATACTTAATTTGGCGCATTTCGAACGGACGTTGCAGTTTTGTATGAAACGCGTGACGCAGTGTTGGCACTTATATCGGCCGTGCCGAACGCATTTAACCTGCGATATCGTTTGATATGTAGAGTAACTACGGCGCCACAACGACTTCATTATCTTATCACTCGACCAAAAAAGTATCGCCATATGTTTTGGAAAGACTGACTTGACCGCATATTAGTGTAGTGCCGAAAGGTACATACCTACTATAAAACAAAAGTTGCATGAAAAAGGCTTTTATAAATCCGAATACCTATGTGGATGATAAAAGTTACGAAACTGGTTAGAATTGTTGAAAATTGGCGTAAAACATATTAAAAAAGGGCTTTTTTTCAATGGCAGAACAAAAATACTCCAGATTAGTCGATTTTTATTTTATCTGGAAGTTGTTATTTTGGTTAGTTTAGCACTGACGAATTGTGTACCAACCTGGCGCGGCATCACTGTCGCTATGCTGCTGTCTGGCCCGCGTCCACTGCGCGTCGGGCGCGGGCGCGTCCGCCGCCACTCCGAACAGACCAGACACGGCACCCGCGACCACCTGCCGAGCTGACCTCGCCGTCAGCTGCACCCGCGATCCGAGAAACAATCATGGTAAAGCACCGGCCACACTGTTTACAACAAGGTTTTAAACCAAGGTGACTTTGCTAGTTTACAACAGTGTAGACGGCTAGGCGGCTGTTTGCAACCAAACTTTTCTGGACAACAAAGTTTGTTTGCAAACAGGGCGTAGTCTAGCGCGTCCTTGGTTGGAAGCTTGTTTGAAACGCCGTTTACAACAGTGTATATGAAACTTGGCGCTGCCTGTAAACAAAAGTCATCCTAGGTTTGAAGCCTTGGTTTCTAGCCGAGGCTCAAGTTCTATACAACAGTTATATCTTCTTATAATTATTATACACTAATAATGCAATAAAGCTGTAGGTTGTATTTGCCTGAAAGCTCTCGGAAAGTAGGTACCAGTCTGATTTGCCTTTCATAGTCCTGCTCTCGGGGGTTAGGTAAGTTTAACAATAAATTTTTGCGAGATCAAAATTAAAATGGTTCAGTAAATTTCATAAGGATAGAGTTCTTTTGGCACTATTTGGTCAGCTGTTACAGCAAGTTCAACATTACATAAGTATTCTATATTCTTTTACGTACTTACTTAATTACTGTTAGGTAGGTATACATATATCAAAATAAATGATGAAGTAAATCGCATAACAGCCGACTATTTTTCGCTCGACTCTTATCCGGAGAGGTAAATCTTACATTCAGATTAATATCAATTTCAGGCACTCCTTCCAAGTTAGCCGCTTGCTCTGCCAACTCCTTCAATTTCGTTGGACTAGGATTCGGTTCTTCTAATAGTAGAACGAGATCCAGGAAGTAGTCTTTGAAAACCCTCGCGTTTGCTTCGGCTGAAAAAGAAAGTATACGTAGGGTGAGTGGGGGCAAGATCGAACGGTCTTTTAATGAGATGAGGAGTGCTGTTTTTGAATCCTTGTGAAACACTACATAGCACTAAAAATTTAAGCTTGATGTCTTATGAATGATGACCAGAGAGTATATTTTTAAACTATTTTGTTAAATTTCATTTAAATCTATAAAGTAATGAATACCACATCAAGCATAATTTGCTATGGACAAAAATAAAAAAGGGGAAAGATGGATAGGTGACGGGGAAAGATCAAAGTATTTTCTAAAATCGTTCAAGAGAATGACAGACGTTCTTGGTCAATACTAGTCTGTGGAATTTAATGCCCTGAAAACAAAATAACAGACTCATGCGTCAAAACGCCTAAGGAAACAAAGACAAGAAAAATATTTTAATTTTTGTATTTCAATCTTACCCCACCGGGGAAAGACCGAAGTGGATATTCTCAAACATTGCTGAGCGATTGTTTAAAGTAAAATTGATAATAAAAGTTAACGGCAAAATCAGCAACAAACAAAAATATCAGATTTTGTTACATTTGTCATATTTGGTAGCATAATATTATTCCAAATATCTTACTCGAAAATTGATATGTTCATCTTACTTACCCCATCAAAATGTAATGGGTAAAGATAGAAAATTATGTCAATTCCTAAAATACGAGTAATGGCAAAAAACGATTTAATTACTCAAACGTCAATAAAATGTAATTATTAAATATCCAAAAGAATCAGTTGTACCTACCTAGCTTTTAATGAAAGTTACAGGATGCGGGGTAAGATAAAAATACTTGAAGAAACACGCAAAAACTCAGATTGTATAATTTTGTAAAAAAAAAACATGTTTCTTTGCAATAACCTTCAAGCATTGACCATGGCATAGGAGAAAATTAAATGGCGGCTTAAACAGTGCTACAAACACTTAAAAAACTCTGCTAGATGTGGCGTTATTGTTGACTTTCTGTCTTACCCCGTTTTCCATCTTCCCCCACTTACCCTACTTAAATATTTTTTATCAGGCAGTCTTGTTTTTATGAAATCAAAATTATAATATTCAAAATAAAAATTTCTTAATTATAATTTACGTGTATTTTCAACCCACTTCAAGAAAAGGAGGAGGTTCTCAATTCGACTGTATGTTTTTTTATTGTTTGTTACCTCATAACTGTTGACTGGGTGAACCGACTTTGATGATTCTTTTTTTTATTAGAAAGCTGTCGCTTCCCATGTGGTCACATTTCAATTTAGTCTAGTTCTGACGTGAAGTCGGTTTTTGTAATGCTCTGCCTTCGTTGATTATGTTAATCACCGTCTGGACTCTCCAGCCAGTGCTAAGTATTTTTTGATTTAACGGTTATGCGCCTGTTAGATCTCAATCTAGGTAATGGTAAGTGAAAATGAGTGAAGTGAATGAAAACCTGTCTGCTGGAGAAATGATATTTGGCAGCAAACTTTACATGAGGGATGGTCCGTAACCAGGCTAAACCTGAAAGAGTCCTCCACCAAGTCAGGGTGCTAAGAATTACGGTAGTTGCTTTTGCTTAGGCAGGGGGGAAAAGGATATTCATCACTCTTAAAATAATAAATACTTAACAATAAAATCCCCGGACAATCATACTAACTACATGGCCTCAAAATAAGCGAAGCTTGTGTCTTGAGATACCATGTAGCGAACTAGGGGGGAACCTAGAATATAAATACATATACCTATAGATAAACACCCAGACCCGGAACATTTTTTTATTGTTCCGGGTGGGAATCGAACCCGCAACCATTGGCGTCTGAAGCAGATAGTTTTGCCCCATCATCGCAACAGTGGTTGTCAAACTCTTACCTAATCTTTTTTCTTCTTCCCTAATCTGCTGTTCTTGAAGCAGTTCCATCAGTCCCTGTTCCATTTGATTTTGATTGGGTGCAGTCTGGGCAGAAGCAGTAGACATAATAAGACCAGGTTTTGCCGGCACGATAGCCACTGGAACGGTTGGCGTGAAATGAGTGGTCGTAGGTATTTGAGGTGGAATAGTAAGCTGGTTCGTCGTGGCAGTAGCAGGAGCAAGGGTGGTTTGAGTGGGAAAAGTGGTTTGAGGAGGGAAAGTGGCTTGAGGAGGGAAAGTGGCTTGCGGCTGCGTTCTTGCTGTCTGCCCGTTCACTAGCAGATCTGGGGTTGGTTGTTGACCTGGAGGACAGAAAGATTATACGTTAGATGTCGGACGTATATTAGTCCTGTTTATAATTAGATAGCTTATTGGGTGCGTAACCCAATAGTCCGCCTCAACCATAGCAATACCAATGATTTATATTGTCTCCCCAACGAATACGCAACTAGCAAAGACTCGCTTGTCTCTCAATTTTATTGACTTTTGGAAAAAGTCTAAAAAGTAGTTAATCAGGCATGAGTTATTAAGGTCAAATCCAAGATAAGTGCTGCTATATCCAATATCTACTATATATGGAAATAATCGTGGCGCCGTGGTTATTGTGCACATCAAACGATATCGCAGGTTAAGCACGCTCGTCGCGGCCGGTATTAGGATGAGGGGCTGCCGACCATTCATTTCTCACGACTACTTCCGTGCTTCGGAGGGCATGTTAAGCAGTCGGTCCCGGGTGCTACAGTAGTCGTTAGGGTTTGTCAGAAGCCATTTCGGCACCCTGAAATATCTGACATCCACCAACCAGCACCGGGCCAGCTTGGTGGATTACGGCCTTAACCTCCTCGTCAACTATAGGAGAGACTCATAGCCCTGCAGTGGGCTCATTACACGGAATTGTGATGATGATGATTAATAGATAGATAGATAGATAGATAATTCATTTATTGATGCCACAAACACACACATATTACAGCAAGAAAAAAATTAAAATTAATTACAAATTTAACATCTTACAGGAAAAATAAAAAAAAATAAAAAATAAAGTACAATTACAACAAAAAGAGTGCGTTGTAGCAGTGCAAAGAGCCGTAGCTCAGCGTCATTTTTGCTCAGAGAGCAAAGCGCTGATATTCTGCTACAGCTTGGAAACAGGGGAGCGTTATTAAACGTTAAAAAAAAAATAATAGTACTAGGGAATAATGAAAAATGGGCAATAATTCTAAATCGACTAAACAATTATATTAAATTTTTAAATTGGATTAATAATAACATACAGTAATAATATTAATATATTATATTTATACATTGACACAAAAATAAAATAAATTAATAACGCATGCATAAGTAATAAAGTAATTAATAATGTAGGTAGTAAAAATATCAAATAGGTACCTTTCTAATACGAGGGTGGATTGAAAAGTTCGCGGCCTAGCCAAGAAAACAGAATAAAGTACATACAAAAATATTTTTATTTTTCGACGTAATCTCCATTTAGCTCTATGCACTTCTTCCTGCTTCCATACCTGTTTTAAAAAAAGATTCCTCAAGGTCTTCAAAATACAGTTTAACAGCAGCTTCGACCTCTTCATTCGTTAAAAATTTCTGCCCACCGAGGTGTTTTTTCAGGTTTGGAAACAGATGAAAGTCCGAAGGTGCCAAATCAGGAGAATAAGCTGGATGTGGCAACAATTCGAAACCACAATCACGAATTTGAGCCATAGACTCGACAGACGTGTGGACTCGGGCGTTGTCCTGGTGAAACAACACTTTCTTTCTCAGTAATCCTGGGCGTTTCTGTTTAATTTCTTCACGTAAACGGCGCAGAAGGGTGCTATAGTACGCAGAGTTTATTGTTTCGCCTTTTGGAAGGTAGTCCACCATAATGACACCCTTAGCATCCCAAAAAACCGATGCCATCACCTTGCCAGCCGACAGAATTGCCTTTGCTTTTTTCGGAGTTGGTTCACCTGATTTTTTCCATTGTTTGGATTGTTGTTTTGATTCTGGGGTATAGTGGTGAACCCAGGTTTCATCCATTGTCACAAATCTGTCAAGAAAACCTTGTGGATCAGCCTCGAACATCTCCAAACAGTCGCGAGAAATCGTGAGTCGAATTCGCTTTTGCTCTACTGAAAGCAATCTGGGGACCCACCTAGCCGAAACCTTAGAAAAGCCGAGTTCATGGACAATGATGTTTTGCGTTCGTTGATATGAGATGCCTATAGTGTCTGCAATTTCTCTGATAGTCAATCTACGGTCTTTCAATATGAGATCACACACTTTATTGATGTTATCTTCGGTCGTAGACGTCATTGGCCTGCCGGAGCGAGGGTCATCTTCGATGTTCTCTCGTCCACGTTTAAATTCTGCAACCCATTTTTTCACAGTGGTATAAGACGGGGCAGATTCCCCTAATGTTGTTTGCATGTCATCATGGATCTCCTTTGGTGTTAATCTTTTTTTAAACAAATATTTAATCACAGCACGTTGTTCAAATTTCTCCATTAGTGAAAATTTGTTCTACACACGTATTAATATTGTTCGTAAAATTTTATTTAAACAAGATATCAAATTGAAAATTCGCGGGCTGACAATTGAATAATGACAGTTCAAAATGACGGCAGAAAAAATAACAAAAGTTTTTTTTTTAATGGCCAGGCCGCGAACTTTTCAACCAATGTAATTACTGTGTCTGAACTTTTATTAGAGATATTATTTCCAATCAGAATCAAAACTAGAAACAATATATCTGTAAATTTAACGAAATTGGAAATTCTTATTATTAGTTCGAGCATTTAAATACCAACTCTTACCCTGTCCAAGTCCAATCTCGTGTGTCAACGGCATGACGTTGAGTGCTGAAGACAAAGCTGAGCCTACTCCGTTGCCGGCGTCCATCAGACCCCCTTGCGAGGTGATCACGCAGTCCGGAGGCAAAGGTGCAGGGATGCGTCTGGAAGATCAATCTGTTTATAATTTTTCGCCATCAAAACACATAAACTTAAGGAGCGTTTGGTCCAGGTAGCGTTTGGCCCTAAATTGCAACATCTTCCGCGGTTAGTCAAGCAGCTAACAAATTGTACAAATATTGAATTATAGTGGAGCAAAAGTGTAATGTTTAATTTAGGACTTAATCGCGTATTATGAAAATAATAATAGAAAACGGTCTAAAACCATAATAGTGTAATAGTGTGTACGTTCCTATGTTAACAAAATTTACTTACGAAATATGTATTTTTTTTCCTAAAATGGACAGAATTTGCTTTGTTCCGCCCCTTTTCACGCATTAAGAAGAAGTGAATCCATCCGTATTACTCTTAGATTTGTCAAATAAAAAATACTCTTAGGCATGCCATTTAATTTGTCACAATTTGTAAACTTATCTAGGAAACTGACGTATACTTCTTATTAAGCAGGCCAAGCTACTATTAAATAACTGACTTACGACAATGGGACTTTTGTTGGAGTAGATATGGACACCCTGCCCCACATAAGCCGCCGTAAGTCCTCGCCACTGATACCTCTTCTTCTTAATTCTGCTATTGTCACCTTTCCAACACGCTGGAAAAAGGAATATTTAATTGAATACCCTTGCAAACCTTTTTATTAAATGTTAAAATACCGCTTATGCAATTACATACATACATACATACATAACGTCACGCCTGTATCCCTTATGGGGTAGGCAGAACACCAGAGGTTATAGGACCATCTGATGTCACGTTTGACAAATTTGGAGGTATTATAAAGATGGAGAAAAACTATTGTAGTGACAGGGGGTCAGCCTATCGCCCGCATAAACGCCTTTAAAACCTCTGTCCCTTAACTGACTTTTACAGTATGCCCGGAAAGAGAAGCATCTGGCACATTCTACGTTTTTCTTTCGCTCCCAGTCCAGCATGCTTATGCAATTACTAACAATGAAACTACTTGTGCTTGTTTTTACCACGAAGTAAGGGACTTCCCTTACTTCGTGACCACTTTTTCTAACTGGAATATCACCTGTGTAGGTGCAAGTAAAAAAAGTCACGAATCCCTTTAAATTTTAAGACCAGTATAAGAAGCCGCGTTCAACATATTCTAGGTAGTAAACTAAACATTCAGTATCACCTTCCAATTGGCCAGTGCTCCTTTTCTCTGCTTAGCTCTTGTCTTCGCTTTACTCTTAATGACCATGACCGCCCTTTGCTCATACCGAGGGTCATCGGAGGGCCCGAGTCCAATGGAGTACTCTTGCAGGTACCTATGTGCATCTTCTTGAGCTACCGACCTTTCCAGGGATACCACGATTTTTGCCCACTGAAAATAGAATTATATAGGTATTAATTAGTGTTCTCTAGTCTCTAAGTGCCTACCCCAAAGGGAGACAGGCGTGAACTTATGTTTGTACAGTGGCTACTGAAAGTGCGTGTGCACAAAGGTTCCTTATAACTGCAGATATTCTTTTACAGAAGGCAATAAAATTTGAAGTTTACATTATTTATACAAAAACAGATGTTTTTAGGTATATGTTTTCCCAATAATGGCTAGTTTATGAATTTCTTTTCCACCGCTTTTCGATATTAAAAGTAGGTAGTTATTAAAGAGGTTAGCATTAGATGTGCATTATTTTGCATTAGGTTCAAAATTTAATAGTGTTAATTAAATCAATATAATTTTCAAATTCAAAGCCCTAATGATTCGAATTTATTTTATTTGAACATAGCAAGAGACTTTATTGAAGGCATTTTTTGACTCACTGTAATTATTGCAGCTTTTAATTATCTGATCAGTTCTCTCAAATTTGGTGTAATTACTATATTTTAATAAATTTCATTCTCATTATAATAATTAGTTGTCACTCAGAAAATCAATAATTTTAACGAATAACTTAGAAAATCAATAAAAAGTAAGTACAGTTTTAAGACTAAATTTAAGACTCTCCTTATGGATATACAAAAACTGAAAGTTCCAAACCACTTTGGAAGTAGTTATTATTCAATTCTATATTACTTATATAATTTTAAAACATCATTTTGGACTTCATTATTTTTATTCTTACTTATTGGATTATTTAATTTATTGCTGACCAAATTTATTCTGACATGTTTTAATAATTATTTATTATGTACTTTCAATTCATATACTATAATTTATAGCATGATATTGTACTAAAAAATATTGTGACTTTATGCATATTATTCTATTACTAACATGTACTAATTCAATTTCATATATATTTAGTATTAACTTCAAATCGGACATATTCTTATTATAATCATTGCACAATTGTACAAATTTAACCAAATAATGCTTTATTTAAAGTTATAACTTAGCCTCCTTAAGCTGTAGCAGAATATCAGCGTATTGCTTTTAAGCAAATACGGACGCTGAGCTATGGCTTTTTGCGCTGCTATAAAACACACTGATTTAGATTAAGTATTTTTAAGAATTGTTTTAATATTAAGTTTATAAGTGTGTGATTTTAGTAACTATAGAAACGTAAGTATATAAACGTTTTTATCTATCTATCTATCTATGTACTGTAGTCAAGTTCAAGCATTATTCTATTATGTAATTTATCTGAAAGTTGTGAACCTGTAATTGGCAGTAGGAATTGAATTTTTAAGATTATTTTATAATGTGAAAGTGCTGTTGGTTCTGTATAAATAAATAAAATTAAGAATTCCCTCTCACCTGCTTAACCCACTCCTTCTCCGACTGTTCGATGACATGCGCGTACGTATTCCCCATCATAGCGATCAACATGTTCAGCAGCAGGATCGGCACGAACACCATGAACACAGCAAATACTGTCTTCGCCAGGTTCGGGTAGGTGGTCTGAGCGAGGTCTGTATACTGCGAGGATAGAAGTTTATAGATTATCAACAAACAATTTCAGTAGGTAGTGATAAGTTCATAACATAACATGACTATACTGATTTCGATTAATTACATCTCCTCATATGATTAAAAATAAACTTGCCGATCAGTTTTTGAATGCGTTTCTATAATAATATTCCAGTTTTTAATGAAGTTTTAAATATTTATTTATGTACCAATATTGTATATAAGTACTCATTATTTTTATTTTGGATTTAATTCCTATAGGTTTCTTCCTTATGTAATGTATTCATGCCTCGATGGCACTAAAGCTTAGATCTTAAGTGGTGTATACCTAATAACTGATGTTATTTGTATGTCATTGTAACACTGTGTTTGCTTTTCAAACTTAAAGTAAAAATGTATTTGCTAAACTTCTCTTGACCGATACAAAAATCGGTAATGCGGTTGAAGCAAGTAGGTAAATCAACGCTGGCTTCCCTGCTTATCTGTATTTGGATGCTTTGGTTATCGATGGTTAATTTAGCGCGCAAGTTTGTTTCATGTGTGCCAAATTCAAAAAAAAAAAATATTCGTTTATCATTTTTATTAAATAAAACATGTGTGCCTCTTATACGCTCTCTACACAATTAGTGCACTACGAATAAAGCTTTCACTTAGTATCATGTAGGAATTGATTTGCCCATAGATGTAGGTACTCACGCTGTAATCTCCAAGAGTGATTTGAAACAAAGCCATCCATGTGCTGGGGTAGCTTCCAAACAATGTTGACTGCACGTTGGGAAACCCTGAAAAAAAAACTGATCTTTATAATGCCTTCTTAGATTTAAGTAAGTAGTCGAAGGGATCATCAATAAGTAAAAATGCGGAGTTCAAAAAATAGCATAATTAAATGTTTAAAACAATCGAAAACATACCCTTGTAAAGGAAGTAGAAAGACTGCGAGAAACCAAACAGTACGATTGTGTAGATGATCCCGAAAGTGAACATGTCGCCAGTTATCATGCTGTAGATCATCGTCACAAATGGACCGGTCAACTTCACTGCGCTGTGAAGAGGGAAAAAATTAAACTTCAGTAGGAAGAAAGAGATAAATACAAAAATAGCAACGAAAAGTAGGACAGCAGTGCGAGTGCAGAACTTTATCGACTCGTGTGTTTACGAATGTTCGTATAGTATGGAGACGGTTTGTAAGCAATCATTAAAATCTATCCATTGCCGAACGGCTAGCTTAATTAAATGTGTGCCTAGTTAATTTTGAATGTTTGTAAACATGTTACCTTGTCTTAAATAACTATAAAATAAAAAATTACAATGTTAGTAAAAACTCGCAACTGACTCCATACTATACGAACATTCGTAAACATACCTACGAGTCGACAAAGTTCTGTGCTCGCACCGCAGAATTGAATTATTACTACTACTACTAGATTTCGCACATGGAAAAAGTTCATAGGTACAAAGCATGATCCTGTAGTAGTTGTAACAGTAGGTACCTGCCTTAATATTTTATCTGCCGTCTAATATCACCGGTTCTGCGTAGATGTGTTCTGGCAATGTACCTATTATTTCAATGTTATAATGGCAATGGAATGTATCAGTAACTATCTAAGTTCCTGTGACGTCATATTCGGCCTCATATTTACCTACCATGGAGATCAATCGTGTGTTTAATCGTCGAGTAAAAATGAAAAGAATGTACTATTCCTGCTTAATATTGCTCACCCAGCGAAAAACATGAGAAGAAACCAAGATCCCGGCAGCAAGAAGATGAGCAGCGCCTCTTCAAGCATGGTCTGCTGTGACAAGCGAGCTGCTATGCACGCCAGCACGAGGAAGTTCGAGAACAAGAAGATGAACTTCGCTGGCTCCTGAATCTGTAGAGAAGAATACATTCATACAGCTCCAACAGACGGTATCTACTACGTCTATGACTCATTAGTAGGGTAGATACTATTTGGCCGCGTCAGGTCTTTATAGGGTGACTGGTAACAAATTATATAGGTATTGAAAGAGAGCACCGTGTACCCTATAAATAAATAAAGAGGCATTACTAAACTTTTCCCGTCGCGCCGCGCCGCCTCAGTCAATACGCACACAGTAGTGTTCCCGCGACATGCACACCACCACCCGCTATCTATTGTATGTATCATTTACTTTTTTTTTAAAGTCTGCCTCCAAATGTCACCGTAATGTACTTGGGAGATGATTTTCAAAGAGCCAGTTCCGCCAGCTTCAATCTTTACTTACCATTAGGTGAGATAGAAGTCAAACGCCGCGCTAGTTAAAAAAGTGCGGATTAACTGTTTATTTCCACCGCCTAAAATCTTTGCCTTGATCCGAATAAAAGTGCAGAATGAAAATGTAATCAATTTCACGCTATCATCATGACAGGAAAGTATATTAAAACTCACAGGTACTGGCCTGCCTCAGGTATCGAATATTTCACAAGTAACTACTGTTACTTATTAGAATATTAAATACAGTTTTAACCCTTATGTAACACATTATTTACCAGCTGTTTAAAATATGCAACCAGTCCTTGATTCTTGAGTTCATCTCCTTGCTGCAGCACAATATAACATAGAGTACTCAGTATAGTGCCAAGCTCGCAGGAGAGCCTGATGCCACTCCTGACATCATTCACTTCAAGGCCCCAGTTAGGATCTGCATCGGCTTCTAAGCTGCTGTGACGAAGATAAACGGAGACGGAGAGTAGAAGAAGATGCAGCATTAAAATCATAAGCCGCTTGAGGAACTTTTTCTGAAAGAAGAGATTTGGTGATTTTATTTAGGCCGAATCTAGTACGTATAGTTATAATTGAAATATGAATTCGCAGATAGGTTACTTACTCTGGCGAAAGTTTTCCATTTCTCTTCTAGAAGTCGTTGAATAATTCCTCCGTCTAGCATATTTAAATGTTCCTGCTTGGTTCCGTTCAAAATGATAAATAGTGCAGAATTCCAGTCTGGAAAATAAAGTTCTTTAAGTGTAACCTAACACTGGAAGCAAGCATGGCCCAACGGCTTCTGACAATATTTTTCAATACAGCAGGTAAAACTCATAAGTTGTATCATCATCAGCATCAATTGAGACACGCCCGCTGCTAGTCAAATGAAGAACTCGTATAACTCCCCAATATCAATATTTTTTTGAAGCTTGTTACTACATCCACTTTCCAGCAATTATTTAGCTAGGTGGTTTGTACGCTAATAATCCCCTACTCACCACGGAAAGAGCTATAAGAATCTATAGAGCTTTGACATGGTTGCAGAATTTGGAACTGGAATGGGAATTTGGAACTTGTCCTGAACAGCACGCAAGTCATCGTGATGAAATAATAGTTGATGATCGTAATTCCTTGTTAGAACTGTGCTAAATATTACCTTTCCTGTTACATAGTACGCTCAGTAGTCAAAGACACAGATTTGAACAGCCGCTGGCATTTTAGTGTTTACTTAATTTTATTTATAAAGTAAATCTTACTGGTCCTTCCATCAGGCAGCAAAGTATCCAGGGCATTCAAGGGATAGGCCGAGCAGGTAATATTGGAGTATCTCCAGAACTCCTTCGCGGATAGTTCCAACATTTCCCGGAACACTGAAGCTCTGCCCAGTTGACAAGCGAGGGTTAGAGGAGTAAAGCCTGCGCGGTTTGGACGCCCGTTGCTGGCTGGAACTTTTGGATGACGTAAGGCGTATCCAAACATGTCCTGAAAGATGTTAACAATCGATCATAACTACTACAATAATAAAATAAATAATAAATAAAATCCCCAGACAATCACACCAACTACATGGCCTAAAAGTAAGCTGAGTTTGTGTTATGAGATACCATTTAGCGAACTAGGGGGGAACCTAGAATAGAATAGACATAATTATATAGATAAACGACCAGACCCGGAACATTTTTTTTCTTGTTCCGTGCGGGAATGGAACCCGCAAGTCCCGCAACCACTGGCGTTGCGGGTATTGTACATATAAATATCCATGGTCTGGAATAAAGTGTAAATTGCGATATTGATTTATTTCATTTTAGCGTACCATCTACGAGTCTACCAAACTTCAATGATCTCAAATATTTTTTGTCACAAACAGAGCTTACCAGTTTGTCACAAACCACAACCATATGCAGTATCATATTGCCGAACGAATCCTGCGCATCAGGGTCTGCCTCGGAGTCCAGTAGTAGGTTGTACACAGCCTCGTTGGCGCAACACGCCGCCCAGGCTAGCGGGTATTCCCCAAGGTACGCCAGACCTTCATAGTTGGTCTGCCGAGCTGGTGGCACCGTTTGTTGGTCACGGGGAAGGAAGAAGCTACCTGAAATTTTGATTGATTTATTTGATTGGAAGTCCAAAAATTTTTCGTAATAATGGCGCTAAAGGTTTTTAAAGGGATAAAACGGGAACCTATTACTAAGTTCCGCTGTCCGTCTGTCACCAGGCTGTATCTCTTGATCCGTTATAACCGATGAACCCAAGAAGACAGCACACGGGCTAAGGAAAGAACTTTACCGAAGTATAGATTTTTTGACAGTGCTCTACAGAGAATTGGCAGCGACTCAATGGGGCATGATCAATGCAAACTGCAAACTAAGCAAACTGTCATAAAACATAATGTGCTAAAACTGAATGACTAAATAGTAAATAGTACCCACCGATGGCCCTCTGGCTGACATCAGCGCCAGCCTCGACCAGGTCCTGGACTAACTCATTATTGCTGTACGCTATGGCGAGATGTAGGGAGCTTGCGCCTAAAACATCATAAAACAGGTTATCATCAACATCAGAACAACTCTTTTGAAGAGGTGTCAGGCAGCTTTTGACATAATCCATTAACCGTTCAGTAGATGCTATATTTTTGCTATATTTTTAATTCAGAAGTCTTTTCATTGTACTGTGTAGATTGTTAATCCTTAATCAGGCATAGCATTGTAGATAAATTGATTTGTTTTTATCTCTATTTTAAACCATTAAGGTTCAAAATTTGGTGAGATCTATATTCCCTATAGCTGATTAAGGTTATTGTCTAATGTTTGTGGTTGTTGTTGGTTAGTATTTGACGAGAGCCATTTTTGGTAGATGGCAAATTCTAGCATCTTCTGATGGGAATTCTCAACCAGAATGGAATTACTACGCCTAAAACCTCTAGTTGGGTAATCAGGTCAAAAGAGTTGTAATATTGATGGTGCTGTGCATAGAAACATTACCTATTGGGTACTATTCCCACTGTTGATAATTGGGCCTCAAATAGCTATTTGGTTAAACTCTTGTCCATGCTTCAAAGTAGTACTTATATTTATATGCTAGGTTGCTATTTTTAAATACTTAACACTATTAAAAATAGCAAATAACACTATTCTTATATTCCATTTCAAATGCATTGGTTCTCTGGATGCCTTCTTACCTAAGTACTCCTCCCCCTCAACCACATCTAGCGACAACTTTGGGAAGCATTTTACTAATGTTCTGGCCAACCTTGTGTGAATCTGAAAAAATATAAATATAATTTAAATGATTATATCTATTTTGAGTGAATAAAAGTTTTGATAAGCACAGTCGGAAAAACTGGAAAATGTTTTCCGATTGTAGTTAATTTATTGGTCTATTTCTTTGGTTTTTGTTTGGTAAAAAAACTTAAGTCAAACTTAATTAAACGTAAAAATAATACTTCTTCTTGGCAAATTAATAATTAAATAATTGCCACTTTTATATAAATCATATTTGCGAATAATATAAACACATAATAAACAACCTTGAAGGTTTTATCAGTTACTACTTACTAGCCCGTGTTGGCTCCCCATTTCATCTGATGGTAAGTGCAGATTAGGTCTAAGACCACAGCCCATGGGCTAAGGAAGAACTGGCTCTTCATAAAGCACATAAAACAAACACTAAAACACATCACCACTGGTGATAGGTACTTGGCGGTAGAATTAATATGAAGGTTGATAGCCAGGCGAACCCTGAGGGTTTGAGCACCAAGCGGTGGTCACTCGGATTAGTAGCTTTTTATGGCACCTTTATCCAGGGACGGGACGACTATTGTAAGCCGAACTTACATGAACACTTACCTTCGTATCACAAATAATGAGAACATGTAAGAGAGATTCTCCCAGTGCACCGCGGAACTTCATCTGCCAGCACGCGGTGTGATCCTCCCACTTGGCCAGGGGGTCGTGGGGTGAGAGAGACGCTTCTATTGGGAGGACAACCTGCAAAATGAGAACTTTCGTAGGTAACTAGGAGGAAATGTCACTTACAAGTAGTTACTGTAGCATACAACCACCTTACAGTCGTCACTTATATAAAATAGAAAGAATTGATTTTCAAATAAAGAAAATCTTTTTGGCGTCCTCAGTCAAGGATTTTTCTAGAAGGATATAAATGTATTCCTTTTTCTTAGCTCTGAAAACACGGACTCGAGAAATAAATGTCGAATATATTATTTAAACAGTAAATATATTTTTTGTATTTTTTCAAATAAATTCGTTGATTACATTTCCACTATACAGGGTGACTGGTGACGAATTTTCGATACTAATGGACAGCACTCTGTACTGGATTCTGGTCAAAATTATGTAATAAATGTAGGTACTTAATTTTCACTAGAATTACCTATAAATAAATACTATTTACTTTACATACAACTAAGTCGATCGCGGCACGTGACCTGGCACGCGGATCGCTTCTAACTCTAGCGTAACCATGCGTTGCGTAATCAATTCTTTAACTTTCGGTTAAGTTTACTCAGTAAATAATTAATATTTATTTTTTATTATATTTTTTCTATGAGCTCAAACTATCACGTCCTTGAATTTCAAAAGTAACCCACCAGTCAGCCTGTATGTTTTTTCTTCAATAATCAGTTTATTCCGAGCCCTACCGAGAACGCTCCGAGATGCGCTATGTCTCGGCAGACTCGGGTACGCATCGATGCGCGCTTTTGGCAAAGGTTAAAACTGGCTGGCAGCCGAGCAACTTCCGCCTTCAGAATCCGCTTGACTAGCGACCAGCTTTGATACAAAATGCGCCGTCAAATGTCACCGAACCAGCAGTTTTGAGTTCCATCAAGTTTTTCTGTCTTTTACGACCTTATCTTCAATAACTACCAGGTGAGATAAAGTCAAACGCGAGTTTAGTTAGGTACAATAAAAAAAATAGGAAGGCATTTTTGTTTTGTGTTTTGGTTCATTTTGTTATTTTAATACCAACATATTTGACGACCACTTTGGCGATGAAGTAAACCTGTGTGCCTCAGACGCCAGTGGTTGCGGGTTCGATTCCCGCCCCGAACATGTAAAAAAAATGTTCCGTGTCTGGGTATTTATTTATTTATGTATTTATTTATATTCTAGGTTCCCCCCTACTTCGCTACATGGTATCCCATAATACAAGCTATGCTTACTTTGGGGCCATGTAGTTGGTGTGTTTGTCTGGGGATTTTAATTTAAAAAAAAAAAAATTGGGTAAGTACCTATTTCTCCAAAGACAACATTTTTGATGTCTTTGGGTATATTTCTATAACTACTGAACATAACTAGTAGTACCTATATTTCTATAACTGGTGAGCATGAATTTTTTTTGGGTACAGTTTAGCTTTATCCCTTACTAGTGCAAATTATATTTTTACAATAATTGTAGCCTAGGTATTAAATAAATAATCAACGAACGCAGAGCATTAAAAATACCGACTTCAAGTCAATACTTTGGCCGACTAATAATGTCATCCACGTAAACATTTTCCGATATTAAACATATCGTTTCAAAAATTTGAAATTTTCAATGAAGTACGCAACCCATTTCAATGAAATTTATATGGGACCAACTATGAAGTATTCTCTATCATATGAATTAAGATTTTTTTGAATCGATTAATAATTGTCCGAAATATCGTGTAACAAAGACACAAAAAAATCATACAGACGAATTGAGAAGTCCGGTTGAAAATAAATAAGTTGGTTCTCCTGATTCATATGACGCGTCTGTTTGTCATTTTCCGCAACATAATGGTCTATGTCAAAGATTTATTTAAATCTTTGGTCTATGTATCAATTTCTGTTCGATGAATGAATATAAATTATCGAAAGGTAATGAATTGACCTCCAACAAAATAAAACTTGAATGATTACAACTATGTACATTGGTGTTTTTAAAAATAAGTAACTAAGAAGTGTTCGTCGTATAATAGCGTATAAAAGCGTTATAGATTCATGTAGAAAAAAAACAACAGTAAAGTATGTTATGATGAGTTATGCATAATTTTAGGGAAATTTCTGATTCATCTGTGTCTGATTCATACGATCAAACCACCATATTCATCAATAAATAAATAAGTTTTTTAACTTTCCATCAAGAAAGGAGCAATTTTATTATTTAACTGGGCTGCAAGAAAAACGTTATTTAAAAAAATATGCATTGAAACATATTTTACGCAGATTTCAGTAAATTTAAAATCTGAATCAAAATCTGAAAAGAGTCACTAAAACAAGTTACAACAAATCATAATTTCATAAAGAACCACACAAAAATCTACCTGAAAATAAAAAATACAGCTATTTGTCAACAAATTCTGATTCATCTGGACGTAGAATTTTTAAACATCGATATCTTGAAAACTACCATCGCAAAACGAGTGATATATTTATTTTCATATAAACATGTGTAAGAGAGATAAAATTGAAATATAATTTTGGCCAGATGAATCAGTCGAAGAATGAAATTTCGGAGAAATACCCATTTATTACATGGCCAGTATTACATCGTTCCACCTTACTTGTAGATAGTAGTGGTTGTAGCTTAAGGCGAGGTGGTAGTACAGAGGCCGCGTTTTTACTTTTTTTAAAATGATATCAGACCTTGAAAATAGGGTTTAAAAATGTGAAAAAAATATATATACTAATTAAGAATTTCGTCTAGTCAAATTCGTATTCGGTTACACGATGCAAAGAATTTCGCTCGATAGAATAAAATCCCAAAGTTACTTCCTTTTGTTTCATTTTTTGTATAGTGTGATTTAAATATTGATATTTTTAATAAAATTTTCGTACTTAACTGTAGTCTTTAAATATTCATAGACAAATTCGCAGAGTTAGAGCAGATAAAATAATAAACTTAATAACTTTGTTAAAATACCTTCAAAATGTCTACAAAAAGAGGCCTGGTACGCTTGGCCAGTCTCGCTCTGGCGGTCACGGACGACGGACCTGTGTCAGTTTTATCTCCGACAGTTTCGCGAACCAAACTAGCAGCTTTTGACGAATACAATTAAATTAACAAGTTATTTAAGATGGGCAATAAACAACGTAAACTAAAAAAGTCGTGCAGAGCCATAGCAATAATAAATAAACGGAATGCACTGCAAATATATGGGAAGCAGTAAGTAAATATTTATATAATTTGGTTTACAATTTCAAACTCTGATTGATAATTTATAAAAATATCATGCCTGAAATTACGGCCATATTGCCATTGTATAAAAATATCAGTATAACTACTAAAGATTACTACGATTTATATTATGTCAATAACAGTACTTATAGGTTGGTACCGTACTACATTTACTTTTTATCATAGGTCAGTGGGGCAACCTCAAAAAACAGACCCTGCAATAAATAATGATGCGGATTCAACTGAAAATAGGTAAGTAAGAAATGAATTATCATAAATCGAAAATTAACTTGTATTTTTTACGAATCAAGGGTAAGTTTGTTAGAAACGTGTTCTAAATTAGATTTATTAAAATAAAATTATACTTTCACTATAATATAATTAACATGCTTATATTAAACATGCTATAATTAACTGCTTGGTTTTCAGGCCCATGGATATTGTAACAAGTAGTAATATTGCTGACTTGTCCCAAAACTCTTTTACTACATTGAAGTCTGTTGAGACACAACAAATTGCAACGTTTACGTAAGTATCATATTTTGTACGACAACATTTATACAGAGTGTTTTTAGGATGATGACGAAAACTAATTTTTTTTAGGAACTGGATAAGGAAAAAAATTTTTTTTTTGTTTTTGTTGTGCATGGAATCTAACTAAAAAATACGACGGGCTTATTTGACGGGGTTATAATTATAGTATGAAATTTAGAGACGCATGCTAAAATGTAGAAAACGAGTAAGGAGGTATTTCCGAGCTGATACAAAATTTTGATGAAAGTTGTGCTTGTTAGGTATACAAGCTATTACTGAACATTTTTTTAAATAATTGTGATCCATTTGTAATGTATTTTAGTTTGGAATAATGGTCTGAACTGTACCTTTAAATGAAAGGTTTTACTACTTCGTTAACTTCGAGTTGGCCGCTCACACCCTCCCCGCCTCGCCACCGTTTCGAGTTCCTTGACAGCCTTATTAGTATTATTTTAAAACAATATATTTTATTTTGAATATGACTTAATTTCGATTTTATTATAAATAAATAAAACAAATGTTGGAAAAAGGCCGCTACTATCTTAATTTGATTTCAATAATAAAAAGTATAGCAGTAAAAATACAATTATCATATTTATATAGATGGTACCATTGATGTCCTTGTGCCAGTATTTTGTTACATTCATCGACTCGCAACTCGAAGCGAACATGTAGTAGTTCATCCTATTAATAAGATCCGTTCCCAAAAGTTTTCAAGGGACCCCATTGCTCTATTACTAAGTCCGTCTGTCTGTTTGTCACCAGGCTGTATCACATGAACCGTACTAGCTAGACAGTAGCAATTTTTACTGGTGATGTATTTCTATTGCCGCTACGCGAGTGAGGTCGTGGGCAAAAGTGAGTCAACCATATGGCTCAATTACATACTGCACTAAGTAAAATCATTGTGAATGAAGTCGGTTTTTTAATGCTTTACATTACCTGTTTTGCTCTAAGTTTGTTATTCTAATTGAAAACCACTTTGTGACATCTTATCATTGCTCTCTTAAAATTTTTAGTTAGATTCTATGCAGAAAAAAAAATATTCTACTCATAATTTTTGACTGTTGTTTGTGAGAAAAAAACCTCTGTTTTTATGTTAATAGTGTCCTTTATTCTCAATCTATTAAAGTGTAAAAATAGTAACTACTATGATAATACCTAAGATTTGCAAAGTTCACATTTTATTAACAGCTCCTAACAATAAATAATAATGCTCAATTTACAAATGTTATACTATCCCAACATTATGCTTTCACTTTTTCAGAGACACTGAAGAGACAGAAAATCCCCTGATAGTAGAGAATGAACTCAAAGAAGATGAATTTCAACCTATTTCCGGACGACGAATTATTGATATAAATTATATTTTACAGGAGTTACAAGAAAAAGCTCGTCATAACAATCTATTTGACTGTACAATAGCTAACTTTCGCTTAATTAGTGAAAAACGACGAGGACTTTTATCAGTTTATCGCTTCGAATGCAATATGTGCAAACAAAATTGCTTGATTAACTCTGAGGACCCAAATGACAAAGATCAAGTAAATCTAAATATAGCTGCCACTACTGGAATTGTAGCTACTGGTGTCGGCTTTTCTCAATTTGAAGAACTATGTTCAGCAATGGATATTCCAGTATTCGGTTCAAAATACTATTTGAAATTAGAGGATGAAGTATTTGAAAAATGGCAAAAGACAGCAAGTGCTTCCATGGAAGCTGCAGCTCAAATGGAGAAGGATATCGCTATCGCAGAAGGTCGAACTAAAAACGGCATCCCTGTAATTGATGTTTATGTTGACGGATCATGGTGCGCTAGATCTTACGGTACTAACTTTAAAGCATCATCAGGCACAGTAGCTATAATCGGTAGAAGAACAGGTCAAGTCCTTTACATTGGAATAAAAAATAAATATTGCTTGGTTTGTGCTCGCGCTGAGCACAATAATATGGCACCAAAGAAACACAAATGCTTTAAGAATTACAATGGTTCTTCAACCTCAATGGAGACAGAAATAATTGTAGAAGGTTTCAAGGCGTCGATCTCAATGTACGGAATCATATATGAGCGAATGATAGGTGACGGAGATGCTTCTACTTACGCTGCAATTAAAACGAGACCGTATAACTCTGAAAATGTGACTGTTGAAAAAATTGAATGCCGGAATCATATATTGCGTAACTTGTGCAAAAAACTTCGTAACTTAACTACCGAAACAAAATTTATACTAGCGCACCGTAAAATGCTCACTAACGTCAAAATTATGACGCTGAGAAAATCAATTGTACAGTGTATAAGACATCACAAAGCCTCTAAAAGTCCTCGCAATGTAGCAATAACAAGTCTTCACAATGATATTATTAACAGTGTTGCACATGCTTTTGCACAAGCGAATAAATTTTGCACTCCAGCCATCCAGAAAGCTTTTTTAAATAAAAGTCCTAAAGGTTTGGTTAAGATTGTGGAAAGAAAGAGGGCACAAAAACGAAAATTTAATTTAGAGCATCCAGTAAAAAAAATAAGGAAGTTAAAAGATGTTAATCAGAAGCAACATGATTATGGCCCAGCGAGCTCAGCGCCAGATATGTCACAACGTGAATTAGAGGAAGCAAAAGAAGATTTTCTTAAGAATTTAAAAATACTTACTTCTGATAGGCAAGCTATTGAGAGAGCTACAGTTTTGCAAAGAGATAGTAGTGAATGGCTCGAAATCCGAAAAAATTTAATCACCGCAAGTTCTTTTGGTCAAATATGTAAAAGGAAAAATAGTTTGAATACTGCTCCCCTGGTGAAAAACATATTATACCAAAAAAAATTGACACATATTGCTGCTGTGACATATGGAATTGAAAAAGAAAAGCAAGCACTTCAACAGCTACAAATACAAGAAAATGTAAATATTATGTCTTGCGGTTTGTTCATCGACAAGACTTATCCATTTATTGGAGCAACACCTGACGGATTAATAGGCGATGATATGCTAGTCGAAATCAAGTGCCCTTTATCTGCAGCAAAGAAAGGACTAACAGATGCAATACAGCAAAACAAAATACAAATATTAAAATATGATAAGAAGACTTGCATCAGCACAATAAAAAAAACGGCTAACTGGTTCTATCAAATACAGGGACAGCTTCATGTCACTGAAAGACGATATTGTCTGCTCGGAATCTGGGCTGGAGAAAATAAGCCCCTATTTACAAAACGTATCGAAAGGGACGATAATTTTTGGAAATCAAAAATGGAGCCTAAGTTGATAAAATTTTACAATAAATGTTTATTGCCGGAAATTATAGATAGTAGACACGCACGTGGGATGATGCTAAGAACATTATCGTTACAAGATGACAAGGAAAATGAAAATTATAAAGACTCCGCAGCCTTGCCACCACCTTCTACACCTGAGTCACAAATGGAAAAGAAAGATTCCGTAGAGTTCATAGTGACTCCTCAGCCACAATCATATTTACAGCTGGGTAAAAGCACTCGGCAATTAAATTTTGAAGAACTTTAAGATTTTCATTAGTTTTTACTGCTTTGAATTATTTTCGAAGGAATCGCTCATAGAGGTATGTCTGGATCGCAGCAATTGGTGTTCCCTTGTCTCTGCCTACCCCAAGGGGAGACAGGCGTGAGGTTATGTATTGTATGTATGTAGCTCATAGAATGGATGCCCCAACGGCAGTAGGGATCTCGAGTGGCGACCACGTACTGGCAGACGCAGCGTAGATAGGCTTCTGAAATCGAAAAATTCTGAAAATCGACGATCTGAAAGTCACCGGTAACCGTTGGATGCGGACAGCGCAGGACCGATCTGTGTGGAGAACCTTATGAGAGGCCTTTGCAGCAGTGGTCGTCTCCTGGCTGAATGATGATGATGATAAAAATCTTCTTTTTTTTATAAGTAGTTTCCTCACCTGCTCTTGATCTCGAAACTTCCATCGTAAGTACTCCGCCCTGTTGATGACTCTCCCTCGTCCTCCCGCGTACATGTACGCGGAGAACTCCTCACGGATCAGCCGCTCAGCAGCCACCATGCCTCCTCTCGTGTAAGTCTCAAGGAGCAGACCACCTGAAAGTATTTTTTATTTTTATTACTAGCTGTTTACCCGCGCAATTTTGAATCCCGCAGGAATATCGGAAAAAGTAGCCTATGTGTTATTCCAGACTGTACACTATCACTATTTCAAATTTCATTGAATTCCTTTGAGCCATTATGCCGTGATTGACGAACATACATAGGTACATACCTAGATAACTTCACGCCTGATCTTTTATGGACCAGGCAGAACACCAGAGGCTATAAAAACATCTGATGCCACGTTTGATAAAATTTGGCGGTATTATAATGATGCTTCCGTGCTAAACTTAATGCTTTTCCTGACATACTGTTAAAGTCAATTAAGGGGCAGAGGTTTTATTGACGTTTTGCGAGCTATAAGCTGAACCCCTGTCACTGCAATAGTCTCTTTCCACCATAGTCTCTCTGTCCGTCATTATAATACATTTATAATACTAGTATGAATAACTGACGACCACTTTGGCGATGGGGTAAACCTGTCTGCCTCAGACGCCAGTGGTTGCAGGTTCGATTCCCGCCCGGAACAAGAAAAAGAAAATGTTCCGTTTCTGGGTGTTTATTTATTTATGTATTTATATTCTAGGGTCCCCCCTAGTTCGCTACATGGTATTCCATAACACAAGCTATGCTTACTTTGGGGCCATGTAGTTGGTGTGATTCTCTGGGGATTTTATTTTATTTTTATTTCAATCTCACCTGATGGTAGATAAGTAAAGATTGCACTGGGGATTAGGATGGGATTGGCTCTTCATAAAATAGTGCCGGATAATTGGCGCAGATTTTGTATGTAGAGTGTTCGTTGGCCAGGCGGCCCTTAAAGAGGTACTACCACCAATGGGCCAGTTGGATTAGTCGCCTTGTACGACACTCATCCAGGGGCCGTAGGGCTTATGTAAGCCGACCCTACACAGCAAAAAATGATTTCGTTGAAACATCTTGAAACCTTGAATCTTTAAATAACTTCAAAAGTTCTCAGTTCGAGTGTATGTTTGTTAAGCCCCAGCCAGACTGTTGAAAACACGTTGAAAACCAATGCTTTCAACCAAGGTTAAGGAAGGTTAAGTTGTTGACAACCAATTGCGAGTCATCCACACTGTTACAAATGGTGGTTGCCAACAAGGAGACAAACAAGAACACAAGCCAAGGTCACGCTTAGCCACGCCCCAAATCGTCAGTGCGCTTTATTCTCTCGCGTTGCCAACATCTTCGCGATGGCAGTTTTGTATGCAATTGAGGATAAAGGTTGAAACGCAGGCTAAAAAGCTACAAAACTCGAGTCGTTTATAGTTATAGTTACAAAGTAAAATATACAATAAAAAGCGTACACACTGTCCTACACACAGACAGAATGCATGTTCTTTGCGTGTCCGAACCCCGACCAAGTGCCAAGGTTGGTCGCCTCTAGATTTAATCCGCGTGTATGTATGTCTGTTAGAAAATCGAGTCCACAATATCAATAGCGTTCTAAATAATCGATTTCATCGGCGGCATCGGTGTCTCTAAATATTTTTGTATTTCCCAGTAATAAATATCAGCTGTGCCGTCAGAATAGGTCTTAAAAAGTCGGCACGCTTGGTTCCAATACAAATCGTGGCATTTGCGTTGCCTATGTAGATGTATGTCTGTGTTTCTAAACACCGCCATGTACAACCCGCCAAGGTCATGTAATTTGGTTGTTAACAGTCTAGTGGGGTCTTACGCGATTATTACGTCAATTATGAAACGATTTTGATGATTCTTGTTTCTTTTTGGAGAAGATGTCTTAATTATAAGATTGCTTTGTCAAGGATCCTTTTTCATGCAATTCGCTAGGTAATCATTAGTTGGTAACCATTATTAAAAAGCTGTAATATCATCGGTTTTTTTTAAATCAGTGACATGACCCTCAATATCACCTGATGTTAAATGAGGATGAGTTCGAAGATACAAGAACTCATGGTTTTAGGAAGGCACTGGCTCGTCATAAAATATTGCTGAAAAATATCACAAAATATATAAACATATACAACATATGAAGGGTTTTCGCTAGTCAGAAAAACTTGCACAAATCACTCGGATTAATTCAGCATATTTCTGTTTCTGCATCTTTATTATCGTTAACACTGTCCACCACTGGCAACATCTTACCCGTGAGATGAGATTCACGTCAGAGAATTTGGTAATGTATAAAAACAGCTTCTAATCACACATTATTATGATCACACACCTTTCTTATAGTCAGCTAGCTTATAAAGAACTGTATGGTCTTCGCTGCTGGGCTGTGATATGACTCTGTCGAGAACCGAACCAGCCGGCTGAGGTCCACTAGCAGAACACAGTTTTACTAAGCTGCTTCCCATTGCACTGCACTACTGACACTGCACCTGCACTGCCCCACTGGCACTGCACTGCACTACCCCACTGGTTATTGAAAACTGTAAATGGAGTATTAAAATTAATTTAGGTAGGCAATTCATACTAATATTATAGATGGAAAAGTGTGTCTGTTACGATAATTTCTTGTTAATTGTTTGTTAATTTCTTACAGAGATTTACCGGACCCTAAGGATAAACATAGGCTACCTTTTATTACGAAAAAGGGGTTGAGGGGTAGAAATAGGGGATGAAATTTTGTTTGGAAATCCACAGAACCGATTTTAATGAAATTTGGTACAAATATACACTTTATCTTCACTGAGAAAAAATTATTGCCATTGCAACAATAAAACTTGGTTGCTACAGAGCGATCAAAGTTGGGTAGTTATTTGAACAAAGTTTTTATTGTTCCTGGATAAAATTGTCAATGCAACAAAGATTAGAATACAGCTCATGCAACAGTAAAATGTTTGTCGGGCGAGCAAAGTGAAATATATACTGTAACAATTGTAAAATTGTTCCTATCACTTTATCTTTTACTAGGTTTGGTCATAACCATTTCACTTAGTTATAACATCAAAATAATATTGTCACAGTGTCTAATTCATTTTGCTGCAATAACAAAATTTGCTTCAATGATGGACTTTTTGTTGTCTCGACATCCATTTATATTTAGCCGTACTAACAATTTACTTTGCGTCTTTAACAAATTTTCTTTTGATGCCTCAACAATATGACTTTGTGGCTTTAACAAATTTACTTTTGTTGCCTCAACAATATGACTTTGTGGCTTTAACAAATTTACTTTTGACGCCTCAACAAAGCATTTTTGTCGCATATCCTTTGCAGCGGCAAAAAAGTAACGTTGTCGGTTTCGAATTTTGTACTTTTTAATGGTTAACTATGTGGGACATTGATATTTCCAGCACAATCTTCGGGAAGAAAAAAATAATCTTCTCGAAGATTGGGAGAGAAAATTGATATTCCCACATAGTAAACCATTAAAAAGTACAAAATTCGAAACCGGCAACGTTACTTTGTTCGTGCTGCAAAAAATATACATAATAAAAAATATGAAAGGGATTAATAATACAAAAACAGGTATTGTACTAAATCACTGGCATTTATTATTAAAAGTAGATAAGTCAAAAAACAAAGAGTTGCTAAATATACATACATCCCGTATAACTAACAGAAGACATAATATTAGGCAAGATATTTTGAGCCTGGATCAAGATAAACAAAAGAAAATATTTATCTAGGTATCTAGGTATAATAGGTATCTAGTTATCTATTTTGATGAAAATCGTTACTAAAATATAATACATCTGACATGATTGATTTAGTATCTTATTAAGTAACTGTGTCAAATAGTTTATAATATAAAAGACATTCTACCCGTAATTTTTGTAAAGCTGATCTTAATCTTATTTTGTCAGCTATCTTGTGGACAACTTGGGATAATTCATTGTCATTATCCTCGAATAGTATTTCGATTGTTATCTCTTGTTCTGAAAAAAAAGTTCACTGTTATTCAGTTTCACTGTTATTACAGTTTCTAATTGTGATGCACCAGAGTGGACTAGAATTTAAATAGGATGTAGATATTCATAAAAAAAAAAAAACAAATAATTTGGTTCTACACAACCATTTGGATACTCTGTCAAAGTAACAATGTAAGTAGGTATCTACAAAAAATAATAACAAAATTATTTGAATAGTCGAATAACGTAATAATAAGTTACCAATCAACGGGCACGTACATGAACCTACTTGTATTACAATAATTCCCCATTGTAAGGAATATTAACTATTTATTTGGGAATGTCTGTCTGTTGATTAATTAGGTACCTTTAATGTTTAAACTTTTTAAATTAACGATAAAAGTCTTAGCTTGAAGAAAAAAATGTCACGCGACGTGTATTGTACCAGAGCAAGCAGAATATAGTAAAACGTAAACTAAATTTAAGCACATTACAAATGATGTGTTCAATAAAAACAAAAACAACATGGCTGGCAGACAAAAACATGAAATCATTCGATAGTCACTTACGTATAACTTGCTTCAGCTTAGTAAAACTATGTGACTTACCTTTCAGAGACTGTGATAGATGTTCCAGTTTATATTTACATAGAAATCTATCTAAGTCCTCCATAATGATCCAGTTTGTTAAATCTCAGTAAATTGAATTTTTAGGTATCTAACGGATACAACCAGTGCGTGGCTTTCGGGGTTCGTTCACAACCTGACTGACACAATATGACAAGAAAAATCTGGACTTCTCGCATAAATTGCAATTTGTTGTCGCTTATAAGCTACTTGGTCACAATCTATATGCGTAAATTGTTAATTTCATTTGTAATTTGGAGCCTTGTCGATGGAACCATATTAGAATAAATACGCTGACAACTCTTATTCTGTTAAAACATACTTTGTTATACTAACACTAGCAATTATGTTACTCCGTTTAAATATTACTAACATAGTTGTAGTATCCATGTATGTTTTGATGCAGCGACTAAAAAAAGTTAACAAAAATAGCTTTGCTGTAGGCACTAGGGCCACGCTGTTGCAGTGACAATTTACTTAGATACGATAACAATAAAATTCCAACAAAGCAATTATTGTCGCTTTGTTAAGCGTTTTTTTTCTCAGTGTTGAAATAGTTCTTTTTACTGCAAAAAAGGAGCTGAGAGAATAGAAATATTGGGTGAACTTTGCTTAGAAAATCCTCGTAACCAATTGTATTTTTTTAATGTTTGAATGTGCCGTAATATAGCTTTTTGTTAAGTTTTGAAAACTAACTCCCCAATCGTTAAAGCACGCTTAATGTCAACATTTCCGCGCGTGATACCGTTTTCCAATAGTTGATAATATTGGGTAACAATGTGTCTTATAAGTCCATGTAGAGTCAGCATGGAAAAGCTCTAGCGCCCTTGGATAATATAAATATGATAAATATATATTTCTGACACTCACACAACATTATCTAGCCCAAATTAAGTTTCTTAATGAACTTGTGTTATGGATACTAGATAACTGATATACTTAAGAAATATACATATTGAATAAATGCATATTTTTATTAGAATAAACTTAAATAAGCATATAAACATCCATGACTTGACGGCTAATATCTGTATTCATCACACAGGTATCCGCCGCCGCCGGGATTCGAACCCAGGACCTCTGGCATAGAAGACAATGTATCGATAAGCGTGTCATAAAAGGCGACTAATCCGATCGAACATCGCATGGTGGTGGCTTCCGGTCAGCGTCCGACTGGGTAGCGACGACCCTTCATATAAAATCTGCCGCCAAGTATTACCGGCTAATAGAGATATCAAGTCGAACTGAAACCAGTTTACAGCAAGCTTACATGTTGTCTTGTGTAGGCCCTGTGATTATTTTTAGTTTTTTTCTACAAAGCCCGATTTTTCGAAAACCGTTCATATTTTCTGAACGCTATTTCCCGCACAAGTAGCACAAATCAAGACTCGTGCATATTTTTTCAATGGTTGTCGAGATACACGATTTTGCTGAATGTTAGCGCAGCAGGAAACTGAATATCTCGGGAACCTGAAGACCCACTAATTATTTTTTCAGCTCACTAATTCCTACACCCATAAAGCGTATATGCACAATGTTTCTCTTTACGACCATTCGTTCAGAATTTTCCAGCTGGAACAGTATTACCCTAGCAGGAATCGTTGTTTCCATTTTTTCGCAAAACGACAAAACCCACCATTTTTTTATTCGGCGTACAATTACAGCACATATCGACCCATTTGTGCGCCCAATTATATCTCTCTAGAAGCAACTTTCCAGCTGCAGTAACAGACACCGATCCGGTAGGAAGAAACTAGCTCTTTATAAATTATTACCGGAATAGGTACATCACCATCGGAGCGGAAATATTAGCTGGTAAATATGTACATGAAGGGTGGTCGCTAGCCAAGCGGACCCTGAAAGAGTGGTAGGGCCAAGCAAAAATGTTGGAAGCAAAAATTTTGTTAATTTATAAATTTTATAATGTTATACATATACATATTAAAATTGATAAATTGTCATATGTATAAGCTAAAAATCCATGCTCCGAAATCTTGATTACGATCACATATAGTCCTTCATTTATTCCGGTCAGCACGAAACCGAAGGAATTGAAACATTTATTAAAACAAACATCAACAAAAACTCAAAGTAACTTCTACATATTACTTAATTAATTATATTTCCTCCTTACTCTAAATACATCAATACATATGTACTTAGATATATTTAATTTTTATATATGCTTATTTAATTGTTAACATAATGTAATCTATACAATTGGATTCTTAAGTCACACACAGGCAACCTTAAGCCTAGTTTGAGAACCCCTGACAATTTCGTGCACAATACTTGTATGCTTATTGTTATTTGTAATTTTTTTCTTAACCTTATATCTTGAAATTTTGTGTATTTCTTATGTACAAATAAGAAATTGTATATTTTCAATAAAGATTATAGTACTTAACTATTTGTGTATTTTTAATTTAGCTACATACCTATTTTATTAAGTGAGCATACTATATTTAATAATAATGTAAACTATATTGTCATTTATTGTTTTCAAAGCATTCTTGAAATGTCAATAAAATTAATAAGTAGATATCAAAATTTGTCTAGCATCTAACAAGCAGAACTTTATGCAATCATACGTATGTGTGTACCTACTTAAAAATGCGAAGAACTTACCACTACTCAAGCATTGTTAAACTATAACAATTTGTAGATTTTGTTTTGTTTTGGACGACATTTCACAACGACAATCTTGCACTGAAATAACAACCGTTGCTATGGCAACAGTAACAATGGTTTAATAAAGGTGCCCATGTTGTAGAGAATAGCACTAAACTAATGCATTTATGTCGATGGAAGTTTTAAGAGCCAATGGAGTTTGTCTCATAAAAAATGTGTGTTTAATAAATTCATTTTTAATAATATTATAAATGTGAAAGTTTTGATGTATGGATGGATATTTGTTCCGCAGTCACGGCAGTTTGGCTCAACGGATTTAGATGAAATAGTGATGGCATAGTGATAGTATGGAATGGCTAATAGACAAATTTTTTTCCGGATATTCCCACGGGTTTTAAAATAGCGCGGGTGAAACGGCGTGAAACAGCCACTATGTAATGATATAAATGTTAAGTAAGACAGAAAAGGTGCCTAGCTCACTGTATGTTACGCTTTACCTCTCAAACCCACAGAACTCAAAACCCCAGAGAATAGCACTGATATATAGTTTAAGAAAAAGTGTGACGAATAATGATAACATTTCGCACATAAGTTTTATTTTATTTTTTATTTTTATATTGTAACGATAGGACGTTTGTCTTCCATGCCACCTGATGGAAAGTGCGCATGAAGACTATGGTGTTACACGTCCATCCACGAGAAACCTATTCACTCGACACTTAAAAGTTCCAGGACTGTAGTGGTCAGGAAAAACAGACGTCAGGCAAGACGGATTCCACACCTTGGCAATCCGTACCAAAAAGGAACTATCGAAGCGTTTTGTTCGACTTCTTGGTAAATCCACTATATAGGGATAATAGGTATACCTGAAATTTAAATTCCTAGCATACTTTTCATCCATGTCACCACTCACCACGGAATCAAGATTTAAGAGACCTAAGAGTTATTAACACTACATCCGATTCTTATACGAAACGAATCTGATAAATGACGGTCCGGTTCCGTAGCATTATTCTGCACGAGGTTGCGTAGCCGTAGCACTATTCGCTTATGTACGCACTATTTCATCTTCCGTCATTTCATACAAAATGTCTAGATTCTTATTTCCTCGGATTCCAACAGACATACATTTACATAGACAACGCAAGTGCATGTACTTCGCGTGTCCGAACCCCGACCAATCGTCAAGGTTGGTAACCGCTAAATTCAGTCGCGCGTATGTATGTGTGTTGTAAAATCGATATCATAATACAGATATCGTTCTTAATAATCGATTTCGGCGGCATCAGTGTCTTTGAATCGGTTTGTATTATACATCACAAAGTATCAGCTGTGATGTCATAAGAGGTGTTAAAAAGTCGGCACTCTTGGTTCAATACAAAATCGTCACACTGGCGTCATCTATGTAAATGTATGTCTGTGTCGGATTCGGATCAAGTAAGAATCGCATAAAAAGGGCGCCTTCAAATTAGCCGCGCGGCAGGATTTGTATGGCTAGCTTATTTGGGCTTGAAACAGTTTTCTCCGCAGTTTTTTTTGTCGTAACGTCATAATTGTTTATGAGTTTACAGGCTTACATCCATGACTGCAGATAGTAGGGTAGACCGGGGACAATAGCACCTACATTTTTTTAACATTATTAGATTACGGCAAATCTTCTGCAATATATTTAATTTTGAATTTAAATTGTAATGCCTAAGGCCTTACGCTTAAGTACAAATTTAAATACACCTACGATAACGAAAAATACTGAAAATCACATCTGAACAGAAAGATGTGTCATTGTTACTACTGGGGGTTACCGTACCAAAAATATCTTTGGTAATAAAACTCTTCTGTGTTTTTAACTATGATTTTATTAACAATTGGCAATTTAACAATGTAAAAAAGATATAACTAATAATAGTATTTACTCCAAGGACTGTATACCGGTATGAATTTCTGTACATTTTTTTCTGTATGACGTCATACCGTTAAATAAGGTGTACTTATTTAAAAATAACAGTACAGGAATTCATACTGAAAAAATTCTTGTACTTTTTTATTATTGTAGCATAACTGATTTTTTTTCAGTTAACTGAAATTTTCCGTTATTAATATTAATATTGATATTAAAATTTTATCAATATCTATAAAACTGTTCCGTTACTGTCTGAGTGACTGAGGTACTGAGTGACTGAGTGACTGACAGACAACGTACAGCCGTAACTACTGGGCGTAGAGAGCTGAAATTTGGAACATACATTCTTTAGGAGATGTAGGGGTGCACTAAGAAAGGAATTCCTGTAATTCCCACGGGAACGGGAAATATAGGACTTTTTAGTTTGTATGAAAAAACTTATTCCTTGAGTGCACCGATGTAAAACTTGGTGTAAAGGTTTTTCAATGTGTGTCTGGTTGTGTTATGAAAGGAATTCCCGAAATTCCCACGGGATCGGGAAATATATGATGTTTTAGTTTGTATGAAAAAATAACATCCCTTGAGTGCACGGATGTGATACTTGATATAAAGGTTCCTCAATAAGTGTCTGTTTGTATTATGGAAGGAATTCCCGAAATTCCCACGGGAAGGGGTTGGACTTTTTAGTTTGTATGAAAAATCTTATTCCTTGAGTGTACGGATGTGATACTTGGCATGAAGGTTCTTCAAAGAGTGACTGGTTGTGCTACGAAAAAAATTCCCAAAATTCCCATGGGCACGGGAAATATATGATTTTTAGTTTGTATGAAAAAAACTTATTCCTTGAGTGCATGGGTGTGATACTTGGTATAAAGGTTCTTTCAGTGGGTGTCTGGTTGTATAGTTTCTGAATTTTCCACGAGAAGGGTAGTTAAGCGCATACGAAGTTGCGGGATAAAGCTATTTTTTAAATATTTGTAGAATGTTCGATAGTTTAGTTGAAGCCTATGAAGCGTAGGTACATATGCTGACCTATACATTTCGGTACAGAAATTAAATAAGTTAAAATATTTCTGTACTTAAAATATTTCGGTATACATTATTTGGGTACTGATATAATTAATTTAGATTTTAATACTGAAATTTTACTAGTACTATTTAAAATTTTTATACCGATATGCAGTCCCTGATTTACTATTAGGAACCAAAGTAGATAGGTACTTACTTCTAAATAATAACGTTATGCTCCCTCATGCGGCATGGCTAGTGGCAGCGTCAGGTGTCGGGTCACCCTCTTCCCTAAAATATGGAGGGTGATGGCTGGTGCTTGCGTTGAACTCGTGAACGGGTTCAACTGTTCACGAGTTCAATCAACTGCTAGCGGTGCCAGGTCGTACCTTACTCCCTACTTTAAAAGATCCAAATTCGAAGCTCACCCGATGGCGCTAAAAGCAAGCCGAGTACGACTATACAAAAAGTCTACAAAAAGGCCGACAATATACCAAAGCAGATGCCCTCTCACGCCCAAAAATTTTTCACAATAGTACAGAGTCACTTGCTGTTAACGTTAACAATGAAAATCAAATAATTGACGATATACTTGACTTTATTCTACAGGCGGAGCTACTTTCCTGACTATAATTGATTGCTTTTCCAAATATGCTCAGGCTATTGCACTAACAGCCTGCACTAGTGTGTATATCGCGGAAGCTCTAATTCAAATATTTTCTGTATTTGGCCAGCCACTTAAAATTACTACAGATTCAGATACCAAATTTGAGAACGATGTTATTTTAGAATTGTGTGTAGGTACTCCTTAACATAGATATACCTACATTTCACAAAACCACATAACCCTTATTCTAACTCCCCGAAATAATCAGAAATAAAAGAACGACTAAGAACGAACAAGACCCATTCAAAACATAATGAAATGTTCAGTAATAGCCTACAATAACTCCATCCACTCTGCTACAAATTACACTCCACACGAATTACTTTTCGGTCATACTTCATCTAGAAATCCACTTGAACTATATTACCCAAAAGAATTCTACTAAGACTACATTATTAAGCATAAGATGAACGCAGAAGCCGTACAGGAATACGTTTCAGCGCATTTATCTGATATAAAGATCAGGTCATTTATAGGAGAAACAAGCATGCAGAAGAAATCGCCTTCAAGGTAGGTGAAACTGTTTATAAGCAGGTAGCGAAAACGGCGCGAAATGATAAAACTAAAATTATACATTTCCATCCCAACGTTGCTGAGATACTAGGTACTCATCCTAATTCTAAATCGATTCGAGTACACTTCAAATTGCTACGAAAACCTCACCTTGTTCCAGATTTGTCATCTCAGGAGCCATCCTGCTCTGCGCCAAGGAAGCCCTAATCCTAGACCCTGTCGACAACATCAACGGTATAATACTACTTAAACAAGGCGAAATACGTAGACATGTGGACTCCTTTAGCCTAGCATATGATAATAATGTAACTTATCTTCGAGATACGACTTTTAGTATCACTAATTTATATGCAAGCACTAAACGAGCAGAGGCGAATACACCATCCCATGATATACACAAAACCTTTTATTTATCTTTATTAATGGACTTGGTACACGAAAGCGACCATGTAGTCCTTTATACACAAAACTTATAAAGACCAAATTGAACATAACTTAAGTTTAATAAATAAAAAGTTATCTTTCCTCGCGGCGCCAACCAGACGTAAACGTGGTTTTCAACACACTTGCTCGTAAAGTGAGCGTTATTCTATTGAATTTAGAATTATAAACTGGGCTATAAGTCACGCGTGAATAATATATTATACCCTAGTGCATAATATAATGAATCCTACAAAGTTGAATTGTACCTTTGTGCAAATTACATGCGAGTAAACAGAGCATATTTTATTGGTCCGGGTTATACATTAAATATTTTCAGAAACAACAAAAGAGGTTTTATACCACTTCAAATCCATATAAATTTTTAAATGTTTGCGCCTTATATTAGTAAAACAAATTTGTATATCAAACAAATTATTCACAATTTACAATAATTTGTTATAAAATATTTGCATTTACCACTCCAAATTAAACATTTTCACTTAAAATAGGCTGTATATGCTATACAGACATTGACACATTTGGCGGAAAAAAAAACCTACGCGCATGCGCGAGGTTCGGCGCCATTTGTCAATCACAATTCACAGCTTTGTTATCAAAATAAATGTGTTTGTTATTTTATGACCACGTATGTCCGTCTTTTACTCACAAGTGTGTTGAAAAACGTCGTATGTAACTCGTGAGCGTTGCTAATTACAGTCTCGGCTCATTATTAAGCCCTCGCCTGCGGCTCGGGCTCAAATCACAGCCTCGACTGTAATTAGCACCTTCGCTCACTTGTTACATAATATACTATTAACTAACGGTTTAGGTTAATTAAACCAAAACCTACAAACTCCATTAAAAGCGGCTACACACGACCCTAAAATCACTGGCGATATCGGGACAGCGGTAGTGGGGATGAAATCGGCTACTACTCTACACACGTCTCTGCCAGTCAGTACGAAACCGACCGTGCAACAGACTGCTCGTTGTTCCGAGATGCCGCCGACACTCACAAAACAGCAGAAAATAGGCATTGTTTTGGCACTTACTACGGTGCCACCTAACCAGAGACGAAAAAGGAAGAATATTAAAAAACAGTTGTAACTCTTTATCAAAATAAATGCTTACTCCTTTGCTGTTGTGTATTATTTTAAGTTCCATTAATAAACAATTATATCCTTATGTTCACCCCCTTAATTGTTTATTTTTAAAAGACAGACATCCTTCTAATTGTTGAATTATCTTTGTCTGGTTTTCATCTAATTTTTATTTTCTGTAGTAATGTGCTTTCTTCTTGAATTATTATGCCGCTCCATTATCAACAACTTCTTCAAATACATTAATTCCATGACAATAATTACTTCCTCGAATAACATCTTCTCAAACTTCATAAACTCTCCAGTACTAGTACCCCATATCACCTTCTCGAACTTCATTTACTTCCAGTACTAATACTTCTTCCATTTTCTGCCGTTCGACCTTCCTCTATTTCTATGTTTTTTATCCCACAAATATGGTAAATCGTTGAATAGATCGATAGCTTTGGTCCACGCTTCTCGATCTTTCTCCTTCGCCATGTTTTCGCGCGAAATAAACAATTATAGCCGCAAGCACGTCGTCGTATCGTCGCGGCACTCAAGCGCAGACTGCGTAGAAATCAATCCTGATTTCGCTACACACGTACTGACAACGCTCCCTAGACGATAATTGTCCCTAAATCGTGAGTTCGCTCGGAACGATTTAGGGACGATAAAAATCGGGTAGGATTTGCCTACACACGAGACGATTTATGATATGATCTAGGGTCCTCCCCACCACTGTCCCGATATTGCCAGTGATTTTAGGGTCGTGTGTAGCCGCTTTAAAGAAAACTATTTCTTTAGCACATAACGCAATTAAGGAGTTTAGTTCTCAATTAGAGAGAATTAATGACAACCAAAGAAAGCTATTATTTAACCTTTTAAATCTACAAATTCGTCAATTTAGTGAGTAAAAATTTACAGTTTTTAGATATTAACGTACAAATAGATTTTAGTTTACAAATTATTTTAGATAAGCTCTCACTATAAGAAGATGCTATTAGTTTTTCTAGATTAGGAACTATGCATTCAAGTATCATAAGTTCACAAATTTTAATTTTAACAAATTTAAATATTAGTAATAAGTTACAATATAAACTAGTAGCGGAAATAGACATAAGAAATGTACATAAGCACTCACTTAGGTACCTACTTTTATTTTAGAGATCCCTGTAGTCACCGCTAATATTTATGATTTTATTCACCTTTACTCCATCCCTAATAAGCAAAATCTATAATTCCCAAATCCAAATACCTTGCACTCGGAAGCGAAGAGTTCGCTTACCTGGAAGAGGACTGTCGCAGCATCTCCGATGATACCTACCAAAGAAGATGAAATCTTTTTGTTCATTGTTCACATCTTTATGTTCACATTGTTTGTGAACAAAAAGTAGAATACAAGCGGCTATCTGTTGCTTACCTCATGAAACTCACAGATGATTGCCAAATAACCATCATGAACAGAATCTTACAGACACACACCAAAAAATTATGTATAAATGATATCATACCTCTCCCAAAAACTAACTTTATAAACAATGAAATACTTTACGAAGTACGAGATCAAAATTGAAGATATTCGACTCGATAGTATCCATGAACTGGTAAATCAAGCCAAAGAAATACAGATGGAAGAACAGGACTCCAGTTTACCTATAGCAGTCGCAATACCAAGTCTATCGAGTGTGACCATATACATTGCTGCTGCGGTCGCCTTCATCATCTGGAAGCTGCGGTCAAAGAAGAAGATACCATCCCAACCTGATGTCAACGAGGACGTTGAAAGAAGCTGCGAGTCGCGCTTCTCTCTTAAGGACGGAGGAGTTACGCGGACATATCGCGCGTAGTCAGCAGGTTCCCACACTCGCAACAGACAGAAGCGTTCTAAACAGTTAGTTCAGTCTTTTTCATGTCTTTGAATTGTAATCATATGAAACTTGTATTAAGTAAATTGATTCTTTTTAAAGCCTTACTCCGACGGACTGAATATAACTCGGCATATGTCCATCTTTTAAGATTAACTCACAAAAACCTCTTTTATGGTCATTAAATGTGAATTCATGTGTTAATTTGCGATGGAGTTATATCAATATAGTATTAAACCTTATTCAAATGAATACGTTATTAATCATAAGTATTTCATTGCGAACAAATTTGTCTTCCGCATCACTTGATTTCAATCAACGCTGTCGGGTGGTTCGCTGTCATAGCCGGCCGTTAGTTCTCCAAGATTCCTAAAGAATACTGGATGGCCTATCGCCATATTAGCTCAAGTTTTAATATTTAACTTAGAAATAATATTTATTACATACACACATAACTTCAGGCCTGTATGAGGAAGGCAGAACACCAGAGGCTGTAAAACAAAACCATTTGATGTAACGTTTGACAAATTTGGAGGTATTATAATGATGGAAAGAGATGATAGGTCATTTAGCGATTTGCCCAAATTGCAGTTTTAGCTAGCGCGATGACACCGTTGCATCAAACGCCCCATCGTGGCAGTTCACTCTCAGCAGCGCCCGTTATAAAGGTAAAGAAAGGATAAAGGTTTAATTGGCGGTTTGTGGCCGATAGGCTGACACCCTGTCACTGCAATAGTCTCTCTCCACAATGGGGAGTTTTCTGACAGCTCATAAAAGTTAGTTCAAAAAACCTCTATAGATGGCACTTTTAAAAAGCCGAAGGCGTTAAGTCTGTATAATATAATGTAGGTAAGTGGTATCTACCATCTATGGTTATTTATACGTTCAATTTCTGATACAGACGTCAATTTATTTATTTTACTTTAAAAAACGCAGTGTGGAATAAATTCTTCGCCTTCGCCTTTTGTAAAGCGCCATCTATCGAAGCCTTTTGTACCAATTTTGTACAGTTTTGTTTTTTTAATGAGCTGTCAGAAAACCTCTCAATAAAAGGCCTGTATAGGAGACCTAGTATTAGGGCGCGCTAAGATAAGGAACAACGGGATGCGATTTAACACTGTTTAATTAGCACAATTAATTATAATATATGAGATATGAATGGTGATGAGGGAAACGAGATAACACGGGCGCTTGAGAGTGAACTGCCACGATGGGGCGGACGATGCAACAGCGTCATCGCGCTAGCTAAAACTGCAATTTGGGCAAATCGCTCAATGACCTACATTATAAATTAAACTTTGTTCGATGCTTCGAACAAGGCCTCCAAAGTCAAATTGCACTGAGAGAGAATAGGGATTTTTACTTGATGGTAACCCTTATTTCAGCCTTACTCACTCCCCCTAATAAGTCAGTCAACGTCATTCAAGCGTCAAAACCAAAGATCCTACTTCTCTTCCAAACCAGCTTTGATTTACAGCAAGGAACACTGTACTCAAGAGAAGAAGCGCCACTTCATACAAAAAAAAATCCCCGTCAAAGAAATAGTTCCTGCTAAGTAGGGTCAGAGAGCGCTGGTGTCGGCTTTTTTGAGCTGGCGGGAAATTTAAAATTCTAGCATTCTCTTTATGGCGGGAGATTTAAACTACATATTACGAGATCGGTTAGTTGGGGTTCCACTTTCATTGTGTAATATTAAAATTTTATTCCTAATAATTTTACCTCGAGCAACAGTGTAAATAATAAAAATAATCACGAAGCACAAAAACAACAGCAAAATATATTGCTCGAGACAAAATAAAACATCTTCAATAAAACAAGGATAATTAATAATTTTTCAATATTTTTAATTTTTTCAACAAATGTTTCTTAGCCGAATCACTGAGCGGCTGTAGGATTGTCATTTGAGCCACCAGTTGGCTCTTACAAGCCAAATATCCAAAGCTATTTTCCAGTATCTTTGTTGATCCTCCTTGCGGCTAGTCTTTCGATTTTATTTCTTTTATTAAGGCTATCCCACAGTTGTTCACAACCATTTAATAACTTGAGTCAGCCCAGTTGTGATTGTGGTTTTCTTTTACATCCTATAAACTCAATATTCCTTATAAATGTTGGCTGCTGACTGCGGGCTGTCCAATTAGTTTTAAATACTTTTCCATCTTCCTTGTCAGGTACGGTGGAGTTTATTAAATGGAATAAATTATTGAAATGCAGGAGGGATGAGGCCGTTGCAATGGCTAACGCAGGAATTTCATCTGAAAAAGAAAATGTAACTATGAGCACTCTGTCAAAAATCTTTCTACATATGCTGATCTCTTAAACTACTGGTTTCTCATTTGACAAATTGTATAGAAATGTAAATTGAATATGAAAACAATAAAATTATTATTGGAAATATTACAAAATTTTATAATAAACTAGCTTTATCCCGCAACTTCGTATGCGCTTAACTACCCTTCTCGTGGAAATTTTAGAAACTATACAACCAGACAACCACTGAAAGAACTTTTATACCGAGTATCACACCCATGCACTCAAGGAATAAGTTTTTTTCATACAAACTAAAAATCATATATTTCCCGAGCCCGTGGGAATTTTGTGAATTTTTTTCGTAGCACAACCAGTCACTCTTTGAAGAACGTACACTCAAGGAATAAGATTTTTCATACAAACTAAAAAGTCCAACCCCTTCCCGTAGGAATTTCGGGAATTCCTTCCATAACATAAACAGACACTTATTGAGGAACCTTTATATCAAGTATCACATCCGTGCACTCAAGGAATGGGATTTTTTCATACAAACTAAAACATCATATATTTCCCGTTCCCGTAGGAATTTCGGGAATTACTTTCATAACACAACCAGACACACATTGAAAAACCTTTACACCAAGTTTCACATCGGTACACTCAAGGAATAAGATTTTTCATAGAAACTAAAAAGTCCTATATTTCCCGTTCCCGTGGGAATTTCGGGAATTCCCGCCTTATTGCACCTTTACATCCCCTAAAGAATGTATGTTCCAAATTTCAGCTCTCTACGCCTAGTAGTTACGGCTGTACGTTGTCTGTCAGTCACTCAGTACCTCAGTCAGTAACGGAACAGTTTTATATTATAGGGTCTTCTTAATGAAGATCAATATATTTTAATATAAGGTTAAGAATGATGTATAGATTCAATTTATGAAAGATTTTATTTTTTTGTTACAATTAACAAAAATAAATATTTCATAAATATTTTATAATTCTCATAAGTTAACAACATTTTAGTTTAATCTGTTATTTACGACTAAAGCAAGAAATAAAAGTGTTTCTATTTAACTATTTATATTAAGAACTCACTCACACACACAGAGAAAAATCGCACTAGGCATAGGTATGTAGGTATTCTCTGACGGCACTATCGACACCGAAAGTCAAGCGAGCCGCCCGCGCCGACAACACTCTGTTGGCTTGTCGGCGCGGCGCGGCGGCGGCGGCGACTTTGTTTGAGCCAAACGCGCGCGACCCGCTCACCGCTCGACGAGCGCTCGCCTGTCTGTAAAACTAATAATAATAATAATAAAATATTTTATTTTTGCTCTCACAAACTTAAATCTAGTTAGAACTAAGAATATTATCTTAAATGTACAATATTAAATTAAGATTGTGAGAGCCTGGTGTCCGTAAAAGGGTTGACCTGTGTGACGGAACGCCAGGCCCCACACTATCGGAAATTGGCTACAGTAGACATCTTACATAGGTATTAGGTTAATTATTATTATTACACTATTTTATTACAGACTAATTAAGTATATGTTGGTGTGTATTATGTGGAGTCGTGTGGTGTGTATGTGTGTGTGTGAGTGTGTGTGTGTGTTTTTGGTCAAATTATCATATTATTACAGCACTTTTTTTTTTATTTATAGTATAGCTACGAAGAGGTTTTCAACCTGATCATAGTCGTAATCTTCCAACCATTTTCTAATATATGTTTTAAATTTAGTATGGCTCAAGTGTTTCACATTTTTGTTTTTTTTCAAAAGTTTATTATAAAGATGAGGGGCATTATACCCGTAATGTCTTTTAGCAAATTGACTATTGCGTTTAGGAAGTGGAACTTTATTTACTCTCTTTGTATTTTCCGGTAAATAAGGAATAGTGAAACGGTGGTATTTTAACAGTGACTGCTGGATGTATAATTTTCTTATCGATAGAACTTTGCAGGTTTTATACAAGTCAGTAGTAGGGTATCTGTAAGGAAACATTTTTATTACTTTAAGTAGAGCTCGTTGTGCTCTTTCTGCTGTAATCATATACGACTTCGCTGCACCACCCCAAGAACCAATACAATATGAAAGTATGGATTCTGCTAAAGCTTTATATATTCGTAGTATTAAGCTAGTGTTTACAGTCTGTCTAATGATACGCGCGCGTAAATTAATAATTATCAAAATGCCTAATTTCGCGTACACGAACCAAGAATATCTTCAAATGGCTTTGTGCTAGTGCTGCGAGTGAGAACCTGTCACGAGCTCGTGACACGTACGAGCAGAGACATGGAAGGCGTCCCGCCGTCCGAACAATTCTAGGAGCTGTGCAGCGCCATCGAGATTATGGCACATTTACTCCACGTGCCCCAATGTTGTGTGCTGCCAATTAAACGAACAAGACTTTGTGTATCGCAAATAGGTAGTCATGTGCAGCAGTTACTATAAAGTGCTTGTGTATGTGTATTCGTGTGCTGTGTACCTAACATCATTGACAGGAAGCAATATGTAAGTTATTTTTGTACATAAACTGTAAATAATATTAGTTGATAATAAGGTGATTCCATTTAAACATTCAATTGATTGTAAAATACATTTATTCGTTAAGACAAACAGCTCAAGCACGAAAGCTTTTTTTAAATGTATTTCTAATTTAAACATTATCAAAGAAGTCAACATTACTAAAACGGTATTTACAATTAGTTGAACGTTAAATTGACAGTTGAAGTGTGATGGGAAATTAGAATCAATTTTTATACGAAATAAGTATGATATTACAACAGCTGATTGTTACGTCATACATCAAGCTAAGTAGGTCACGCATCGCCCGGGCGCGCGAGGCATCGACCTTTGCTCGCGTGGATAGGTAGGTACTAACCGCGTAAGATCTTTGTTTTAGTGAAGTTATTTTCTTAAAATAAATAGATAGGTTTTTTTTATTTCTTGCAAGGTTGTCGTAAATAACAGATTAAACTTAAATTCGGTCACTTAAAAGAATTGAAAATTTCAATAAAAAAAAATATAGTTATATGTATATTTTTATTTTTTTCATAAATTGAACCCATACATCATTCTTAACCTTCTCTTAAAATATATTGATCTTCATAAAGAAGACCCTGTATATATTGATTGATTACAGCTCATAATATTTTGTAGTATTTTTGCATGATGTTAACATCTATTTTAATATGTATTTGCATTTTATAATTAATATGCACTTCACAAAGAGTAGAATTATAAGATATAGTCATCATTTATTTGAGTTTATTAACTTTTTTTGTTCAACTGCTGTATAAGGAGGGTTTCATGGATGGGCTTATTTACTGGGCTGTAATAAATATAAATTATTTACGTTTATGTGTACTGGTACTGTCATAAATATATATCATTGTGGTTAGAATGATCAAAGTTTAACTTACTTGCTGATATTTTTGTATATACTTATGCCCATTGTCAAAGAGTGACTTAATATCTGACGTCGTAACGGCAGACGTTCAATCGACTAGCGCGGTGTCGTCTACAGACGTGACACAACGACACGTCCGAGTATTTCAAAGTTGAGTAAAACAAAAGTACTTTAAATTTCGAAGAAATTGTTTTGTAAATTAGTTTTGTTTTGTCTTCATACTTTTCCAGATTAGGACTGACTCGTTAAAGATTTAAATACACTCGTATTTCAGGGGTGTTTTGAAGATCAACTGATTTTATTTACATAACCTACCTATTTATTATTTTTATTTTTTATTTACAGTTTGAATGCCGCATTAATTTGATTTCAAACTAAACAACGTAAACAAGTCGTATAAACCTGTTCAGCCATACTGCACTGCATCGTTTGGCCAGTCCATCGACGTACTCTTTCGCGCAGTATCAGAAAGCCTTACAAGTCTAGTTAAATAAATAACAAAAATCAAGTCTTAAGGATGAAATTGCTCTTTCCTATAATACATTTCAATGAATGTATAAACTTGTATTAACCGGACACGTTTACGAGCCGTCGCCGTCGTCATCGTCGCGTTGTCTGTCAGTCGATAAGAACCAGGCCTATGCAACTCTAGTGTCAATGAAATTGAATTCTGCACCATCTAGGATATGACGGACTACAACTTTTTGGCAAGTTATTTCTCCTGTTATAAACTAGGTAGCGCTGGGATAGCCGATTTGTTAATATCTCGTCAGGAACGGGAAAAGATGTTGACTTTGACAGACTAGTCAACAGACTATTATAATAGTCTATGAATGATCGTGTGCGTGTGCGTCTGTTGCGTTTTGTGTTTTCTCCGCCATTTTATTTAAGACTTAGATTATTTTAACAAATTCACTGTGAATTTGGCCGTGAAGTTACTTGTGTGACTTACTAACAACTTAAAAGACTTCAGCAACAAAAGTGCGGGAAAGCGAAAACAGTGTAAAAATTGTGTAAATATACAGTGATTGTGCATGTGATTTAAGTATGATTTGCTGTAAGTCATAAGGTTAATTTGGTCGATTTCTAAAAAAAATGTCAATGAAAATGTTGATTCACAGTTGCTGTAATGGGGTGAACCGAATAATAAATGGACAATTGACAAAAGGCTTTCCGCCATATTTTATATATCTGCCGGCTAACAAGTGTACAGTTAGCTACACCACTGAACATAAGGTTATAGTAATACTGAAATAATGTTATAACCAGCCTATAAAATGCTTTTGTACAAAAATAAGTAATGTTGCATGAAAAAGAACACCTGCCTGCCTATTACCAAGTAATACCTACCTTATAAAACATTTTTGAATGGGAGCTTCTTAATACTTAATACTAGGTAATTAATAGGTTTTTTTTATTCTTAAGATCAAGATTCAAGGGATAGATCGCGCAAGGTGACACCCAATATATTTAACAAAAAAGACACATTATACATTATACCTTACCTTAATAACATGACGATATTTCTATGAATGTATAGGCCGACAAGGGAGTTTTGGCGTGTGGCAAAAAATGAACTAACCGCGATCTTATAAAGTGTCACTTCATGACTTTTGCCGTCTCATATTTATTGTTGTACTTTAAATTCAAAAAAATAAATATAATTCTGTATTTAAAAAAAATAAAAAACACAAAAATATGTAAAATGTGGGATTACTTATTAAAAAGAGTAAACAAGGAAGTTGCCTCTGCTTTTTTTTTTTTTTAATATTTTATTTAACGGGCCTGGAAACGAGTCCTTTTAGCCACACAAATTAACAATATACAGTTTACAAATAAAGTTCACTTCTTAAATGATTGCCTCTGCTTTTTTTTTTTTTAATATTTTATTTAACGGGCCTGGAAACGAGTCCTTTTAGCCACACAAATTAACAATATACAGTTTACAAATAAAGTTCACTTCTTAAATGTTAACACTTCTTAAAATTACAGTTTCATTTCTATGTTCAATAAAAATTGGAATAAAGATTTATAAAACTTCTTCTCTGAAAGTAAACTTTTCAACGATGTTTGATTGCCTCTGCAATATTTACATATTGCCATAATTGGAAAGTTATATTTTTGAAAAGTTTTTTTTTTCTTTTCATTAAATGAAACTACGATTTCTGGAGATGAGCCACTGCTGTAAGGACTTTATGAAAAGTGAATTAAACTCAGCAGATATTTAAAGTGTATTATTTTATTCTGAAGAAAGAAATGGTAACGATGATTAAGAATAATCAAACATTTATTTTGATACGGCACTTGATACAGTACAGCAATTATATTTAATTATTGTAATTAGGTAGTCAATTATTGTGAAATATTCTAAAGTTTTCCAATATACAATTTAGTATGGAATTTAAAAAAACACTAGGAAACACTATTCCTATTGTTTCTTACGGGTTATTTTTTTTGCATCTTAGTTTAATTCAGCTAACTTTACAGATATTGCGTTTACCGCCATATCAGTTTGAACTCATTCATCATTGAACTATTTTCAAAGATCGAAGAAAGTAGTGATGACGAAGTTGACGAAATTAAAAATAGATATTATTATCTCGTTATCTATTTATATGACATTTGCCGAACCCAATTACAGTAAAATATTTTGATACTTTTATTTAATATTTATTAAAAAAATATTTTTAATGTTTGATCATCAGTTTTAACTTTTCAGATGTAACTTTTTCTTGAAAATAAATAATTTCTATTTTCAAATATGTTCATGCTATTATATAGGGATCATATGTTCATGTTTTTCCCTGAGAATATGGTAATTTTACAGAATGGGAGCCCTTACTTCACCCTCATGCTAACAACGTCAAGCGCCAAAAATGTCTTGTCGGATATGACGAAACAAATAAAATAAATTCAGTTAAATAGCTTTATTATTCAATATTAAGATTTGCACAAAGTTTTTTACAGAATAATTCTGATAAAACGAATAATAAATTTTAGTTTATGTTTTCGGGCCCTCCTATTCTGGACAAAAAAGCATGTAATTCTATAGAATGGTAGGAATGGTAGCCGTCATTGGCGGGGTCTCTTTGATGAGGAAGATGGAGCGAAGAAAGAGGTTTTTGAATATTCCACGAAAAGAAAACAAAAACAATAAATAGCTTTAAAAAATAAAGATTTTCGTTTTTTTTTTGACCACTTAGTTATACCTTATTCTGTATTTTTTTAAAGCAGTTATCATAATAAAATTCTCTAAAATGTTACATTAAATGTGATGAACAGGATAAGATATTTTCACCTTAATTTTTTTTTTATAATGGAGACTTATCTACTAAGGCCGTGCATTTTTTTAATTAAATTTAGTTACTAGCGCCATCTATGATTTAAGGTATTATTCTATTTTGCCAATAAAATCAAGTTGCCCATCTATCTCATATTAACTGTATCGTCTATGATAAGAACGCTTGGACTCTCCGTTTAGCCGTCTATGAATTCGACTAGTTCACAAATGAACTGTGGACCGCCGAAGCGTCGATTGGACGTAGACTGTCTATTTCTACCGTCCGTCGATTCAACGCCCATCGCTACTTAGCAGGAACCATTTCTTTGACGGGGTTATTTTTTTTGTATGAAGTGGCGCTTCTTCTCTTTAGTATAGTATATTGCTAGCATATCTCTACTTAGGGCGGGTTGTATCACAACTACTTTACGTGTCTGTCAACGTTAAAAATGGCGTTAACCACTGTCAAGTTAGAAAACGGGTTGTTTCAACTATAACGGACGTCAAAAATTAACGATTACGTTGACCGTCCATCCACCCACTGGTTAACGTAACTTTCTAGTGAAAACTGAGTTGACAGGCAGGACATCTTTGGTTGAAAGCTTTTAACATTATGGATTCTGTTTTAGTTTCATATATTTTAAATGATAGTGATGATGATTCAATTGTGGAAATAACTCGAATAACATTGACGAACAGTTTTTTTGTGATGAAACAACGCTTTGTATTTGACGTACGTTAAACATCTGATGTCATCGTCAAAAAGTTACGCACGTATGTACGATAACCAACCGTTTGATACAACCCGCCCTTAGTCTCTGGTATAGTGCACAAAGTAACTTTTATAAACTGAGATAGAGACATCAGTTAAAATGTGGCTTCAGCGCCATCTACATATTTGTTTGGAAAACTTTTACAAGGGCTAGCAGCATAGAGAAATATTATACTGGAATAGAGGCTCTTGCAGATTTTTTGGGATCCCATTTGGTACTAATGCTACCTATAAATCGGCCCCAAATTAATGTATCTATATGTAGGTCTCCGTATAAATACGTACATATATGTAGGCAATGGGCCGTATTCGACATTGCATTCTCCAATTTTAAATCCCTCTAAAGTCCAATTTGAAGACTTCAAACTCAAAATTTTCTAAGAAATATTGATTCGACTTTATGGAAAAAAAATCACTAATAAACTCAGGAATAAACACAAAACAGCAACAGACATGTGCGTACGCAGATAGCAGTCACCATATTGTGTTGTGGTGGTGTTTTTAAATTAAACAAACACACCTGACGTTGACAATGCTTCATTCATAGCATAAAATTCATTTAAATTTTGTTTTGAAAAGAAAAATATACGAATTTTCACCAGCACCCTAAAATAAACAAAAACCACATTTGAATATGTACTATAAAAACCAGTTTGCATTTATTTACAAAGCAAAATAATTTTTTCATAACATAATGAATGTGAGAAGTAGCATCATGTAACGTCAAGTAGTATTACTATAAAAGTTCAGGGCCTGCCGTTAGATAGAGTCACTGTCTTTGATGAAACTGACATTTCAAAACATTCAGAAACGCCTAAGCAGAAACGAATGAAAAAAAATATAACGGCAGGAATGAACGAGTTGGTAAGGTGATTAATGGCGGGTTTCAATATTATGAAAACTGTTCGTTTTGCGTACGAACAATAGAAATCACTACCCAAATGCCTCTCTATATTCAAAATCTTGACGTCTAAGCCACTGCTTACGAACTGTTTGACTGTAATGGGTTGCTAGGTTACATTTGACCATTTACAAAATAAGTCATTATATATAGCCAACGACGACGTAACAAGTTATTAATTTTTTAAGGTAGCATGGCAGTCTGCTGCGGCCAATATGAGTTATGTTTTCATTACATATGACCAATTAAAGAATAGGTCATTTTATCTAACCAACGACTTAAAAATTTATTCATTTAACGAAATATCCTATCAAATATCTGTCAACATATCAATAATCCAGTTTTCTCTTTCTAACTTATCTATAACTGTTTTTGAAAAAAAGGACGAATCTTATTGAATAACATAATTTTTCTATTAAATATTTACTTTGACGTCATAAAAATGTAATTCAACCAATGGCAAAATTAGTCGAAGGATTGGCGTTTCATTTTACGTAAGCAGTTAAACGCAATTATTAATAAAAGCTCTAAAAACATACTATAATATATTTATCGAATACTAAAACATAGCAAACATAAATTGAATCTAATATAAGAAATTCTCGTGTCACAGTTTTCGTTGCCATACTCCTCCGAAACGGCTTAACCGATTTTGATGAAATTTTTTGTGCTTATCCGGTATCTATGAAAATCGGCCAACATCTATTTTTTTTTAATTTATATGGCAAAACAACGTTTGCCGGGTCAGCTAGTAAGTTTATATATTTCTTTAGTTCAAATATCATACAAATAATTTGCGAATGCGTGATATTCTATAAATCACATATCACCTATTTTCTTGGAAGAACGTCACGCAAGGAGGACCCATGCCAAATTTGAGAACTTACAGCCCGTAGCCAATAGATATTGTGAAACGCTACTTTCTTTCTACCAGTTTTGTACCTGTACCGGTTACGCATAGCAGTCAGTTGAATATTGAAACCCGCCATGAATCAATCAGTGATTGATTGAAAATAAGATTAAACCATAGAATGATAGAGACTCTGCCTATGCTCTTATTTTCTAAATTATAATGACTTGCTTTAATAATTCTCTTAACCAAAAAAAAAATTATTTAATGTAAATTATTAATATAAATAAAGTAAAAGATAATTCTTTCATAAATTGTAACTTTACAAACAACGCCATCTATAGATTTGTTTGGCGACCAGATTCTGAGTGAAAACACCGTGGTATAGTGTTCCTTCCTTGGTACATACATACCTACCATACGTATAGTGTTCCTTGTACCATACAATATACATACACGAAAGTGATCATGCCCTGATTTACAGGCTTTAAAACTAGAATGTTTTGTTTCTTATTATCACGCATAAAGTAGTTATTATAAAAAGATGCACGAGTACACTGTAATTGAACAAGAGGAAATGGTTAGAATATACTATTGTGAAGCAAATGCGAATTTACAAAAAGCTGTTGAAATATACAACTCCTCTATAGAGAAATTGGGTATCCAAGGTGTTAAATTATTAACAGAGAAACATTTAAATTTGATTATATCAATTTTTGAGTGGAATGGACGATTTAAACATTATGTTCGAAAGACGAAGAAATTGAAAGAATCTTACTCGTCAATTCTGGCCAAGAAAATACAGAAATATGTTAAAAATCACCCTGGTTGTAGCAGCTGGAACGCAGCCCAACATTTTGGAATAAGTTATAGCTTTTACAAGAACATTATTTCAATACTTCCAGGTTGGTGAGTTTAAGTGTTTACAAGTTATAAAAAATACTGAGAAAAGTAAACTTTTTTGTATTCATAAGATGCACAATAATATGAGTTATGCAAAGTTTTACACAGTTATGTTAAGTTATGTACAGTGTTAAGTTATTTGTCTTTCTTTGATCAAGTTTTTGAGTCTTTTTTTATTGGATCTATAGGTATATGGAGCAACATCTCTCAAAAGAGATGAACTACTTATAAAACTGCTTGGAATTGACTATTTGATCTCTGGCTGTCACTGAAAATCAGTGTTGCGGTCCCTTGGGCACTGCAGCATATGCTGAGTGAAGGCCATTTTGGTACATTAATGTTTTGTTGTTGTTAAGTATATTTTTTGTTATCTATAGTCACTGAAAATCAGCGTTGCGGTCCCTTGGGCACTGCAACATATGCTGAGTGAAGGCCATTTTGGTACATTAATGTTTTGTTGTTGTTAAGTATATTTATAGATATAAGTAGAATTTTTTTTTCTTTTGTAAATAACAGATTTTTGTACCAAATAAACATTTTACTTACTTATTATCTTATCTATGAGGTTCATATCATTGGAAACATATATATTTTTGGTTAATAAAACTCATTATTTATTAATAAAGAAGATTATAGATTTCTGTGGTTGAATGTAATAAACGAGTAGTATTTGAATGCAAATAAAAAAAATCCCTTTTTGTATTCAGAAATAATCCGAATTCATATCAAAATTACTGATTGCACATGAAAATACTCGACTCAAAACCATATAAACTACAATTTATATTCATGGTGTACCACTATTTATCTTATTTTGACCATGTCGGGGTTGTCCAGGGTTGACTATGATAGCCGACCTGGCTTATGGAGCTTTGCCGGCCGCTGCCACGGCACTGTTCCCTTCGTCTCGCTCGGCTTGCGCATGTATATAACTATATGCACTATATGCAACCTAACATGCTCCTCCTCGCTGCGCTCATCATCGCACCTAACCATACCGACTACGTCTTCCTGTATATAGTACCTGCCAAGTCATTATTTTTAATACCTCATCTATTATTTTTGCCAAGTAGTTTGTCACCTGATAAGTTGTTGGTTACCTCAACAATAATATTCCTTTTGCTATGAGAATGTAGGTATATCATCAACGCATGCTCTGGTTAATCTGCTGTGCACTCAGTATTTATGTTGAGATTCTGATATATTTTAAACCTAAAAGAATTTATTTGTTTCTCTTAGAGAGAAAAAGTAATGTCGTGCTGATGAATATTTTCGAGTTTTCGGCAGTATCATTTATTTGATGTAAAAAAGTACCTATATAAATGATGAAAATAAATTGATAAGTGAATATTTATTTTATGTGCAATTAATAATATCCTGTAATAAACTACTTCAAAACTAAAGTACTTAGCTAAACCACTTTTTATTTAATTCTATTGTAAATGTAATTAGTCACAACTCCTAAGCTGTTGGATTTGAAGCTTAGGTCTTGACATTAGTTTTTAGGTTATATCCCATGCTTCAAAAAAATATGTCAATTGTCTAATTTTTTTCAAAACATTTACACAGTAAACGTAACAATCAAATTCTACACTTTTTACGTCTCAAGTATTTTTAACGTGTTTTTTTAAGTTTGTGTGATGACCTGTTTAATATACAGTTGGCAGCATATTTAATTGATCGTCGTTGTCAACTATAATAATAGTATAACTAAATTCACTTTTTTTATTACTTAAACATGAAACAACTTTTTCTATGGGGATGGTGTTATCCCCTGTGAACTAAGTAAATTTTCAAATGTTTATACTTTTTATAAAAAAAATTGCATATTGTTTCTTTAATAGTTTTTTAACCAACTTCAAAAAAAGGAGGGGGTTCTCAATTCAACTGTACATTTTTTTTAATGTTTGATGGGGTCAACGGATTTCTATGATTCTTTTTTTATTAGAAATCTGTCTAGTTCTGATAATGGTATCCATGAGAAAACCATATAAGTCTTAAAATTGCTTTAAGGAGTCGGTTTTTTAATGCACTTAATCAAAACATGAAGACAAATTCATTATTTTTGTCACCTAAAACTTTAATTTACAGTAAGTCGATTCAATACTACCCAATACTTAAGCTCTTACTATTTGACTTTTTTTTTTGGGGCTCACTGACACTCACTGACACACTGTATCGATAAACGTCTAGACCCGGAGTTTAATTTTTTTTCGTTTCGTGCGTGTATGGAACCCATGACCTCACGATTGGCGTAGTAGCGTCAAGACCACTGCACCATGGAAAGACCACAGAGTTAATACCTACATGCGCAAGCCGAACTAGCTTGGAAGAAATCTCTTTTTTACAAATAGTTGCTGTTGATGAACATTGCTACTACGACCCGGCATTTCATTGATAATACTACGACGTAGTACTACAAGATGTTTTGAGGTTGATTTTAATGTTATTTATTCATAATTTAGAGTGACCATGCTTTGCTTTAATATGTTAGCGAATATATTAATTTCCTTGTAAAGAAAATTCATTTTTTTTTGAAAAAATGGTCTCTTTACTTATTGTGTGAAAAAAAATTGGCTCGTGACTAAAAAACAACACTGTAAATATAAGAATATATAAATATTTGATAAAATCAATTCCGGCTGGGACTCAAACCCAGATCTCTGGCAAATAAAATGTATTTTAAAAATAATATTAAGCTACATATTTGTAGGTTTTCTCAATGCAAATAACTAATTAGTTAAACAAGGTGTTTTTTTTTATATCCCATAACTTTGAGGTTTTGTTCCCTATTAAAAAATAAGCAACACTTTTTGCCAAAGAATGTGGTTCAAAAGTGCATACTCCAAGATATCATCAATCTTGTTATATGACGAGGCCATAAATTATCATCCTTGTAGAATCTCTTTAACTCATTCAATAGACGCGTGTCACTGAAGCCATACAATAAACAACAAAGCATTTTAAACATTGAGGAACTTTGCATACAATAGACAATGCAAAACGTTGTGAACTGTACCTGTGCTATTGCTATAAAAAAAGCCAAGTTGTCATACTTCGCATAAAGATGTTTTACATAAGATGTTTTGACTTGCATTATTTTGTAAGAAAAATAAAAACAAAAAAATATTGAAAAAATATTCTCATTTTGTTTGATTCTATTACCTCCATGATCCCATTAATACCCTAGAGGTATGGGAAATCAAAAAGAACAACTTGTTTAATAATATATTATATTTATACAGGGTTAAATGAAGAATTACTAATATTTAAAAATCATATTAAACTCTTCTTTCAGCAAAATACCTTATCTACCATATTTAAAGTACCTACTTTCCCTTTATGTCCCATAGACTTGGAACACCCTGTACTTACAACGTGTAACATAATGAAGAGATAATACTTAAGGGGATTGTATGTTTGGTGATGTAGTTTATAGGTAACAGTAACATAAATTTGTTACCCTTACGGTTCGGCAGAAAAACAAGTTCAAGTTGAGATCAAAATATCTAAGTGTCAACCCTAAAAACAGCTGTTAGCTTTTGTTGAAATCAATTCGATAACAGATAGCGTAAAAATAAAGTGATGGGTAACTAAGACAGATAGTACAAAGTTAAGCCAGTGCAGGAAAGGTCATAAGGTTACTGTGTACGGCACAAGTCTTGTTTTAGCTTATTAGATTGACTGCTGTCAAAATATTTGGTTGTAAAATAATTAAATAAATTTGTATGAAAGTACACCTGATTTGTAACAAAATGGCTCTCCATTTGTATGAAATGGAGAGCCATTTTGTTACATGTTGTATATTAAATAAGAAACTAAACTAAAATAACATTATTTATCATTTTCAGAATCATTGCAGCCTACAAAACAAATGAGCATAGGTTCCGAACTTCCCTTAGTTTGTACGACAAGGCTTGATGACATGACAGTATTGAGAAAGGAAGAAGACATAGTAGAAAACAATGACAATTTACTCGAGGATATTGAAGCTGAAAGCAAACCCACATTTGATGCGGAAAGGATTTCAAGAAAAAGAAAGTTTCCAGCGTACAAAGAATATTATTTACTAAAAAATAAATTAAAAAGCCACATAGAATGCAAACAGAAAAAAAAACGACAACTTTTAAGTTCAACAATTGAGAAAGCATTAAGTAAACTTAAAGATTTAAAGTCAGAGAATGTTCTTACTAAAAGTAATCATGCAGATATTGTTATAGATCTCGATTCGTTAGAAGAAGATAAAATTATAACAAATCATTCATGTGATGATTCCTTAATGAATGGTTTTAGAATAGAGCCATTAACGGTTATTAGTTCTGTAAAAGGGTCTGCCATTTTTAGTGCCACTGCACCAACACTTTTGATTAGATTGAAAGACACGGACCAGAAAGAAATATTAGATTCATGTAGATCAATTTTTAGTTATGCACCTAAAACAACTGAACATAAATGTTGCTGGTACAAACTGAATTCCAGCAAAGCAGTACAACAATGGCCAACATTCTTTCACACTTGCCATGATAAGTCATGCGATTGCTGCTGTCGTACAAACAGTCCTACTCCAATTACAGATGATTCTGATTATATAAAAGAAATACGATTTAGAAAAAATGAGATTTACAATTTAAAATCTGTCCGGAGTATGTATAACATATTAAAATGGAAACGTAAAAGTTCAGATATAATTAGAAAGGCACTTGATTTTGTAAAAAAGCCGGAAACGATAACTCCTTTTAAGCAAAAAACGACGCCAGAATCTAGTATTGTTGATACTTCTATATACCTTATGAAGAATAAAAAACACAAAGTAGAAATTTATACATTTGATGCGTATGGTACAGTTGTGGAATATTGCGTCACGAATCCACATTTATATCCACGAACCACTGAGATGAAAAACACATTCCTAGGTATACACATGACTCTAGCCAAAAATGTAACCCCAATTACTAATTGTTGTTGGCAGAAACATAACAGAATCATGACCGATCTCAAGACAATGATGTGTCCACCAGAAATTATAAATTTTATGAAACGACCGCATATGTGTGCTAGTAATTGTGAATGTTGTTGTGTCTTTTTATGCCAGAAAATGAACATATACTACTTTCCAAAGCTTAAAAATATTAATCGAGAAGTGAAGTTATTAAGCGAATTTAAAAAGAATACTGCTAACGCCACTATAAATACTGAAAAGCCGAAAACTATATCAAATAGCAAGATAGATCATAATGTTAATCTAACTCAGTCAAATAATAAAACTGAGCCTGAAATGTTTACCATAATAATTCCTGATATGAATAAAAAGAAAAATAATAATAACCCTACTGCAAACGCCACTATAAATGCTGAAAAGCCAGAAACAATATCAAATAAAACTATAGATCATAATGTTAATTTAACTCGATCAAATAATAAAACGGATGCAGATAATCAAACATTTAGAATAATAATTCCTGATATGAATAAGAAGAAAAATAACGAGACTCCAATACCAAAATTTAATATCAATCACAATCCTCCTTATAGACAGAAGTATAGAACTGTAGGTGGTAATACATGTCCTAAAGTAAAAAAACGTGCCGCAACCGTCAAAAATAAGTCTACGACTCCAGCTAATTCAAGTACTCCCCAGAAGATAGCACCAAAGCCAGTTGAAAATAGCAGAGGATCGCAAATCAATTTTGAGACAGTTGCTTTTGGCAATACCATACCCGGCTTCCCTGCCATTAATACTGAAAGAGTAATGAATTCTATCAAAGAAGTCCCTGGAGCCGCGTCGTATTCATTCTCAATTTGTAAAACTTTTGAAGACTTAGTCCTAACTATTGATAACAATGGAAAAGTCACTGCTTCTTTAAAGCAACCTGTAACTTCATTCTCAACTTTAGAACTTAGAGTCTTATCAAATATTCTGTGCAAAGCACAAAAAGCCTTTAATAAAACACTTAAAGTACCAGACAAAAGTATGCCTAATTTAGAACCAAATGATAATGATACTATTGCCGACAAAACAAAGCAAATTAATATCATACAGAAATCAAATATCTTTCGTGATGCGTGCAAGAAATCATCATTAAAAAGTGGTATTTACAAGCATTGTTTGCAAAATTATACAGTATCATCAAAGGATTCAATCGGGCCAATAATAGACAATTACTTTTCAATTAAAGACGAACCACATATTGATTTCGTCGAAAGTGTAGATCCCACCCCTGGCCCTAGTGGAACACAAACCTCAAACGAAATATATGGTGATGAGGGGGATATTCCCGAAAGTATTGATCATAAAGATCTGAATACATTTATTAAAGAAGAAACAGTTTTAATGTTACCATCCCAAAGCAATATCCCATTACCAGTACTCATGGAACAGGCACACAGACTACCAAATGTTCCACCAGTTACGTTAAATACATCATTCCCACAAAATTCAACCTTCTTACCTGTGGTTAGACACACGCAGAATAGTGAAGCTTCGCATGTGTTGATACCAACAAATGGTCCGCCGAACTTGGCTCCGATTCTACAAAATCAATTATTACAACAAGACAAAAATCTGCTTAGAAAAGCAGCAATTGTAGACGATATCATTAACACTGATGAGTTATGTCCACATACTTCTCTTTCACAAATGGAGAATGATGAAATAAGGTTAACTGGAATAAAGCAATGGCATTTACCGGAAATCGAAAATGACCCCGTTAGAATTATTGAAAACGTAGATGAAAATCTAGAAAATGAAGATGAAGAAATGGATATAAAAGATGAAGAAATAGAAATTATAGATGATGAGATAGACGTAAAAGAAGAACTAGAAGTGGAAGAGGAGTGTATATTAGGTGCATAATATCTCATATATAGACTTGAAATAGCTAAGAATTAAGTGCCTCATTCTAATGACTTATGAATCTTTAAATAGTATGGTAGGTCCTTACTTTCATAGAATTATAGCGTTAATAGGTTAGGTAGATGCCGCATCAAAACATTAAATAATTATGGCTAATTATTCATGTAGTTAGACTATTTAAATAATTGTGACCGGATTTTTTCTGCAATCTTGCTTTTGCATATGCCCAATCTGTCACACCTCAAAACGGGTTACAAATATTTTGTTCTGATACTTAACTGGTAAAAACTCTGGATACTCCTTATTTTTCTAGTCTGACCCATATCACTTGGTGAATCAAACTTATCGATTATGAAAGGCCCATGTAGCTGCAGTGACCGTATTAAAATGGTTGTATTGTATCTAACGATTGTAAAAAAAAAAATCATTGCATAAATGTTTTCATCTATAGTCCATAGGTAGTAGATAATTATTTATATGTGTCGATTTATATTGAATTTAACCTTAAGCTTCGATATCCTCTCTTTAGTTATAAATGAAAGGACGGAATAGAATCACTTTTTATGTCTAACCGCTTTTCCAGTTTAATATGCAACCGCAAAAAAACCGCGTTAAGGCTGCAAACTGGACGCGTGTCGCGAAAATCGCTGTTCGCGCCGCTGTCGCTCTCGGTGTCGCTGCCGTCCAGTTTGCAGCATAAGCTGTTGGACCGCCTAACTGGCCAACCGCTAGTGCGTATGTGCTCTACGTGAAATAGAGTTCCACCTCACCTTCACTTGTCATCTTCTAAGATGAAACGGGTTTGTGAGGGAACTGACTCTTTGTAAAGTATTATCAGATTCCATCACCGCTGCGGGTATATTTGGTGGCAGATTATACAGGGTTTATTTTAATTAGCGTATCACTCCTTACCTCACATCAGCAGCCTCTCCACATCAATCCCAACAACATTTGTTCTACAACTTTTTAAAAATTTATTTTTCCCATACAAAAAATATTTATAGTCTCTGTTTAGAGGAGTAACTCTATTTACTCTGAGCGTAGGTATGCCACGCACCTTGCGCAGTAAAATATCTCTTCATAATAATAATAGGTACTTCTTACAAAATGTAGAGTAAGGAGCAAACATTTTTTTGGTTTTTATTTTTTGTGTTAGTCAAGATTTCAAGATTTGTAAAAAGTCGTAGAATCAAATCATTTTATTGCGTCAAATATGGTTTACATTTTGATGGTCGGCTTATATATAGGTCTCATATTTAACTGTTATACAGCATGCAATAAATAACATATTTCTTACAATCTAAAGAATATAAACATGAAAATAACATTATAATAGGCTTTTACAGAAATAAAATTATTATGTTTATTATGTAAATTTTATTATTATGTAAATTATTATGTTCTAATTCCAATTGCAAATTATTTTATTCATTATTTTACCATATTTAGATACACATTATCTTCTTATTAATATAGTTTTACATTATTATATATTAACAATTAATTTATCTTTATATTTAAGAACAAACGTTGTTGGGATTGATGTGGAGAGACTGCCCGCAAGAGGTGATGCGTTAATTAAAATCAGGGTTCGCCGATATATATCAATAGATTTTTTCCTGTCATCAGAACTAAAGATTTTGGATATAAATGATCACCCTGGCAACACGTAGCGAAAAACTACAATTCAGAATAATTTATATTGTTTCCCAAAACACATTTAAAGTTGGGTAAATTGTTCATTAAAAAATATTTCTCAAATTAACACAAAATTAATTTTGCTAAATTTGTTACTTGTTAAAAGTTTTTTTAAATAATAAATGTAAATAATTTGATACTTATTTCATTTTACAACTTCCATTCAAAAAAGTAAGCTAGTAATTTTTTTATCCTAATATAATAATCGGATTTTTTCCTGTATATGAAAGGTGCTCAGTAGTCAGACGATCTCTGAAAGGATCCTACCACCACGGGGCGGTAACTCAGATTGGTTTATGACACACTTCGCACAAGTCCAGGGGCAGAAGGGCTATTCTCAGCATACCTTCGAAGGTTAAAACCAATCTTTATGAAATTAAGCTTTGTATGGAGAATCGTACATTTTTTTTATATTACTAGCTGACGCGGCAAAGGTTGTTTTGCCATATAAATAAAAAAAAAATGTTGGCCGATTCTCATAGTTACCGGATAAGCACAAAAAATTTCATCAAAATCGGTCAAGCCGTTTCGGAGGAGTATGGCAACGAAAACTGTGACACGAGAATTTTATATATTAGATGTAAATTGATGTAATCTATTTTTCTTTGACAATACTTTCAACCGACTTCAAAAGGAGGAGGTTCACAATTCGTCTGTATGTTTTTTTTTTGTATCTTTGTTACAGGATATTTCGGAGAATAATGTATTGAAATTGAAAATTTTTGTTTCATATGATAAAGGATAATTCATAGTTTCCATTTAAATTTTTATTTAGGGCGGGTTTGAGTACGGGATATAGTTTTAAAACCTTTTTTTTTCTTTCTTTCACTTATCTTGAATTAATTTTGAAGTAATAGTGTTTTCATATTTCAACTGTGCTTATAAATCTCTTTCAAATTTCATCGAAATCGGTTGAGTACTTCATTGAAAATTTCAAACTTTTGAAAAAATATGTATGATTTCGGATTTCGTTGATGACATTCTTAACTCAGCCAAAGTTTTGACGTGAAGTCAGTTTTTTAATGCTCTGCATTCGTTGATTATTAGATGTCTGCACAAAACTGTTAAAATTAAAGTTGTATAAAAGTCGCTGTAAATGAACAGAGTAATTGATAGATTGGTTCAGTGTTAAGTTATGTTATTGTAGTTATTTAATTAAAACTAGGAACAGTTTACCCATTGATTTACTATGTTTGATAACTCAATGTGTTTACCATGTTTTTATTTCAAGTCTTTATTATTAAAGTTAAGTTTATTTTATTTTTTATATTATTATTATTTTACTCATAGATTTAAGACAACTGCTTTTTTTAAATTTTTTTACGCATGCCTCACAAAACCGTATGAACAATTTGATATTTTGGCTACAGTTTCAGGCACGCGCCATGCTCACGACGATACTGATGTATTATTTTAAGTTAAAATTAAACTAGATATTAGTTGTTAATTTATTTTTAAATATTCTCGATTAAAACTTAAAATGAAATCTTTTTAGGGAATATTACCTATGTAACTGATTAATTGATGACCGCAGGACAGGATCTATAAAGACTAGGAAATATCGAATTAAAATGTATCTAAGTAAAATATAATAATTCGAAAGTATTTTATTTAATTAGTTGTAAATTATTTCTTAATGAAATAAAAGCGACGTGGAAGACCTTGGGGGAGGCCTATGTCCAGCAGTGGACGTATACAGGCTGTGGATGATGATGATGATGAAATTATTTCTTTTTGTTATTGAAATTGTAAATAAAAGAGTACTGATCTATGTTAAATAAACATTGTTTTATTTATACCACAAGTATAAAGGCAGCTCATGAAAACTATTTCAAAAAACCTCTATAGATGGCACTTTTAAAAAGCCGAAGGCGTTAAGTCTGTATACTATAATGTAGGTAAGTGGTATCTACTATTTATGGTTATTTATACTTTCAATTTCTGATACAGACATGGTAGGTCAGACGTCAATTAATTTATTTTACTTTTAAAAACGCAGTGTGGAGTAAATCCTTCGCCTTTTGTAAAGCGCCATCTATCGAAGCCTTTTGTACCAATTTTGTACAGTTTTTTTTTAATGAGCTGTCAGAAAACCTCTCATTGCTTCCATGCTGGACTGGGAGCGAAAGAAAAACATAGAATGTGCCAGCTGCTTCTCTTCCCAGGCATACTGTAAAAGTCAGTTAAAAGACGGATGTTTACTGGCGTTTTTGTAGGCGATTTTATGTAGGCTGACCTCCTGTCATTGCAATAGTCTCTCTCGGTCATTACAATACCTCAAAAAATCGTTCATTGTTCACGACACCCCAGGGGTGTCGTTAACAAAAACCATTTGTTAACGACACTAATAAATAGTGTTGTTACCCTGATTTTAATATTTTTTTTATAGATTCTTTAAACTTAATAGTAAGTTAGTTAAACTTAGTAGGATACCAAAATATTAAATAAAATAAAAATAACTTCGAAAGATAATTCTTATTTAATATGAACGATGCTCCTGAATAATCCTTATTATTTCAAACATAATCTGTCTTCTTTTTACCGCAGGTACGTTGTCAAGTTCTTGGCCAACAAATTTACGATTTGCTTCTTGCAGGGTTGCTTCATTAGCCGTTTCAGGTGTTTGTGTACTTACATTTTCCTTTTCACAATTATAATTGTCAGATTGAACGCCAACTTCCTTCTTTTCCTGAACTGTTTGTGAAGTTGAGGGGTTAACATCAACAGAATATTGTTCATAGAGCATCTGAGTATCTTGAGTATCCCAGATTTGTCAATAGGAATCGTTAAAATGAGCATTTTTATTTTCATGCTCATGTTTGGATCGTTTCGACATTTTTTTCACTATTCAAAAATCAACAATTTAATGATTTTTTTTTTCAGATAGTAATATGTTCACAACGTTCACGTGTATCGCCTGACATGAGTGACAATTTTTTTCTTCTTTTTTTCAACAAAGTTTAAACTTTTTCTAATTCAAGAAGTTTTTACTCACTCGTTATGTATTTATTCACCCTAGCAAAGTGAACAAATGTGTAATATAGATATAGATACCGCGAGAAGGAAAAGTAGGTTGGTACGTTTAGTTTCTTAATTGCTCCAAAGCTTGGCCTACTGAGAGACTTCCAGACACTAATCCCATCTGGATTTCCATGATCATATTATCGTTACTGATCTGCTTTTTTTTTCTTTGGCTTGTGATGGATCCTGACCCTTGGTAGGGCATAATTTTATTCAACAAACGCAGCAATGTTTTGTTGCTGGTGTTTAAGTTTTTATTCAATTTTAAATGATATCCCTCAAGCACATTGTTAGTGCGATGCCTTTCTCCGAATACACTAATCACATCAAACGAATGTTTCTTCAACCAAAAAGTTTCCACATATCTTATAAATTTTGTCATTTGTATATTGCCTACACATAAAGCCTTTATGAATTGCCACCCTTCCATGATATGATGTGAAGGCAGCAACGCTAACGCCTTTGTTAACCCTATAATTCTTTTTTCTGCGTAAACTTTTGAATGACCAAGTTTATCTGCTTTTTTTGTTAATGTTTTTACACCAGTGAAAGTAACAACTAACTACTCTGTCGCCTGTGGGTCATTAGTGCGAACACTAAGGGTACAACGTGAGTATTATCTAATGTGCTGCCAACATCTCCGTGCAGAGAAAAAATCTGAGTAAATGGAGTTGGGCATGTTTTAAAAGTGCTGTCTATAAAAAATTCAGTCACGTTTGCTATTGCTTGCCTGCAATTATTAGTACAAAATACTAGAATTTTTTCATCTTTGTAACAATAATCTGCTAAAATCTGATCACGGAATTTTAATGGAATTTCTATTTCACGGACCGATTTATATACTTTTTTTTTTAAATCCAAACTCTTGTTCCGTGCACCATATAAAAAACTAGTGGAATTATTTAATGAGGGTATAGGTATAACTAATTCTAAGCCAGTCTCTTCAATGGAGTTTGTTACAGCATTGTAAAGTTTCGGTATAGGTTCATCGCTTGTTATAACGTTTTCCCTAAGCTCATTCATTATTTTAAGCGCATCATTTTTGTACACATTTGGCTCACATGTGTGTAATTTGCCAAATACATGTACTTCTTCATTCTGAAACAAGAGTATACACAATTTGTCTGGTCATGAGCTGTCTCGAGTCCCGGGACTCTGAAAATGACGGGAATTCCCAAACCATACTTACCTTAGTAGTAACCGTTCCATGGCATTTCAACTTTTTGTAAGAGGAATATCTCCAATATACTGATCCATCTGCATATTTTTTATGTTTATGATATTTATATTTGCCTAAAAGTAAGGCTACTCCGCCATTGGTATTAATTAATCTGATTTGGGACATCAGTAACATATGTTAGAAATATAGTAGAATATATTAGAAATGTCAACATATTGATTTACTTCACACCAATGACACATAATTTATCTTTTGAACGTCATAAACGTTATCAGCCAGTGCATTAGAGAAACAGATAAAAAGATACTAATGCATATTTATTTATTTATTTATATCAACCATTGAGAGTATACTAGCTCGATAATCTTAAGCGATATGTAATCCCAACATTACGGTGGTGTGGTCAACAAATGCTTTTTGTTAACGACACCCCTGGGGTATCGTTTTGGGGGTGTCGTCAACAATGAACGCAAAAAATTGGTCAAACGGGACATCAGATGGTTGTATAGCCTCTGTTCATAAAGGGTGTGAAGTTTATCTAATATATAAAATTCTCGTGTCACAGTTTTCGTTGCCATACTCCTCCGAAACGGCTTGTCCGATTTTGATGAAATTTTTTGTGCTTATCCGGTATCTATGAGAATCGGCCAACATCTATTTCTTTTTTTTTATATGGCAAAACAACGTTTGCCGGGTCAGCTAGTGTATGTATACCTACCTACTCTTCTATGTAGGTATTTACATCTGAATCATATTGTTGATATTTCGTAATGCTGACCAACTTACAAGCACTGATCAGTGCACGAGCGACTAGAGACAATGTTTGTTAAATAGCCAATAAATACTCACAAGAAAGTTCGAAAGGTTTTATTTATTCTTAAACACGACATATAATCCAGCTAAAATTATTGATTGAAGTTTATTTAATGGTCAGATAATCAACGGGGAACCGTTCAAATGTTTTATGCAATTCGTTGTAAGTGAATTGTCAACTTCAATGTAGGATTTAGAAGTGAAATTTCTCTAGAAAAGAAATGTTTTATAAGTCAGCAAGTTGCTCTGTTATTGAACTAAAAAGGGTTATAAATAAGACCGTGAATAATTAAATGAATACAAATTTAATTTATTTTTCTGAAGCAGGTGAAAAACACGCAATTACTTAGTTTACCAGTCAAAAGTAGGTAAATATTATGTTGATGTTAAAGCAGTAAATAATTATGTTAAAAGATACAGTATCTATCTAACTTTCATATGAAATCGTCGCTTAGGTACATGTTCACCATAGGATTTTTTTTTCAATAATAAGTTTATTCCGAACCCTGACAAAAACGCCCCGAAATTGCGCACACTCCCGGCAGTCTGGGTCGCGAATGTTCGCGCGCTCTTGGCAGCTGAGAGGTTAATAGTGCTCGATTATTCTTAAAGATCTAAAAGAATACACTAAATATAATCACACGACCAGGACTCGAATCTGTGTCCCGCTTGACAGGCAGGTTCTCTACCAACTGAGCTAAACGGTCCCCAATTATTTTATATCCGTGCCTTATTTTGAACTCAGTCTCACACAGGAGAAATTAATAATGAAGTTGAATCAAAATTCACCGCCGGAGCTGTGATTTTTTTACTGTACACTTTATATGAAAGGTGGTTGCTAGCAAAATCAACCCTTAATTGTGGCCAGAATACATAAAAGTCCTACCAATAATCCTACCTACACTTGGATACTAAGTTCCTTTTATACTCCAGACTTTATACAGGGTGGTGACTGGTAGGCCACTTTCGAAGTTCGAGGACGTGGTAGTTTGAGATCATCCACAAACAAAAAAATCAATATTTATTACCTACTGAGTAAACTAAACCGAAAGTTAAACAATTCATCACGCATGGTTATACTAGTAACAACTTACCACGGACGTACGCACAAAACGTAAGTAGGTAGTGATTACTTGCTTGGTGGCACGCACACACGGCGGCCGCGGCGGCGCTAACAACACACAATAGGTAGGTAGGTATTAGGGCATGCAAAACCGGAAAGTCATCAAAACCGGTTTTGAACATCGTTTTTTTTGGGACCAAAACCGAAAACCGGAGCTAGGTCCGGTTTTAGCAAAAAAAATCGAATGTTTTATAATTTAAAAAGAAACACCATTTTTTTTAAATACCCACTAAGTCTACAAATAAAACAAATTGTATGATTCATTTCTTTTTAATCCAAACTATAATTATTGTACAGATAACAATGAACTTATAATACTATAAAGATTAATGAACTGAGATCAAATCAACAACAAGTAAGTTTTTGGTATCTTTGGTACCTATTCAGTCTGCTATCAAAAATAATATATTTTAAACATAGAAAACACAATCAGCATCTTCAAATATTAAACACAGCCACCCACAATTACCGAAAAAATCAACATTTTTGTAACTTTGAAGACGAACTACAAAATAACGTTATTATAATATGATTCATATTTCACTAAAAAGAGATCAATAATAAACTATGTATACGAATTTGAATAAAGCATAAGTCACTTGTTTTCAAGAGATCGCTGAACTTGATAATGTACATTTGATGCCTCAAAATTAATTATTTTTTGAGAGTATTCGAAAAAAATGTTGATAAAAATCAAAATGTTAAATGTTACTCAATAATGGGAAAACCAGAGCTGAGCTCCGGTTTTGGCTCTCAAAACTGGTTTTCAAAAATCGTTAAATTTTGGCCGATTTCTGGTTTTGCGCAATAGTACTATAAAGGTTAATTAACTGAGATCAAATCAACAACAAGTAAGTTTTTGGTATCTTTGGTACCTATTAAGTCTGCTATCAAAAATAATATATTTTAAACATAGAAAACACAATCAGCATCTTCAAATATTAAACACAGCCACCCACAATTACCGAAAAAATCAACATTTTTGTAACTTTGAAGACGAACTACAAAATAACATTATTATAATATGATTCATATTTCACTAAAAAGAGATCAATAATCAACTATGTATACTAATTTAAATAAAGCATAAGTCACTTGTTTTCAAGAGATCGCTGAACTTGATAATGTACATTTGATGCCTCAAAATTAATTATTTTTTGAGTGTTCGAAAAAAATGTTGATAAAAATCAAAATGTTAATTGTTAGTCAATAATGGGAAAACCGGAGCTGAGCTCCGGATTTGGCTCTCAAAAACGGTTTTCAAAAATCGTTAAATTTTGGCCGATTTCCGGTTTTGCGCAAAACCGGAAAACCGGTTTTGCATGCCCTAGTAGGTATAGACGACTTCACGAACAGTCGTCGAGCCGTGAAGCATTCTTGAACTCTTTATTTACAGAGTTGTGTGTGAGTGCGGCGAATAAACACTTTATTTATGAATAGGGAATTCTGGTGAAAAATTAAGTACCTACCTACCTATTTTTATTAGTACATAATTTTGATCCGAATCGAGTACAGAGTGCTCTCCTTCTATATCTAAAATTTGTCACCAGTCACCCTGTATAGGATAGGTTATTTTTTACGACACGGTTATACAGGAGCAGTAGTGCTATCATCAGGATAGTGACGCCCACTGCTGGATAAAAGCCGAAATATTTTAGGATTCAGATCTAAAGGGCTTCTAAGAACAAAAATTTAGCATTATGTAAAATATAAACATAGATTCACGCTTCACGCCTGTATCCTTTATGAGGTAGGCTGAACACCAGAGGTTATAAAACCATCTGATGTCACGTATGACAAATGTGGAGGCATTATAATGATTGAGAGAGACTATTGCAGTGACAGGGGGTCAGCCTATCGCCCACAAAAAAACCTCCAATAATAAAACCTCTGTCCATTAACTGACTTTTACAGTATGCCCGGGAAGAGAAGCAGCTGGCACATTTGTTTTTCTTTTTTGCCCAGTCCAGCGTGGATGATAAATGATAACCTTATCCACAAAAATGGATACTTTTTATGGGATCGCTTTCGGGAATGATATGCAAAGGTAGTACGAGTAGAATCCCTTTTTATAGGTGTCTAAACCCGCGTTTGACGTCAATGTCCCCTGATAACAAGTGAAGATGAAGTAGAAGATGGGTTTAGCAGACACAATGGTTCATGTAAGAAATGGCTTTTCATTAAATACTGCTAGAACACAGGCTCTATTCCCGTTGTCACCGTACTACGGGGACAGCGCGGTAGGTACACACATCAAAAAAGTTTGAGATCACTTTGATAATACGACTTCGTTTAATAAGACTTTTAATAAGAAAAAAAATTAAAATATCACTTGTTTTTCTGTAAAAAAAGAGATTAAATCCTTGTTTACAATCATTTAGAAATCTTACCAACTTGCGTTTCAAGCGTTTTTTTTCTGACTTTTCGAAGTTGGAGTTCATTCAAAAAGATGTCGAGCAAGTTACATTGAGGGAAGAAGGACATTCTACGCGAGCAATAGCACGCAGAGTGGCTGTATCCCAATCCTGTGTCATGAACATGGAAGTATCGAGGCGAGGATAACTTTGCTGACCTACCTTACAGTAGTCGGCCAACTATTTTTGCTGCTGCTCAGAAGCGTTATATCACATTGCTGACTACCCGAGACCCAACAATCAATGCCACTAAAATAAAAGCTGAGTTGCGGGCTGCTAATGGACTACAAATAAGCACTCACACCATCAGGAATTGCTTACACCAGTTGGATTACGAGCGAGGAGATCCTGGCGAGCACCCCTGAACTCACAGCAAAGACAGCGCCGCAGATTGCAGTGTTCTAGACTCCGCCAAAATGATAAAAACGACGAGGAAAACATTTGGCGGAATTAGTTCTTCGTTGACGAGTCCAGAATTAGTACTCATTCAGACAACCGACGTCTTCGTGTCTGGAGAAGACGTGGGGACGCTGAAAGACAAAGAACTGCCACCGGAACCGTTCAACAAGGCGGGAAATCGCCTAATATACATACTTATATCATATTGGGGCGGTACAATGATTGGTGCTAGAACGCCGATGATCCCGTGTCGTGGCTCGATAACTGCAACTTTATACAAATCATTGCTATTGATGGAATTGTCATTTCCGAATTGTCTCTTCGTTGACGAGTCCAGTTTTTTTTTTTTTTTTTGTTTTTCCGCCACAGAAGACAACCCCTCAGAACACCCGCAGGCCTATTGACCGTACGAGTGCTCACTGAGAGGAGGAGGAGAATACGTCAGAAGTACGAAGGGGCACTTGCCAGGGGGTTTAGTCCCCGGCCAGATGACACCCAACAGTGTGAGACTTCTACTTACTAAACTCCCCCTTAATGATCTTTTGTCTTTCTACAGACAATCGACCGAAGAAATGAGCGACAGCCAGTTGGTGGTGCAGGCTGCGCGTAATCCAGATTTAAACGTTAGTCTAAATTTTATACCCGGCGCGGCGAACCTTGATCCCTATGACACGGACAGTCATGTTCACAACATAACCTTGCCTTGTAGTGCCGTCACCGTTACATTAGAATCGTATTGGAGGCTTCTAAAAATGACATTTATTTATTTTACGTAGCTATATTCTAATAAAATGATATATAAAATGAATTATAACAATTCATAACATTTGCAAGAAATTATCTCAAACACACTTTACGTTTACGTTGTGCAAAAGTTAATTCGTAAGGTATGATTCAATAAATACCCTACGAATTAACTTTTGCACAACGTAAACGTAAAGTGTGATTGAGATAATTTCTTGCAAATGTTATAAATTGTTAAAATTCCAACGAATTATCAATGTCCTTTTGACGAATGGGCTCTTAATGTCAGTGTCGAATTTACGAGTAGATAATGATAACAAGTTCGTCACCAAGGAAACCTATCTTCAAGCGAATTTCGACCTACTAGCATTTAGACGATTTGCCAGAATGAGCTTGTTGTATGATATTTTCCTGCTGCAGTTACTAGATGGTGCTATTTGCATACCGACTGTTCAGTCAGACTGTCGGGTCCTTTCCGCCTGTAAAAGGCGTGTTGTTTTTAAATAATAATCATTTATTTCAGACAATATATATCAATAATAATATGTTTGTAACAATTTTAACTTAAATAACTAGAGTTAGTAAAGCATACAGTAGTAAAATATTTTTTAATAGCAGATTAACAATGATAAGTGGGTGTGAATTTCGGAAAAAATATTTTTTAAATATATTTTTCATAAATTAAATATTTCAAAATTCTTCTCGGTGAGTAAAATTTAAGTTTAATCTTCATTTTATGACTACATACAATAAGATGGAAACGTTTTTATTACTTGCTGTGTAGTCATAAGCTACGGGTTCAACTTAAATTTTGATCACTTAGAAGAATTTTGAAATAAAAAATCATTAAAAAAACCTTTTTTTTTCCAAATTCAGACGCATTCATCATTCTTGATCTGCTATTAAAATATAATTGACTATTATTTGGCCACCCTATACCTATATAAAGAATAAGTATGTAATCACATTTAAATGTCAGTAGAACTTATTAAATTATTAAAGTACGTAAATGTTTCTTTCTTCACTGTTTCATACATACAGAAGGTCACAGATCAAGCGTTACAAATATGTCAAAACATTTAAATTAATTAAATAATAATACCTAAATAAAATCCCCAGACAATCACACCATGTAGTTGGCCCCAAAGTAAGCATAGCTTGTGTTATGGGATACCATGTAGCGAACTAGGGGGGAATCTAGAATATAAATACATAAATAGGTAAACACCGAAATTAGCCGTTTTTTTAAAATAATTGTATTGGTCTTATTTTAAAATATCTGTGTAACGAATTGTCTGTCTGAGTCACCTTGTATATTAAATTCTAACTAAAATACAACAAAGAAATCAATAAAAATTGTAGTTGCGGCGAATACTTAGTTGTTATAGCGAATAGTCGAATACCGATTATTCACCATTCACTTTGGCGAATAGTTGAATCAGTCGACATTTCTATTCGAAATAAATAAGGCACATTCAAAATATTTCTAACTTCTTCAAAGGTTGTGTGTTAAAAGAAAACAATAAAGTTAAAGAAACCAGTTTACCCACATACCTATAATGTAATGTAAGTAGGTATTAACTTAATTTTTCATTCTTAAATGCTGACTTTTCTTTTGTTGTGGGATAAGATTTCCTATTTTAAGTACCTAGGTAAGCTTGATAAACGATACCTAATCACACCAGCAAGCTCTGTTTATTCAGAAAGACTATTTTCCGAGGCAGGTTTCATTCAATTAATTAGTTTATGAGGAAAAGCGAATGGGACTTGCGAACGTGCAAAAAATAGCTTTTTTGCACCACAATCTGCCTCTGTTGGATTTTAAAAAGTATTAATCAAAAAGCTTAACTAATTTAATTTCATGAATATGATAGGCACAAGCACATATTAGAGATACCTAATAATTAATACAGTTTAGTGTTTTATTAAGGAAAATAATAAAAAATGATTAAGTATTTTTAACTCATTAGCTTTTTGTTGGTTAAAAGTTTATTTTAGACGATTATTCGCCTATTATTTGCACCTCTAAAACAATGCAAAATTAGTACTATTCAATACAAATATGTAGAGACTTCAGTAGGTACTTAGGCGCGTTAACATTTATATTTGAAAAGTTATCGCCATTTCACTACTACTAGCGGCATCTAGTGGCGCCTTGGGAAATTAAACAGTGATGCGTCATTTCAAGAATTCTAGTTTATTATAATCATATTATCAACTACCTATACATACCTATAAATGAAAACATGGCCTTTTTTTCCGACAGTATGACAATTGCTTATGCTCAAGATTACGGTTCGATTCAGCCAGCAGCAATGTAATAATTTATTTTCTTGACATTATCTATTAACAATTATTTTATTCATTTATTCACGTTTGGCAAATTCCGTGTCGTTTGGGAACACACAGAGAGATCTCTTCCATGCTGGACTGGGAGCCAAAGAAAATTAACATAGAATTTACCTGCTGCTTCTCTTCCCGGTAATACTGTAAAGGTCAGCTAAGGACAGAGGTTTTATTGGCGTTTTTGTGGGCAATTCTCCAACCGATTTCAATTCATTATCGAGGGCATAGAGTTCAGGTTCAATTACAAGTTTTTTACTGGTTTGGAACGCTTGATCTGCTGCCTTCTTTACATATAATAAAAACTGAGAAATAGCCAGTCCTGCGGGGTATTTTTGGTTAATTTTATTTTGGAGGCTCTGTTAGCCTTAGGTACATTAAAACCACAATTAAAACCTAGATTTGACAAATCATATTAATCAAGTCATTTACAAGCTACCTCAACTAGGTTTGCTAAACTAAAGATAGGTATGTAAGTAACAATAAAAAAAAGTAAAAAAAAAAAACCGATAGCCGTATTTTTTGCCGAGAGTTTCATTTTCCCGCCTAAACTTCGCTATCATAAAACTCTACGCGTCGCTTGCTTCAACCACGCTTCATCGCTCAGGCTCATGTCGATCGATATGACGCCCATAGAACACATATACTCAAGAGACGCCTCACACACAAGTCACAACAAGGAACGCTATAGTCTACAATACAACTGACATCAAAATGGAAGCCATTCTCAATTTAAATGCATGTGTTTTTTGTTGAATTTTTTTTATTATTTCGCCAATTGTAAATCAATAACGATGATTTTATGTTTCTTTTGATAGAAAATACAAGTTAATTCAAAAATCGTTTAAATAATCATGTAACTAAATCGATGACGTGGTTTTCGAAGAATTTGCGTTTCAAAAATAGGTAAATTATGAAAAAAATTACCTACCTGGTTACTAAATAAAATTCACCCAAGAATCGAACCTGGGACTTCCGCTTGCCAGACAGGTTCTCTGCCAACCGAGCTAATTGAAATAAATTAATGACGACAAAATTGCGTAATTCAATCTCTGTAAGCATTTATTTCAAAGATGCGGCTGAGTTGAATTGCTGTAGATATCTGTACTGTGCTCATACTATTACTTTCGGGAAGAGTTGCGTTGCAGACGCGCGCCTAATTCGACAGAATGTGGATATCAATCTGGATATAAACAATATACCTATTACAAAGTCATCGGCAATATGCTTTACATTAATATTTTCAACCGACTTCCAAAAAAGGAGGAGGTTCTCAATTCGTCTGTATATATATATTTTTTTTGTCTTTGTTACACGATATTTCGGACAGTTATGAATCGATTTTGAAAATTCTTATTTCATATGATAGAGAATACTTCATAGTTGGTCCCATATAAGTTTCATAGAAATCGGTTGAGTTGAATCATTGAAAATTTCAAATTTTTGAAACAATATGTATGATTTCGGAGAATGTTTACGTGGACGACATTATAAGTCGGCGAAAGTTTTGACGTGAAGTCGGTTTTTTAATGCTCTGCATTTGTTGATTATGTGGTCACGTCTCATTAAATACATACTTACACTTTGTACTTTATTCCATGGTAATAAGGTTTAAAGTTAAATGAAAATGTATACATTTCATTAGACTTGACTGTAACTATTCTTCTAACTAGTGGTCGTGACTATGGCATATCTAGTTTTTTTTTTCGATAAGCTCAATTGTTTTCATATTTTTACGAATCGAATCTGATGAAATTCACATGGAATGGAACCATTTCTGAAATTTATTCTATCCAATGAAACAAGAAACATCAAAAATCTTTCTGTGAGTAGGTAGGTACTTAATTTCGTTGTGGCGCCGCCGTGGTAACTGTGCAAATTGTCGCAAATCTTCATGTCACATTGTCACTGTGCAAGTTGTCAGACATAGCAGACAAACACAAAGACATCACAGGTTAAGCGCGCTCGGCGCGGCCGGTATTAGCATGGGTGACCGCCGATCATTTATTTCTCACGACGACTTCCGTTAAACAGTCGGTCCCGCCCGAATGCTGTATACTTGTATACAGTAGTGGTTAGGGTTTGTCAAAAGCCATTTTGGCAACCCTGAAAATTCTGAATCCACCAACCAGCACTGGGCCAGCTTTGTGGATTACCTACGGCCTAAACCTCCTCGTCGCACAGAGGATAGACTTATAGAAGTCAGAGAACGAAAACTTTATTGATGAAGTAGCAAAACATACAGGCGAATTGAAAACCTCCTCCTTTTTGCAGTCGGTTGAAAAATAATGACACATTATCATGATTTATAGTCCGACAAGGATCTTGTGGCGCGTGGAACTAACCACCGTCTTGGAACTAACCACCGTCTTGGGAAATGTCACTACTTTTACCGCTCATATTTGTTAATGTACTTTTAAATTCAATATTAAGATATGAAATACGCCACAATTTACAAAATGTGGGCTTACTTATTGTAGTTATAAAATTGTTGAAGAAGTGGTTTTCAGAAAGAAAAACACTCAATAAATCCCTTTTTAAGAGTAAAGAAGCAAGTTGCCTCTGCTATGTTTACCTACAAATTGCCATACTTTGAAAAATATACTTAAAAACAATTTATTTCATTTTTTAAATTTTCTCTTTAGAACGACTGTATGTAAAGTGAAGAAAGATACTTAAGCAGATTTTTTTACAAACCTTTCGAAATACGAGCATTTCTAGATACAAGTAGGTACCTAAGTAGTAGTGACGAGGATGACGAGGAAAACACTTTATCATAAAAACATTACATTCGGACTGTACCTACCTACTCGGAAACCGTAAACAGCAAGTGTTGACATAACACCGAGTAGCACGCCTGCGCAGTAGATAGGTATGCGTCTATCTATTTTGGGAATCGAAAAAGTGCATACACACAGCACTTATATCTTTATCCACTGAATAGTTTATTTAAAAAACCTTTTATTATTGCGTAGCCTAGGTAACTATTAATCTTTGTTCCTCAAAAAGGATGACAGAGAACAAATATTAAATACATACTTATAGGTAGATACTTTCTAGATCAGTGAAGTAGTAAATCCGATTATTGAATTAAAAATTATTTTTAGATTAGTTTTTAATTCAAAAAGTCAAAATTATCATTAAGAAAAATTGCTAAAAATTTAGGACTGATCACCCTCAAACTACCTACTTATCTTCCTTTTTTTGGGCGGAAAGTACAGTCAAGAAAAAAAATAGTTATGCTAGGTAAGTATCATTTTTAGACAATTTTGAAACTTAATTAAATCAAAAGAATACTTAAACGAATGTATCATTTGAGGAATTTACTATCCTTATACTTAAGTTATAAATAATAATAAAATAAATAAATAAATATGACACTCACACAACATTATCTAACCCAAATTAAGTTTCTTAAAGAACTTGTGTTATGGATACTAGATACCTAACTGATATACTTAAGAAATATATAAACATACATATTGAATATATATTATATATATATATATATATATATATATTTTTATTAGAATAAACTCAAATAAACATAAAACATCCATGACTTGACGGCGAACATCTGTGTTCCTCTGGCATAGAAGGCAATGTATGTTACCGCTAGTAGGTACCTATATTGTTTGGTCGAAGGTTACCGCTACACCAGCCGGTAGTCATATCAGTTATAATTGATTCATACTCCAATTTATTCACTTTGTAGAGATATACTTACATATATATGATATATAGATAAAATATCAACTTCCCTATGATGTAGTTGATTTCAATACCAAGATACTTAAGTGAAATAAGATCACAGATAGCACTTTATTGACCTAGATAATTGTCGTTAGTCCCACACAAAAATAGTTTGGTGGTCCACCACCATCCCGAACTAAAATAAAATATAATTCACAAAAAATTATAGTTGCAATGGAAATTAAAAATTTGACACATTAAAAATAAATATTTAAAAAAAACATGCACACGAATTGATAGCCTACTCTTTTTGGAAGTCGGTTCAAAAGTAAGTCAAACTAAATCAAAAGTTACTCGGATAAAACTAGTTTACGTAGGTATAAGTATCTAAGTTAAATATAGTTTCCCTTTTATAAATCCAAATAAACATAATTCATAATAAAGCATAGTTAGTCAGTAGCAGTATTTCAAATTCATCCTTTATTAGGATATGCAATGGTAGATAAACCATATATTAACCGATATTAGTAGAAGAAACAGTTACACAATGTCTGTAATAATTTATAATCATTTACCGACCCAAGTTAAAGATTTACCACTTCGGATTTTTAAAAGAAAATTATTTAATTGGCTTTCAAATGAATGTTTTTATAATATCAATGAATATTTTAATAAAAAATGGGACATGTGATAGCACAAATTTGTATTGTTATAATGAAATATTGTTATTGACATAAATGTAATCCTAATATTTTAACTAGATCTCATTTAAGACGTTGCATGCTGTAAAACAGCTAAGTATGTAGAACTGCATTTATTATAAGAAAATTGTAGGTACCTACTTTACCATACTTATTGCAATAAAGGAATTTTGTATTTGTATTTGTATTTGCATAGTCATATAGTCAGTCACCACTTTTCAAATTTCCATGCAAAACTGATGAAATATCTGACAAAGATAGCTACAGATGCTTCAAACTTCAAAATACCTTAATAAGTACTCTTTTGTTTCAGCACGGAACAAAAAAACTGTTCTGTGTCTGGGTGTTTATCTATAGGTACAGAAGGCACCACATCAAGCGTTACAAATTTGTCAAAAAAATGTACTTGAATCTGGACTCTATGCCCTTGACATTCGGTTTAAATTGGTTGGGGAAATTTGACAGGTAATATAACGCTTGATCTGCTGCCTTCTGTACATGCTATACAATATCCAGACACGGAACAATTTTTTTGTTCCGTGCGGGAATCGAACCCACGACCTAACGATTTGCTGAGTAGCGTCTTGGAAAGTGATATGAATTCTAGGCCCTCGTCATTAAGTTTAAAATTTGTTGGGGAAATTTGAAAGCTTTGTAACACTTGATCTGCTGTCTTCTGTACATACATACAAAAAAGGACCCATAGATAATAGATATGGTAGCTTGGTCCATAAGAGGAACGATTTAATAATTATTGCGTAAAAGAATCACAACCATTCGCGCAAACTTTTTTAATATTCCTGGTTGTCTGGCAGAAATCGCTTGCTAAATCGATAAGACCGCCAATTGTGTTACTGTAAAATAATTTTATTTCCTGTTGTACATATATGTTTTTTTTTTTGTAAATATGCAATAAAGTGTAAATAAATAAATAAAATAAATAAATTCAGGAAACGTTTTACTAGACTATTACATTTCTTCAAAATTTGTTAAGTATTTAGTTATCTAGTTAAATTGTTATAAACAACCATACATGTTCATAATCTTAGTAAAATTACTGTTCCGAAAATCTACATACCTACTTACTGCGTCAACCTTTTTTAATACCTATCTACTCAAAATATGTAACCAATTTTTTTTTGCTGAATCAGTTATGTTTAGTATTCTAGCCCCCAATTATAAATGACAAGCTGTTTCACGCGGTTTTAGTTCCAATTTCGAACCCCGTGGGAACATCGGGCTACAAAGTTAAAGCTAAAAAAAAGCTAATCTAAACTATACACTGTAGGCCAAATTTCATCCAAATCTGTTGAGCCGTTCAGCTGTGATTGAGGAACAAACATCCATACATCCATCCGAACTTTCACATTTATAATATTAGTAAGATAAAATAAGATTGTATTTTTGGCGCAGAAAATCTGTAAAGTTTCTTTACCTGTTACTTAATATCTTAAATTAGTTTACTTAACTTAAACTACTTATTAAAAAATTCAAAAATTAAATTTTGTAATAAAAGGAAATGAATCTATTCGACTCTATGTTCCCAAGCTATTGTATTTATAAGTACAAGTAACTTTCCTTTTAATAAATTATTACAGTAGGTATGCGATCGACACGTATTACTACAAGTGCGCAATTATATTTAAGTGAGTCATTAAAATTTGACTCCATGAAATGGCGTGTTACTATAAAAATAGATAAAAAGGAATTCTGTCTTATTTGATTAGGCCAATTACGCAAACGCACCCGAGTCCTATCTATCGACCTTGCAGGTACCTACCAATAATAACCATCAAACACAATTAACTATTCTTTCTATTTATATTGTGCATGAAAACTTTTAGATAATAATTATAATTACCCAGTCCGCGATCATGGTGCTTGTAACAGCATCGAAATATCGGACGTGCGAAAATAAAATCGAAAATCGTGGTAAGAATCCCGTAAATACATTAAATCACAATAATTATATTGTTTTCATAAGGCTTTTATAACATTGACTTTACTAATATCACTCAAACATAAAATAACTTTTTTTAAATTATGCACATCAAAATTGTTTGTAAAGGCACGGCCGCACAGCTCCGCTGCTAACTTCCAAATGGCATAATGAAAGTACAACGTACGTAGCGGGTCAGCTCCGGCGATACTAGAATTACAAACAACCGCTTTGCACGGAGGCAAGTTTCGACTCATGAATTTGCTGTTTGAAACGGCGCTATATTACTTCTCTTTCAGTCTCAAGCTCGCCGGCAGCCGCCATCTTGACTCACACAAACTACGCGTTTTCGCCATTTTGTAATCAAACGTCACCGCATGCACATCGCAGCGAATTTTTGTCGTTATGAAGATTAACAGTGAATGTAAAGTTAAAGTGAAGTGAAAAGTAATGTTCTGTACAGTGTGGTGATTATTTAAAATGGTAACAATGAACGAAAATGAACCTGATAATGAGAATAAAAACGAAAATCTGATGACAAGGTATAAATCTAGATATAACTTTATTAAAATTTTGTTCTAAGAGCGTGATAAACAATGAGCTACATATAAGATATAACAAGGATTATTTTTCTCAATTTATTTATTTTCATTTAAATTGCTTCAAATCAAACGATTGACTTATTTACGTCACGCGGAGCGAAGAGAGAAGACGTGTCATTTCGAGCTACGTTTATAAACAAATAGATTAGTACTTCTTCAATTATTTTCAACAGAGAAATGTGATTACGTCGTTTTCAAAACGAAATATTTGTGTTAAATTTCATATTAATCTAAATGAATAAACCTTAAGAATTCATATTGATAAGTTCCATATTATGATAACAAGCATTGATATAATCAATACCGATTTAATAACTAAATAATGTTCAGCGATCATTCCCACCTTTCACTTTAGCATTTTGTTACGACGACGACCATTGATAATAATAATGCGCGAAGTGAAATCTCGCGGCCTGCTTGCCGGCGGCTGTGGCCTCGACGTGTGACGGGCCGATATGATGCGTTGTCCGCCATTTTGTTTAGCTGCTTTAGCGGGGGAACTCGAAATTAAAAGGCGCGAATGTAGGGTTCCTCGGTCACACACAAAAACGTTAAGCCGTACCTATTATTATTTTATTTGAATTAAACAAAGCATAATGTACTTAGATGTTTAGTGTAAGTAGATTTATTTTTAAATTATCTACCTGTAGGCTTTTAGTTAATAAATTTTATTAAATGCTTTTATTAACTGGGTAGGTAGGTGCATGCAATGAACGAAAATCCATATTGAAAAGGCTTAGGTAAAGTACTACGCGGGTATATAATTTGATCAATACTCATTACCTACCTAATGAAAACGTATATTTTAGCTTTAAAGCTCAAACCTATAAAAAAAAAAAAAAAATACCTAATAATTAGGCATATTAAATAAGGTAAATCCTACCTTCGTACCCTTCAATGAATAATAATAATAAATAATAATTTATTTATTATTATTAATTATTTATTATTTAGGTATTATTTATTAAGTACTTCAATGAATCTTTAAGGTAAAGTAAGATTAATCAATTACCAAATAAAAAGGGTTCGTGAAGACAGAAGTACTTACTTAAGTACCTACCTACCTATTTACTAAAAAAAATTACTGAACTTAACTAAAAATCTCGATTCGCGCGCGCTTGCTCGCGCTTGGCAGGCAATGACCTCTACTGCCTCTACTTCGCAGCAAATTTGATAGACCAGTTTTACATTTAAATGTCCATTTGACTTGTGTCTATTTTTCAAAAATGGGCTTTATTATTAATACCTATCCTTAAAATACAAAACTAATATTTTTATAGTTTAGTCCTGGCTCGAATACAACCATCCAGTCAGTAACGAACTATCATGCCTATCTCAAAGATTTGATAGCATGTCAAAAATATACATAAATAGCATATGTACCTACCTGTACATTAACATAATGCCTACTACGTAACCGTGATAAAGAGATAACACTTCAGAGGCGGCGGCGCGGCGGACACGGTTGCGTTATTTACAATTATTGCAAAATACATATTCTACTTAAATAACATTAAGTAATTAAATTCATTAATATCAATTGAAACTATGATTTTACATACATACAGATCTTAAATAACTTCACGCTTGTATCCCTTACGGCAGAATACCAGAGGTTAAAAAACCCTCTGACGTTTGACAAATTTTCGAGGTATTGGGTATAATGGTGGAGAGAAACTATTGCAGTGACAGAGGTCAGCCTATCGTCCGCAAAAACGCCAATAAAACCTCTGTCTCTGTTTTAAAGTGAAGCAGCTGGCACATTCTATGTTTTATTTTCGCTCCCAGTCCAGCATGGAAGTCCACCATTAATAATAATTGACACTATAAAGTATTAAAATCTCGTAAGTACCTATCTTTTAATCGGCTCCGATAACATAGAATATTACACTTCTTTTTCCGTGGAAAAGCCGGGATGACAACCCGTGTTTTTATTCAGCCTTTGCCATAGATACTCATCCATGCTTGAAATCGTTCGCTTTTAAAACTACATGTAACACAGTTATAAGCGCGAACAAAAATTAGGTATCTAACAAGACAAATATTAAAAAAAAAACTGTTTCTTGTATTTGACTAACTTTTATTGAATTGAAACAAGAAGAGAGTTACTCTCCATATTGAGAGTTACTTTTTTTTTTTTTTATTTATTTATTTATTTTAAGTCGCTTGAAACAGCACAGGTCATTAGCGACTACAATAGTTACAATGAAACTTAAAGTAGGTTGTACATATTAATTAATTTTAGAAACTTGATTGTCGCGGTATATCCATTTTGGTTTAAGCAATCTTTTATGTTATTTGGTACATCGCATAATTTTTTTTCTCTTGTATAAATTTGACATTCTTCAAAAATATGATGTACAGTAAGCTCCTCACCACATTTGCACTTGGATTTATCGTTTTTTTTTAATAAATGAATGTGGGTTATATTAGTATGCCCAATGCGAAGCCTAGTGATGACAGTTTGGTCTTTTCTAGATTTAAATAAAGTAGGGACATTATCAAAAATAGAATTTCTAACTTTGAACAATTTACTGCTATTGTTTTGCTTCCAAATAGTATCCCATAGTGTTTTGACTTTAAATTTAATGTTGAGAGTTACTTACTCTCCTTGTTTTGCTATAATTTTGGAAAAACTAATTTGGCCAACCTTACCAACCTATCATTATCGCTTTAAGATTTCTATATTTAAGCTAGAAAGATATTCTACGTATTTTTTAATTTCGCTTTCATGCTAGATGTGAAATTTCTTAATTTTCTTCGCTTCAGTTATAACATAACTATTTCTGTATGAGTTGGATATTGTTTTCTAAATAAATAAGTATTGGTTATCTTCTTATTGGAATAAAAATACCTGCTCTGACGGGATTCGTTCCCTTCAAACTACGAATTTGGTTTTCAGTTTTATAGCTGTATATCAGTATTACTTAAAGGGTGAGTAATAATTAGGTAGTACTTAATCGTACTTATGTTTGTTCTTCTTTCTATTTGGAATATACTCCCTGCGGAATAGAAAAGTTAATAGTTGTACATCGAGCTAGCGCTCTTAGCGATAGCTATCAACAGCTATAAACACCATATCAATGCCCATATGAAGGCGTTATATAAAAAGTTATTTAGATAGCTAGGTATAGAATGTAGTGATTGTATCCTTTTTGGGTAGGTATGCAGTAGATTAGTACTGTGCTTGAGAATACCTTCTGCCTATTGAATCGAAATATTTCTACTATGTAGAGTTATTATAAAGTAGGGGCCGATAGGTGTCACACAGGCGCGGTCGCAGGCTAAAATTTTGGGGGAGGTCACAACTGAATTTAGGGGAGGGGTCACAACGAAATTTTTAATCGCAAATATCTTTTTCTAGCTTCTTTTCTTCTAAAAGGTTCATCTTTTCATGATATTGGGGGGGGTCATGTCCCATGTGACCCCTCCCGGGACCGCGCCTGGTGTCACATTAAATCAATAATGACAGTTCGTAAGACTACATAAACCTATAAATATACCAAAGCCCTTGTATGGAGAGTATTTTTACATGCAGCGCCATCTGTCGATGAAGTATAAAACAAACATAAAGTTAGTTTATTTCTGTCCGCGCACGTTTGGATCTTATGCCCATACAAACCAGAATGATTGGCACCCATACAATCTTTATCACAGAAATAATCAAAATGTTGAAAAGTAAAATCGTTATCGCATTTTTGTTTGAGGACTGGGAGGTTAGTGTAGAATTACTAGAACCAATTGTTTGTAATAGATGAATGAGTGTTTCATGATAACATCGCCGGAATATGCATAATTGTTACTGGCAGAGTTTTTAAATTTCTTCGTGTTTATTAATTAACCTGTCAATTTTAAGAATGTACACAAATATTATTTTATTATTTGCAAGGTATTCTTGAAAATTTAATTAATTTATTAATACCATAATAAATATTTATAATAAAATAATCTTAATATCATGTTTATATCTTATCATGTATACCAGGCTTTCCTAACCTTTTTAATATCGTTACCCCTGTGACTTATAATGATATCAGATTTTACCCCCTACGGAGGTAGGTATATGTACAGGGTGACAAAGGCTTTCCGCCATATTTTATATATCTGCCGGCTACCAAGTGTACAGTTAGCTACACCACTGAAAATAAAGTTATGGTAATAATGAAATAATGTGATAACCAGCCTATAACATGCTTTTGTACAAAAATAAGTCGTTTCGCATGAAAAAGAACACCTGCCTACCATCAAGTAATACCTATCTTATAGAACATTTTTGAATAGGAGCTTTCTTAATACGTAATACTAGGTAATTAATAGGCTTTTTTGTAGGCTTTTTTTATACTTAAGATCAAGATTCAAAGGATAGATCGCGCAAGGTGATAGGTACCCAATATATTTAACAAAAAATACACATTATACATACACAGCTTACCTTAATAATAAGACGCATATATCTATGAATGTATAGGCCGACAAGGGTCTGGCGTGTGGCAAAAACAATAACTAACCGCGATCTTATAAAGTGTCACTTTATGACTTTTGCCGCCTCATATTTATTGTTGTACTTTAAATTAAAAAAAAATGTTAAAAAAGCACGAAAATATGTAAAATGTGGGCTTACTTATGGTGGTGGTAAAAGTGAAGAAGTTGTTTTAGGAAAGAAAAACAATATAAAGTCCCTATAAATCCATAAAAAGAGTAAACAAGAAAGTTTCCTCTGCAATGTTTACATATTGCCATAATTTGAAAGTTGTATTTTTAAAACGTAATGTTTTTTTCCTATGCCTAAATGAAACTACGATTCCAGGAGATGAGCCACTGTTTATGAAAAGTGAATTAAACTCAGCAGATATTTAAAGTGTATAATTTTATTCTGAAGAAAGAAATGGTAACGATGATTAAGAATAATAGAACATTTTATTGAAACGGCACTTGATGTAGTAGTCAATTATATTAATTATTGTAATTACCTAGGTAGTCAATTCTTGTAAATATTCGGACAGCTTCTAATATACAATTTACAATAGCATTAAAAAAAACACTAGGAAACACTATTTCTGTTGTTTCTTACGGGTTCTTTGTTTTGCATCTTAGTTTAGTTTAATTCAGCTAACTTTACAGATATTGCATTTACCGCCATATCAGTGCGATCATAACATGTTCAAAATGATCAGAGTTTCCATGAAACGAAAAGTATCAGAATTAAAACTTAGAAAGCAACCCTGTGAAATACCAAAAATGTTTGAAAATGCATTAAATGCCATACGAGCTAATGAAAGCGCAGTCATTGTTCACATGTAAAGAAAATACATGAAGGATTTCGCAAGAAAGACAGATATTTAGAAAAGCTAAGTAGTAATGACGAAGTTGACAAAATTAAAAATTGATATTTTTATCTCGCTATCTATTTATATTTATAGTATATTTGGGGACAGTAAAAGATTTTGATACCTTTAGGTATTTAATATTTATTAAAAGAATAACTTTTTTATTGTAAATAAATAACTTATATTTTCAAACATGTTCATGCATTTATGTTTTTCCCTGAGAATATGGTGATTTCACAGAATGGGAACCCTTATGTTAAAAACGTCAAGCGCCAAAAATGTCTTGTCGGACATGACGAAACAAATAAAATAAATTCAGTTAAATAGCTTGATTATTCATTTTTAAGATTTGTACAAACATATTTACAGAATAATTCTGATAAAACGAATAATAAATTTTAGTTTATGTTTTCGGGCCCTCCTATTCTGGACAAAAAAGCATGTAATTATATAGAATGGTAGGAATGGTAGCCGTCATTGGCGGGGTCTCTTTTAGGTAATCTGAGTGATCTCAAACTACCACATCCTCGAATTTCAAAAGTGACCCACCAGTCACCCTGTAGATGAGGTGTCTTAGAAATACCGTCTCTTAGGGCGTGGATACATCTCTACGGTATCCGCACCGTTCCATCCACGGCGTCGCGTCCTGCACGGCGCACCGCTCAGCGCTTCATATTTGCTCTTAAAATTATCGCCATCATGGTTCATTATAGTAAAGCATTGATTTGCACCGTACGGCACTGCGCCGCACCGTCTCACGGATACTTTTCAATAATGAACCAAGATGGAGATAATATTAAGAGCAAATATGAAACGCTGAGCGGTGCGCCGTGCACGAGGCCTCGCTGTGCTACGGCACGGGGCGTGCCGCATGCCCTGAAACGGCACCGCGGCACAGAATAGATAATAGTACTAGCGTACAGAAGTTGCACTACTTTGATGTTGAAGAAAGCCGACATTTTAAATACCTAAACTTGGCGCGCCCGTCCGCGCGCGATTTAAAATGTGCCTTGACGCCGCGCGTAAGCGTACGTTATTCTTCGTCCCGCTGCTTAATGGTGAATCGGTAGGGTTGCCACAAGTACTAAAAATAAAATACCTACTTAATTTTATTTGTATTTTCTTGTAATATGAATGTAAATGTAATTAAACTAATATACATTACAATTGCTTAACTTTAATATAATGCTTCATATATTTTTTCATTATGATTATTAAATTTTTTAGCAGCATAAATGCGAAATTTAACAAATAGTTTAAAAATAAACCCTGATGTGAAGCATGGACATGGAGTTTGAGCATAACATTCTCAATTTTTTATATATATATAAAAATCCATTTCTTTGACGACCGGCTGGTGTAGCGGTAACATACATTGCCTTCTATGCCAGAGGTCCTGGGTTCGAATCCCGGCGGCGGCGGATATCGGTGTGATGAACACAGATATTAGTCGTCAAGTCATGGATGTTTATATGTTTATTTAAGTTTATTCTAATAAAAAAATATGTATTTATTCAATATGTATGTTTATATATTTCTTAAGTATATCAGTTATCTAGTATCCATAACACAAGTTCTTTAAGATACTTAATTTGGGCTAGATAATGTTGTGTGAGTGTCAGAAATATTTATTATTTATTTATTATTCTTTGATAAAATTTGTAAAGGTTTCAGGTGGGAGTTTTAGGCCTCCATAAAAAGACGATTTATTATTGAAAGCTTTAAAATGCGTAAACATGTTCGTATCTCTTAGATGTGGGGTATTTTTTACATAGGTATCAAATTCGGATCAATGATGCTTTTCTGAATTCACTAATATTAGCAATAAATCAGCAGCACAAATCAATCAGTCAGTTCATAAACACGTATTATTCTTATGACGGTACGAGTAGGTTAAGCAGGTACCTACGCGACGCGAGCGACCTGTCGAAAGAGCGCGAAAACATACGTACGCACGCCAGGAGCGTGACAGCCATACTGCGTTTGCACACTCAGTGTGAGCGAAGCGGTAGGCAATTATCTTATACCTACACACGAAGTAACAGAGCCCTGACCGCGGCGCGCGCCGTTACCGTGTCACGGCGGCGGCTATAGAAGGATCCACGCCCACAGTGACATTTACGAGAAATTATTTGTATTTGATTTTAGAAAAAAATCACCATTGCTACACATTCAGCCAGGGTAGAATTTTTAAGCTTTTGTAAGATTCTCAAGTAGATGTTAGAGACTTTTAAAATGAATTACTTTCGAACCCTGAGGTTTTTCATGAAAAAAGTCACTGCAAAACTAAATTAACCTAAAGTAGCAAATTATTCGAAAAAATCCTCATTTTTACATTCAGAAAAGGTACAACATTTACATGGTTTTATGAGTACCTACTTGTAAAAAAAATGATCGTAAACCTAAACAAAATTTGAAACCCGTTTGCTGATACGTACAACGAAATACGTTTTTTTTAATGTCTACAAATTTTAAAACTGTCTCCCTCCAATTCGTATACTTACGCCTTGCACATTACATCTTCTAATAAAATAATTCTTAAGTCTTTTAAACTCAGCTGCGATATTTCTTGAGCCGCTGTTAATTCCGCTTTACAGTTCTATTGCACTCTATGTTGGTTTGGCATAATATATACTGTTTAAGAGAGCCCCACTAAAAAATCCAAGGTATTTAAGCCACCAAGATGACCACAAGTTCGGCCCAAATCGCCCAATTCACCTTCTTGGAGGCCTACTATTAAAGTTCGTCCTAACGTCCCGAGCGTACCTGCACTGCCAATGGGGAGTTTTCTGACAGCTCATAAAAATTAGTTCAAGAAACCTCTATAGATGGCACTTTTAAAAAGCCGAAGGCGTTAAGTCTGTAAACTATAATGTAGGTAAGTGGTATCTACCATCTATGGTTATTTATACGTTCAATTTCTGATACAGACGTCAATTAATTTATTTTACTTTTAAAAACGCAGTGTGGAATAAATTCTTCGCCTTCGCCTTTTGTAAAGCGCCATCTGTCGAAGCCTTTTGTACCAATTTTGTACAGTTTTGTTTTTTTAATGAGCTGTCAGAAAACTCCCCATTGATGTTATAAAAATTGCAATCAAGTTTAGCTATTTAATACCGGAGGCAGCTCTACTGGTCGTATTACACACCATAAGTTTATTTTAAACATGTGTTGTGACCGATCTCTCTCGTCTCGTAAAGATTCTCTATCTGCCAGCTATGAATGTTATGAAGGTTCAGATACCCACCCTTCTACATTGCGACACGTCACTCCAATCAATCAATATATATAAAACTGTTCCGTTACTGACTGAATGACTGACAGACAACGTACAGCCGTAACTACTGGGCACAGAGAGCTGTTTGGAACATACATTCTTTAAAGAATGTAGGGGTGCACTAAGGAAGGAATTCCGGAAATTCCCACGAAAACGGGAAATATAGGACTTTTTAGTTTGTATGAAAAATCTTATTACTTGAGTGCACCGATGTGAAACTTGGTGTAAAGGTTTTTCAATATGTGTCTGATTGTGTTATGAAAGGAATTCCCGAAATTCCCACGGGAACGGGAAATATATGCTGTTTTAGTTTGTATGAAAAAATCCCATCCCTTGAGTGCACGGATGTGATACTTGATATAAAGGTTCCTCAATAAGTGTCTGTTTGTATTATGGAAGGAATTCCTGAAATTCCCAAGGGAAGGGGTTGGACTTTTTAGTTTGTATGAAAAATCTTATTCCTTGAGTGTACGGATGTGATACTTGGCATGAAGGTTCTTCAAAGAGTGACTGGTTGTGCTACGAAAAACATTCCCAAAATTCCCACGGGCACGGGAAATATATGGTTTTTAGTTTGTATGAAAAAAAACTTATTCCTTGAGTGCATAGGTGTGATACTTGGTATAAAGGTTCTTTCAGTGGGTGTCTGGTTGTATAGTTTCTGAAATTTCCACGAGAAGGGTAGTTAAGAGCATACGAAGTTGCGGGATAAAGCTAGTACTCTATAAGACTTTATTAAAAAAGTTGGGATTTCTCTGTTTTTTTTTTCAACATTATATTCATCGTTACCCCCGTACCTAATATTGTTGTATTCGCAATATAATTATAATACAACAATTAATGTTTTTTTTTATCTACAAGGTGTTTCTGTTGATTTCCCTTAACTCTAGGGTACAAATGGTACCATGTAATAGAATCAAATAACATGTGAATATTTTTTTTCATTTTTTTTGTTTTTATTTTTAATACAAAATAATTCAATTAAGTCAAAACATCTTATGTAAAACAACTTTATGCGAAGTATGACAACGTGACATTTATTTTATTTTTATTTATTTACAATTGTTCGGAAAACTTACAGCTAGAAATATTACATATAGAAAATATAGGAAAAACAAAGCCAATTACAAGTTTTCACATATAGGTGACATTATAGAAAAATAAAAATAACTATCACAAAACAAAGAAGGTGCATTCATTAAAACAATACAAAAAAAAAAAACAATAAGAAAAAAAAAACAACAAACATTATACATTAGTAAAGAATGATTTAGAGATGGCCGCTTTAATACTTGGTATATACTGTTATAGAACAAGTCAAAATCGTTTAGTTCACGGTTTAGTTCGTTCACGAGCCTACAGGACCGAGTAATAAAGGAGTTCTGTCTGTAATTGGTACTTGCGCTTGGTACATGAAGAAGAGTTGGATTTCTATACCGTTTAGTGTGGGTGCAAATACCAATCTCATTCAAAAGCTCTGATACGTCCAGTCTGTTATTAACAATTTTAATGACATTTGCTACATCCGCTATCTCCCTGCGTATACCAAGAGGTAATATGTGATGCCGTCTACAACGAGAATAGTAGTCTTTGTCCATCTTTTTACATTTAAATTGTAAGACTTTTAAAAGTGTGCATAGTCATGAAAAATTTTTCATGACTATGCACAAGCACAGTTCTCGACACTTTGCGTTGTACACTTTATGCAACGTTCCTCGACGTTTAAAATGTTTTTGTTGTTTATTGTATGGCTTCATTGACATACTTCTATTGAATGAATGTTAAAGAGATTTTACAATTGTGATAATTTATGAACTCATTATGTTAAGATTGATGATATCTTAGAAAGTAACTTTACATGATCACGAGCACGACAGTACCGTCGTGGACATGGCGCTTGCAACAGTGCCGAAATATCGTATAATATAATAAATATCGAATATACCTCAAAATAAATAACAAACATGGTAGGTAAATATCCCGTTTCTAAAGTAAATTTGAATTTTTAAAGACCAAGACTGTCTTAAAATATCTATGAGTTCAATTTAATTCTTTGGACAAAATGACAACCAGCCGTCTCGATACTTAGCGACTAGCTATCACCAGGCCTGGCTCACTCCGCGCGGTACATCCGTTATTTACCTACAGCGAAGCGCTCCGCCGGAGGATTTCGAATGGGTCGTGTGTCACGCGCGCGCCCGTCGGGACGTTGTAGATACCTACCTACCTAATAGCACTCACAGTAATTCTATGATCGAGGTCGCAAATAGTATTTAAAAATGGACATAAAAAGAAACAAATATTCAATTAGATTATGTTTAGATTTGATTATGTGCTAAATTGAACATAGGTTGTATTACTAATTATTCGTCGTAACTTTTTTTCATTTTGTACTTTAGGTAAGTTGAAACAATATTTTTTACAAAGGTAGAATAACAGTAATACCTACATCGGTAGATACTTAATTATAAATAAGGAGATTAATTAATGTTCACTAGGCAGCAACCCTAACAGCGTAAGAAAAGATAAGAGGCATGCGATAGAAAGAGACAGAACTTCTAGGTATATAAATTTGCAGGTACGTAATGCTGTGCGAGCTGAATTCCACCGTATCGCGTCGTAGCAAGACTCAAGACTCGAATTTATTTAGATCTTCTTGCGGAGTAATTCTTCTGTACCAACGGTACTCTTACTTATTCTGTTCTATTACTGCCAGTTAGTTAGGCCAAACTTTGAAAAACTTTGAAAAACTTTGAATGCCTATAAAATCAAAACTACTAGGTATTTTTGACTACAACAAAAACTAGTGTATTTGTTTACATACAGGCTTTACTGAGACAAAATTTCAAGCGATTTGGCATACCTAGTAACATTCTTCGAAAGTAGGTTAGGTTTAGGTAAAATCAATACAATAAGCTGACCCCTCACGGTGAAAACTTAATTTACGTTCTTGTGAGCGCGCCGTCTATAATACCTATGTAGTTCATGCAACAACTTGATACATTGGTGTAATGGAACTAGAGATGGGTTTATGCCCTGGCGTTTTTGGCGCATTGAGTAAATGCCTGATAAATGCCCGTAAATGCCGAGTAAATGTCTTTTGTCTGGGCATAAACTTAAACAGATTTTTTTTATTTATTTATTATCGTATCTTATATCTAAGTATTTAAAAAAAAATCATTAAAAACATATTTTATTTTAACTAATATACTGCAATAAACCTTAACATTTTACCAAAATCGATTGGTTAAAATTATAACTTGGTTTGAAAGAACAACGGGGGTAGCTGGAGTTTACTGTTGAAGCGGGAGGTGAGTAACACTGTGATTATTTAATGACTGATTATTTGATTAAGTTTTGATTTAAAAAATACTTAAAGTTTCATTTTTATTCAAGTAATTTTTACAAAATTAAGTTGTTTGTTTTTGTGCCTAGTGATCGGGCATTTATTTGGACGTAAACTCATTTATGCCCAATATGCCTAGTTTATGCCCATTGTGTCCATATTTGTTTATGCCCCCGACCCATCACTATGGAACCAGTAATGTAATATCCAGCGGTCGATGCCTGCGCTCGGCTCGCTGCATTTGGACGTGTATAGGGATTGCAATCCGGAAAAACGGATCCGGTAATCCGGCGGATCCGTCATCATTTAATGGTTACCGGATCCGGTACCAATATACCGGATCCGAAGACCGGATCCGGTGCTATTAGTTTGTGGGAAAATAATATAGCTGTTGCATGAGTAGGTACTTTAAATGCGTTGTGGGTAGTGTTCATGCGTACGAGTCGTTCGTCGGCTATATTTGCAGCTCTATTAGAAGTCGTTTAGCTGATGACACAATTAACAATATTTGTTTTCTACGATCTTATTTGAAAATCAATATTGATTTTATTTTAATACTTATATTTTTTACAAATATTACTTAAAATAATTATTTATCGTAAGTTGATTAAACTAAAGAGTTCTAAACTCATTATTGTGATAATTTTTGCCATTCATTCGTTCGACAGATTCATCAAATCATGATGGTATCTGTCATAATCATGAATACCTACAAGACTTCTTTGTTAGTATTCTCAAATACTTTAATAATGATTTTGATCTCATTTTAGTTAGTCACGTAAGGTTAATTGTATCCGTTAGATATTATAGTTACTTGATAATTAATATTGTTACTTATAAATTGATCTATCTGTGAAAGTGAAATCTAGAAAGACTGAGCTACTCGTTACGTCGTAAAATTGTTACTAGTTACCTACACTACAAAATTTTAATTGTTTTCTTGTTGTCTATTTGTTTCATTATTGGTTAGGAAAAAAAGTCGATTTTATATATTTGTGATTTATTTTTTATAAACTACCTACATATAAGTACAGTGACATTTGATTAACTCACTTATTTTGTACTAAAAAGCGAAAATCATCTTGATTTAATCAATCCGGTCGGATCCGGCCGGATTGATGGGAATCCGGTCGTATCCGGCCGGACTGAAAATGACGCCGGATTGCAATCCCTAGACGTGTATTGCGCACGAACTGAGCATTCCATTGCGGGCATCCTGAGTAAGATTTTTTCCGTATTTCGTCGCGATCACGGTCCGTCGCCGCACACGTTCTTTTCAACCGACTTCCAAAAGGAAGAGGTTATCAAATCGTGTGTATGATTGTTACTTGATTAATTGGTCAATTATGAATCGATTTGTATGATTCTTGTTTCATTCGATAGATCACAATAAGTCAGAGGTGGCCCATTGAAATTTAATGGAAATCGATTCAGTACCTACTTAAAAAAAATATGTAGATATGAAAGCGGAGGATATATTCCTACGTAGGTGACATTTCTCTTCAGCCAAAGTTTTGACAAGGATTTAAATATGTTAGTGAAGTTGGTTTTTTAATGCTCTGCATTTTATAATACCTCTCTCCGCGACACTTCACAAAATTAATAGATCACACGAGATATAGAGTCTGAAGACCTCATTCGTGCTCTAATTTTTATCAGAGCTATTAGCAAGTTAAGAATTATTTAACTTGCTGAAAAGTTTCGGTGTCTGGTTAGGTAAATTAAAAATAAATAAATAATTCCAACATTCACACCACATTATCTGGGCCAAATAAATTTTGTTTAAGAACTTACGCTTTGGATACTAGATAGACAATGTTTATTCACGTACGGAGTCATGAGCAAAAAGCTAATCGTTGTGCTCATAAAAAAAAAACTCCGAAGACCGCGACGTTGGTGGCGCACAGAAATGATAAAAGGAGAGAAGGCTTACAGTTGAGAAAACAAAAACTTTAAATGTTCTAATTGTTTACATTTTCACGATACAAATTAATTCTTAAATTATCTCCTAGACGAGTACAATGACTTACATGATTCTAATGAATAAATTAGTTTTATACCCAGAGCTTTCATTTGACATCAAAATCGTTACGATAACTTAGCAAAAAAAATCACATTTGCAAGTTGCTCTCGTAATTATCCATAATCCGAGTCCCTTTGATGTTGTCTAAAAAACCGACAATTCACGGATTGCGTCCAGCAGGCTACGAGCGTCACGCACACAGGAGCAAGTCTCACTCACACAGGGGCAATTCTTGCTCGAAAATAAAAATAATGTATAAAAAATAAAAGCAGTGTGGCCGTCGCGTCTTTCCATTCTATACAACGCCAGAACGCAGTCATAGGAAGCTGCTCGCGTATATATTGTAATGCTATTTTAAAATCTGCTATTACAATGTATACACGAATTTTGCGTACTGATCGTGTATAGTTTGTATCGTGGATGCTCGCGTCTTTCCATTCTATACAACGCCAGAACGCAGCCATAGGAAACTGCTCGCGTATATATTGTAATGCTATTTTAAAATCTGTTATTACAATGTATACCTACACGAATTTTGCGTACTGATCGTGTATAGTTTGTATCGTGGATGCTCACGTCTTCGACTATACTACACCACTTACACTTGACAAGAGTGTTAAAAGTTAAGGTTTTTTTGTTTCAGTAATATATGGAATTATTTTTAAACTTTATTAGATAGGATTAAATACATAACAATCGAACCGGAAGACGGAGTCGGTCGGTTAGGTGCAGGAGCGGTTGCAGACCGAAATTTTGGGGGGGGTCACATCTGAATTTTGGGGGGGGTCACAACAATTTTTTTTAATCAGAAGTATCTTTTTTAGCTAATTTTTTATAAGATGTTCATCTTTTCATGATTTTGGGGGGGGTCATGTCCCCTGTGACCCCCCCCCTGGGACCGCGCCTGGTTAGGTGCGACGAGCGCAGCGAGGAGGAGCATGTTAGGTTGCATATAGTTATATACGTGCGCGAGCCGAGCGAGCGGTGCCGCGGCAGCGGCCGGCGAACCGCCATAAACCTGGTCAGCAATCCGACATGCTTATCAGAAAATACTAAGATAACTACATACCACGAGTACTATGCTGTAATACAAAATTACTAATAGTAAGGTAAGGTTAGGTTAAGATTAGTCCGTATGGGTACTGGCGCTGTAAATTTAGGAACAAGATATACTTCTATGTTACTACGAAGTGTACGCGAATATTTGCGTACTGCTCGTGTATGGATTGTAAGAACTTAACAAAACAGTTATTTCCAATATATACGCGAGCAGTTTCCTATGGCTGCGTTCTAGGCTTCTAGCCCTGTACAGAATGGAAAGACGCGTGGCCGTCATGAGATTTGAACCCAGGACTTTTTAGGATTTTTATATAAGTATTTTTTAAATACTGTAGCTGTAGTGTTTGCATTTAATAAATGCTCAATTATTCTTTTCAGTTTTTTTCAGCTATACAAGATTATCGTTCTCTTTGCCTTACAGTACCTAATCATCGATTTTTGTGATTTTCATTGCTCATTCATAACATACTACTATAATGCCGCTTTTATCGAAATTGAAGAAAGATACAATAATTGCGCTTTGGAAAGACAGCCATAGCATAAAAAATATAGCTAGAGAATTGGGTATCGCAGTAAGTAAAAATTATACTTAATTTGTTAATTGTGAAAAGTAATACATACTTTATTGGTTTTGGTATCGATTCATACGCGATGTCTTTTACAGCAAAACACGGTTCGCTTGTGGATCAGGCGATACCAACGTACTGGTGACTTAAACTGCTTCCGTCCCGGACGTAGTAGACCAACAGCCTACACAGATGCATCAGAACGGCATTGTGAAGTTGTTAGAGTTCATACAGAAGAACCATTCAATACAACTGCAGAGACATGCGGCATTTCCATAAGCACTGTTAGAAGTCATTTGGTTGCCGCCAAATTGTCCGAAGCGCATCAGCAAGCCAGAATAAGGTTTGCACAAAATTAGTTAAACTTTGGTTGTGAAAATGACATTGTGATATTTTCTGATGAAAAAAGTTTTAAAACTGATAAAGACGGTTTAAAAGTCAGTCAGTCAGTGCTAAAATACGACTTTTTGACCTTCATATCTTCATAACCGTTTGAGCTAGCTTAATGAAAAGGCATGTGAATGTACTTATGGATGTAATTAAACACACATGATTTTGTAGTTTTATGTGTTTACGTTGAAGAGGTTTTGAGTTATAGAAGGGTCAAAAGTGACACCAAAAGTTCGTGTAATCACTCGACGCTGCTGCAGTGCGATCACACAACTTTATCGAATCGTATATTGACGAATGTTTACGAATGCTCGTATAGTATGGAGTCGGTTGCAAGTTTTGAGTAACATTGCAATTTTTTATTTTACAGATATTTATGAGTACAACATGTTTACAAACATTCAAAATTAACAAGGCACACATTTATTTAAGCCGGCCGTGCGTTAACGAATGTTTGTATAGTATGGAGTCGGTTTTTAAGAAAAAATTGAAATCTATCCATTGCCGCACGGCCGGCTTAAATAAATGTGTGCCTTGTTAATTTTGAATGTTTGTTAACATGTTGAACTCATAAATATCCGTAAAATAAAAAATTACAATGTTACTCAAAACTTGCAACCGGTTCCATACTATACGAGCATTCGTAAACATTCGTTATCTTACGATTCGATAAAGTTCTGTGCTCGCACTGCAGGTTAGTTAGTTCCTTTGTTTGAACTTAGCTTGACACGCTGCAGCGTGTGTAGATGAGCTTTTCAGCTTATTATTATACAGGGCTATTTTTGGTCACTGGCCAATTTTATATACCTATCATTTATAGGATCGATATTTGCAAAAAAAAAAAACTGGTATGTATTTTTTTAACAAGAAATTACTATATTCGCTAACATATTAAGCAACTCTATACAAGTAATAACAGATACGGGAAAAATAACAATAAATTATTGGGCCTATCGTCAACTTTTGGGACACCCTGTATTATGAATGAGCACCATTGAAATAAAGACGACTACGCGCTACTACATAACACCTTGTGGTACTACGTCGTAGTATTATCAATAAAATGCAGCGTCGCGAAGTGTTATAAAAAAATTGTGGTGCCATATCTTTATTTTTTTCTACATAGCGATACTAAAATAAATATGCAGGTAGGTACGTTTATATTGTATCAAAGAAAATAAAATTTAAATTTGTCCGGTGACTAAAAAATTGCCTTGTAATGGTTTGTAAGTTTTTAGGTTTTAAAGATTATTAAGAATGCTGTACCTACAGTCAGCATCAAATGTTGATGAACATGTATACAACGTGTAACAAAATGGAGAGATAAAACTTAAGGGTTAGCTTCTATACCATACTTAGAATATACAGTAAAAGAATTAGCATGATCAATGCCGGTACAAACTTTCATACAACGCACCGGCTGAACTTTGTAGTATCTGTATGAGTTACCCATCACTTTATTTTTACGCCATCTGTTATCGAATAGATTTCATCAAAAGCCAACAGCTGTTTTTAGGGTTGACACTTAGATATTTTGATCTAAACTTTGAACTTGTTTTTCGGCCGAACCGCAAGGATAACAAATTTATGTTACTGTTACTTATAAACTACATCACCAAACATAAAATCACCTTAAGTATTATCTCTTCATTATGTTACACGTTGTAGTTGTAATAATAAAACATAGAAGTTTGTCAATATTAGTCGTTATTTAGGCACAATATGGTGAAAAGCTACCTACTTTGAAAATTTTAATGTGTTCATCAACTTTTGAAGCTGACCGTACCTATATGCCTGTTAGTGATATTTGTAACTAGATTTTTTTATTGCATAACTTAATTGATTAATAAAAATAAATAAGGTAGTGTCGCCTAAGAAGGCGCGGCTCCTAAGAAGGCCCACTTAAAAAAAAATACAGCTATGAGTATCCGAAACATTGGAAATTTCGCGGGCTTATGCTAACCCGGGCGCCAGACTTAGCTTCAAAGATTTGCACAACATATTTACACATATTTACGTAACCTGCCAGACTTGCTTCGCAACACTTTTCTCCACAGTATGCTAGTAGATAACAAACAAGATGGACAACGATTTTGTGTAGACTCAGTTAGCCTGTATTATTTGTGTGCATGTAATTATATATATATATATTTTTTTTTTTTTTCGAGTTCCATGTACATAGTTGCCCCTGTAACAACTCTACAAATTCCAGAACGCACTCGCTGCCCCAGTCCATTATATCGCCGCATGCAGTGTAACATGCACACAACCGTCCCGCTCAACAACGCCCTTTGAAGCTAAGTCTGGCGCCCGGGTTATACAATAGTGCAAGTGTGTTTGATTACCGGCGCGTCGCCATTTTTAAGACAATAATGATATTTTGCTTGGTCTATCAAGACGATACATGTTTTATAAACTCCACTATCTAAATCCTTTTGAAAATAAAAGAATTAAAAGCAAATTTTCTTTGTTCTACACTTTGAACATCTTATTTAATATATTTATTAGCGAATAATAGATGGCTGTTATTATTTCATTTCTTTTTTATATTTTTACGAAATATACTTAACCGGGGTTCCTATCTGGGGCCGTTCTATAAAACCCTATGAATGACCATAGGTACAACAAAAATATTTTAGAAAAAAGAACTGAGTTAGGTATTTACATTTTCGATAAGTTACGTTCAAAGTTAGTTTCTAAGTTAAATTAAATTTTATTAAGTAAATAGTTTGTTTTTATTTTATTGTTTTTATTTGATAGACTTAAGATGGTCCACATACAATTTTTTGTTTAATTTGTTACCCTTTATGAATAATGTTATGAGAAGGCTGTGATTTTATTTTGATATTATATAAGTTTTTAATTAAAGCGTTTAAAATGCGTATATTTTCATTAATATTTTTCGGGCCATCTTCGGTGCACAGGTTCCCATGATGGCCCAATACCAAGTTTCTAAAAAGTGTTTACATTTGTGTGATAATGCCAAAACCAGTACTACTTACTTGTTTAGAATTCTTGTTTCTCAAATAAATATATAACAACTTCCATTATGTATTTTATTTACTCAACTCAATCGTTAGATTTTACAAGGTTTTGAAATTAAGTGGGCCTTCCTTGGCGCCTGTACTATATTTTATTTTGCATGTTATGCTAAAATATAACTTTATAGACAAAAATACCAAATAAAATCGATTCCGGCTGGGACTTGAACCCAGATATCAGGCAATCGTAAAGTGCCCGCTAAGAGTGCGGGATACATACAATGCCGGAAATAAATAAGAGAAAACATAACATCTTCCATGCTGGACTGGGAGCGAAAGAAAAACATAGAATGTACCAGCTGCTTCTCTTGTGCGAGGTTTTATTGGCGTTTTTGTGGGCGATATGCTGCTCCCCTGTCACTCCAATAATCTCTATCCATCATAATAATACCTCCAAAGTCAAACGAGAAATATCAGATGATATTGTCTTAAGTTTTCACGATTCATAATTTAAATAAAACTACTTTTTGTCTTTGCAGACCCCGTGGTCACGAGCGGGACACCGAAACGTCGAGTTAAAATGTAAAATATAAATTATACGCGATTAATCAGGTTAAAAAGTAGTTTTAGAGAAATCAGATGGTCTTATAACCTCTGGTGTTCTGCGTACCCCATTAGGGATACAGGCGTGAAGTTATGTATGTATAACATCTTAAATAAAATTATTTACAGCGATAACAGCAAGGGGACAGCAGCAGAAAGGGACAGAACAGCAGACGCCAGAAAGGGGATCTCCCAGGAATTGGACAAGTTCAAGCGGCGCATGATTAGATCTGTCGCTCGTCTCGTGCACATAGAGAAAAAGGAAGACGAGGAAGTATGGGAGGAGCTGAAGAAAGAGACTGGCTCGCAATGCAAGGTTCTATGGTGAGGAGTATAAAATTAAAATCTTCTTATAAAAGGTGCGCCGCTTGATTTCCCATAACTCTAGGGTATTAATTTGAATCATTTTTCATTTAATTTTTAATTTTTCATACAAAATAATTCAATTGAGTCAAAACATCTTATTTAAAAACACCTTTATGCGAAGTATGACAACGTGGCATTTTCTATCCCTTTTTATCGCTTTGCACAGGTACAGTTCGCAACGTTTTGCGTTGTAAATTGTATGCAACGTTCTTCAGCGTTTAAAATGTTTTTGTATGGCTGCAGTGACATGCGTCTATTGAATGAATGTATAAGAGATTTTATTGGGTTGGGGAAAAAGTTTCTTCGCATTTTTTAAGAAAATTCAAAACATTTTTCAATATACTTTATTGACATTTAACTAAAGTGTGTATGTACCATTTTGTTCGATAACCTTTTGCCATCTTGTAGGTAGGGACATGATCCCATTGCTATAAAAATTTTGGGACCTCTCATCAAAATACCGCGACAAGTGGATTTGGCAGTCCTCTCGTGATGTTAACCTAACACTGCCTAAAGAATTCTGAAGAGACCGAAACAGGTGGAAATCTGAAGGTGCAAGGTCAGGACTATACGGCGGATGCATTAACACCTCCCAGCCAAACTCTCTTAATTTTTGCTGGGTGGCTATAGATGTGTGAGGTCTTGACCACACCCCTTCTGTTGATCAATTCCGGCCGCTTTCTCTCAACTTCTTGTTTTAATTTCATAATTTGTTCGCAGTAGAGTTCAGAATCGATAGTCCTGCCTGGTGGTAACAGCTCATAATGAATAATGCCCTTCCAATCCCACCACACACACAACATCACTGTGAAGCCTGACCGGCCTTTGACCTCGACCTTTTTCGCACGTTCTTGTCGTACGTGATCCACTTTTCATCACCAGTTATCAGCTTTTTCAAAAATGATTCGGTTTCGTTATGTCGTAATAAAGAATCACAAATGAGTATACGGTTCATTAGGTTTCTTTCAGTGAGCTCGTGAGGTACCCAAATATCGAGCTTTTTTGTGTACCCAGCTTTTTTCAAATGCGCCAAAACTGTTTTGTGGTCAATTCCCAGTTCTTCAGCTACGTCGTAACTACTGATATGTCGATCTTGCTCCACTTTTTCAAAAATGGCATCCATTTTATCCGTAATAGGGCGACCAGAGCGAGGTGCATCTTTGACATCAAAATTTCCGGATTGAAAATGCTTAAACCAAATTTGTGCAACTCTCACAGACACTGCACTAGGTCCATGAACATCGTAAATTTTTTTCGCGGCTTGCGTTGCATTTTTACATTTTTTGTAGTAAAATTTTAAAATGTATCGAATTTCTTCATTAGATTCACTCATCTTGACAGTACAAAAAACAGATGAAAATCACACATTTTCCTAATTTGAATTTGGAATTATGTTCTTTAAAATTTTAACTTTCAATGATACTAAAACCAGCCAGATACAAATACTATAGCCAAAGAGATTTTATAACAATTTCATACATACTATAATGCGAAAAGACTTTTTCCCCAACCTATTACAAGGGTGATAATTTAATATAATATAATGAGATTAAGATTGATGATATCTTGGACTTTTGAACCACATATTCTTCGGCAAAAAGTATTATGTTTTAACTAGGAACAAAACCTCAAAGTTATGAGATATCAAAAAGAACAACTTGTATCTAGTATTAATGCGAAAGCTTTTTTTACCTACCCGCGGTAATTCTGTGTGAAACTGATATAAAATAATAAATTAAATCCCCAGTCATTTGCACCAACTACATGACCTAAATTAAGCAAAGCTATGGAATACCATATGGGGAATAAGGGAGACTTAGAATATAAATAAGTATACAGGGTGTCCAAAAAAGTACTTTGGAGAAAAATATCCTATAGGGCTAGTCTTCCCCATTCGACTACAAAAAACCGTCCTTTATTTGCACTTATACTTTTCCAAAAAAAATTCTTAACATTTCTAGGAAAGCGCGCGCGCGGCCTTTCGCCATTAAGCTGGCAGATATTTACATTGTTGTGATATTGAGTTCGCACGTGACAATCGAACTTTTAAAGGTTAAGTTGTACATAACTTTACATTTAGGTACATTAGAGGAACATTGAACTATTGAGTTGATTTAATTAATTACTGTTAAAAGTTTGATTCCAATTTTTATCTTTTATTTATTTTATCTATTGTTAATTTTTATTTATTACGTAAGTACTTTCCAGCTGAGCGTAAGGCGCGCGCGTTATCAGGACAGGTGAAAGGTCGCGCGCTTTCCTTGTAATGTTTAGAATATTTATGGAAGAAGTATAAGCGCAGATAAAAAACTTTTTTTTTAGTCAAATGGGGAGGACTTGCACTAAATAGGATATTTTTCTCCCAAGTTCTGTTTTGGATAACCTGTATACGTTATAAATAAATAAATAAACACTCAGACCCGGAAAATATTTCTTTCTTGCCCTGTTCGGAATTCGAACTCGCGAATTATACATCTTCACGATGCATTTGTGTGATTGTCTAAATTTTTTTTAAATTTAATATAATTTCTATCATAGGTATCGTATGCATGCGTTGACGGTGAAGAAACTCCAACGGCTACTCCTGGCGGATGACATGATTAACTGCATCCCGGCGGTGGCGCGGATGACCATGACTGACTGGCTGCTTTTTGATCTGGTGCTCGTGCACGATAAGATCGATGTTATTGGACGGGTAAGTTGGGAAACACGTTTCTCCATTATGGTTCATTATAGAAAAGTATGCCGTACGGTGCATCAATGCTTTTCTATAATGAACCATGATGGAGATAGCTTTAAGAATAAATATGAAGCGCTGAGCGGTGCGCCGTGCACGTTCCTAAAACTTCGCGCCTGTATCCCTTAAGGGGTAGGTAGCACACCAGAGGTCATAAAACCATTTAATGTCACGTTTGCCAAACTTGGAGGCATAATAATGGTAGAAAGAGACTATTGCATCGGTCAGCCTATCGCCCACAAAATAGCCTTCCATAACACCTTGATCCCTTAACTTACTTTTACAGTATGCCCGGGAAGAGAAGCAGCTGGCACATTCTATGTTTTTCTTTAGCTCCCAGTCCAGCATGGAAGGAAATTTGGGAAACTATCACTTTTTTACTAAGCCCGCGTTTGACCTCAATCTCACCTGATGGGAAGTGAAGATGAGGTCGAAGATGACAGCACACGGGCCTGAGAAAGAACTGGCTATTCATAAAATACTGCCAGAACACATCACAGACGAAGTTGTCTGCCATATAGCCATTTATTCCACACTGCGTTTGAAAAAATAATTAATTGACGTCTGTATCAGAAATGTATAAAAAAAAGTTATATATAACCATAGATGATAGATACCACTTATTGTCCGTTCATCGTAAGATGTCCCCTGCCGTTATGTTGGCACTATTGCTTGTCAAGCTGTTTTCGTTATCTGGGATAGTGAATTAATCCTTTTTATTGATTACTTACCAAAAGGGCAAACGATAACTGGATCCTATTATTCAAACTTAATCCCGAAATTACGTGAAGCGATTAAAGAAAAACGTCGTGGGAAATTGTCATTGGGCGTGTTGTTTCTCAAGGATAACGCTCCACCTCATCGTTCGGAAGTTGCGCTCACCGCAATCCGCAGTGCTGGCTTCGAAGTCCTTGATCGCGCACCATATTGTCCTGACTTAGCCCCGAGTGATTTTCACTTATTTCCAAAATTAAAGGAGCATATTCGTGGAACTAAATTTGACGATGATGACGCGGTTGTGACTGCCGCAGAGGAGTTTTTAATAGTCGAGAAAATGATTTTTTTGCGGAAGGAATAAGAAAGTTGGAGATGCGGTATTCTAAGTGTATTAGATTAGAAGGAGATTACGTAGAAAAATAAAATATTCTTGTTTTTTTTTTGTATTCATTATAAGAATTTTTGATTCGCCCTCGTATAATATAAAGTGTGTCGTCATTCAAAACCTTCCTAGTCTTATAGTTGTTTATTATTTACAAATCAGAAAATTAAACATATATTTATTCGTGGTAGGTATAAACAAAGTTAGATTACGGGGTTAAAATGGACACATATTATTGGTAACACTGCTGCCACAATGCTGCCAACATCAGCAGGCAGGGGACATCTTATAGTGAACGGTCTGTACCTACATTATACTATACAGACTTTACGCCTTCGGCTTTTTAAAAGTGCCATTTAAATAGGTTTTTTGAACTAAATTTTATGAACTGTCAGAAAACTCCTCATTCGTACAACTGTTTTTTAAAAACTCTGCCCAGACCCCCGCGGTAACAGTACACCTGACGTGCGACCTTCTTACCTGAAATCTGCCGCAAAATATCTAAGCTCCCTCGGTGATGTGTTCCGGCATTTTTTTATGAAGACCCAGTGCCTTCCCACACTCGAGTGATCATAAAATGCTTTTTATGAAGCAATAAACTATTGATTATCTATTCATATAATTATAACTTACCTGTTTTCTTTTTTCAGTACGAAGAAAACCGCCCAGAATCAAGTGCTTTAGGGGAGTTATTTAACCTCGTTCAGCGGTTCAATATAGAATCTCTTTCCGGCGATGACTTGTTGGATGCTTGGACGGCGGCTGTCAAGTTTTATAACACGTAATATTGAAAAAATACTATACCTTGGCAAATAATTCAATGCAGTTAACTGAGAGTTCCAGTGTGCCTACTTTAGGAAAAATATAAAAAATAGGGATGCGGTTCAAGTGAACGAATGATTTTTTTTTAATAAAGCATAACTTACATTTTCTTGACTGAAAATTTGCAATAAAACTAATTTTAATTCAACTGTGACCGTTTTAAAGGACTAAACATATTTCGTTATAAATTATTTTCATTAAAAATACTGTACTTAAAGATAAAGTACACACATCAAATTCACGACGATGCTTTAAAATTTGAATGAAAAAGTACCACTCAGTTTCAATCATTCCCATTCAGTACCTTACACTACGAATATTTTAACTGGTATCATTATTTTTCTGTTTGACATTTCGAACTGTCAGTTTACTGCATTGAATTATTTGCCAGTGTATAAGTAATAAGTAGTTCTAATATCCACACAGAGCCAGCTCTTATTAAATTTCATTTAGTGGACGCGCTACTAGATAGGTAATTGTATGACATTGTACCGGTTTTTATTTATGATAAGAGTTGTAATATTTGCTCTGACTATTGAAAACATTAAAGATGCCGAGGTGAGGAGAACTTTTACCGGATTAAGAAATTGGCTCATTATACCACCCTGTATACAATTTTATGTGAAAATTCTAATAGAACTAGCCAGGAATGTCTATCTTTTGTACTTAAAGAGAAAAACGCATTTGCATATTCTAGTTTGAAATCTTCTAGCCAAGTGTTGCGACACCTTTGTAAAAAGCTTAGTCAGTCACGCACGTGTGCGTGAACAATTCCTCGTTCTGTGCGTCTAGTGCGAGTTGCATAACTTTATTCGAATGACTTTACCATCGTGTAAATCGAGCAAAACACTTAATTTTAATTTGTACCAAACCAACCAATCACGTTCTTACAAATTCGGATTCATATCTTTGTCACTAGTTGGCCCTGTATCGATCCCATACAACATTTTTACGTTTACGCGATGGCATAGGTACCTATATGTAAAAACTCGAACTAGGCACTCTGAAATCGAGTTAAAATGTAATTTAAAAATACCCGATGAAATTAAGTGAAAAATCATTTAATTAAGCGTTAAAACTATAAGGAAAGCCACACATAAATCTAAATATCTTGAGGCCAATGCTGCGTAACGTGTGTCTACGTATGGAACGCGTGCTGCATTTTCGCTAGTAAAATTTCATTTTACTCCGGCAAAATAATTCAATGCAGTAAACTAACAGTTCTAAATGTCAAATATAGAAGTAAAATCGACTTGATTAGGTCTTAACTTTTTAACTCGTTTTGTCATTAAAAATGAATATTTAAGAATATAAAAAGAGAAATGTCTTGGGAGCCAACATATTTTTTTACATACATTACGATATTATTATTAAAATATAATTCCATTCATTCACTTAAACCACGTCACTAGTTTTTTTCTTCACAATGGAACTGTCATTTTACTGCATTAAATAATTTTCCAGGGTGTAAGTGCTTTTACAGTCGTGTCAATGGAATACTTAACCTCTAACTATTTGCCTAAACTTCAATTAAAATCGAAAATCGATGTACGGGAACGTAGTACACACTTAGCAGCTAGGCACGTCCCAAGCGCGCGTGGCGTGTGCTGTACGTCCGTGTCGTACGCGCGTACGGTACGGACGTCGCAGTTTTGTATGAATACAAGCGTATACACGCGTGAAGCAACATTGGCCCTTAAATAGAACTTTTTCAACCGAGATTTATAACATCTACTTACTTGTTTTGCTGGCTTTACAGACACTTACAATATATGGAAAAGTCTTCTTAATTAAATCTTGTTACACTTATAGCGGCCGTATGTGCTCCCCAATGCTGTTACAAAAGAGATGGTATCAGCTGAAAGAGCTGACAAGATACAACTTTTACAAGTTCTGGCAGCTTTACCGTGGAAACGTGAAACTCGCGGAAAAGGCGAAACCGCATACGCCAGCGCCATTGCAGAGAGCTATTGCCACAAGGTACCGACAAATTTTCATTTACATAGCTTATAACCCAGTATAGACGGTTTAAAACAGGTTCAAACCAAGCCAAGTTGATTTTTGGTTACTACCAACTCTGAGTTTCATTTAAATTTTCGTTCCGTGTAGGATAACCCTACCACCCCTTGATAAGCGCATTGTAAAAGGTGAATAATCGTAGTGACCCTGCTTGGTGGTAGGATCCCGTCAGGGTCCGACTGCCTGGCGACCACCCTACATATAAAATCTACTGTCAAAATATTACCGTCCCGGCGGTGATGTGTTCCGGCAATATTGCTTACTGAGTCTATTTATCTAGTGGTGTAAATGTGTAATTTACTATACAGGGTTGATTTTTAGTCACCAGCCAAATTTAAATGTTAGTTTCTTTGATACGATATAAACATACCTGCATATTTATTTTAGCGTCGCTCAGTAAAAAAAAGTAGAAATATAGAACCACAGACTTTTTAGAACATAGACGCTGTTGATCAACATAGCTACTACGACGAGATGTTTTGTAGTAGCGCGTAGTCATCTTTATTTTAATGGTAATTTAAGGTGTCCATGCCTTGGTTAATATGTAAGCGGATATATTAATTTCCTTGTAAAAAAAATATACTTTTTTTGCAAAAATCGTTTCTATAAATGATACTTATTGTGTAAATAAAATTTGGCCGGTGACTTTAAATCAACCCTGTATGTATAAATAAGTAAAAAAAATTATGAAGAGCCAATTCTTCCTAGGCCCGTGTGCTTTCATCTTCGACCTCATGATCACATACCATCAGGTGAGATTGAGGTCAAATAGTCATAGCTTACTTAGTCTTTAATAAAAAACCGTACTGGGTTTGAGTCCCAACTAGAACAGTTTGAGAAACTTACCCGTGATTTCTCGAGAATACTCTTTAGTTCTGTGGCGTGGTGTCCACACAAGCTTTATTACCAAAAAATCGTAGGTACTTTGGGACCATATAGTTGATGTTCCAGTTTGGCGAATTATTTAAGTATTATTATTATTATTCTGCATACTTATAACTACACGCCTTTCGGTGGAAAAGACCTGATTATCGGACCAGTTATTTACTTTCGTGCTGGACTGAGAGCAAAATAAAAAATAGAATTTACCAGCTGCTTATCTTCCCGTACATACTGTAAAAGTCAGTTAAGGGATAGAGGTTTTATTGGCATTTTTATGGGTGATAAGCTGACCCCTGTCACTGCAATAGTCTCTCCATCATTATCATACCTCCAAATTTGCCAAACGTGACATCAGATGGTTTTAAAGCCTCTGGTGTTCTGCCTACCGCATTAGCAATAAAGGCGTGTGTGAATGGTATGTACCTATTATTATTTACCAGTTTCAAGCGCGGTTTTATCGGTGTAACTTTTGATCCCCGAGAAGTGTTTTGATAAAAATATATCTTAAACTAATCGACTTATGTATCAATCTATGTAGGCGATGGGACTCCAACGTTTGCTTAAATAAAGGAGTTTAACCCTAAACAGTGCTTTATTATTTAAGGTACCCTCACGTGATAACCCAGCCTTTTGAGAGTTGGGAACAACTGATAGAGAAAAGAAAAGTCATACTACCGGATGAATTCGTGAGTATTAAGAAAACAATATATTATTATTTTAAAATTTTTGCACTTAACAATGCTTAATTACTCTTGAATAACTGAAAAATATGCTAAATGAAATCATTCACTTTAACTTACAATTTCTGTAATGAAATTGGGTGAGTTAGCTGCAAAGCTATCCATTAGATGGAGCTACGTTAGCAATAAACACGTAAAACAAAAAGTATACTAAGTAATTTCGTGACTTGTCGTCAGACCGTTGTTGAGTTTCTTGCCACTTCTTCTCAACAGATCGACATTCCGAAGTGGTGGTAGATTCAGTTAAATTTGTAAATTGTTTGACTTATTTCAAATGTATTTAAATACTGACGAAATATAGAATATTTTGACTTTGACTTTGACCCTGGTAGCTCAGTGGAACAGCACTCGTCCGGCAAATGAGAGGTCCCAGGTTCCAGTCCTGGTCGGGTGATGATTTTATTTAGCATATTTTTTCAGTTATTCAACTATAAGTACTATTATAAGTCGCAGCATATAACTCTAGTAACGTGGATTGCGCAGAAGTCATGAATAGGTCTGTCAGGAAGACTACAAGGACATCTAGTTCGCTCTGAAGTAGGTGCGAGACGGTTCGCGCAGGTTTTTCGTAAGTAAAACACCTGCGCGATACACCTTGCAACAACTTCAGAGGGGACTATACTCTGGCAAATACTTAAATGCAGTAAACTGACAGATCGTAATGTCAAACAGAAAAATAATGATACCAGCTAAAAACTTCGTAGTGTAAGTACTGAATGAGAAAATTAATAAAAACGAACGAATGTTTGTCATTCGTTTTGCATAAAATTTTAAAGAAATATATAAATAATTGAATTTGAGGTGTGTACTATATCTTTGAAGTAACTTTAATGAAAATAACTAATTACCAAACATACCTTGTGCTTTAAAACGGTTACAGTAAAAGTAAAATCGACTTGAAAACTGTTTGCTTTTTAAATTCGATTTTTCGTCAAAATTGAAGTTTGAAGAATATTACCCTTTAAAAATATTAACACCTTAAAAAAAAGAAAATCTTGTGACCCAAAATATTCTTTTTTCATACATTACGATATTATTATTTAAAATAGTTACATTCATTCACTTAAACCACATCACTATTTTTTTCTTAACCAAAGTGGGCACACTGGAACTGTAATTTTACTGCATTGAATTATTATTTGCCAGGGTAAGCCCTAGGTAAGTTTGCACGAGCGCCTTTTTAACGCGCCGTTTTTTCCAGCCGTTAGCGAATTTTTTAAAACTCGCGATTTGGTATTTCGTCTCTCGCTTGAGTAAGACGTAAACATGTTTTCTAATAAATGACTTGCTATGGCGGTTTGTAGTGCCACAAAACTAAAACAAACATAGAGCATTCTGGATGCATGATCTGAAGGATACTTACTTAAATTATAGCGGCATCCTCCATGTAATTTTTAAAATTATTTTGTGTCTTAACTATGTTTGATGAGTTATTAATTATAGTGAACTCTCACATAAGAGCGGTTACGTACTATATCCGATTCATAACCGATCCGATTCCGAGAAAATAAGAATCTAGAAATCTTGTATAAAATCTACTGTAGAATAAAATATTGAGATCGAGGTCAAATGCGGATTTAGTCACTAATAAAAAAACCACCTGCCTAACGGCTTTGTTACACTTAAGTTAAATAAAATAATTAACTAAAAATAATAATCGGAAGAAAAGTTTAGATCTTTTTTTTTCATTCTTAAATTAGCTCCGTAATCGCAAATTGCAACATGTGACACGCCCTGACGCTGCGAAGGTGCGCGAAACACTGAACAGTGGGCGATAAAAAAACGCCGCGATTTAAAAACGCTGCCGAGTGAACAGATATTTAGAAGTACATTTGTTCTATTCAAACGCTTTTTAACGCGCGTTAAAAAATCGCTCGTGCGAACTAGGGCTAAAGGTAACGGGTAAAGGTCTTCCATGCTGGACTGGGAGCAAAGAAAAAACATAGAATGTGCCAGCTGCTTTTCTTCCCAGGCATACTGTAAAAGTCAGTTAAGGGACAGAGGTTTTATTTCCGTTTTAGTGGGCGATAGACTAACCCCCTGTCACTGCAGTAGTCCCTCTTTCCACCATTATAATGCCTCCAAATTTGTCCAGTGTGACGTTTCATGGTTTATAGCCTCTGGTGTTCTGCCTACCCTATAAGGGATGCAGGCGTGAAGTTATGTAGATATGTATGTAGGTAATCCAAGTGGCCCCACTTGGTGCTAAGACCCCCTTGGGGTTTCCCTGTCTATAGACCATCCTTCATATAAAATCTCTTCACTCCTACAGTATGTGTTATTATTTTATTCAAACGGGTTAAGTACCTAACCGATTTTAAAAGTAAATATTTTGCTGTGCACAGAAGCATTATAGTCAGTAATTTCTAAGTCAATCGGTTTGGTCGGTTTTACCAAATAAATAACAAGAATATCTATTATTTTAGGAAAGCAGAGGAAGCCGACAGCTACCCAACCCCTGCAGTGGTGAGTAACTTCTTTACATATTCTAAAAGTCAATTCCACGTTTTCCACCTCTGACATCTTCGTGGATGACGACGGTGCTGACTTAAAATCAGCGTCGTGCAAGCGACATTTTATGTTGAGTCGGTAACCCTTTTTAGCAATAGTAGTTTTAAGTAACCCTTTTTATTGTTTATATTTTTTTCATTGCTGAAATAAACGTTTTTCTGTCTTTCTTTCAAAAATTAGCGCGCTATAAAAATAAAAAACTGTAAAGCTGCGATCTATGTGATTTTGTATAGGCACAACAATTTAAAAGGTAGTTTACACATGAAACTGTTTCTTTTATACATGGCTGCCTGGTAAAAATCGCTCGAGAGCAATAAGACGGCCTATACAGGGTGTTTGGTACACAGTTGGCCAAATTGGAGAGGGGGGGGGGTAGGTGGGCCTATTCTGAACATACTTGCTTGGAGTACTACTGGCCTATTTCTTATAGTTTAGTAAATATGATAGTTTTTCATAATTAAAAAAAACAATTAGGTCAACACTTTTTACACAATTTTTGCTTTGTTTAGTGCAAAGACGCGTTGCATCCGGGGTGCAATTCAGCACAGATTATTGTCGCTCACGCGTCGTATTGTCTAATGTTGTTAAGTTTTTATTATATCTGATGTAATTTTGCCTCGCCCTCGAGACTTTGTTGCCTCATAACTTTTTTTTCTCTAATTTTTGATAAATAAAGTATCTAAAATACGAATAAAATTTATTTTGAGAAGATACTCATACAAAAAAAAGTAATTTAGATTAGAAGGTGAAAATTTGGGTTTTTTTTTTGAAAATTATGAAAAACTATCATATTTACTAAACAATAAGAAATAGGTCAGTAGTACTCGAAGCAAGTCGACAATATACTGGAAGCAAGTAACAAAATGAAATCATAGGTATTTAAAAAAAATACTAAAAGTTGAACACCCTGTGATGTTTATTACAGCCTTGTTCCTACAAATAGTAACTTTTCATCGGTTTTATTTTTTAAATAAAAGTAAAGTAAAAAATAACAGTTTAATAGAAACCATGCTTAATTTGTCAAAACAGTTATCTAATTCTAAGGGCATTATTAGAGCATAATACAATTGTTCAATGATCTTGCGTTCTAAGTGTATGTGAAAGAGAAAGTTCTACTTCCTAAGACTTTTTTCATATTTTGCAAAAGTACCTGGTACTTATTATTAGGCAGATAACTATTAATAATCTAATCTTAAACTTGATTTATCTTCCTATTAATAATTAAATGATTGGGTACTTTTCCACGTGTGAAAGGCCATCAAAATATGACCCGGCAGTTTTGAGAAAAAAAGCTTTGGGAATACATATTGTTTTACTACATTTTTTGTATAACAGTTTCTGAATGTACCTATACCTACTTAAATCATGTTCTTCTGTTACATATACTCGTAGACAATTAATTCATAAAGAAGATGAACTTCTTCTAAGAGCGATGCATCAAAATATAACAGGGCACTAAAACAACTTATTTTTTGCATATAATATATTTTTATTCATCTAGATATAATAATAGAATCTATAAACTCAGCTAAAAGTTATATATTTTTTTCATATCTAGTGTCGGCGCTAACGATAAGTTGGCGATATTAAGATGTTAGTATGACTTCATGGTAACGGAAGTATGTTGGTAGCACTGTTAAAGAGGGCGCTAAATGCAATGAATGACTGATGTTTCGATTGCAGCGCCATAGGTTATATCTTGAAGTAGGATGATGGCAAGTGACGCAGATACGGTTAGGACGGCTAGGTGCGCTGACGGTCTCGGACTGACGGTCGATAGTAGCTCGGTATTAATTGGGATAGCATTGTAACTGACGGAACGGACTCGCGAATAAAGATTTTGTTGTGACTAAGCCAGGGTTATACCCAAGCCCACAGACTCGGTACTAAGTAACTGTCCAGTGATTAATTCTATCGTGTTTTGAGAGTAACGCTTCTTTTCGTTTTGTTCGTTTCCCGACACTAGCCCGAGACAAATACCATATTATTGTCATAATATGATCGCAACAACCCAAAGTGCGCATGCCAGATTTGCATGAACAAATTTATTATTTATGTAAGCAATTTGGTTGTGGCATGACATTGACTCTCACAATTAGCTGTCTTGTGTTTGTTGTTTTTTCATGTCACGGTCAATTTGTACTGTACCTATTTGTATTAATTTGATAATTCTGACTGAAAAAGAGTGTCAAGAGTTTTTTCCGCCATCTTTTTTGTCTCTTGGTCTACTGTAATATCTTATTCAACAACTTGTTAAAGGCGAAGTACTTCATCAAGTGTTTGGTGAAATTCCTAAGATGAATAAAACTTTTTTTTTTTTTATTTCTGTTTTTTTTTATTGCCGATAAAAATACATGAGAGACAAAGGAACATAAAAACACAAATTTTGGACAATGTATATTGAAAACTATGAAAGAAGTATTTGGAAGTAGCAATTTCTCTTTTACATTTGCTTAGAACACAAGATCATTAAACAAACATATACTCTTAAAATACCCTAATAAATTAGATAACTGTTTTGACAAATTAAGCATGGTTTCTAAAATAATTTTTTTTTGCTTTATTTTAGAAGTACTAATACAAGTATGATACCATTTTGAAAATCTGATTAAATGAGCAGACTTTTAAAAGAACTGGCCAGAAAGGCTTGGTACATTTTTTTCCAGCAAATCTTATCTTAAAAATTTTGGTTCAGATAAACGAGACTTTTCTTCTAAACTAAGGCACTTAGAATTGAAGGGTTTAAACGATAGAAGCATAACTCAGGACTATATTTCAAAAATAAAAACCATCAAAAGTTACTATTCGTAGGAACAAAGCTGAAATGAACATGACAGGGTGTTGAATTTTTCGTATTTTTTAAATGCCTACGATTTCATAACAACTCGGACGATTTTTTTTTTATTTTTCCGGTACCTGTTATAACTGGCTGTATATCGGTATATCATCGAATTTTGGAACACCCTGTATAGTGTATAATAAGTAAATAATAAAGAAAAGTATATTTATTCTTCATACCTACTATAATTTTTAGAAACTTAAGTTTTATGAATTCTCAAGCTACGTGATCCATCCGCGCCTTAATCACTTCTGATCGTCAATTTTGTTAGTATATCAGTATCCAAAAATATGTAAAATATTTTTCTTAGTGATAAATGAAGTAGTAAATGCTTTGTTTCTGTTTCTTTCAGATGACGACCCAGACTTAATACTTATAGAGCCACATGTTGAAACTATTGATCTCGGTAATGACGATGAAGATAGCGGTGACAACAAGGATGAATCGGAAAAAAGTAAATCTAGTGAAACCAATATAACAGATTCCGAAATTATCAAAGACACTGAAGATCTTAATTCCAAAATTGATATTAAATATGAACCGATTGATATTGAAGACACTGTGGTTGAAGAATCAGTAATGGAAGACCAATTATCGAAACCTGATCGATTAATGCGGCGTGAAGACGAGGTACTCAAAGAGATTGAGACCGCTGAACAAGATATTACAGAAAGCATAAAAACTTGCCATGAAATTGTAGACAATGTGACAGAATCTGAAATTATTCATCAAAATTCAGAGGTTGATGATAAATTCGTTGAAGTCCCTATGGCCCAAACAAATGATGACACTGAGCCAGCATTGGCATCTGAGCCAGCATTTGTATCTGAGACAGTTAAGGTTCCAGCCGCAATTGAACCCACTATCCAACCCATTGAATCTACTGATAATAACATCGCGATTGAAGAAGATTTGAATACAGCAACCAAAACTTCTTTGGAAAATGTTGACGATGACATTATGGAAACTATTCCAAGTGAAAACAACGATCAGATGTTTAATGGTATAGAACAACCGAACTGTGAAATACAGCTCCCTTTAATCACAAATGTTGTTGGCAACGTAGACATAGAAGGAGGTGATTTATCTCATATTACTAGTCTTAACGATAATTCTGCTGCAAATGTAAGTCCACCTCTTAGTAATAAAGAGACAAATGTGATAGAAGATGAAGATGATGCAGACGATATAATTCAAGTAACTGATTATGGCAAAGGAAATCAAAAGGAACTTGAAACAAACTTAATACCGCTGAGTATGTCAGATGACAAAAAGGATGACATAAGTAAAAGCAGCCAATCAGAAGATTTGCAAACCATTAAGTTAGATATTGTAACATCTATGAGTAGATCTGATGCGGAGAATTTCATAGATGATGATATTGAGTTCGTTGACGACGGGATTGTGGAACTCGATTGTGATGATTCATCATCGGAAACTGGTAATTTATTTTATTTTTTTTTAGTTGCAGAAAGAAACTATCTAAATTTCACCATTTTACAGTAGAGTCATTTAAGTGAACTAAACTAGAGAAAGAGTAATGTTCACGGTCCATACATTCTCTGACCTGTCATACTACTTTTTGTTAGGTATGTAAATGTATAAATATGATATTGTCAATGAAATGCTGCCTGCTTGTATCTAAACTATTGGTGCAGACTTGATTAATTTAGAAACGATATCGGGATTTAATTTCAAGTGGATGATACTTAGTAGTCTATTGAGTAACTTGAGAGGTTAAAATATTAAAATTCTTGCTGCGGTTTCTAATAGAAATAAATGATTTGGAATTAACCAAACATGCGCTATGATTTGCACTTTATGTTGTTTTAATACATTTTATGAGTTGTCAAAAATCTGACAGGTCAGCTATGAACATTACTCTTTATTTATTTATAAATTCTTAATTCTATACCGTAATATTTTTTTCATACATTTTCTTACAATATTTTTTTGCTAATGACTGGTAATGATATCCATGATCTAAAAATATTTTGGGTCACATAAAATGGGCCACCCTAAATAATTTATACTACTCAAAAAAGGGTCACCTAGAGAACAACTGGCATTTACACTGCTTCTTAAGTAAAATGCGAGATGTTTTTGGTTACTTAATTGGAAACATTATATTTTAGTAATATTCAGGTACATTTTATAGAAAACTAAAGCATAAAACAAACTTATGGAACTATATTTAATGGAAAGTGCCCTTTTAGCTCATGTATTACGTTTGAGTAGTTAATTAACTATTATTACACATATTAGAAACTTTTAATTATAATAAAAACCTTGGGGAGTTGCTTGATTATCCTATGTTCTCTTTTTCAGATAAAAAATCAAATTGCAACGAAGATGACGTCGATGACAAGAAGACCAGTCCTACTTTTGATCTCAAATTATTAATGAATCCAGTTATATACACAACAAAGTTGGATCAAATGGCTAGCCTAAAAGATATACCCTATGCTGAAATTACAGTTATTAATATATTAGATGATATTATTGCTGAAAGTAAACCTAAACCTAAAGAAACAGTTAAAATCGAAGTTGAAAAAGAAGTTAAAAGTGAAGAAATTAAAATAGAACCTGAGGACATTATTAAATCAACCGATGAAGTTTTTAATAATGATGATATTATACAAAACGATGACTGTGACTCTAATGCATCTGAAGAAGAGGAGGATATCGATGATAATTTAAAAGTAAAACGGACAAGTTTCTTATTCAAAAAACCTATTAATCGACAGTATCATCCGATTCAACTTTGTAAAAATCCTGACTTTAATACTCGTCTTAGGAGGCTCAATTTAGGATTTTTTAGTCATACTAGAAATATAAGACTATTAAAGTTTTGTAAACCCCTCACCATAGACGTTTACAAAGCTTTCGAAGATAAACTAATTAATGGGACGTTGTACTTAAAAGGACAAGAAACTAGTGATCAAGGAGTTAAAACTGAGATTTGTGATAAGGAAACTGTACAAGTGACTCAAAGTATCACACCATCAGCAGTGTCGGTTCAAAGTTTAGTTAATGGCACGGAAACAGATGCAAATGAAATAATTGCTGAAGTCAAAGCAAATGCTAGGAAACCCATAGTAGATATGAGTAAACTTTTTGAAGATAAAACTTATGGTAAACCTATGGAGGATATGATTACCACTGAAGATTATCCAACGTTAACCGTCAGCAGAACAACCGCCATCGCGCCATCCAGTATGAAAACTAACTTTGCTGGCACAGAATTAAAACATGATAAGTCTACGTATCAAGAGGTACATTCGCAATATTTAGAACACCATAAAAACGGTGCTGATATTTCTAGTAACTCAACATTAAAATCGAAACATTTATACTCATCGGAAAAAACTCCTATTCCTTCTAATTCTATTCCTTCTAATTCTATTCCTTCCAATCCTATTATGCGGAGTAAAAACTCTACAAAAAAGATTGTCGGACAAGAGAAACCTATGCAGATCATGTCTGAACTTTCTAGAAAAAAAATGACAAAGGAAAACAAAGCTCATCAAGTGAGAGGACCAAATTGGCTTGCTACAGGAACAAAACCACCACCAGCTCGCCTAGACGATTTTTTGATTGCCTCTGATACTTTGACAAAAATGTTGATTCTAATGAATGGTGGTGGAGCTATAACTTTCCAAGAATTGGTAAATATGAAAAATAGAAAAATTAGAACACTGAAAACAAAAAGGTTACTGGAAAATGAGCCAGCGGCTACAAAAACTGTCAAAGAAACTTCAACAAGTTGTGTTGATAAAAAAGTCAAAAATGCGCCCATGGAGCAATGTGATAATGACAAAAATTGCACATGCATTACTTGCGTAGAAAAATGTTCATGTCCAGCTTGCAAACCAACAGACGCAAAATTAAAGGTGAAAAAAGTCAAGACTTGTAAATCTAAAGTCCTCGCAGCTCCGACACCCACATATTTCATTCCAAATAAAAAAAAAAGCATAGAGGCAACAAATAATACAAAATTAAATAAAAATACGACGAAAACTTCTCAAGCTCTACGACAGCGAAATCGAAATGAAACTACAAAAGATGAATCTACACAAATAAATACATTAAGTAAAAACAGGAAAGCGTCACCTCGGATCTGGGCAGAAAAACAAAAAACAATAATCCAAAATCCTGTTGCTCATATTCGAATATTAGCTAAGAATAATTCGGTAGGCATTGAAGCAAATCCAAGTACAACCGAAATGGTTCCTACAAACACAGAGTCAAACCTTAATGATAAGGTACGTCACATAGTGATTGACGGAACCAAACCATTGATGCCAAACCTAAATAGTTCCTTCGACCACAAAAATCCAATATATTTAGGACAAAATAAAATTTTAATGACTACGACTAAGTTTCCAGAAAGTTTAGAAGGTGTAAAAGAACGAAAATCCTTACCGTCATCTTATAAAAATTTACTTCATCCAAACTTACAACTTCCGCCGGGTGTCAACTTACAACTTTTACCAAATGGCGAGTACTCACTTGCTATAGATCCGAATGCATCGCTTACTGCTCATCAACAGAACATGTTGCCAATGTTCTTAGAAACTATAAATAAAATATCAAAATCCACTGTGCTCGCAAATTCCAAAAAAGACCAATGTGCTGCTCATGATCTCCAAAATACTAGTGACGAAATTGTCATATCTGACGATGAAGAAAAGATACCAAGTAAAGAAGATGAAGAAAAGATAAACGATGATACAATAGGACCTCAAGTTAACGACGTATCTGTTATAAGTTCACCTAACAGGATTCATGAAAATACACTAACTAACTCAAGTATAAATCAGGAGTTAAATATTTCTGTTCCAACAGTCACCGATGTCAATACGCAGCCGTTGGGAATTCTAAGTAGTGAACAAATACCCGTTGCTATATGTCCACAAGCACAGTCAAAGGAAAATGATAACATTGATGAGGAACAAATAAATAGAGAGGTAATAGATGACAAGATTAATAATTCTGTGGATATTACATCGAGAATTGGAAAAAGTGTAGATATAGACTCTACTGATACAACAACAGACGCGGCTCTATTAGTGGAATCTGGAGCAAATAATAGGGATAATCAAGAAACAAGCAAAACTAGCAGTAGTACAGTAAATCGAAAAAGTCTTCTTTCAGATCTCATGGAAATGTCTGGAATATCTCTTGAGGATGTCTTGCCAACAAATCCAGTTAATATAGCACCAGTGCCACTTTTAACAAATATTACAAGTACAGTAGATTCTAATGAAGCAATGAATAATATTTCCTCCGACGGATATATTAAAGACATTGAAATCCAGCAAAACGATTCTGCATTACGAATAACCGCAGAAACAGACTGCCAAATAGTACAGAACGAAACAATCACGTCAAATGTCACAGCTATCAGTAAGACTAATTTAAATACAAATACAGCCGTTCCCAAAATCTACGAACTTAATATTGTATCTTCTTATGCCAAACTGAAGTATGTTTGCGAAAATCACGGAGATTTCTATAAACTAGATCTAGACACTGGTTTTATAAATAAAATTAATGTGTGTATCAAAAAGAAGATCGTTCATAAAACTAAAATTACTTCTAATGAACAAATCGACTTAACGGATGAACCTGATGCCTCAACAAATTTATCCCAAAAACCAAATATAACAAGGATTGCTGCTAGCAAAATAACGATTCGAAAAAATTTATTTCCACAAAAAAATCAGCCAACATTGGATTCATTTAAGAAAATTGGCGTGCGTCTTCGTATTCCGATAGGAAAGTCGCAAAATAAATCGATACTTAAAACAGTTGATCCAAATTTTACAGTTTCAAATAATGAAATTCCTCAAGGAAATAAACTTAAAAGATTACGACCTTTGATTTTAAGGAAACGTGCACCCGTACAACAAGAAATAAATTTGATTGATTCCGATATGGAATCTATGGACGAAGAATATCTTTTAGATTCAGATGCCGAAGAGTTACAAGATAACACTGAAAGCCAATCAAGAGTTCAGCCACTTTTGAAAAAATTCTGCGTAACGCCTATTGCTCAGGGTGCAGTTCAATCAAATATCGATTCTCAATCTGATGACGATTCCGATGACGAACCACTAGCTAAGAAGGCTAAGAGAATTCATCGAATCGATGACAACGACAGTGGCATACAATTAACACAAGGAACTACTAATAATCAAAAAATAATCCCCATCAAACCGATTACTAACACGACACCACAAGTACCTATCCATGATCTAGAAAATTTAGTGAGGATTAATAATTTGCCAATGAACATAAATTTACCCAGCATAGTCTCTCAAGTGCGAGTTATGCCATTTCCAGAGCCAATGAACGACGTAGTTGAAGAAACCTTAGTTCCTCCTTACAGTGTACCACATGGCCTAATTCCACGGCCAATGAATGACGTGGACGTAGAGACCTTAGTTCCTACTTATAGTGTACCACATGGCCTGACTACTCAAGATGAAGATTTTCAAAATGATGCCTCAGTATCAGGTGATGAAGACTGCATTCTTGGATTTTAGTCTTAACAATATCATTGATTTTAAGAGCACCTACTTATTTCGTTTTGACCAAGTTTTGATCAAAAATCGAACGCCTGTTTCAGCATATTGAGTTGAGCTATTTTTTTGTTATTTCCATCCGTAGAAATATTCTATTTTATTGCCGAACAGTTGATACGCTTCCGGTTTTATTAAATTCTCTGTCTAATTAAATATAGATAAGTGAAATAAAGCGAAAATTTAAGAGGTCAACACTATTTTATAAGGTGAATACAAAGATGATTATTACCATAAAGGGCCAAATTTTAAAACTGACATATGGCATTTTATGCGATAGAGCATCGGTGTGTATACAAACGTTTATACGTGTATACAAATTAATTATGTATGTTTGAAAGTAACTATTTCAGCTAGGTACATTATTTATTTGATAAGTCTTTGGATGTCGGACATAATTTCTGCCATGCGCAATAAATACCTAAATTCTTGATGAAAGAAAGAAATGAAGTCTAAACGGAAATTAAACTGAACTACTTGAAAAGTATACTAAAAAAACAATTGCACTATTTATTTAGACAAGACTTATGCTCGTATTACAGAACGAGACTTAATACTCGTTTCACGTAAGCGTTGTTCACCAGCTGATTCTTGACTTGAGCTTTAGTCTTATTACAAAACAATTATCAAAACCAGATTACCTGAAACTAGTTTCAAATATCTGACTCAGTTGATACTGGGTTTTCTTTGAAAAAAAATTGTTTCCCATTACATTAAATAACAAAAACTAATGGTCTGTTACGTTAAACGCAACGTTTAGATTACAATGTCTTATAAATTGCGTTAAATTCTATATGATATATGACAAAATTGCCAATGTTTTATTTACTTATCTGTTTTTCGATAGAAGCAGTACGGTTTAATTATAACTGTCGCTTCTTTTTACTATGAAAATATATTTATATTTATCACTCAAAAATAAAACGAAACGTAAAAGCTAAATTTAATGTTGCCAACTACTAAGTAATATCACTTAAAATTATGAATTCCAATATAGTTTTTATTTACGAAAAGCAAGTTCAAACTTTTCAAAGCCATCAAAGGCACCATAATATAATTCAAACATAATTTTCTACTAATTCCTCATTTTATAATAACTCCATAGCTATATAAGATAACAACATGTGATAAATATCTTTATATGATTTGGCGAAAAACACTTTATCAATCTGCAACACTGCTTGCGACGAAAAAATCACATCTCACATCACATCTTTACTGTAGGTAGATTGTGTAAACCTATATCTTTTTTTAAAGTTTAGCTCGTCCATGGCGAAGGGATCCTGTACATCTCGTAATACCTAATTGTCGTGGAATACGCACTTCGTGTATAAAAATACTATCGTAATGGTCAATATCACTGAAAGGATCCATTGTAGTTAATACAGATCACTATTAAACAAGGCACGAATCGCGTACCTATCTAGTTTTTCTCTAAGCCACAGTTCACAACAACACAAACTTAATTTGAAGTACGCTCAAGTATGGTAGAAAGCACACTCAAGTGAATACAGTTGTGAAACTAGTTTCAATCATTGGCATATGCATAAGTAAAGTTCTATAATAAGCGTGAACACAGTTCAAATCATTTAGTACTCAAGTGATATCTGATCATTGAATCTAGTATTAGGCAACGTTTTGTAATAAAGAAAGTCGTTGATACTAGTTTCAAAACTAGTATCAATACATGAGTACTATTCTGTAATACGACCATTAAAACCGGATTTAATTTGTCTTACAAAAAATAAATGAGGACCTACCTACCTACTAATTTCACAACAAGTATGTGTTAGAAAATAATATAAGTAGATTGCACGAAGTAGTACCGCCAGTGTGTTTACGCATTTATATTTCAACTTATTTACTTGTCTAGAATGTTCTAGTACGAAATTCTAGTTACTCATAAAAGCAAAAGATTTGTAAACTGGTGATTTTATCAAAGTAAATGATTGCGTGTAATTTATAAGTAAGACTGTTGATTACTGTTATAATTTCTAAACTGTGATATAAAGTAAGTGTTTATAGTTAGTAAAGACGTTTTACTTTTAAGAACTTAGAAATAAGGTTTTGTTTTATTATTTTCCTACGAAATATCGATGAATGATTTTAGTGAAGATAGAGATTAAATTAAGCTTAAATCGTTATTTTGTTTCATTTTTAAGAACTTACGAATTCCTTTTGGGCGGATGTTTGTGTGATGGACATATATGCACACATCAACATGGTCTAGGGATATTTCAATTTAATCAAAATAACTAAAATTCTTTTAATTTTTTGTTAAGACACCTACACATTAAAATAAACCTTGTTTAATAGCCGATCTAATCTGATAATAAACTTTTAGATAAGGTTAAATTTAAAAAGAACTTAGAAGAAGAGGAAAACTCGGACAAAATTTAAATGTTAACCGTATTTCTGAAACATTAAAACCTCAAAAAAACAACTAGGTATTTCTTTTTTATAAAAATTGTTGAAAACTTAAAATTAATAATCCGTGGATCATCCACCTAAGACTCTCCTGACACATCTGCAGCGGTTCTGCATACCTAATCAAAACGAAGGTGTCAATATCGTGTTGTGGAATACTGACCCAAGTCCTGCTTATATGCAAGAAAAGCTGGTTTTCATGCACAATATCTTTAGGGAAATTCCTAAGAGCTCTTCTCTGGAGCATATCTCAGGTATACTCAATAGTATTTAAGTCAGGGGATTGTGCAGGCCAGTCTAAAGCTTGGATATCATGCTGTTGTAACCAACTTGTAACGATACGCGCCGTATGTGGACGGGCATTGTTGTGCATTAGCTGGAAATTTGGTCCCACTTGCTGACTGCAGGGCAAGATTACAGGCTCTAGCACCTCATCTCGGTGTTTGAGTGCACTCATATTGCCTTGTATCCAAACGAAGTCCGTTCTGCCACGTTGATATGCATGAACAAGTTGTGGGTGCTGCAGTCGATTCCAACGTCAAGGTTCTCTCCAAACGCGTACTCTTCGCGAAATCCAAACTCAGGATGAAATCCTAACCTGAATTCATCAGTGAAAAGCACAAGTGACCATTGAGACTGGTTCCAGTTCTCGTGTGCAATACCCCATTGTACCTAATGAAAATAGTTTTTTTTTTATTTGTGACAGAAGCAAAAATTATGAACAAAATATAAAATAAAAGTCCCAAATTAAAATTGAAACACAAATTAGTAGAAAAAAATGAGAGAAAAATAGAACAAATGCCACAAACAGGCCGCAACTTAGCATATTGCTAGTTCACAAACTAGCGCTGGTTGTCCATCGTCGAGTTTCGTCCAAGGACCGGAACCGCTTACCCTTAAAGAGGTTTTTGATTGGGTTTTTCATAGACTTGTTTAAAAAAAACCCTATCAATTTGGTAACCGTATCGAAGACTTACCCTAATTTAAGGCTTACCATATCAATAGAGTTAGCTTCATGTAAGCAGTAAGCCTATCGAAAACACTATTGAAGGTTACCGATTCAATAGGGTTTTAAAACCTGCAGGCAAATTTAATCTCTAAGAATATCAAATCATCAAAAATATCACCATCTATTCAATCTCGCACTTCGAATTATACTTCCGAATTCAACAGCATGCGCGGAAAGAGATAGAAATAGGCTAACCCTATCACAGGGTAAGCGCATCCGAAAGTAGTTAACTTTATTCAAAGTGTTACCACAGAATAAGTAATAGTTGGTACAGAAGAATTACTCCGCAAGAAGATCTAAATAAATTCGAGTCTTGCTACGACGCGATACGGTGGAATTCAGCTCGCACAGCATTACGTACCTGCAAATTTATATACCTAGAAGTTTTGTCTCTTTCTATCGCATGCCTCTTATCTTTTCTTACGCTGTTAGGGTTGCTGCCTAGTGAAGAAAAATTAATCTCCTTATTTGTAATTAAGTATCTACCGATGTAGGTATTACTGTTATTCTACCTTTGTAAAAAATATTGTTTCAACTTACCTGAAGTACAAAATGAAAAAAAAGTTACGACGAATAATTAGTAATACTACCTATGTTTTGTTTGCTAAATTGAACATAATCAAATCTAAACATAATCTAATTGAATATTTGTTTCTTTTTATGTCCATTTTTAGATACTATTTGCGACCTCGATCATAGAATTATTGTGAGTGCTATTAGGTAGGTAGGTATCTACAACGTCTCGACGGGCGCGCGCGTGACACACGACCCATTAGAAAGAAATACGCCGGCGGAGCGCTTCGCTGTAGGTAAATAACGGATGTACCGCGCGGAGTGAGCCAGGCCTGGTGTTACCACGTCGATAGGCTTACCATATCAATAGGGTTACACTTCCATATGGTAAGATTTTGATAGGGTTACCTTATCAATAGGCTTAATCAAATAAAGGGGTTTTCCGGTCCCTGGTTTCGTCACGACAGCAAAAATGCACTAGTTAAACTGTTAAAATATGCACAGATTGTGATTTTACATTGAAAAACATAAATAAACAAAAAAAAAACACTTATGCGTTTGACAAAAATAAAAATTACTATATTAACATAAATTTAATTAAAAGGCAAAGAATTAAAATAAATCAAAACGGTATTTTTACAACAATAATAAAAATAAAAATAAGCAAAGCTCGCACACATTCACAAAATACAATAGAATGTATATTATATAAAATATCGGATAATTAAATTAATAGGAAACACATAATTAACAAATTATTTAAGTAAGTAGGTAGTTATATCTTAAATCGCGCTTGTATCATGCTGTAGGGTTCCCTAAGAAATTTGATGTTGTAGTAATGTTTGTTTGACTTTGATTTTAAAACGCCCAAAACACTTAATGTTCCTCAGCGGGGGTGGGATGTTATTCTAGCATTTGGTTGCTGCGTAACTAAAACTACCCCTAAAAGCAGAAAAAGGTCGTGGTCAAAGGCCGGTCAGGCTTCACAGACTGTGGCGAAACCCGAGTTAACTCGCAATAAGGTGATGTTGTGTGTGTGGTGGGATTGGAAGGGCATTATTATTCATTATGAGCTGATTCTGAACTCAACTGCGAACAACTTATGAGATTGAAACAAGAAGTTGAGAGAAAGCGGCCGGAATTGATCAACAGAAGGGGTGTGGTGTTTCATCATGATAACGCTAGACCTCACACATATATAGCCACCCAGCAAAAATTAAGAGAGTTTGGCTGGGAGGTGTTAATGCATTCGCCTTATAGTCCTGACCTTGCACCTTCAGATTTCCACCTATTTCGGTCTCTTCAGAATTCTTTAGGCAGTGTTAGGTTAACATCACGAGAGGACTGCCAAATCCACTTGTCGCGGTATTTTGATGAGAGGTCCCAAAATTTTTATAGCAATGGGATCATGTCCCTACCTACAGGATGGCAAAAGGCTATCGAACAAAATGGTACATACATAATTTGGTTAAATGTCAATAAACTATATTAAAAAATGTTTGAATTTTCTTAAAAAATGCGAAGAAACTTTTTCCCCAACTCAATATGTCGCTGCGTCGAGAGTTGCGCCACACACGGCCGGTGCTCGCAGGACCTCTGCTTATAAGTCTGCGACAATTTACTGTATAAATAATAGGGAGCTTTATTTTTTAACACACCAAATAGGAGACAAGCTAGGTGTTATTTTCTGCGTTGTTGCATTTTGAGCAGGCAATGTTTATTAAGGTATGGTGTATGTAACGTGGTCTCGGGGAGTTATATCAAAGCAGTAACGAGCGCATGCATTTTGTACACGCTGGATAAGCTTTTTCGTTCTCGCAAGTAGGCGTGGGCCGGTCACAGTATCCATGTAATTCAGTTTTGAAAGAACTAAAGATTCAATTAATTGGATCCGTATTCTTTCATTTATATAAGGTCTAATTCTATGTAATATTTTCAATTTATAAAAGCAATTTCTTACAGACTCAGTCATATGTTTTTCGTACCGTAAATTACAATCCATATGTAAACCCAGGTTGCGTGCCTCATACACCCGCTAGACTGCCTCGTCCAGTAACTTTACGTGCTTTGATGGTTGTAAGCTCGCTAGCTGCTGTGGACTTCCAAATATAAGGTATTTTGTTTTTGCAGGGTTTAGCAGTAAACAGTTATTTCGTGACCACTTGGCTATCATATCTAAATCTTGGTTGACGTTTTCAATGGCAGAGTCGATTTCCGAAGGCTTACATGAAATATTTAATTGAGTATCATAAGCGTAGGTATATATGATACTTACAGTACTTTATATGGTTTACGATATCTGCTGAGTAGAGAAGAAACAGGATTGGCCCTAAAATTTATCCCTGAGGAATGCCCGTATTTACGCTTTTTGTCTGCAACCATGGAAGTTCCATCGCTACGGCTTAACTTAACATACTGGGGCCGATTATTGAGGTAGCTACCGAACCATTTCAGAGCTTTGTCATCAAAACCATAAAAACTTAATTTGGCTACCAGTAACTTAAAATTCAAAGAATGAAATGCCCGCGAAAAATCAAATAGCACTAATATCGTACACATACCCTTATCCTGTGCCAGCAGTTTACTATCCGTCGCGTCAAGAACCGCAGTAGTTAGTGGTACTGCGTCCCTTCCTGAAACCCGAGTGTTCCTCAGGTAAAATTTTATGTTTATCTAAAAATCTGTCAGCTGCGTTCAAACAGATTTTTCCAAAACTTTAGACAGACACGGTAAATTGCTAATGGGACGGAGATCTTTTAAGTGAACTGGATTTTTACTTTTTGGTAGAACAACAACTGAAGTTTTCCATAAATCAGGGTAGATAGAAGAAGTTATGGAAGTGTTAATTAGATGTCTTAGAAGTATATAAAGTAAATTGTGTATGGTAAAGTCATAAGCAGCATATCTAAACTAATTACATCGCACCCTTCTGCGTTCGACTTTATGTTACCAATTATTTTATTTATTGAATCTAGAGAAACAGGCCTTATACTAAACTCTACGTCTTCACTAAATTTACGATTTTTAAAGTATGTAATTGTGTTGCACAGACGTCTGGTAATCCAGCATTATTTAAAAAATGTTGATTAATAATGTTAGGATTGTTAAACATCGATGGAAGGTCTGTATTTTCTTTAGGCAGTAATGTATTTTTGAGATTTTTCTATAATAATTTGGAGTTGTGGGCTTTTTTGTTTATATTATAAGTACTTAAAGTAAGCTGATTTTTCATAAAACTGGGCCCGGTTAATCAAAGATTTTAAATCTTTATAATACCATTTTTTTAAATCCATCTTCTTTTTGTGATAATCTGTAGCAGCCTTATCACGTAACTTTTTTTATTGTGTCTGTGATCCAAGGATATGAGCGTTGTTTTATAAATATTGTTTTCAAAGCCGCGTATACATCGACAATAGCCAAAATCTTGTGGTTAAAGGTAGTTATCATTTTATTAATATCAATCGATGATAGCAGGTCCCATCTAATAGTTTGTAAATGGCTCTCAAACATTTCAATACATATATTAGTCTTAGGTCTAGTAGTGTTTGACTGTCGGCAGTAAAGGGAGTAGGTTCAGTAGCTAGCTGTGATAAATTAAGGCAAGTTAAGAACGTGGTTAATTGTGTAGTTTTAGAATTATTTATATTCATTAAATTTATGTTAAAATCACCAAGTAGAATGATACCGTGGGATTGTGGAAAAGAACTAATTGAATCAGTAATCGCATCAAAAAATAAATCTATATTCTGCGATGGTGGACGATATGCTGTTCCAATGGTCAGCTTTTTGCCGTCTACTGTCATCGTTACGCATCTGCTCGACTGCCGTGTGCCCCTACCGGGTGGGGCCAAGTACGCACATTTACAGTCTGCCTGACATAGAAGCCGACGCCGGGCGCGGCACGTGCCGCAGGCGGTAGCCGGGCGGCACGCAGCCAGGTCTCGTTTATAGCAAGTACATCGATGTCGTTCCTAATAACTGAGGCTACAAAGTTATCGTGATTCGTGCCTAGGGAACCTGGATTATACATACCTATCTTTATTCTATGATGAACCATTGTAACGCAATGAAAACTTTTTATCTCTTCCTACAACAAGTATTTCTCATAACTCACATATCTGGTATAAACAAGCATATTTTGTAATGCCATGATACTATAAACATACATTATATAGGTATACTTACACTTAACAATATAATGATAGAGCTTTTGCAAATAACACAACGAGATTTATTATTTTCTTATTAATTTCAACCTTTAAGGATTCTGTAATGTTTAAGAAAAATATAGCCCTTAAGTTATCTTTTGAATTCACAATAAATAATCCAAAACAGTTATAAACTAACCTTAAACAAAACACTAAAACAAGACTTAAATGAAGACATCTTTCAAACGGCCTCAATATTAAAAGCCCGATTGAGATCGGCATCGGTACGGATAGAGTGAACCTGTTTCCCGTCCCTTTGGCGGGCGTAGATGCGGCCCCACGTGTACCGCCACTGCTGCTTGCGACACTCCTCACGGACCCGGTGGAAAAGGAGGTGGTTGACTCGCGTCGCATCTTCTTCCTCGATTGCCTCTCCTTAGCGCTGGTGCCCGAAGCACGAGCACGTAGGTTGACTTCATGCAGTCTTCTTAAAGTTTGACCGCTTACTAGCAAACCGTACTCTCTCTGTAGCCTTTGAACCACTTGCATCGCTGTTACATTTGGTTGACTTCGTGCAGCATTTTACTATGAATCGGTCCTGTACATGTGCTGTAATGCGTTGAGGTCCTCGGTGCCGTTCCACCACTTCCCCCGTGACACGATAACGTGACCAAAGCCTGGATATGACGCTCCGACTGGTCCTCAGGGCTTCAAAAACCGCAATTTGGGTAGCGATATTTGACACCCTTTTTTTAATATGCAGAACCGCTGCAGATGTGTCAGGAGAGTCTTAGGTGGATACACGGATTATTAATTATAAGTTTTCAACATAAAAAAAAAAAATGGTTTAAAAATTTTTTTAAAAATTAGATTTTGATGTTTGCTAATATTGTCCAAGTTTTTTTAAATTTAACTTTTTCTAAAAGTTAATTATCAGATTAGATAGGCTATTAAACAGGGTTTATTTTAATGTGTAGGTGTCTTAACAAAAACTAAATAGAATTTTAGTTATTGAGGTTTAATTGAAATATCCCTAGACCATGTTGATGTGTGGATTAGGCCTTGTTTATGCACAGGCAGCATGGGCGTTTCGATTGCTCGCCAGAGTTAACCAATCCAGAATTGAATAGCATCAAATTTTCGATGAAATTAGTCAAAATCGAAGAGCGCAAACAAAAATTGTCAAAGCAAAAATAGTAAAGTTATACGACTTTCAAGGTATCCAAGCAATTGAAACGCGGAGAATTGCGTGGGTATAGAGATCTTCACAGCTACGACAGCTAGAGATCTAGTCCTTTTTGTTAAAGGAAGAGTTATAACAAAATGTAGAAACCATTTATTACCGAACTTAACAGTTCCTATCTTAGCTTACAGATTTACTTCTAAATTTCTCTGCTGAATGTTACATTACTAACAGAAAAACACAATTTGTTAACACCTTGGCCCAGGAATGTATGGAGCACTATCTATTTCCTTTAAATATTATTTTCTTTGATACGATATAAACGTACCTGCATACTTATTTTAGTATTGGTCAGTATAAATATGGCACCACAAACTTTTTTACAAATAGTCGCTGTTGATGAACATAGCTACAACGACGTGGCATTTCATTGATAATATAATACGACGTATTACTAGCTGTCTTCATTTTAATTCATTATTTAAAGTGACCATGCTTTGCTTAATATGTTAGAGAATATATTAATTTACTTGTAAAAAAAATTTGATCGGTGCCTAAAAAAAATCATTATATAGGTATTGATTTAAAAGAAACGACTATCGTCAGTATATAAGATATATATTTCATAACATATAACAACATCATATTTACAGCTGTACATAAATAATAATTATCTAACAATAAATCATTCGCTAAAATTGTCCTATTTAAATACCTAATAGAATCGCAACGCAACTCTCACATTGCACTCTCTAATTTTCTCTTATGTCAAATAAGGGTACTTCATACCCAACAGTTGCTTAAGAAAACGAATGGGGTAGAAAATTGTCATCTTATTCCACTAGAGGCGCTGATTACGCTTGACCCATAACGATTATCAAATACCATAAAAAGTTAATTTTATTGTGATTTTTATCATAAAACTAGAAATGCATCATTGCGTAATAATAAGTTATATAGAAAATGGATACGAAACTTGTGGATGTACTTGAATTTAACTTTTGTGGAAATGTACATATTACTGTCCATATTTTCCACATTTTTATACAGAAAAACAAAATATTATATAGATTTAGTGTAAAAAAGATCACTAAACAAGCAATTTCGATAAAAATTTGTTCATTTGATACTTTGTTATGTGTCAAGCGTATGAAGCGACATCTATTTAGAGCTTTTCGTTTTCTTCTCCATTAGGTATAAAGCCTCTTGACATTAGAGAGAGTCATGTCCAATACGGCCCATTTTTTATGGTTTACGTCCATTAATTCTATTTAACTTGTTTCTCTGTATTTTGTCAAAGAATAGTAAACCGGCAGCTTTTTCTATAGTCTCTGGTGGTACCTGGAAATTAAAAACCATTTTTTTTTATAAAACTAAATAAAACATGCGTTTTATAACGCCATCTAGAAATTAACTATCCAAAGTTATCGATTTTGTTCAAAAGAATCTATTTAACGGGTAGATAAATCAAATCAAATATATTTTTTGCCATATAGTACGGTACTACTCGGTCACATTATCTGTGCACCTCGCTGGAATGCGGAGCCCCTCCCCCTACCCCTTTCATTTCCCCGCGCTCGCCCTTCTTGCTCAGTATGGTCAGCACCTTTGTTTTCGATACGCGCCCCGATTATTCGCCTCGGTTACTTTCGTGAAATTGTTTTGTTTTTGGATTTGTGCGATTTTGTGAGGATTTAGCGCGACCGATGATGAAGAAGATTTGATGCAGGGGATTCAACCAATAGTTTATAGTAAAAGTGACTGTTAAATAATGTTTTAACTCATTAAAAACAATAACAATAAATAAATAATTAATTCAGGCCAGATTTTTGAATGGTTAGATAAAATTTATCTAATGAATACAGTAATAAGTATTCGACAGCTTTAAGGTCGTCTCAAGTTTATTGTTACAATTATAAAACATCATAAAACAACTTTTGTTTCGCTGAGTCAGATAACTTTAACTTTAATTCGACAATTGAAAATAGGCCTTCACAAATTATAAATTTAAAATGCATTTACATTCAAAAAAAAAAACTGAACAAAAATAATTAATTCCATTGTTGTAAAGCAAAATAAAATGTAGTTCATTCACATTTCTAGCGATGCATTTTTTTTGTCAACCATACCAGCGCGCAAAAATGACGTCATTGACGCCAGGTGCATAGACAATGTGACCGTGTTATACATAAAGTTGTTACACATAAATTAGGTTCTACATACTATGCTGTATGACAGCATGCAATTGATATTACAATAAGGTCATATTCCATGAACATTAGTTTTTAATCATCGGTACTTAAGATTTTTCGCATTTCATATTAATACTAGAAATTACATAGAAGCGGACTCTGCTAACCGAAGTTGGACCTATTCGACATTGCATTTTCTTATTTTTAATTCTCCCCTCGACCTGTGACAGCGTCATACAAAAACTATTTTTTCTCTTTCTATTTTAAGGAACACTTAAAATAGGAGAATTCAATATCGAATCGGGCCCACTGTCAACCTTACATCTAAAAAAATGTCTATACTCTGGCAAATAATTCAATGCAGTAAAATTACAGTACCAGTGTGCCCATTTTAGGGGAGACAAAAAAAACTGAAGTGGTTTAATAGAATAAATTAAATTACTTTTTCAAGAATAATATCGAGTTGTTTGGAAAATAATATTTTAACTCGCAAAATATATCTTTTATGACTATGTTAGCAAAGAGCAACTCTTCTTGAAAGGTCATGTTTCCAAATTGGAATATTAGATTAACACTTGATCATAGTGTAGCTAAAATTACGCTGTCCTCGATAAAAATATCCAAATAATGGGGAGTTTTCTGACAGCTCATAAAAATTAGTTCAAAAAACCTCTAAAGAAGGCACTTTTAAAAAGCCGAAGGCGTTAAGTCTGTATACTATAATGTATAATGTAGGTAAGTGGTATCTACCATCTATGGTTATTTATAACTTCAATTTCTGATACAGACGTCAATTAATTTTTTTTACTTTTAAAAACGCAGTGTGGAATAAATTCTTCGCCTTCGCCTTTTGTAAAGCGCCATCTATCGAAGCCTTTTGTACCAATTTTGTACAGTTTTGTTTTTTTAATGAGCTGTCAGAAAACCTCTCATTCAGTAAGCTTAATGAATGGCGCACAAAAATGGCAACCGCTATGCTAGATCGTCCATATATTTCGTAATTTTTGATAGTATCAAAACTGTTACTGTCGTGTCATTTGGTACAAATCTGTCACTTGAAGTTAGGAGGAATCGAATTGCTATGTAGGGAGAATATTTTTTAATAAATCTTGTGCTTTTATATGTAGGTGGTTAGCCTGACGAGTCCTGAAGGGATCCTACCAACAAGGTGACCACTCGCGATTATTCACCTGTTTCGACCAGGGACTGCATATCGGTATAAAATTTTTAAATAGTACTAGTAAAATTTCAGTACCCTTATTAGTGTACTGCTTCATCAAACACAATAACTGTACAAGTTATTAAAATCTAAATTAATTATATCAGTACCCAAATAATGTATACCGGATTAATTTCTGTAGATGTTTTAAGTACAGAAATATTTTAACTTATTTAATATCTGTACCGAAATGTATAGGTCAGCATATTTACCTACGCTTCATAGGCCTCAACTAAACTATCGAATATTCTACAGTTATTTAAAAACAAAATTTTAATATTAATATTAATACCGGAAAATTTCAGTTAACTGAAAAAAAACAGATAAGCTACAATAATAAAAAAGGTACAAGAATTATTTCAGTATGAATTCCTGTACTTTTATTTTTAAATACTAATTTACTGTAAATATTATGTATATGTATGTATGTATATAGATATATATGTGTGTATGTATATTCTTATAAGAACTTAATTACTTATATATTTATTACATATATATATTGTACGACATGACACGGTTTTACGCACCTGAAATCCTCTACCCTAAGGTTGTCTGTAAGAGATCGCTTCTTTAGCGATAAGGCCACCTCTTGTACCTACTCTAAGTTTTTATTTCTGTTCATTGTCTAAACATTTGTTTGTAGTTGTGCAATAAAGAGTTAATTATTATTATTATTATTATGACGTCATACAGAAAAAAAATGTACAGAAATTCATACCGGTATACAGTCCTTGGTTTCGACACGCTTATCCAGTGGCGTTAGGCCTATTGTATTATCTAATATATAAAATTCTCGTGTCACAGTTTTCGTTGCCATACTCCTCCGAAACGGCTTGACCGATTTTGATGAAATTTTTTGTGCTTATCCGGTATCTATGAGAATCGGCCAACATCAATATTTTTTTTTTCATTTATATGGCAAAACAACGTTTGCCGGGTCAGCTAGTTGAATATATTTACCATAAAATTGGACACCCCCACTTCGTCAGGTATCTTCTGATTGGGCATCACATAGGCCTCCAAGTCGAGAGATCCATCGGGCAGTTCACCGACGACCACCTTGTAGAAATGTGTCGGTACCGCCACCGAGTTCGCGCCAATCACTTGATATCGAATGTAGGATTTACCATCTGATTCCTTTCTGGAAATGTAAAGATTATATTAGTAGATTATACCCGAGCCTTTACAAACTTGCGAACTGCATCATAATTAGTATATTATGTAACAAGTGAGCTAAGTTATTATTATTATTATTATCTCGGCTCATTATTAAGCCCTCGCCTGCGGCTCGGGCTCAAATCACAGTCTCGACTGTAATTAGCAACGCTCAAGAGTTACATACGACGTTTTTCAACATACTTGTGAGTAAAAGACAGACATACGTGGTCATAAAATAACAAACACACTTGATAACAAAGCTGTGAATTGTGATTGAAAAATGGCGCCGAACTTCGCGCATGCGCGTAGGTTTTTTTTCGTCAAATGTGTCAATGTCTGTATAGCATATACAGCCTATTTTAAGTGAAAATGTTTAATTTGGAGTGGTAAATGCAAATATTTTAATATTTTATAACAAATTATTGTAAATTGTGAATAATCTGTTTGATATACAAATTTGTTTTACTAATATAAGGCGCAAACATTTAAAAATGTGTTGATTTGAAGTGGTATAAAATCTCTTTGTTGTTTCTGAAAATATTTAATGAATGTATAACCCGGACCAATAAAATATGCTCTGTTTACTCGCATGTAATTTGCACTAAGGTACAATTCAACTTTGTAGGATTCATTATATTATGCCCTAGGGTATAATATATTATGCACGCGTGACTAATAGCCCAGTTTATAGTTCTAAATTCAATAGAATAAGGCTCACTTTACGAGCAAGTGTGTTGAAAAACATATTATCGGATATCTCTCTCGCACTCACAGGCCTTATGGCGCTGCCCTTGTGTTGTATGTAAGTGACAAGGGATAGAAGTCAATGATTTATGACTTAGTTTGTTCGTACGTTTGTAATGGGTTCTCTTATAGCAACGATCTTGTTAACATAGGAACAGTGAGTCTTTAACGACACATAATATTAAAAGAAGTTAACTTTCTTGCGGGTAAACCCATCTAGGCAAAACTTTTTTTAAGCTATTGCATAGCTTCTATCGCGGGCCTTGAGCGTGGGGACCGAATCCAGAAATTCCGTAACGAAAAAAACCTAACACTCCCCCCTCCGACCGGCACAGCGGTGATACTTTGATTTCCTAACTTTACATGCGGGCTTTAATAAACAATCAGCGCCATCTACTAGGAACTTGTGGATCTTCATATTAGATCAAACATTACTACAATAATAAGATAAATAAATAATTATAATTGCATAAGTTGATAAAAAATGCTATGCAATAGCTTTACCGCGGGAGTCCCCGAGTGCCACACGTCTTTTTTTAATTGACCTTGTTAAGTTCAGAACTTTTGGATATTGATGAAATAAAACCGTTGCCTTAATTTTCATGATTCTTTAAATTAAGTAGGTAAATCATTGTTTTGCCCGGATACAATCGCGTGAATATAATTGCGACAGGTGAGAAATCTTGGATTTAGCAATGCGACCCAGAAACAAAACGTCACTCGACAGTTTGGCTGCTTCATAATCAACGAATAAAGAACATTGAAAAACGGCCTTCACGTCAAAACTTTGGCTGAAGTATAAGGTCGTCAAGGTAAACGATCTCCGAATTCATACAGATTAAAAAACTCATGAAGTACCTACTCAATCGATTTCAATGAAATTTATATGGGACCAAATGTGAAGTATCCTCTATCATATGAAACAAGAATCATCGAAAACAAGAAATCGGTTCACCCAGTCCAAAGTTATGAGGTAACAAGCTTAAAAAAACATACAGACGAATTGAGAACCTCCTCCTTTTTTAACCGAATTCAAAAAAAGGTATACCCGTATGTATGTAATATGTTTAGTTTTGCATATGTTAGTCTACATCAGCGTCTGAACAAACGTGCCAAATTTCAAAAGTGTATGTATGTTTTATGTATGAATGTTTTTATGTTTGTCTTCGCATATCTCGTAATTCTTTTTTTGTTGTACTAGGTATTGTTCAACTTAGGGAATACTGTAAGTTTCATCAAAATCGGTTCGGTAGTTTTTGAGATAGGGAATTTCAACCGATTTTTTTATGTTTGTGTTCACATATCTCCGGAGCTACAAGGTCGATTTCACTCATTCTTTTTTGTGATACAATTTATTGTCCAACTTAGGGAATAATGCAAGTTTCATCAAAATTGGTTGAGTAGTTTTTGAGATAGGGAATTTCAACCGACCAAAGAAAAATTATATGTATTAGATATTCAACCGACCTACAATGCAAATACCAGGTACCTTTATGGACCTACCTAGTATACCCTACAACTTAAGTAAAAATAAAATAAGAAATAAAAATATTCTAAAAATAATAAAACCTACTTCAAAATTGAACTAAAAAATAAAAACTATAACTTCTGTCTTAAATAAACTCACTTTTTATATACCAACCAAGAATTCTTTGAAGTCGGTGCCTGCCCGAATTAAAGAAAGAATATGTATGCAATTAAATCGTACAAATCAATCGTTAAAAGGCACCGACTTCAAAAGATACTTAGTTGGTATATTAAAGTGGTTTTATTTAAGACAGAAGTTATCGTTTTTATTTTTTACTTTTTTGTTCAATTTCGAAGTCGGTTTTACTTTTTCAGAATATATTTATTTGAAGTCGGTTGAATTTTTTTTATTTTTGGTAAATAAAAAATCAAAAAATAGTTGCAAAGGAGATAATACTAAATTATTTAAATTTTTAACTGCTAGCTTAAAACATTAATACCTTTTGGCGATTAACAACCATAGCAATCAAAATCTTAACTTATCATTTGTCCAACATGAATGCGGAACCAGGTCAGAGTCCACTTGTAAACATCTAGTCCCTACGATATATAGGGTCGCCACATAATAGTCAATAATATTTTAATAGCAGATTCAGAATGAGGAGAGGGCCTGAATTTCGAAAAAATAATTTTTTTTTTAACATTTTTCATAAATTAAAATTTCAATAAACTTCTAAGTGCATAAAATTTTAGTTTAATCTCTAATTTACGACTACATAGCAAGATGAGAAATCGTTTCCATCTTTTTCTATTAAACAATAAAATATTAGTTACATTACCAAACAATACCTATAGGTACGTTCTTGCGCGGCACAAGCAAACGAGCCGAAAGTCAAATTCGAGCCGCCGCGCCCGCGCCTACTATGTTTGATTGAAAGCACGCCACGCCCCCCGCTCGGCAGTCTGTCCAGAGATTCGCGCGCGCGAACACTAAATCGATAACTAACAAAAATGTCGAATTATGCGATTATGGCACCTTTAATCAACAGTCACAGACGCCGGCAGACCTCGATTTCTGGTTCACTCGAAGAAGACGTGCTGGAGTTTTTTGAACAGCATCCGATAGCCAGCACAAACGATGCGGCTCAGGTTTTCGAAGTCAGCAGCTCGTGGGTGCGGCGCTTGCTGCGACGAGAGGGCTCAAGTCTTACCACTTTACGAAAGTGCAAGAACTGAAGCAACTACCTATGCTCCGCGTGTGTAGTCTATGCTTGGTTGCTGAAGCACATTCTATGGACTGACGAGTCCACCTATCGCTGTTATCAAAAGTGATAAGGATACTTTATGGATAGTCAAAATTAATAAGCTAAACATGACAGGTTTTGTGTTCAGTATATGGGCTAATGGGACTCCATGTACAGCAGTTATTGTGAATGTGATAAGTTATCAGTGACTAATACCTAGCACGGTATTTAACATCAGCGACAGGACGCAAGGTAAAAATGTAAGTTATTTTTGTACGTTGTACCTACACTGTACATAGTTATAAATAAGGTTATTCCAGTTACTAAACACGTCATTCTAACATTAAATTAATTGTAATATCAATTTATTTGTTTTAACAAAGACTTCAAGCACGAATGCTTTATTTTAAGTTCATTTTTAATTTAATGAAGATCAAAACTAAAACAGTATTTAGATACAATTAGTTTAACGTGAAATTGATAGTCAAAAACCTGTAACAGTAGTGTGATCGGACATTAGAATCGCCTTTTATCCTGATGTATGACGTAATTACAGCTGATTCCGCGCTAAGTAGGTAGATAACTAGGTCACGCAAACACACGGGCGCGCGTCAACGACCTTCGCTCGGATGCGTAGGTTTCTACTATTCGCGTAAGATTATTGTTTTGGTGAAGTGATTTTCTTAAAAGAAATAGACGGAAATATTTTTATTTTTTGCTATGTACCTAGTCATGAAGTGTAGACTAAACTTAAATTTTATTCACTAAAAATAATTTTGAAATTTTAATTTATGAAAATTATAAAAAAAAATTTACTTCATAATTTAAACCAACACATCATTGTTAACCCAATTTTAAAATATCACAGACTATTATAAATTGACCCTGTATAATTATTTTGGTGATAGAACATTAAAAAAACGTTTGCCATACTTTCTCAATAGTATACTCAAAAACATCAGACTGGAACCACGTTCATGTAAATTTAAAAGGTTGTTAAAAATGTATATTTTAGATAAACTCTAATTATACTTAGTAACTTAAATTGTATACACAAAATCATTTATATAAAATACTGATTCACCTACTTTAGAGCATAAGCACCTACCTAACTACTTTAAAATAAACAGCAAAAATGTATTTTATGTGAAATAACAGTAAACTTACTACTGTAAAATAAATGTACATATATAAAGAGACTGTAGTTTTGCGGGATATGTATAAAAATGCGCACTGTAAAAGTTTTTAATAAAATAATAAATAAATAAACATTTTACATTTCAACTCATCGTTTCGGTGTCTGCATATGGGGCAGTCTTTACAGATAGTACGACTACGGTTACACCGTGGTAACGAGGAACTCTCGAAAAAAATTGTTAAGAGTACTAGTATGCTTATCTACTTATGATTTAAGGATAAGTGTTATGTGAAAAGGTTTACTATAAGATATCCGGATGCAAGAATATGGGATTCCCTGGCTATTATTCAATTAAATATTAAATATTTCTGACACTCACACAACATTATCTAGCCCAAATTAAGTTTCTTAAAGAACTTTTGTTATGGATACTAGATAACTGATATACTTAAGAAATATATAAACATACATATTGAATAAATACATATTTTTTATAAGAATAAACTTAAATAAACATATAAACATCCATGACTTGACTGCTAATATCTGTGTTCATCACACAAATATCCGCCGCCGCCGGCATTCGAACCCAAGACCTCTGGCATAGAAGGCAATTTATGTTACCGCTACACAAGCCGGAATAAATATAAGAAGTTGTTATTGTGTATTTTTAAAGATGATTGCTGTTGAGTTTCTTGCCACTTCTTCTCAACAGATCGACTTTCCGAAGTGGTGGTAGATTCAGTTCAATTTGTAAATTGTTTGACTTATTACAAGTGTATTTGAATAACTACGAAATAAAGAATATTTTGAATTTTGAGTCGTTTCAAAGATAAGTGAGTTCAAATAAACAAAAGTTCAGTTCAAAATTTATATTATTAGTAGAAAAAAACGAACCATAAGCAAACAAGACAATACTTTTATGCGTAAAGGATATTTTAAAATGACTTCAATGACTACTTTGCCGAACATTCCAGATATAATTAATCGTCGCGTCATGTCACCTATAAAACCGTTGACACTTAGGGTAAAAGTGGGATAGATGCCGCAGTAGGATAGATGCCCCATTTTCAAAAACCTAACATGCCATATTCGCTTTCAGTGTCCTCTTATATCTTTGTGTTTTTACGTATGTTAATATTTGGGATCTTTGATTATGTGTTTTTACACTTAACATTTTATAGGTAGGTAATCACATAATTTTTATGTCGGAGCACATCTATCCTCAAATAAAAAGTTTCACAAATGGTGAATTCTCAAAAATACCTACGTAATTATTATCTAAAAAAACAAGTGATTAAACTCTATTCATTAGCAGTAATTATTCTTTTAATATTAATCGTTTTAAAATTAGAAGGTTTTTTTCAAAAAGTGGGGCATCTATACCATGTTTACCCTAACATTTAAATGCTTGTTGAAATTAATCCATCAAAAGTAGGTAATATAACAAAGTTGAGGAGTTTCTTATCTCGAAAACTGCCAATCCGATTTGACAATTACTTTTTCATTCGATTTAACTTTAGGTGTTATTTACGCTGTATTTAATCTAAAAATTCAAAAGTTAAGCGGGCAACATTATAAATGCGAAAGTTTGGGTTGATGGATAAACATCCAAACGTTCCTCAAGATGACAGACTGGCTGGATGGATTTGGATGACATTTGGCAAAGTGATTGTTTATAGTCTGGAAAAGCTCATAGGCTACTTTTTAACCTGATATTCCTACGGAATAAGAAACTGTGCGGTTTTAATCGACGAGGACCAGTAATATGAATAGTTTGTGTTAAATGTCCTTACCTACCTCGGCAAGTAGAGTGGGCCCGTACAGCAGTAGACATTAGTATACACATCTGTTAGTTTACGGACATGTTTCTCAAGATTGTTCCAAGCGTTTCTATTGAACCCTTTTCCAACCTGAAAAAAAAAAAAAATCACTAATTGATTGTTATAGAATAAAGCTGTCACAGAATAATCAACGAATGCAGAGCATTAATAAAACCGACTTCACGTGAAAACTTGGGCCGACTTATAATGTCATCCACGTAAACATTCTCCGAAATCATACATATTGTTTCAAAACTTTGAAATTTTCAATGAAGTATCCTCTATCATATGAAACAAGAATTTTCAAAATCGATTCATAATTGTCCGAAATATCGTGTAACAAAGACACAAAAAAAAACATACTGAAGAATTGAGAACCCTCTCCTTTTTTGGAAGTCGGTTGAAAAAGGTGGGAAATGTTAAAAAAATTCAAGATCAGGCAAACCTAGCTTTAAGCTGCTTAAATGAAGTTTCTAGTCAAGTGTATAGTTTTTTAATTACCAATTACAGTTTGAGTGAACCAATTATTGGTTTGGGTCTAATGGAATCTACAGGTTAAGTAAAGTTTGGCTCGGTCGGTACAAGCAAGGGTGACATTATCAAATCAATGACTTCCGTGCTTTGGAGAGCACTTTAAGCAATCGGGCCTGGGTCTTGTGAAAACGAACAAGACCCAGGCCACTTTACCACAACACGGCCCCACAATTATAGAGGGTTGTTTTTTAGTCTCCAGCCAAACTTAAATATTATTTTCTTTGATATAATATAAACGTTAGAGCATATTTATTTTAGTAACGCGCCAAAAACTCTTTTACAAATAATCGCTGTTGATGACCACAGGTACTACGACGCGGCATTTCATTTTTATACTACGACGTAGTACTACAAGATGTTTTGAGGTAGCGCGTAGTCGTCTTTATTTTAATGGTATCTATTCATAATTTAGAGTGACCATGCTTTGATTAATTTCCTTGTAAAAAAAATACATACCTTTTTTTGCGAAAATCGTTTCTATAAATTATTTAGTAAAAAAATTGGGCCGGTGACTAAAATCAACCCTGCATACACAACAAATTGTCACGTGTGAGACGGGTGAGGCACGACCTAGGCGGATGCTGGGCTGGGCGGGCGCTATGTGGGTACGTGTGGTCTGAACCTGGCTTAAGAGCTGTATACAACTTAGGTGCAATACATACATACATATAGATACACTTTAGCCGTAAATTCATACCATTAGAATATATGTATAATAATAATAAATAAATATTTCTGTCACTCACACATTATCTAGCCCAAATTAAGTTTCTTAAAGAACTTGTGTTATGGATACTAGATAACTGATATACTTAAGAAATATATAAACATACTTATTGAATAAATACATATTTTTTATTAGATTAGACTTAAATAAACATATAAATGTCCCTGACTTGACGACTAATATCTGTGTTCATCACACAAATATCCGCCGCCGCCGGTATTCGAACCCAGGACCTCTGGCATAGAAGGCAATGTATGTTAAAGCTAGCTATGTAAGTAATGTAGCTCCATCTATTAAATATGCTGAGAAAATTTCGATGGCGTGTCGCCGCTCGGTAGCTCAGTGGGAACAGCACCCGTCTGGCAAGTGGGAGTCGCAATTCGAATCCTGGTCGGATGATTTTATTATGCTTTTGTCAGTTATTTAAGAATTATTGCTATCAAATGCAAACCCAGGCGACTTTGTGGTCTAATTAAAAAGGGTGTGATGAGAAAGATGGTGAATTTGCAGACCCCATTCATTTTAGCACTGCAATTTACAAATATGAGATTGAGATCTAAAATTACACTCTTTAATCTTATCATTTCATTACAAAACTTTATTAAGTACACACCTTGTTGATAGAACTTTTGACTTAAAAGGTTCAATTCTAATTACTTAGAACCTTGTTTAAATTTTTGTTTTAACTGGCAAGATAATTTAGGCCATATTTATTTTGTAACATAATATATTCGCAACCCTCCATTCAACTATAGCTTATTTATACCTGTGGTGCCATATTAGTAAGGTAGAATGTTTGTTCCACATGTTTCTGAGCAAGTTTGTGATTGCCAGCTGCAGCCATGTGTCCACGGTCAAATCCAGAGCCTTTGTAATCAGTATTCAGAGATCTGAAGTCAAAATAACATAAAAATTATAAACTTTAAAAGAATTAGTTTGGTTCTCCTTTGTAATAGTTTATAATATTAAATGTAAACTGGATTTTAGCTGGAATGTTTATGGAATGTTGCTTGAAACCACAGATTTAAAACATTATTATATCCGATTAATCAGCTTTAAAAGGTGTCTTAAGGTTTATGAATCATAAAAACTTAGAACACTTACACAATCCTCATAGTACCAACCTGAAAAATGGATGTATACTCTCATCAGGCATGAAATCACATTTGCTTCTATCTACTTCATCATTCTTTTTTATATGTGCTTTAGTTATATGCTCAAAAACCCAATTGGGCACCCTGTTGCGCCTATCATAGGATAAAACAAAATCATCATACGAGCGGATATTGTCAAGGCTAGGAAAGCCATATTTCATAATTTGAGACACCTGTAACCAGAAGTTCTTTTATTAAATACCTCATCAACTATTAATTTTGAGAAAGTGTTAGGTTTTATTATAAACCTACACGATCACGACCGAATCCCCCTTCCGTGTAAGGTGAAGCAGCTGATACTGTTGCAAATACGGGAAGACCAGGTAAACTTCTCAGTATCTTCCCATTAACATTAACTTCTTCTACGTTGATCTGTTTATTTTCATTGCCTTGATATAACCCAACGTAATAGCTAGTCAATCCAACAGCACTAAGTTGCGCCAAATTTATTAGCCGCTTTTTAAACATTTTTAAACCTAGACACCTGTGAATAAATCCAAAAAGTAAACTTGATGGAATTATGTAGGAATAGTTCAGTTCAAATGAGGTTATAGATGTCGATTTATTTACTACTCAATCAATCATTAAAGTCAAAAGAAAAAAGGTGCGTTCTGTTACGATATTCTTCGTACGTGGTAAACCTGTAAAAAACAAGGCATTATTAAATATCAAAGACCTTATGAAGTTATGACACAGGCAGTATGTACCATCTACAGCAAAATCCAGCTTGGTGACATGTAGTCATAGGTTTTATTTAGGTTTGTAAAACAAATTAACAATAAAAACACTGAAGACAAAGCTGTATGGTTTAATTCTACAATGTGAATTTAAAAAATATACACTTGATTGATAACCTCAAACTAATAGTTTGCTATTGTTTTGAATATAGTAAAAAAATATTATGAGTGTCCAGAATCCAGACCTTCATGTATAAAAGTTTTAAGTTAAACTAAACATAACGTTGAAGCTTCTGCCGACATTCACTTTACATACAGGCTGAGTATAATAACATCAGCTCAAGTGATCATAGCATGAAATAATGAAAATAAAAATAAACATGACCAGAATACTATTACAAAGGTGTTATTTCATAAATTATGCAAAGAAATACAGTACAGCCCCTAAATCACTTGCCACAATTCGTTTGAATAATAATGACTATGTTACCGACGAGTTTAATAATTTAACTCCAAAAATTTTATCGTATCTAAATAAAAACTTGCATCTACAGAAAGACAACCCTATATCCTTAGTAAAGCAACGAATTGTGAATTATTTTTATTCATCATTTACTAATGGAGTAGGAAATCCAGTATTTAGTGTTTACGATAACTTATCTCCAGTAGTTTCAGTTAAACAGAACTTTGATAACTTATTGATTCCCAAAGATCATCCGAGTAGAGCTAAATCTGACTGCTATTATGTAAACAAAGATACATTACTTCGAGCACACATGACTGCTCATCAGAGTGAATTGCTGAGGGCAGGCCTTGATAACTTTTTGATGATTGGAGATGTATACAGAAGAGATGAAATTGACTCCACCCATTTTCCTGTATTTCACCAGGTTATTTTCCACTTTTTACATATTTATTTACTGACAAACCATAAAATAAAAGCACATCATATTTTCCTTCAATTTTAATTCTAGGTAGATGCAGTAAGATCTCAAAGAAAAGAACAACTGTTTGCAGAGCACCCAGACTTAGAGATATTTGAGCCAAAATTTAATCCTAAAAAACCTGAAGAGTTTGTTAATTCCATATCTGATCCAGCTAAGCAAAGTTGTCATACTCTTGAAGCCACAAAACTCATGGAAACTCAGCTCAAAAGTCATTTGTTAGGATTAGTCCGTGCTCTATTTGGCAAAGACATTAAGCACAGATGGGTTGATGAATACTTTCCCTTCACTCATCCATCATGGGAACTAGAAATATTTTATGAAAATAAGTGGATGGAGATACTTGGCTGTGGCATTGTCCGCAATGAGATCCTTGCAAATGCAGGGCCTAATAACACTATTGCATATGCATTTGGTTTAGGTTTAGAGAGACTAGCTATGGCCTTGTATAAAATTCCAGATATAAGGTTAATGTGGAGTACTGATTCTGGATTTCTTACACAGTTTCAAAATAAGGATTTAAATTCAAAAATTACATACAAACCAGTGTCTGCATATCCGCAGTGTAAGAATGATTTATCATTTTGGTTGCCGCCAGAAATAACCATAGACACCTTTATAAATAATGATTTCTATGATCTAGTCAGAGATATTGGAGGTGATATTATAGAACAGGTAATTTATATTTTCTTTATTTTATTGATGTATATATAATGTATATCTTTTATGATCAAAGTTCAAGATGTCATAATGTCTTGTGAAATTCTGAAAAATATGATGTTTTGACAGGCCTATTCTTTGTTAGCAAGTATAGCAAACAAAAACACCTATGGAAATACTTCAAAATTTATTTAAAATCAAATAATATCAATAAAATATTATAAGTTTATTAAGGAAATTCTTCCCAAGATGCATTTGTTATTTTTATCATCATTGCTTGAGTGTATTTTTTTATTTCAGGTCCAGTTAATAGACAAGTTTATCCACCCAAAGACAAAGAAACAAAGCTTGTGCTTTCGGATAATTTATAGACATTTAGAAAGGACCTTAACTCAAAGTGAAGTAAATGAAATACATAAAAAAATTGAAAATGCAACAGTTGAAAATTTTAATGTTGTTATGAGATAGTCATATATTTCAAGATATTAGTAATATAAAATATTAAATTATTAGTTCAGTTGTTTTATAAGCAAATTCAACTTCAAACGTGTATCTGTACTCAGCAATTGCTTTACTTTTCTCAGTTTTTTTTATGCTTTTTATAAGTAACAGGTAGACAAGTACTTAATTAGAGTTGATGTAGAACTGATCGCCGATTGAACAAATATATAATTAATTATTTAATTTATTCATGTACTCGTTAAAACGCAGGGCATGGTCAATTGCTAAATACAAACACACACTCAAAACCAGTTTTCCCACTTGCCGGGCTGGTGCTCTAATAATTGTTTTCATCTACCTACACATTGTTAGGTACTCCTAGTGTTGTGAAAATGCTCGAGTCGACGCTAAAACGCTCGGTTCGACGCTCGAGTCAGTTTCAAAAGGCTCGAACGCTGGCTTAGGCGACGAACGACATAAGTTTCGAACGATGGCCACTTTGGCGATGGGGTAAACCTGTCTGCCTCAGACGCCAGTGGTTGCGGGTTCGATTCCCGCACGGAACAAGAAAAACGGAACCAGAAAGAAAATGTTCCGTGTCTGGGTGTTTATCTATTTATGTATTTATATTCTAGGTTCCCCCCTAGTTAGCTACATGGTATCCCATAACACAAGCTATGCTTACTTTGGGGCCATGTAGTTGGTGTGATTGTCTGGGGATTGTATTAATTATTTATTTCAAAAATACGGCCGAGTTATCATGCTGTCAAGATACTATTACCGTCGTAAGGCGAAGTTAAATGGAAACATCAAAACCTTTATAAAAATGTATATATATTTACGAAATAGCATAATGTACATATTATGGGCGAAGAGCAAGGCAGCTCAGTCTTCATCGTCATCTTCAGAAGCACCATTTTCTTGAGGCTGCTCTTCCATTCTTGCGTCACCCATACCTGTAGAAAAAAAAACGATTTTATTTCATAATAAATAAATCCTAATCGCGTTTAGTCACATGTTGTGAAACTGTTTTATTCCTATAATTAAAAGTAAAACTAACAGCCCGTTCACACATGGCCCGTTTGACTTGATTTATTTTTGTACCGTAAATTCGTATACTGAATACTGTGCCATATGTGAAGTCGTTCATACAACTCCATCGATGAAAAAAATCGTATTAATTAAAATAGACCATGTGTGAACGGGCTGTTACGCAACGTTAACTTACATACATATACATAACGTCACTCCTGTATCCCTTATGAGGTAGGCAGAACAGCAGAGGTCATAAGACCATCTGTTGTCGCGTTTGACAAATTTGGAGGTATTATAAAGATAGAGATAGGCTATTGTAAACCTCTGTCCCTGAACTGATTTTTAAAGTATGCTCGGGAAGAGAAGCAGCTGGCACATTCTAAGTTTTTCTTTCGCTCCCAGTCCCGAAAAGTTAATGTTGGAAGCAACGTTAACTTTTAGGTTATAAAATGAATATACTTCATTTAAGGAAACGTACGCCAAAAGAAAATTGACCGCGTTTGCAGATTGGCTATTGCGTGTGACTTTTGCGCTTTATGCTATTTGGTTTTTCACGACTTAATTTTTTATTATAAGGGACAAAGCAATATATAAGGCTGCAAACTCTACGGCAGCGACAGCGACTCGGGGAATCTGGGCCGTTCTCGACGCCAGCGCGCGCTCGAGCGATTGGTCACGATTTTGTAGACTCAAAACTCTTTCTATCGTGTCACGGAAATCGCTGCCCATGCCGCTGTCGGTGCCGTCCTGTTAGCCTTATGGGTAACTTGATGCTTAGTAATCGCAACCCCCATCGATAAGCTTGAAAATATCAGCATATAGTGCTAGTGTGAACAGCCCAATACTAAAAAGTTGTTAGCTTTATATTTAAAAAATTCCGGGTTTGATTCCGAAGCTGAGTACAAGTTTTTTCCTAAATGTTTGAATGCAGCTTTTCTAGTTATCAAAATCGATAACATGGTTCCTAAGAACAGATATTCGTGTTTTTTAATTTCAGATCTTTCCATACTGACCAATCTTATTCTTAATGGAACAGGCCTGGAAGTTCTGTGTGCCTCCAGTGATAATGGTTCATATAAGCATGTGTAAAAGACCACACAGTGGAAGAACTAGAGGGTAAAAAATACCTACCCCAGACCCAAGCCAAGAAAACGCTTAACCAATGCACCAGAAGAATGGCGAAGTGCCATCCATAGTCGGTACCTCTTTTATTAGCTCAAAGCACGCATGTATCAAAAATTTAATACTTGAGTTTGAAAGCTAGGGGTCATTTAGTGTATCAATAAGAATTCGATACCAGTCGGGAATAAAAAGTTGCAATATAAATCTATACTAAGGGTCCCGCAAATATATTGACAAATAAACAAATTCTTTCCAATCCAGACACATTGTAACTGAAAATACGTTTCTACTCGTCTTAACAAATCAAAAAATTTATTTGATTTTGTTATACTTGAGTTATTCCCAACAACTATCACTGAACTTGAACTATGAAAATATGTGCCTAATATTGACCTATTAACTAGATATAGCCCAGTTTTTATACAATTCTAAAATATTATGCGGTACCCAGACTGCCAATCGCCTTTAATATTATATTCAAATGAGTTGGTTTGTTTGAATTACCTTGGTCTTCATCTTCCTCGGCAGAATCGCCAGCGATTTCTGCGTTCTCCGCCTCAGCGCGTTCCATCTGTCTCGCGAGCTCGGCCTCGTCCGTCGCCGTCACCACTTTAGGCTGTAACATGGAAATATGGTTTTCAGGTTAGATTAGCTTGGGTTCACTTTGATGGATAACATAATAAAAATGGGCCATGACCTGTCCACCCACCGCCTTCACCCACCAGTGTGTGGAGGGGTAATTCGCATTTACCCATGCACCCACTGCATCAAGGCTGGAATTGAAGTAATAAGTTCATTGATACCTTTTGTCAATAATTTTTTCATTGTGTCGAAAGTTACGTTGATAATACCTGTTGTAGGGAAACCTGTTATTGGCTTTACTTTTAATTCTTTTTTCTTAAATGCCCTTGTAATTGTCGAATTTAATAAAGGTTGAGTTTTAAAATACTAGGACTTCACAGGTTAATATAGGTAAATTACTACAGGTGAACAAATCAATGAGATTACGAAAAAACACCTCATTAAGATGGTGGAGCTATTGGGCATGGTTAAGCAAATCTGAAACACTACAATCTCTTGTGATGTTATGTGTTCCTGGTATTATCAACTTTCGAAACAATTTAAAAGTTATCGACAAAATGTATAGATGAACTTATTTATAACTTTAATTCCAGCCTTGACATAGTGGGTACACAGATAAATGCGAATTACCCCTCCGAGTCGGTGGGTGAACCGGTCATGGACCATAAAAATGTAGTTAATTTTGTGCTTGTTTCCAAGACCTTTACATCTTATAAATCGAATGTCTGATTGTATGTTCGAGGATTTTGATCAGATCACGACTACAATACAAAATAGACGTGTTACATACATCTAAAGAAAAACTTTCATTTCACCTTGTTGATAAAAGTAGCATTGCAACTGTGACAACCAACATGGATAAAAAAAAATATAAATGTATTTTTTCCATCTTATTAGACACAGCACAGTATTTAGATTTTGTTACAATTCAAAAGGTTATGTTATCATTGTGAAAAATTGGGATTTGCAAGGCTCATAATCAAGTAAATAATTTAAGAGTCCTTATTTATTGAGTTATTTTAGTACAGCTTGGTCAGAATTAGTTCAGCATTTGCTAAAAATAGCTTAAAATCTTCGGTGCCAATAAATTACTTAAAGTAATTCATCAAGTAAACTTTATACTGTATATTAGTAAACATCTAAAACCATGTTTATTTCAAAAACCTTTCCAAACTGGTCCGGCTGACAGTCAAAAGCAGGATAAACCATGCACTTATAAAGCTACCTCATAGAACCCATAGCTATGTACACATACCGCCATTTGCACATTGAATACTCCTCCAGCGGTCGTAATTGTTTCTTGTATAACATCAATTGCATCCTGGAGCGCTTTCAGTCCGTCTGTTTTTTCTGGGGTTGAGGTTGTCATTACTGGAATTCAAGAAATTAAAATTTAGTAATACAATAAAATTTGACTGAAACAAATATTCAAAATTTCAAAGAAGTTGACTGTCCAGGCCAAGGGTCTTCCCTATAATCTTATATTCCCTATAAAATTATAATCTTCCCGGTCTTCCCAGGTTTAGAATTTTCAATTCATAAAATTGTACTACTGATGATTTTCATTTTTCATTTACACAAAACCTATAGAATAGGTTTTGTGTAAATGAAAATATTTTATTATATAAAAATGAATATTTATCAAAACCTGTAAGCAAAAAAAGGCTATATTTAAACAGCATAATAACTCTAGACCTGTAGATAGCAACACATATACATATAGTAAAAGTATCATAAATAAGTTTATATTGATAAATAATTACTTGACCACGAACCATCTTGAAACAATCACAGAGCAACAGATTTAGATGCTAAAAGTTAAACCTATTTTTAAAGGAATTAAAAACATTTATTTTTTTCTATCTTTATTGAAATATATTATCAATTTTGTTAAACGAGGGTGGATAGAAGACATGGATAGATTTTGCTTGGAGCATTGAAAGCATCTTAAATGATGCACTTGTTTTAATGTCACATATATTTAGATCTTTTATTGGAAATAAAGCTCAGACCATAATCCTAATTAAGAACTTATTGCATACCTTTGCCAAGCCAGTGCAAGTTACTAGTTTATTATAATTTTATAAAACTAAAGATTAAATCACTCTTTTAACTTACCATACAAAGGTGGTGCAATAAGGTTAATTTTAATAGGGAGGTCCACTGTCGACAAAGCTAATCCGGATTTTAATGCAGCTCGGACGGCATCAATGCCTTCATACCCGTAGCATGCACATTCAATGTCAGCCCGGATCTTCACTGCTTGTGATGTGAGCTTCCTCTTGATGTTTGATAACAGCACTTCCTTGGTCTCCTCATCAAGACCACATTCATTTAATACTGAGGGGTCTCTGTTTAAGATAAATGAAATTGATTATTCTCATGTTTTACTATGGACTACACTTATTAATCTTATTAATTATTGTATTCATCAGAAGTAAACATGTAAATAATAATATAAAGCGAATTTTGATTTTATTTACCAAAAATTTATCTTTGTAAATATGTATTTTTAACTAGTAGTACCTACCTTGTAAATAAAAAGGTCAAACACAAGGTACAAACCACCTGTTTTTTTGTAAAAAATCAATCAAATTGACTGAGAAGAAAGCAAAAGAGTTAAAAAAGTGTATTTTATATCAAAGGCTATGTGACTAATTACAATAAAGAAACCATTGTTGTTGTAAACTTTTTATGTGCACTTACACAGCAGCTTGTTTGAAAAAATCATAAGCTGAAGCTTTCTTCTTGTATTTTTCTTCAAAATACCATGCTGTCTTTTTATACAATTCTTCTAATTGTTCTGAGTTCTCGTAGCGTAATAATTCAGCGACATGTCGAAGGATTGAGTTCACAGCTTTAGCTTTGGCATACCTCTCTGTACATTTGTCTATATCTTCTGCTGATACACGACGTTTTGACAAGTCTATGTAACCTGTAATTTGATTGTTAATAACAATTTAAATCTAACCATTAACCTTGTTGTCTAAAAATTGAATTTTGCTAATAACTAGTGCAGGATGAGGATTCGTGACTTACCTTTTTCTTTGTCCACTCTGATAACAACGACAGGCTCAGTTTTACCAACTCTGATGAGTTTGTTAATTGATCGAATACGTCTTCTAGACAATTCAGAGAGCAAGATCATGCCCTCAATATTGTTGTATTCCAACAAATGAACATATGCGCCCATCTCAGCGATGGAGCGCACATTAACCATCACTACATCTTCAACTTCAGGATATTTTTCTTGGTAAAACCGACACGACAACGGCATCTGTAACGATATTATTTTATAACCTTGCACTTTCACACAAACATGGGAAACTGAGAGAAAAAGAATTCTAAATATATAGTAGGGCTACCTTGTCAACGTTGAAATGAGCTTTTGTGGCAAATGCCGTATATTTGTAATATTAAATAATGATGAAACACGGGATTTGTTCACGTTGACGACCTATCAAGTTATTTCTTACGTTCCGTTTATCAATTTTGTTTGACAGATAGACGGCTGACTGCGCTGTTTGATAAGTTCATAAGTTTAATGAGATGAGACTAGTTAAATATACAAAAAGTGTCTTTAAATGAAGTGCAAGGAAACATATTAAAGTGTGAAATCAAATATTTTGCGTCATTAATTAATATATCGTTTTATATTGTATCCGTGTAATCTTATAAATAATTAAATATAATTATGTATATAATATGAAAAGTTGCGTGAACCGAAGCGAACCATGCTTTTTATTTTTAATATGTTGAAAGTTTGACATTATTATTTTTTGTTCCACACCAATCTGTGTATAGTTATTTTTAATACAGTTGCTCAAAAAGTGGTATATTGCAGGGACGTTTAGCGTTCGGGATGTGGGCTATTACACACTTGTGCTTTTTCTTTACCTTTTCCGCACTCGTGCGTTCTCTTTCCCAAATGTCAAAATAATGTCTATTAAAAAGAAAAAATCAAACACGAAGTTTTTACTAAAAAAAAAACCATAGAAGTTTTTACGATTCATGCAAATATTTCTGAAAAGAAGCTACTAATTTGTTTCAATATCAGATATAATGATTTGATGCACTGAGTTAGGTTAGGTTTCATTTCATTTTATCTCATTAAATTCATTTTCATTTCATGTCAATACAAAAAATCGACTTGGCTGTATGGGCATAGTTCCCTTGCCTACCCAGAATGGGTAAAAAAAAATCTGTGTTTATAATCTTTCACGGCTGGCGCCATTTTGTATATTTTATAAAATTGCCTAATTTTTTCGCAACTGTATTAAAAATAGTCGTTCAGTACACGTGCGGAACCGTCATTGCAACTCGTTCCGACTGTCAACCCTCGCCTTCGGCTGCGCCTCGGCTCGTGTAGACATTTGTCGGAACTCTTTGCAATGACAGGCTTTCCGCACTCGTAATGAAATATACTATTTTAATACAGTTGCTCAAAAAGTGGCGTATTGCAGGGACGTATAGCGTTCGGAAAGTGGGCTTTTACGCACTCGTGCTTTTTCTTTCCCAAGTGTCAAAATAATGTCTATTAAAAAGAAAAAACCAACCACGAAGTTTTTACTAAAAAAAATTCATAGAAGTTTTAAAGATTCATGCAAATATTTCTGAAAAGAAGCTACTAATTTGTTTCAATATCAGATTTAATGATTTGATTCAATGTTTAAGGTTAGGTTTCATCTCATTACATTTAATTTTCATTACATAGTAATAAAAAAATCTACTAAATACTTGGCTGTATGGGCATAGTTCTCTTGCCTACCCTGACAGGATGTGTGAAGAAAACAAAAAAAAACTTTGCTTATATTCTTTTACGGTTGGCGCCATTTTGTTTATTGTTGAGTTTGTTGTGTTTTTATTATTTTATTAAATTGCTTCATTTTTTCGCAACTGTATTAAAAATAGTCGTTCAGTACACGTGCGGAACCGTCATTGCAACTTGTTCCGACTGTCAACCCTCGCCTTCGGCTGCGCCTCGGCTCGGGTAAACATTTGTCGGAACTCTTTGCAATGACAGGCTTTCCGCACTCGTAATGAAATATACTATTGTGGTTGCAAAGGCATATCTTTTTTTATTCCCAATATATGAAAAAAGATATGCCTTTGCAACCAAGCAAAGACTGTTTATTAGTAAAATGTCTTTGGTGACAAGTGGACCTTTGACGTCCCAAAGCAATATCGCGATATCGGGACGTCAAAGTTACCTCTGCGTTCAAATTCTGTGATTGTTCTGTGACTTGACGCACTTTTTGCTTTATTTCTATTAGGTCTTTACCTATGAAATTGCCGTTTTTCACGAAATAAATGAAGCGTAATTTTTTTATATATTTTTTATTTCTATTAATCAAAGTAATCACCCATGCAATCAATGCATCTTTGCCAACGCATTGGTAGCTTATTGATGCCTTTCTTGAAGAAATCAGCTGGACAGGAGGCAACAAATTATTCAAAGGCATTTTGTACTGCCTCTCGGGTATTGAATTTTTTTCCCGCCAAGAAGTTATCCAAATTCTGGAAAAAGTAGAAGTCTGTAGGCGCAAGGTCTGGTGAGTACCGTGGATGACGGAGAACTTCCAACCCCAACTCGTGTAGCTTGGAGACCGTCTGCTGTGTAGTATGAGGTCGTGCGTTGTCGTGCAGGAGCAGTGGAGCCGAACGATTGACCAAAGCTGGTTGGAGACGTGCGAGCTTCTCCATCATTGTGTTCAGTTCTTCACAGTACACATCTGCAGTAATGCTTGTCCCGTTTGGCAAGAAGCTGTGATGAATTACACCCGCGTTAGACCACCAAACAGTGACCATCACTTTTCTAGGGGTAAGTTTTCGTTTAGGGCATTGTTTGGGTGCTAAACCAGGGTCCAACCAACTTGCTGAGCGCTTACGATTGTCAAACAGGATCCATTTCTCGTCACAAGTAACTATGCGGTTCAGAATTCTTTCATTTGTATGCCTGCTGAGCAGTGCAAGGCACGTCTCCACGCGTACTTCGCGGTGGCGGTCATTGAGTTCGTGGGGTACCCATTTGTCAAGCTTTTTTACCTTGCCAATTTGACGCAAATGGACCAATTTTGTTTTGATGCTAACGTCGAAAGCTGCTGCTTATTCAGCCGTGGATTGAGTTTCGTCAGCTTCCACAATTGCCTTTAATTCGTCATTGTCGACCAAAGTTTTCGGACGACCACGGGGTTCATTTTTCAGGTCAAAATTTTCATAACGGAAGTGGGTAAGCCAATAACGGGTGGTGCGTTCGTTTGTAGTGTTTCCTTTTGGTATATTTATCTTTCTCTATGTTTTGTTCGCTCCGTAAACGTCGTTGATGTTGCGTACCGCTTGTGCCGCTTTGCTGCCACGACGGTAGGTACTCATACTACATAATTACTCGAATTTTTAACTTATCTATGATGACGAAAAATGTTCGAATGCGTTGAAAACAAAACACTAACTATTAAACAAATGACGATTTTAGAAAAAGAATTCCATGTTTGTCAAAAAATAATAATTTGAAATTAGAATTATCAATCAAAAAAAAATATTTTCATTTGTAATGGCCAGTTCGGCAAAACGGCAGTTTCATAGGTAAAGAAAGACCGATTATTAGCGGAAGGTCTTTTCTTGGTAAGAATAGGTAGGTACGAGCTTTTCATTGGTGCATGGTAATGCACTGTTGGGACCGGGAGCTTAATAAAAGACAACTGCTTTAGTTGGAAGTTAACTGTATATTGAGATAATATATAACATAATGGGGAGGTCGTCACACACTACACCTCCCCGCCACGAAATACCTACAGGAGTTTTAAAATTTATACATAGTTTTTTAGGGTAAGTGGGGGGAAGATGAAAAATGGGGTAAGACAGAAAGTCAACAAGAACGCCACATCTAGCAGATTTTTTGAAGTACTTGTAGCACTGTTTAAGCCGACACTTAATTTTCTCCTGTGCCTCATTCAACGTTTGAAGGTTATTGCACAAAAACGTGTTTTTTATTACAAAATTATACAATCTGACTCTTTGTGTGTTTCTTCAAGTATTTTTATCTTACCCCGCATCCTGTAACTTTCATTAAAAGCTAGGTAATACTGATTCTTTTGGATATTTAATAATTACTTTTTATTTACGTTTGAGCTATTAAATCGATTTTTTGCCATTACTCGTATTTAAAGGAATTGACACAATTTTCTATCTTTACCCATTACATTTTGATGGGGTAAGATGAACATGTCAATTTTCGAGTAAGTTATTTGGAATAATATTATGCTACCAAATGTGACAAATGTAACATAATCTGATTTTTTGTTTGTCGATTTCCGAGTTAGCCGATTTCGCTTTTAACTTTTATTATCAAATTTACTTTAAACAATCACTCTGCAATGTTTGAGAACATCCACTTCGATCTTTCCCCGCTGGGGTAAGATTGAAATACAAAAATCAAAATATTTGTCTTGTCTTTGTTTCCTTAGGCATTTTGACGCTCGAGTCTGTTATTTTGTTTTTAGGGCATTAAGTTCAATAGACTAGCATTGACCAAGAATGTATGTCATTCTCTTGAACGATTTTAGAAAATACTTTAATCTTTCCCCGTCACCTTTCCGTCTTTCCCCTGTTTTATTTTTGTCCATTGCAATTGATGATTGGTGTGGTATTCGTTACTTTATAGATTTAAATGAAATTTAACAAAATAGTTTAAAAATATACTTTCTGATTGTCATTCACAAGACATTAAGTTAAAATTTTGAATAATATGTAGTGTTTCACATGTATTCAAAAACAACACTCCTCATCTCATTAAAATACCGTTCGATCTTGCCCCCACTCACCAAATTTTTAATAACTTCACTAACATACAGAAAACACTATTTAATTTTTGATAACAAATAGACATTTATTTAACCATACATCTTAAAAAAGATAACAAAAAGTATTTTCTTATTTATTAACGTATTTAGCAACATTGACAAAACATAGGTAATAGAAATAAATGAAAACTACAGTGTCATTTGACAAAAATACCTACTAAAATAGGTTCAGAACCAAATATTTGAGTATCAATTGCTTCAATAAAATATTAAAGATGTGTCTAGGCATAAAAATTTAGTACCATTTTAGTTCCGACTTCTGGTATTCTTTCTTCCGGGTACCGATGTCGTTTTGGTTTTAAAAACTCTGTTGTATCTCGGGGAAGGTATATGAGGGTTCGGGGGTAGGTCTAGTTTGAGTTTATCGCGCGTGTGTCGCAAGCCGCCGAGTATTTCGCCACCAGGGGAGCTAGGGCTGACGGATTCGCTGATGCTCCCACTATCTGCTGGTCGCCAGGCTCGGATGTCTTCTGGGAGTTTCTTTTTGAAGTCTTCCTCGCTTGTAATAGAGCCGGGGGTGATGTCTTCGACGCCGGAGTCGGGCGTTGTGAAGTCTAAGGAGGGGGTTCTTGTTTGGACGAGGGTGGTGAGCGGGGAGAGAGTGAGAGAGTTGGGGCCGTCGTCGGTGATGTCTCGCTCGACGAGGCTCGGCTTGACGTGCTTGCCGGGGAAGAACTGGCTGCTTGTCGACATGACGCCCAGGCTTTCAAACGGTCGCGCTGATGACGATATGAAGAAGTCTTCATCGTAGTCTGGAAATAAGATTACGACGTAAAATTAGTTTGTAGTTAAACCATACATTTTTGATTTAAAAAACCTACGTTAGCTAACAACCAAAATTGAAATTTCTACTTCGAAAGATTCATGGATTGAAAATCAAGATTCACTAATAAAGGCGATTTTGCATATCGAATGTGCCATTTTGCAATATGATAAGTTAAATAAATAATTATTACCTGCTCCATACGCAATCCCCGACCGCATCGCAGTGTGAACATGTCGAGCGGATTGGGAGCTCCGAACAACTGACTGTAACCAATCTCAGCGTCCTCGGCTGTTGTAGGGTCCCATTCTGTAAAATTTTTTACCGTTTTTAAGATAATGCGAAATTATAATTTTCACTAAGACTTTAATAAAGAATGCGCTTATATTTTAAGATATAACTGTGGGAATGGTAGGTAGTTTCTGAGTTTAGCGTGTTAAACTCACTCTTGAGTTTTTAAAATAAGTATAGATAATGATATTTAAAAGTAGAGAGTAAAGATTTAAACAGTTATTGCAGTAAATAAAGACCTGAAACTCAGCAACAACTTTATGTACATTTCGAATAATAAAAGACACAGCGCTATCAAGCTCTAAAGTTACATTAAAACATGTTTTATATTTAATACTTGAAAAAACCTTCAAAATGTTAAACTCATTTCTGAGTGCACTGTCTCTAGTTGGAAAATCTTTTGTAGTGTAGCAGGTCTCCCTATTTGAATTTACTTTTTAAGTTCAACTTACCACAATAGGTGGAGAGATCCGGCATGAAGGCGGCCGGTAACTCGCTCTCTGCTTCGCAAACCTCTCGCGGGTATTCGTACACGCAAACTTCTGTCGCTTGAACATAACGCGCTACTTACTCTAGAATAAATATTATAAGTTAAATATCATTAACTAATTACCAAAAGAACATGTATCAGAATATTGTCTTAAGTTTTCGCGATTCATACTATTAAATAAAACACTTTTTAACCGGATTTATCGCGTATATTTATATTTTTGACTCGACGTTTCGGTGTCTTTGCAGACCCCGTGGTCAGGAGCAACTGAGGTGTCAAGCGTCGGATTGATGGATTGAAATCTATCACCGACATGGGACCCTATCCTGAAAAACATTAAATCCAACATCCAGCAAGCTGCAAGACCTGAAACTCAAGATACTGTCAGCTCGTTTTGTGTCAATCCAGAACGCTACGCTCGGAGACTGCGAAACAGATGGAGATGATGATGTATAACTTTTTCAATCTATCAATCCGACGCTTGACACCTCAGTCGCTCGTGACCACGGGGTCTGCAAAGACACCGAAACGTCGAGTCAAAAATTTAAAATGTAAATATACGCGATAAATCCGGTTAAAAAGTGTTTTATTTAACATGTATCAGAATTTAAAATAACACCTTTTGCCTTATCCTATAGTTAATAATATAAACTTAATCAATAAGTTTTGGCCGCGTAGGATCGACTTTGAATAGTTCTACCGCTCTTTTCGACGTATCGGAGTGACCTCCGCTTTCATATAAAATCTAACGCCAAATGTCATCGCTCCGGAGATGATGTATTCCGGTGTATTCTCAGCTTTGGCCACTCCACTTACCATCAGGAGATATCGAGGTCAAAAACGTCACTGCAAAAACAAAAAAATCCAAACAGCTACGTAAAGCCAATCACAATTTCCACATTTGAAAATAAAACAACTAGGCGATAAAACAACTAGAAAACACCTTTGTCGTGTCATCGTGTGCCGCTTTTCAAAGAGATTTTGTATGAAGTTATGCTTCGTTCACTGTTTATGTTAACTAAAAGAAAATAAACACGTTTTCACAAAAATATTTTTCTTATTAACCTCCTTCATAATTCCTTGTATTAAGGGGTTACGGCTTCCGTGGTTTCGGACATAAATTGTGTAGTATCACGTAGTACTCGTATTTTTAATCGCAACTGAAACCGCAATCCGTTTTGCCCAGCCAACTGAGTAAAGTAAGTATATGCCCATAATACGAACAGAGGGCGTAAACGAATAACAATCTATGAGGCAACACATTAGGTAGAGTACCTACTCTTAGAATGTAACTAAATATTTTATCTGCTTCGTATTCTGTGCATTTCTCACAGAACTTGATCCATTTTTCAACTGTCTGGCTATCCGTTTCAATTGACCCAGGTACATAAAGATGGCCGCAAAAATAACTTGTGTAGTTTCCGTCGTTCTCTTGTAGATGTTGGTAAATTATCTAATTTTGTTGTGATTGGAAACAATCTCTCATGGATTTTCTGTTTTAAATTACCTGAAAACCCTTTTGATTTAATCCATAAATAAACTTTTCTAAAGTAGCTCAAGTGTATCCGTCTAGCAGATTTAGATAGATCTCAACAAAGTGACATTTTGGCGTAGACAAAATCCTATAAAGCGTTAAGTGTGTTAACATACATATACATACATACCGCCTGTAAGTATCCCTGTTATGCGGTAGGTAGAACATCAGAGGCTATAATCATAATTAATCAATAAGACATTAATAAAAAACTACGGAGCCAAGCTATCTATATCCATCTTATTATACTGGTAAGATCCAATGGTATGGTAGGGGATATACACTTATATTATGGTATGTAACCTACTTAGGTATGGTATGTACCTTAGCTGCATCTTCTACTAAGTGTTCTTTGATTACTCAATTATTATAACATTTGATATAGGTTATGATCAAAGACAAAGATGCCGCGAATAATTAATAAGGATTCCTGCGCATGCATTTGTGCGAATGTGATTTTAAACTAACGGCGAGTTTACATAGCCCTGTTCACGCCCACTCGTTAACTAATATTAAATACTTATTCTCGTTATTTTCTGGCCAATGACATTTGCGATTACTGTAAGATGTAACTGAAAGAATCGGGTATTTGGGAACCAATTCCGTTCCCAAATCTAAAGAAAAGGGATGGTAGGCCGCAGCCCACGGCCCAACAGCGGTTGCTGTTGGGAAGTCGTAAGTATAGGTACTTAGTTATATTCTTAATACTATTAAATTTGTTGTTAGCGCGATGTAGGAAGTCGATATGGCAACGTGGTTACTTACTGTGCATATCAAACGATATCGCAGGATAAGTGCGCTCGGCGCGGCCGATAGTATGGTTTACCACCGACCATTCATTTCTCACGATTACTTCCGTGCTTCGGAGGGCACGATAAGCAGTCGGTCCCGGGTGCTTTATACTTGTATACAGTAGATGTTAGGGTTTGTCAGAAGCTATTTCGGCACCCTGACCATTCTGACATCCACCAACCAGCACTGGGCCTGCTTGGTGGATTACGGCCTAAACCTCCTCGTCACCCAGAGGAGACCCATAGCCCTACAGTGGGCTCATTACAAAGAGTTTTGATGTGTGATGTGATGTAAGAAATAGGTATGTTGTGTCTCCATCGTCGTAGTTTCCATGTGAACATCGCTAGAGGTCGCTACATCACTCTCCTTCGATCTAGATCCGTCAACGGGCTACGTCTTGAAATGCTTGCCAGCGTGCCAGTGAGGTCCTAGTGAGTCGGAACCGGAGTAGGTTGCCGCATTTTCACGATCAGTCGGAACTGTACGCGGTGACTGTCCTCGACAACTTCGGGAGAATGGTCTCAGTGAGTAGGGACAAACTCCAGTAAGACGGAGTGCCACCTTAATTGTTTTAATTAATACAATGACGGCCTCCGTGCACAGTATTCTAGGACGTTATTACGCAAATCGTGAGGTCGCGGGTTCGATTCCCGCACGCAACAAGAAAAGAAAATGATCCGGTTCTGGGTCTTTACGTATATTTTTATATTCTAGGTTCCCCCTAGTTCGCTACGTGGTGTTTCATATCACAAGCGTTGCTTAGTTTGGAGGCATGCAGTTGTTGTGATTTTATAATATAAGTACCTATCAATTACTCTTACTTCATGTAATAAATGTGAATGTTTTGATAGATGTATGGATGAACGGATTAAGATGAAATTTGACATAGTGATACATCCTGTACGTATACATCCTGGTATAGCACATAGGCTAATTTTAACCCGATATTCATAAGGGATAAGAAATTGCACGGGTAAAACCGCGCAACACAGCTAGTGTGAAAGTGTTGCATTTTGAGCACTGGGCTTTGCGTTTTGACAATTATTCACAATGTGACCACCATGAACGAATCCTTATAAGAATTTGTGTTCAGTCCTAAATTGATATATTGCTGAATGCCATCAAATCTGCGTTACGCTCGAGTTTGATTGACAAACCAACATGACTGGACGGGAGACACTTGTGCTTTGAAGAATTTTGTGTAGTCTGTGCTTTTAGTGTGTTTACGAAGAATGAAGTTTTATAGGTAAGAACCTACTTGGTTGATTTTAAAAAGAAGGTTTAGAACACGTATTTTTTTTTCTTAAGTTTGAAGGATGTTTTCTTTTTTTTTCTTTTAAGTTTTGTCGAAGAAAGCTATTCTTTTTTTTAATCTTGAAAATGTCTCATATTTATGTGAATAAGTGTTTTTCTCAGCTTGGTGATTATCGTAAAAGAGCTTTATTATTGATTTTCATTCATTAGGTTACTCCTCGTGAATATTTTTCTAAGCTTTCGAAGGGTGAAAGATATTTTAATATCGGTCTTAAAGTTTTTAAGTATAATCTGTACAAACAAAAATTCAGATGAAAAAATCTGTTCTTTTGATTCAAAAGTGTAGTTTTGTAAATAGCAATGCTCAAATTTAACGTTTTTACTTTCTTTTTATGTTGTTGGTGTACAATGACGAATTTTTATTATTATTATTACTACGCCCCGAGATTTAGACTAGACCAAACAGGATCAAAATGTATTTAATACTTCCGAAGGTAATCCGAACGTAGGTACAGTTTCTTTTTTTTAAGATTTAGAGATATAGGATGTACCTATGTAGTAAAAGTCTGGCCATTTCGGAAAGTTTGGAAGGATGCATGTATGGATGTTTGTTCCTCAATCATGGTTATGGCTTGGCTCAACGGATTTGGATGAAATTTAGCATAGTGATAGTGTACAGTCTGGGATAGAACTTTTTATCCCGATATTCCCGCGGGATTCGAAGTTGCGGGGGTAAAACCGCGAGAAACAACTAGTTAACTAGTTAAATACATAACTTCACGCCTGTATCTATCCCTTATGGGGTAGGCAAAACACTAGAGGCTATAAAACCCTCTGATGTCACGTTTGACAAATTTAGAGGTATTATAATAATGGAGAGAGACTATTGCAGTGACAGGGAGCAAAAACGATACCTCTGTCCCTTAACTGACTTTTACAGTATGCCCGGGAAGAGATGCAGCTGGCACATCCTATGTTTTTCTTTCACTCCCAGTAAACTGGCTGTAAATTGTTATTATGTATTTTTTTCTCTTATTTTTAAAAGATGATTGCTGTTGAGTTTCTTGCCACTTCTTCTCAACAGATCGACTTTCCGAAGTGGTGGTAGATTCAGTTCAATTTGTAAATTGTTTGACTTATTTCAAAATATGTATTTAAATACTTACGAAATAAAGAATTTTTGAGTTTCAGTTTGAGTTTGAGTCCAGCACAGAAGATGTTAGTTGTTATTCATTATCAATTGTTATTTGTATCTTAAACCATCACGCCTGACTTAAGCGTACTAAAAATACTCTTAATTGCTCTCAATGGCAATTATTGTTTAATATTCGCACTCGTAAATCATTCGTTTAGGGCTTGCAGATTGTGAAGAAAAAACGGGGTGCGTAACCTCTTTAAAATTTAAAAATATTTTTATTGAATTCAACCATCACGCTATGTTGATTTGGGCATTTAGAAAGGATGCGTGAAAGTAGTTTTACGAAAGAGGTGTACCTACAGAGCACAATTGGATGGTCATGTCGGAAGCATAGATGAATATAAGTACTAAAGTATAGATGACCGTCTCGCGGTTTTTGCACTTTAGCGCCATACAGTAGCCACTCTAGGAACCTTTTTGACCAAAACAACCCTAGAATGCAGCCCGGCCGTACCGCGCCACTTTCAAATTTTCAGAAATTCGTAGTGCCCGTTATTACTATTGCACAATTATAATTTGATTCGAGTAATGAGTCAAATTTAAACTGCACAATACTAATAAGTTGAAATAAACTGCAAACATGATGCTATGCGAGTTGGGAGTAGTAAAAAAAATATGCATCTCAGACAATTATTTATTTTTTCTTAATTATTTGTGTTTGATACAATAATTATAGGCCATAGGTTTTTTCGGGTCGCTTTCGTCAAACTCAATGCTTTTGCCACACAAATTGTTCACCTCCTTGCACCAGTCATTCAAAATCAAAATGCTATGCCTTTTATTAACTCACTATCTCACTAGAAAGTCAGCATCCTATGTAAAAATATCACTTCACAAAAGTAAAATCTTCGATTTGAGATCGTAAAAACGCGAGGAATTAACACTCTACTCTACGTACTTTGTAGAAAACACTAAAAAAAGAATTCAGCTACAAAAAATACACAGAAAAATAAGCAAATGCAACGAGTGCAAAAAGATTGGTTGACTATACTATAGATACGCTGCCTGGTACTATAGATATATCGATATCGAACGCAGCAAAAAATACGAAAAGTTCCAGTAGTGCCCGGCATGTAGCGCTAGTAGTAATAGAATTTTGGTATTTGTATGGAAGACAAACTAGCATGGTCGGAAGGGGCCGCCCTAGCGAACTTAGGTACCACCAAATTAGCAACATCTTAGAAAAGGTCTAGTTAAAAGTACCCGTATCCGTCGATCATGTATGAAAAGAACGTGGAGGAAGCGAAAGAGGTATGTCTGGATCAGCATCTGGCATTCCCTACCTACCTACCCCAAAGGAAGACAGGCGTGAAGTTTATTTGTATGAGTAATAATAGTCACAATGCTAATTAATAATTGTAATTGCAAAAAATTAAACATGACCAGCATTAAATAATAATAATGCAGAAAGCGGTATTGCTCGATACTGCCCGAATCGTTCGCCGGTTTTTTTCTCTCTTGCCCTGATACCCGACCGACTGGTACGGATTGTCGGGTCTTCTCCGCCGAAAGCTATGCGTAATAATAATAAAACTCTTTTATTTACACCAACATTTTTACACAGTTTAACAATCACAATTAACAAAGGGCGGCCCCAGGCATTGGTGGAAATTAATGTGGGTGAGGTGTACGGCTTGTAAAAATAAACTACTTACGAATAAATACCTACATACACATACATAGAAGATTACTTAAATACTTATCTACTATATAAATAAGTATTATATAAATACACATATAATTGGTATAAATATATAAATACCTTGGTATAATAATAGAAAATAATCTCAACTTTAACCTTCACATTATCTTACTTTCATCTAGAACACGTAAAGTAATCTATAATATTTTTTTCAACACACTTGCTCGTAAAGTGAGCGTTATTCTATTGAGTTTAGAACTATAAACTGGGCTATAAGTCACGCGTGCATTAATATATTATACCCTAGTGCATAATATAATGAATCCTACAAAGTTGAATTGTAACTTTGTGCAAATAACATGCGAGAAAACAGAGCATATTTTATTGGTCCGGGTTATACACTAAATATTTTCAGAAACGACAAAGAGGTTTTATACCACTTCAAATCCATATACATTTTTAAATGTTTGCGCCTTATATTAGTAAAATAAATTTGTATATGAAACAAATTATTCACAATTTACAATCATTTGTCATAAAATATTAAAATATTTGCATTTACCACTCCAAATTAAACATTTTCACTTAAAATAGGCTGTATATGCTATACAGACATTGACACATTTGACGGAAAAAAAAACCTACGCGCATGCGCGAGGTTCGGCGCCATTTTTCAATCACAATTCACAGCTTTGTTATCAAGTGTGTTTGTTATTTTATGATCACGTATGTCTGTCTTTTACTCACAAGTGTGTTGAAAAACGTCGTATGTAACTCGTGAGCGTTGCTAATTACAGTCTCGGCTCATTATTAAGCCCGAGCCTCTTAGCAACTTCGCTCACTTGTTACATAATATACTATAAAAATCTTTGGTACTGTACCTACAGATATTAACAAATGAGAAATAATAAGTCCATCCACAGAATATTTTTTTTGGCCACGTGATCAAGCTTCTATTTTCATCTCTTAGCCACGAGACAATAACTTTTGCGAAAAATGTGACTTGAAGCAATTTATATTATAATTTTACGATAATAATTTATACTAAATAATATGTTCATTAACACTGCGACGAAAAATATTATGCGACAAGAGGGCTGCCGTTCCGGAAGACGTAGTCGGTGCGGTTAGGTGCGACGACGAGCGCAGGGAAGAGGAGCAGTTAGGTTGCATATAGGTACGTGTACTATAAACCCTAGAGCTTTTTTTAATAACCCCAACGTTGTTTGTGGCACGGATTGTGGCTGTCATAGTAATTTAGAAGGCAACTTAGATATTTAGAGGGGAATAATGCTATTTAAAAGAAATCTGATTAAGAAGGGTTCTATATCTAATCTTATTTTAATGTTTTCACTATTAGACAACAAACACTTTCTACCTCTTCCTAAACGTCATCTATCAGTCATCCCTTTCAGGTTGGCAGCTCAAGTAAGATAAATTTATGGTATTTTTATGTCACTATCTAACTTTTTAATCCATTAATCAATTAGTATCAGATTGAGTATATAGTAGGTACTCTAATTTTGTCACTACGAAAATCTAAAAAATAAAAATAAAATTCATGTCGTGTCATTAATATTGTTTACAAGTAAAAAGTTACTTTGTTAATGTTCGATTTTGTGCGGCATATTCACCGGCTTACTTTTAAACTATAAAAAGAAAATTAAACAGTTTTCAGATTTTAACATTAGGTAAACCTTAAAAATGAAACTTACTTTTTAAATTTCTTCTCTTAAAACAAAAAAAGTAAATTTTTACATACATACATAACTTCACGCGCCTGTATCCCTCATGAGTTAGGCAGAACATAGAGGCTATAAAACATCTGATGTCCTGTTTGACAAATTTGGAGGCATTATAATGACGGAAAGAGACTATAGCAGTGATAAGGTGTCATCCTGTAGCCCAAAAAAAAAAAAAACCTCCACTAAAATCTCTGTCCCTTAATTGACTTTTACAGTATGCTCGGGAAGACAAGCAGACAAGCACCAAATTCTTTGTTTTTCCTTTGCTCCCAGTCCAGCATGTTTTTTTTTATTTACATTAAACCTTAAATAAAATAACCCACATTGGGCAATTTGGCAAATTTACATCATTTCTTACATCTAAAAATATTAACAAACCATTGTTAAATGTAAAAATCTGTTTAAGACATATCAGAAATATAAAATAAACCTAACTATTAAGTAAAATTAAAATTAATATTTATGTGCAAAAATTATAAATTAAATTAAACATGAATTAAAAGAACTAGGAAGATAAAAAAAATACAGACTAAATTAAATAACAATTAAAAATATGACACAGTAAAATTTCAATTGAAAAATATTAGAAACGGAGAAAAGAAATAATAATCGTTAAAAACTAATTTTACAGATTAATACTTTACAGTATTAAATTCTCCATTATTCATCCAAATTATTTCAATTAAATTGTATTAAACAGATTAAACTCTAACCCGGGCGCCACACATTTGTCCAAACATTTGGTCAAACATTTGTTCAAACATTTGAAGCTAAGTCTGGCGCCGGCCTACATATGCAAAGTCCAGCGCCACACATTTGTTCAAACATTTGTTCAAACATTTGTTCAAACATTTGTTCAAACATTTGTTCAAACATTTGTTCAAACATTTGTTCAAACATTTGTTCAAACATTTGTTCAAACATTTGAAGCTAAGTCTGGCGCCGGCCTAAAAGTTAGCAAGGCAATCATCTTGTTGGTAAAGTTTTGAGCCTTCAATCCCACCTGACCATAGAGATGTATTGTTAGCATCCCTAGTTCAGTCGTTAAAACGGGAATAGATAGATTATCCTACGATAAATTTACTTTACGACGATTTATGAGTACCACTTTGGCGATAGGGTAAACCTATCTGCCTCAGACGCCAGTGGTTGCGGATTCGATTCCCGTACGGAACAAGAAAAAAAAAGTTCCGTGTCTGGGTGTTTATCTATTTACGTATTTATATTCTAGGTTCCCCCTAGTTCGCTACATGGTATCCCATAACACAAGCTATGCTTACTTTGGGGCCATGTAGTTTGTGAGATTGTCTGGGGTTTTTTTAGTTTTACGAAATAGTAGAAACACGTCCTTTGGTAGGTACGTAGTTGCTGTTAACAAATCAAAACAAAAAAGTCATAAATCTATTTTTCTGTCCCTGTATTAAATTAATCTTTATACCGGTGATAAACAGTAATTTAGTGTTATGGCTGTCTAAGCGCCAGCTATTTCTTGGCTGCGGCTATAAAGTGTTACCATGCGTCAAATAGCTTAGGAGACTATGGAAATGTTTTGTAAAAAACATAGTTCCTAGACGAGTGTGTTTCATTGTAGTCATATAGGGCTAAAAGTAGTTTTAAAATATAAGTCGTTTTTCCCGATAAAAATTAAATGTTTTAGGTATGTTTTTTATTCCGACATGCGTCTAAAATTTATAAAAGGTCAATCATCTTGACGACCGGCTGGTGTAGTGGTAACATACATTGCTTTCTATGCCAGAGGTCCTGGGTTCGAATCCCGGCAGCGGCGGATATCGGTGTGATGAACAACAGATATTAGCCGTCAAGTCATGGATGGTTTATATGTTTATTTAAGTTTATTCTAATAAAAAATATGTATTTATTCAATATGTATGTTTATATATTTCTTAAGTATAACAGTTATTTAGTATCCATAACACAAGTTCTTTAAGAAACTTAATTTGGACTAGATAATGTTGTGAGAGTGTCAGAAATATTTATTTATTTATTATAATCATCGTCTATTTGTCACGATTACCTATAGATTCAAATACGGTTAAATTTGTCATAAAAGTTAATTAAAAAAGGAGAATATATGGCGCAATTAATAATAAAATTTACTCTAATTTGAAATTTACTATTAGCAACTACCATACATTTTAAAGTTCTCAAGCTAGATATTACCGAGTAATTGATATTTTAAATAAGATATGCCAAAATGTGCCCTGATTCCACATTAGGTAAATTGCTTTGGAGAATGCTCAAGGGCCATATAAAAAAAACCCAGCTCCGGGGGAAAAGAGATGTGTCTCAAAAAAGCAATAATAATAAGTAATAAACTAATAATCGGTTATGATCGTGCGTGATCCTTAGGTGCTTGCAAACATGTAAAAACTGCCAGTTTCATTCTTCAGGCGTCAACTAAAAATATACATACATACATAACGTCACACCTGTATCCCTTATGGGGTATGCAGAACACCAGAGGTTATAAGACCATCTGATGTCACGTTTGACAAATGAGGTATTATAATGATGGAGAGAGGCTATTGCAGTTATAGGGGGTCAGCCTATTGCCCACAAAATGCCAATAAAACCTCTGTCCCTTAACCGATTTTTACAGTATGCCCAGGAAGAGAAGGAGCTGGTACATTCTATGTTTCATTCGCTCCCAGTCCAGCCTGGAAGCAGTATAATTAATTATTTTTAACACCTTATGCAGGGGTTTTTTAAGTTGGACGTGTGTGTTACTCTGTCTCTGTCTGTGCTCACAAACGGGTGAACCGCTTTGGATAATTATTTTGTTTGTTAGAAAGGTGACTCAATCGAGAGTGTTCTTAGCTATGTTTCATTGATTAGTTTTAATACGTCATGATTGTTTTCCTTTTGTACATAAGCTTCGTAAATAAAAAAGTTGAAAAATGGGTAGGTATCTCATTTTTTAAATGCTAATTATAAAATACTACTTATGTGTAGTATTTTAATTGTAACAGAAACTGTTACAAGATTTTTAACTCAAAAACAGGCAGTAAGATTGTAGTGTCACGTAATACTTAGTACCTACCTTCTATGGCTTAGGCCGGCGCCAGACTTAGCTTCAAATGTTTGAACAAATGTTTGAACAAATGTTTGCACAAATGTGTGGCGCTGGACTTTGCATATTTATTCAACGTTTGCACAAAGCTTTGCACTTTGCCATCCGGTGTCGGTCTTTTTCCACACATCAAAGCGTTCAAAGTTGAATGTGTGCAAATGTTTGCGTGGCTTGCCACACTTGTTCAGTATCCAGTTGCTCGAGCGTTGTCGAGCGGGACGGTTGTGTGCATGTTACACTGCATGCGGCGATATGATGGACTGGGGCAGCGACTGCGTTCTGGAATTTGTAGAGTTGTTACAGGGGCAACTATGTACAAGGAACCCGAAAAATAACAAATAAAAAAAATATAATTACATGCACACAAATAATACAGGCTAACTGAGTCTACAAAATCGTTGTCCATCTTGTTTGTTGTCTACTAGCATACTGTGGAGAAAAGTGTTTGCGAAGCAAGTCTGGCAGGTTACGTCAATATGTGTTCAAATGACTTTGCAAAGTCGTCAAAGATTTGTGCAAATCTTTGAAGCTAAGTGTAGCACCCGGGTTAGAGTTTACTAGGGCTATCGACGCCAGCTTATTTATTGTCATAGCGTAATATAAAGCTACTGGAAACTGTACCTACCCCTTAAACTGAAATGGGAACTTGTTCGGAATCAAATGAATTCTAGGAATTAAAACACTTTCCCCGGCACATAAAACGGTCAAAATTTCTGCCTTAATTATGTGATCACTCACGAATAATCTACGCTTTATCACTATTCCTTGTACTGCCACATACCGGATTTTCTGTGCGACCAAGATCGATATGTATTTTAAACATAGTATCTATAAGCTGTTTTTCCTCCTGGTACTCCTGCTATTCCTAATAGCATTTCTCCCAAAGTATTATTAACACTAAGGCAGACACAGTCAAATAACAATTTTTGCTCGGATGTCATATTTGAAACTCTGTGTTCCAAAGTTTCTAATAGTTCTGCAGGATTATAGTTAGTTTCTGCAGCATACTCCCTATTAATACGTTCGAATAGATATCAACACTGATTTACGGCTAAGCTCAAATATAAAACTATACGGTCTACGCTTTATAAAAGTTAACCTAAGTATCTACCTAAAAAAGAATAAAATAAAATACCTACCTACCTAAATAAACCTATTTGTGATGATAACTAATCTTAACTCAAAAAATAAGAAAATCCCTAAAATCTAATACCTATACGAATGACTAATCCTACCTAACAGTGTTATAAAATAAAACATACAATTTATAGAATGCTAATAAGAACAAACGCTCGCCACTTGACACGTTGAAATTAAATTTAAAAAAACCGTCCTTATATTTAGTAAATACTACACGTGTGTTGCGAACGGTGCAAGCAAAAGTCAACCTTCAGAACTACATTTATTTACAGCATAACTTTTAGTGAACTGCGTATGAAGTACTCTACGACAAACTTATTATTTGCGGTTGGTACAGTAATCGGGTCTAGGGGTCGAACCGTAAAATTGAGTTTGTTTATTTATTGTATATACTTTTCCGGGATAAAAAGTACCCGGTGTGGTGCCCAGGATATTAAAGAATAATTATACCAAGTTTCGTCGTAATCGAACCGGTAGTTTTTGCGTGATGCCTGAACAAACAGACAAAAAATTTTCCAATCACATTTTTGGGTTTAGGTCGGTCTAGGAACACCCCCTGCCATTTATTTTTTTGATATTTTCAATGTACAGAATTTTTGCTTCTACAGATTTATTATAGTTTATTTGAGATGCATCTCGTTTTCCCCGGATATGGATTTTTTTTGAGCACTTGCCTTCAATTTCCTCAAGCGAAAAATGTCTGCACAATCCGTTATGAATAAACATTGAATATGAAATCTCCATTGAATTCATATTTTTTAAAGAGAATTGGATAAGTAAAATGGGACCCACTGGACTAGAATTATATTATAAATAAATATTGAAAATCTGAATTTGTAAATTTTCAGTCTAATTTTTTAGACTTATAGTCTGCTGACGTCACAAAAGTTATTTTTGAAGAACAAATATTGTTCAAGACTAAAGTTTAATATTAAATAAATTTAAAATTAGTAAACGCATCTCCAATTTCATCTAGTGTTTGCTTAAATCAAGACAGTCAAAGTTCATAACAATGGTTTTGTTAGGATAAAAGATTCATTCTTTCTCAACGTAAAAACGGTAAAACTAAAGCTCAGAAACCTTATATTTTTATCAAAATGCAAGTTGTTAAAATTTATTAGATAACAATTTTAATTCTGGATACTTCGGATATATGTATTTACCTGGACGCATTTTGTCCAAACTGGCCCGCGGAAACAGTTGATCAACTAAAATGGAAAGAAAAAAACAAAGATGTAAATGCAGTCTACAACCATTTGTCTCGGAGCAAGAATTGAACCCGGAACAGCAGACTACTCTTCACTGCGCTTCAGGGGTTGTCGAATTATCGTAGCTGTCAGTTATTTTATTATTATTTCGTCCTGCTTACTTTATACTTTACTTTATATATTTTTTCATTTAAGCACCATGCTACTATAGTTACCTTACGTAACGGTTAATTATTACTAAAGTCTATAATTCAAATCGATTCCTAATTCGATCACCAACGGCATCGGCCATCGATATTCCAAGGTTACCCAAATCAGGTCGCCTGGAACTTCCATCAGCTCAATTACGTATTGACCCACAATCTTATCGAGATTCGATATAAATGAGGACATGCGTGAGTTGTGCCGTTTTTTTACCGACCGTCAATTTGAGTTAGATTTATAGTTTTTGAAGGTTGTAACATTGTTACATTGTTGGGGTATTCAATTGGTATTTAGCGGGTAGTGTTGCTGCTTTATGCTGATTGCAGTTTGTTAGCGGTTCGATTGAGATCTAAGTTTGTTGTTGTTTGTAGTTACCGATTCGTTGATATGACTCTTTTTATTGGAGATTGGCAGTCACATGCGGTTTGTCCTTCATAGTTCCTGATTGCGTAGGCATGTCTTGATAAAATACAGGTAGCCTTTGTTTCTCCTATTTTTAAGTAGCTCCTGTTAGAAAATATGTTTTGAATCGATCTAGTAGCTTTTGAGTCTATTCAATTGAAACACTGATTTCTTTACATTGAGATATTAGTACTACGTATAGAGAGGACATCCCATACGATTTTTTTCAGTCTCAAGTTAGGGCTTTCTGCCCTAACTACTCGGGTAAATTCGTGTGTCACGGGTGGTTTTCACAACAATTAAATATGTTTGTGTTTTCTGTTGAATATTTTTCAAATATGCTTTCATTATTTCTTTATACTAATAAACTAAAAAGTACTTGCTCTACAGTTTCCCAGGTTCAGGTTACGCTTTAGCTATGTGTCTTTTTAGTACCCATCGATCAACATCCATTAATCCTCACGATCTTTCAAGTTTGTATCAAGAGTTCATCATCACAACTCTTTGTAACTCGCCCACTGCAGGGCATGAGTCTCGCCCCTGGGTGGCAAGGAGGCCATAGTCCATCAAGCTGGCCCAGTGCTGGGTGGTTATTTGAGGAAATGAAGCCATCTCGTACAGATTTGCTTTTGCAATTCAAACAGGATGAAATAATTTAATGAAAAGGGGACAACTTCGACAATTCTCCAGCCACTGAACTGTCCGAGAGTAGTCGGCTAATCCGGGTACAACACTCGCAGCATGACAAATTTTTGTAGACTGCATTTACCACTATTAAATGATAATACTATTAAATTAATAAATAAGATTTAGGAATATCTTTGTTAAATTAGTTATTTCATTAAGTACTTAGAAATATTATTCGATTATAACTTATACTTAACTTATTTTAGATTTTATATCATTGGTTTTAGCTTTTAGAACACTGATAAATAATAAATAAAATAAAATCCCCAGACAATCACACCAACTACGTGGCCCCAAAGTAAGCATAGCTTGTTTTATGGGATACCATGTAGCGAACTAGGGGGGAACCTATAATATAAATACATGAATAGATAAACACCCAGACACTGAACATATTTTTTTTTTTGGTTCATTGATTCATACTGATTCATGCTTTGTTTTATTTTACGGAAGAGCGTTGTCTCCCATCACAAATTTTCAATGTTTAAAGGGGGTCATCTGCCACTTATATTTGAGGATCAAACGAACTTCTAAAGTGAAGTTCGATCCTAATTATGTGAACAGCTTCTTTCGAAGCGATTGAGGTTTACTTTATGTAGTAGCGCCACCTACTGCTAGCCTTTGCACGGATTTTAGAGTCTATGATAAGGGTTCTTTTCTTTTTTTTTTTTTTTTTTTTAACAACTGTCACGTTTCGCTTCTATATGTCAGCATCCAGTCTACAGAACTCATTTTGTTTAAAGTCAATCTGTCTTATTCCTGTTTGTTCATTTCACTATATTGGGGTTGGGTAAAATACAAATATAAATTGAAATTACTCCATGTTGAAACATATTCATATTATGCTTATTTCAAAGCATAATAACGGGTGGGTTTATATTAAATCGCTTCGAAAGAAGCTGTTCACATAATTAGGATCGAACTTCACTTTAGAAGTTCGTTTGATCCTCAATTATATTTCACAGCTTCTTTCTTTGCGATTGAGGTTTACTTTATGTAGGATGTTTAAAGATTAGTTATAGTGAAATGAATTGGCAGAGTAGTAAGGTAAAACTCTTCAATAGTAAATAAACATACTTATTGAAAACAATTCAACAATGATTAGGCAAATTATTTTTCGTTACAAAGTTTGTTATAATTTCTAGCAAGGACTGAGGAAGAATCCGACCATCCTGCAGTCTTTTTGATAGGTCAATAGAAACTCCTAAATAAATAGCTCTTGATGTAGCAGCATGTCATGTACTATGTGCACTAAAAATATTTTCATCAATACCACTGAGAGTTAAAGTGTTTTTAACCCAGTGACTTAAAGTTTGGAAACCTATATGTTTCTTAAAACTAATAAACAAATTATCAGGTTTCCTTAAATTTTCGTTTTATTTATATACCTACATCTGTAAGGTTTTTGCTGGACAAATTTCTGGACGAATATTAAAAAACGGAAACTTTACCAAGGTCTGTTTACTATTAAATTTAGAGGTTTTTATAAACCCTTTTATAAGTACCTTTTTTAGTTATTAAAATATTTTTAATCTTTGTCACGGATAAAATTTGAACACGATGTTCCGTTACAAGAGCTATTAGTGTAACAGTTTTCTTGGAAAAGAGTCTTTAAGTCAAGGTCTTCATTAGGAAATTTTGTAGGTAAGTAGCTCAATACAACTGCTGGATCCCAGGTAAGATCATACTTGATGTGGTTGGTCTTCACATAACGACTCCTTTCATGAAACTTTTTAACCTGTCATATTGGGAATTTATGTTTAATATTAATGATAATGCAGATCTATAGCTATTAATAGTACCGTACTTAGCACCTTTTTCGAAAATTTCAGTTAGAAAATGAACAATTATTGGTTTAGAAGTTTGAGTAAAACTAAAATTATTATTTTTGCAATATTCAATCCACGCCTTGATACCTCCTTCACACTGTCTCGGTAAGAATTATCCAACAAAGATGCCAACATAATTTCAACGGACTTTGAAGACAGTGATCTTTTTACTAACGCTTTCTGAACAATTTCGCGGCAACCAAGGTTAATGTTTAATGAAGGTTGTGCGCAGATCTGAAAGGAGATTTCAGCGAATTAGTATTTAGTAAATACAATCACAACACAACCTTTTAAACAATGGCAACCATAGTTGCGTGGGCCAGTATGGTACTACCACAATACCCACAGACTTTTCACTAACAATTTTCTGAAGAGTTTTTGCATCTGGGTCATTTTTCCAGGTTACATAAATAGGACATTATAAGTTGCATCTGTTTGCAAAAAGATCAACCGATAGTATTCCAAACCTATTTGTTATATTATTAAAGGTATAGTCACTTAGATCCCATTCAGTGTCATTAAACTGTTTTCGTGACAAACTCTCAGCTTCTATATTATCTTTTGAAGTAATATAAGATGTAAAGATATTGATCTTACGCATTTCACGCTATTTCCATTGGTCTCGGGTAATATGATCCATATGTGAAAACTGAACACTACCCATTCTATTTATACAGGTAATGGTAATATCTATTCTTAACAATATATCACAATCGTAACTACCATAATTATGCGAATGTTTTAAGTCCGAAAAAACTGCTTTTAATTCCAGAGTATTAATGTGTAGCGACGACTCGCTTTCCTTCCAATGACCCGCTGCCTCTTTTCCATCACAAAACCCGCCCTAGCCAGTATATGATGCGTCAGGATAGATAGTTTTAGTGTATTGGCCTGTTCTAAGAGGAGAAAAGCCCTCTTCTAGATAATTTAACCACCAAGTAAAATCATCTTTATTATATCTGGGTAAATTCACTACCTGATCATAAGTAGGATTTTTATTTGGTGACAATATTTTAAATTGCTCGAATAACTTTGTGTATTATTTTTTCTATTTTAAGAACTTTTTTTTTTTTTTTTTTTGGGTAGTTTTAAAATAATTTTCTCTGAATCAAAAATAAACCCAAGGAATTTACATTGTGTTCTAGGAACAAAGCAACCTTTTTTCGTATGCATTATGAAACCTAAATTTATTAAAATATGTTTTGTAATCCAAACATTCTCATTACAATCATCACAATCTTTGCCAATGTAAAATATATTATCTAGATATATTATGGATGAAAAAATTATCCCGACGTAAAAATTCCATGACTGGTTTTAATATTTTAGTAAATACTTATATAAAGAGCGGTGCATAAGTCAAACGTTTAATATTTGAATTCATATAAAACGTTGTTATATTCAAATCGAAGGTACTTTCGGAAAGACTTATCAACATTGATGAAAAAATAACATGTAGCATTGTTTTGTTAACTTATCAGCGGTTCTGTAATCTTCCATTTTGAAGTGTTTTGTGAAGCGATTTTCACCGTATAGCTTGAGCACAAGAAAAAATTTGTGATAAAATTTACCTGGCTCATGAGAACATACGAATATAGCATTTATTTTTAATAGTTTATCCAACGCTAAAATATAATCTTTATGGCCATGTATTGACCTTGGGTAAACACAAGAGCTACTTTGTTTAGCGGGCAGATATTTAAAAGGTCTTTAGTAACCAGCTATTCACGATAATATTAATGGATCACTCGTTATCTAAGCCCATTTTTGATGAAAATATCGTAAACGTCCATCGCACTGCACCTGGTGGTTTATTTCCGCTGGTTGCTAGTGTTCCACGACCGTTCGTGGTAGGTCCTACGTGGCGGGTACGTGTAGCTCTGCTGTGGAGCTCGAGCCGGCAGCTGTGGCTGCGGAGATGACGTCGTCGTTTTTTGCAATTTGCAGCGTTTCAGCAACATCTCCTCCCAATAGATAATCATCGCAACTTGTATTGGTCAGCGTGTCACGCAGGCATACGTTTATGGAACTCATTATTATGTTACGATGAGTTTTAGTTTCCCTATTCTGGCTATCGCGACAAGCGTAACTCAGCAGTTTTAAAAGTTTTTGCTTCAAAGTTTCATTGAAAATGATTACCATCGCTTGCGATAAAGCTGCCAAGGCGATTCCAATTTGTCCTTTTTTTTTTTTTTTTTTTTTGTTGATGTATAGAATCTCGTTTGGTAAGAGTTTCAGCCAATGCTGCTTTTGCTTCTAAATTTAATAAAGGGAGCAAGTAAATATTTGCAAATTGCGGGTACAAGATAGTCCTCAACAGGCTTATCTTTAGATTCTTTAGATCTTCAGCCGACAACTGCTGGTTTTTAGACCTCTTCCGGGACATTAATCGTATCAAAAAAAAGGCTGATAATGACGGAGGTAGCTCGGGCACTTCAAATCTTGGATTCGGCGTGCAAGATCGTCTCCACCGCAAATCAGATTAATCGCCAACGGCGATATTATCTGGTAACTGACTAATCAAAAGAATTAATTATATGCATCGAAACTCGATGACTACACGCACATACCATGTGGGTAGTTTTGTGTCAACGACATTTTTTCTAATATTTATTAAAATTATATTAGAGATTCTCCACCGTACATCAGATTAATCGCCAACGGCGATATTATTATCGAGTAACGGACTAAATAGGAGAATTAATTGTATGCATCGAACCTCGATGACTACACGCACATACAATGTGGGTAGTTTTTGTGTCAACGACATTTTTTCTAATATTTACTAAAATTATATTAGAGATTCTCCACCGTACATCAGATTAATCGCCAACGACGATATTATTATCGAGTAACGGACTAAATAGGAGAATTAATTGTATGCATCGAACCTCGATGACTACACGCACATACAATGTGGGTAGTTTTTGTGTCAACGACATTTTTTCTAATATTTACTAAAATTATATTAGAGATTCTCCACCGTACATCAGATTAATCGCCAACGACGATATTATTATCGAGTAACGGACTAAATAGGAGAATTAATTGTATGCATCGAACCTCGATGACTACACGCACATACAATGTGGGTAGTTTTTGTGTCAACGACATTTTTTCTAATATTTATTAAAATTATATTAGAGATTCTCCACCGTACATCAGATTAATCGCCAACGACGATATTATTATCGAGTAACGGACTAAATAGGAGAATTAATTGTATGCATCGAACCTCGATGACTACACGCACATACAATGTGGGTAGTTTTTGTGTCAACGACATTTTTTCTAATAAGTCCCAACACCGTTGGGTTCTTCGGAATTTGTAATTTGATGTCTCAACCTCCTCGAATTATTTTCTTGAGAATTTTCTCTTCCTTCGATGCACAATTTTTACTTTTAAACTTTTTAAAATTTAACTAGCTAATTAATATATTTTAGTCGACGTGCGCAGGCTACAGCACGGAAACGCAGAATGAGTTCTGTAGACTGGATGCTGACATATAGAAGCGAAACGTGACAGTTGTTAAAAAAAAAAAAAAAAAAAGAAAAGAACCCTTATCATAGACTCTAAAATCCGTGCAAAGGCTAGCAGTAGGTGGCGCTACTACATAAAGTAAACCTCAATCGCAAAGAAAGAAGCTGTGAAATATAATATAAGGATTTTTAAAATGTGAATGAAACTTTTTTCATTTTTATTTTCATTTCATCACTACATCTTATAAAAAAGAACTTTTACCTGTATGTATTGATCAATCTTGAGAAAAGCCTACTTTATAATTTTATCGGGTTTGCACCATTCTAAGAGTAGTTTTAGAGTTGGTTTGGCCTATTAAACAATAACAAATATTACCAGCGAGCCGAGCCTATAAATCATTACATTACATTTTTAAACAAAGTAATAAGTTATTGACAACAAAGCAGGTGTAAAAATCGATTTAAAAAGACAGAAACAACAGGCAAATTGCACCTGAGTAGCTTATCATAAATCTGTAAGATTTTATATGTATGTACATAATATCGACAATTTCCGTGGCGTAGTGGTCGACTGTTTCCCAGCTCATATCTTTATCTATACTTTGTCTGCTCAAAAACATTATTTAATGATTTTGACTCGTTTCTCAAAAACACGTCTAATGAAATACTTTTTCTTAAATTACCACGTAGTTATGAAATTCATATGCTTAGAAATAACTTAAATACAATCTTCACATTATTATTCGAACTTTGGTTGCTCAAAATTTACATAGTATTTACCATTATTTTTTATCGATTTTTGAAACGATTTCAGTGTCTGAGCGGTTTCGATGGTGGCAATTTCTATGCAATACGCGACCTTATTTCGGCGTGTTAAGGTGCTAAGATATATGAAGATATAAGAGGCAATATTTTATGAAGAGCCCGTTTTTTCCTAAGCCGTACATTTCATCTTCGACCTCATCTTCACTTATCATCAGATGAGTTTGAGGTCAAACGCGGGCTTTGTCTTAAATATAAAAAAAAAAAAAACGAAAAATCCTAGTTCCGCCGTGTGATTTTCATATCACAACCTTAATTTGGGGCCATAACAAATCTAACTTTGGGGGCCACATGGCTGTTTCTCAGATTTTATGAAAATAAAGTCCCGCGTTATTTATTTGTTTATAATTGTTCCAGATTCCAGTTCCTATCATTTTTCATTTTGACTCAAACTGTGTGCAGCCAGAAACCAGCTGTCACTATAGGTATGTTTTACAATTGCTTGTAAGTATATAGAAGAACTATTAAGAGTAAAACGTAATAGCTTAAGTTATCTCCTTAAAGGGGCTAAGTTAAATTTCTTAAGCCAAAAAGTGAAGATCCCTGCTTATCATATATATATACTAATAACACTCATCATTATAACTAATAAAATTACAAATTGAAAATGTTCAAGATCGATCGAATGATGAAAATAATTTAACTTATATACTTTATACCATACTTATATTATATTATACTATACTATATTAAGATTTTGGGTTGGCTTTATTGTACATTGTTTGATTTGTGTCAACTAAATGTTGTTATTTTAATCATGATTATTTACTACAATCTTTTCAAAAAAAAACTAGCCACCCACAGGGAATCCTAGTGCGGGGGCTAGTGTGTCAAGTAATTAAAAAACAATACTTATTTTGATGTAACTAGCAATAAGGTAACTACTGTTTACTACGTAAAACTTAATTGGAGAAATTGAATAAATTATTATTATTACTATATAATAAATACATAATGATGATTATTACGTCATTACGTCAAATACAAAATTGTAGTGTGACGTTTATCAAAATTTTAGCTTGTGGTTATTAATAGGATTGTAGCTGTTGACTTTACATTATTTGTCCTTTAGTTATTAATAGCAAGTCTATTTAAACTTACACAATTATAATAATTATAGCGCAGGAACAACGTGGCGAACCACAGGGGACGCCTTTGTCCAGCTATGGGTGTCTCCTGTCTGATGGTGTGATGTTGAATTATTAATAATTGAAAATGAAATTTTTTTATTCGCAATAGGTAATTTTATACACTTTACGAATGTCAAACGCTGGATGAGGGCGGCGCGGGTCCGGACGACATGACGAATCCTGGGGGAGACCTCCGTCGAGAAGTGTGCGTCTCTCGGCTTTGAAGATAATGATCGCCCATTATCCACCAATGTCTTGGTGTTGCCTACTACTACTTCTTCTTCGGCTTTAAAAAACGAAATGAAAGTAAAAATCTAGGTAGACCGAGAGGAAAAAAGCTGGCGGAAAAAAAACGTCGGCACTCTTTTGTAAAAAGTGCTTATTATATGTACAATTTGGCAGAAATACAGCTCTGCTATGACATGAACAAACAAAGAGAAGACAGCTATTCGTGCTTGCCAATATCATGTCGCTATCAGGCTGCTTACATAGTATTAATATTTGGAAATAACCTGTGGAGACATCAGTTCCACGCTCTTTTGTCATCTAAATAATCTTTTTTTCTTGTAGGTATATGTATTATCATCTCACCATCACTATTTACCACATATACTTAAACAGTACTACTAACCAATCATGGTTTGAAAGATATATTTAGATAACATTATATGTATATGCTACTGGCGCCGTAAAAAGCTTTCAGAAAGTGCGATAAACACAAGAACTTTCTAGACTATGTAATAGTCTTTCTCTGACCACGACCGTTGTGTCTGTGTAAAACGTGGTAAAACGTCAAGGTTGTGCAACTTTTTTAACACTACATTTATTATGTCTGAACTTATTTTAAGAGATCAAATTAAATAGTTTAAAGGTAACAGTAAATGTAATCTAACATAAAAGTTGTTATTAGATACCTAAGAATTTGCTATTCACAAAATTAAAATAAATAACGACGAAACATAAATCAGGCGTTATTTGGCAGAAGTCTATCCCCACTATAATAATCTTGCCACATCCATGACTCCAAAGTAGTAGTGCAGAATTTTCGTGGAAAAATTTTAATAGTGGTCTTTGGTCCCTGAGGATGCTTCTGGCTGTAGGGAAATAGGTACGTTTCGTGGGTGGATAGTGGTGTGGGTTGTAGTATCTCAAGTGAATTATTGTGGTTTTCATTGCTTGCTTCTGGGAGAGGGAGTGTGGTGCACCAATATACAAAAATCCCATATTACTAGTGCTTGGGATTCGAAAATTAGCGAATAAGGTAACTTGATTATGGTAATCGATTATATCTTTCACAGAAAATGCCACAACCCTTTCGCCATTCCCCGATCTCCTCCCCTGCTCTCCTCTACATCCAGGAGATGTAGACCTGCAGACGGTAGACTTAATAGGAGTGTTTGGCCTGGATCAGCCGAGGACTGCTGGAGTCACGATGGTGCAGGGCTCACAGGACCTGCAGAGGGCTTACCGAATAAGGGAGAATGCTAATTTCACGATGCCGTTAAGGTAGGAAGTTTAATTGAAAATACTAATATGTGTATCCTGGCGAAATAGTGAAATCGCTGATTTTGAAACTATCTTCTTTTCTATTGCCAGAATGACTGTGAAGTTTAGTGTAGGTACTTAAAAAAATTAATAAAAAAAATCCCCAGACAATCACACCATCTACATGGCCCCAAACTAAGCAGAGCTTGTGATATGGGAGACAATGTAGCTCACTACGGGGGAACCTAGTATAAATCAGGGACCGGAAAACCCCTTTATTTGATTAAGCCTATTGATAGGGTAACCCTATCAAAATCTTACCATATGGAAGTGTAACCCTATTGATATGGTAAGCCTATCGACGTGGTAACACTTTGAATAAAGTTAACTACTTTCGGATGCGCTTACCCTGTGATAGGGTTAGCCTATTTCTATCTCTTTTCCGCGCATGCTGTTTAATTCGGAAGTATAATTCGAAGTGCGAGATCGAATAGATGGTGATATTTTTGATAATTTGATATTCTTAGAGATTAAATTTGCCTGCAGGTTTTAAAACCCTATTGAATCGGTAACCTTCAATAGGGTTTTCGATAGGCTTACTGCTTACATGAAGCTAACTCTATTGATATGGTAAGCCTTAAATTAGGGTAAGTCTTCGATACGGTTACCAAATTGATAGGGTTTTTTAAAACAAGTCTATGAAAAACCCAATCAAAAACCTCTTTAAGGGTAAGCGGTTCCGGTCCCTGGTATAAATAAATATGTATATAGATAAACGCCCAGACACACAACATTTTGTTTTCTTATTCCGTGCGGGAATCAAACCCGCGACCACTGGCGTCTGAGGCAGACAGTTACCCCATCGCCAAAGTGGTCGTCGTTTGCAGTCTTTATGCAATCATATGCGGTCGTTATGCAGCTAAATATTATAAATAATTTAACTTTAATTAATAATTATGAAACGTAAATTGAAAAGTAATATAAAAAAGAATATAACACTGGTCCAGTTTTGTGGTTTATGGAATAAACCACCTCGGCACCGAAGATAAAGATGCATGAACCCTGCGGTGGTCTCATTAAAAGGGGTTTTAAAGAATATAAATAAATTAATATTTTCAGAAAAGTGCTTCCTAATGGACTGTCGGACTATTTTACGATAGTCAGCACATTTAATGCACACGGGCAGCGAAGACCTTGGAGTCTTCTAAAAGCTCGCTCAAGTACCCTGGAGTTTTCGCTGACCCTGATGCCGATTGCGAGGAAACTGGCACTTTATATCCATGGGAGAAAAACCGTTTTTGATTGTCCTCGGGTAAGGATATTTAAAAAAAACCTTCATAGATCGGTGCAACATTATATGAAATTCAAATTAAATTTATTTAACATAAAACTACAAATAAGACAACACAACACACATAATTTATCTCAATACAAACATATTATTATCTCTCGATGTGTTCCTAGGTAAGAGAGCTATTAAGCCTGTGATTTCAGGGACTACGTGCAGCTTTTGATGACTTTTTCTGACATACACGAGCTGCATTTTATTAGATTGATTGAAAAATTAATATCATCTCTCACCCAGAGAAGTGGCTAGTAAATATTTAGAAGGTGGGGAAAAACTCTAGAAGTTGTGGTGATATATGTTTGCGTGTATTTTTAGCTCTATTTTTATACGCAGCAGGAATCTTACTCAGAATTTGCTTTGGTTTTAATGTAGGACACTTAACTAGATCGACGAAATCCTACATTAGTGTTTTCAAGGATTCCTTCTTTTTTCAGCTGTTCCTGACGGGATGGCACAAAATCCACGTGTCTCTAGCTGCAAACAAAGCTCATGTAGCAGTCGACTGTGTTGAGGTAAATCGGTAGCACTTCTAAAAATACTGATTAAGTTAAGAATAGATAAGGGCAGATAATACTCCTAGGTTTCACTTATACAGGGTTCATTTTAATTAACACATTACCTCTTGCAGTCAGCCTCTCCACATGAATCCCAACAACATTTGTTCTATGACTTTTTACAAACCTTGATAAATAACACAAAAAATAAAAACATTTTTTTTGTATCTTACTCTACATTTTGTAAGAAGAACGTATTATTATTATACTATATATGAAGCGATATTCTACTGCGTAAGGTGCGTGGCATACCTACGCTCAGAGTAAATGAAGTTACGCCACTAAACAGAGGCTATAAATATTTTTTGTATGGGAAAACTAAAATTATAAAAACTATTAGTTTTAAAAAGTTGTAGAAAGAGGCTAATTGCAAGAGGTGATCCGCTAATTAAAATTTACCCTGTATATTTATTGCATATATAATTGCTGATATAAAATGAAAAACTCTTGCATTTCGTTTTGCTAACTTTTTAAAAGCCCTTATCACCTCATTTACTGAAGTCTGCTAACAAAGGTCACTGTTCCGGAGGCGGCGGTGGTATGTTCCAGGTATGGTTTGCGAAGGATGATATCTTCTTGATCCTGTGTAAGTACTTCATCTCAATAATCCCTTTCGTAATATAGAGGTCAAAGGTGGGTTGAGTCATAGTAAAAAAGAATAAATTATTTATCATATTATTTTACACCTTTTTATTTCAGCTGATGCCGAAAAATATATCTCCAAGAAGCTTCAGCAACGTGACAGCACTGAGTGTAGCTGTCAACGATGATGGCACTCCTGCGCCGGTTAGTAATTTCACGTCATTAATCTAACCCTACCTACAGACAAAATCTATCATTCTCTGTAAATTGGATAAGCGATGAATTTGTAGTAACTGTACTTCTAATTATTATGGTAATCAGAGGTTGTTAGGTATTGAAATCAGTTAATGAAAGTTAATAATAGATATTTAAATTCAACGCAAAATCATTGACGCGTATTTATATTAATCAGAGCAACATAATTAAAAACAGTATCAATTAGGAAGTTTAATTAGTAGTTTAGTTTATAAATATTTAGATAATTGAAATACCTTTTTTCCCTAATCAAGTTGTCGAAGTTTTGTCTCGCGTGCAATATGGTATTTCCCAATATCTGCCCTGCAATGACATACTTAATTCGAGTTAATAAAAGTTATTCCGGCGTGAGCCGTGTTGCTCAAAAATCATGTCTTCACTGTTGTTAGCTTCAGATTTTTTTCATCTTCCATATTTAGGTTATCCTAGATGTAATAATTGAAAAGTGTAATATTTCAGATAGATTTGCAATGGCTGTCCATCAGTTGCAACCACTATAACCTGACTCACGACAGCTGTGAAGAAATTGTAAGTATAAGTCTATTATATACATACATAACTTGACGCCTGTATCTCTTATGGGGTAGGCTTTAAAACTATCTGATGTCGAATTTGACAAATTCAGTTTTATTTTATTGATGGAGAAAGACTTTTGCAGTGACAGGGGTTAGTCTTTCATCATCATCATCACAACTCTTTGTAATGATCCCACTGCAGGGCATGAGTCTCTCCCCTGCCCTGGGTGAAGATGAGGTATAGGCCATAATCCACCAAGCCGGCAGTGCTGGGTGGTGGATGCCAGAATTTTTAGGGCGCCTAGATGGCTTCTGACAAACCCTAACGACTACTATATACAAGTATACAGCACCCGGTACCGACTGCTTAACGTGCTCTCCGAAGCACGGAAGTCGTCGTGAGATATGAATGGTCGGCGGTCACCCATCCAAGTACCGACCGCGCCGAACGTTGCTTAACCTGTGATATCGTATGATACACACAGTAACCACGGCGCCACGACGACTTCCTTTTAGTCTTTTAGTATTTGAAAAAAAAAAAAAACTGTGAGAATCTTTGTCACTCTTTTAAGCATTAAATGCTGAAAGGTTTTAGATAAAATATTGTAGATAACGACCATACAGTTTTAGATAATTATCTTAAAATCGAAACAGATATTAAACAGTTTCTTTTATCATTTAGGATCAACCAGAATACCTGATTGCGACGGAGTATCCCTCGGTAAGTAAACTTTAAAATATTAAAATATCATTACATACTTACATAACGCATAAATCTTAAGGCAGAATACGAGAGGTTATAAAAACATTTTCTTGGTGGTAGGATCCCTTCTGGGTCCGCCTGGCTAGCGACCACCCTTTATATAAAGTCTGCCGCCAAATGTTACCGCTCCGGCGGTAATGTGTTCCGGCAATATTGTATAAAGAGCCAGTTCCTTCCTAAACCCGTGTGCTTTCATCTTCGGCCTCATCGTCACTTTCCATCAGGTGAGATTGAGGTCAAACGCGGGTTTAGTCACTTATAAAAAAAAGAAAAACATCTGATGTCACATTTGATAAATTTGGAGGTATAATAATGATAGAGAGAGATTATTGCAGTGACAGAGGGTCAGCCTATCGCCCACAAAACGCCGATGAAACCTCTGACCCTAACTTTTACAGTATGTCCGGAAGGAAAAGCAGCTGGCACATTCTATGCTTTTTCTTTTGCTCCCAGTCCAGCATGGAAGAATTATATTTGTTAAAGCTTTTTGTATCCTACAGAGGGAATATTGTGTCCTGCTACGGGGTAGTTACATAAGATTCAAGACAGGTTTTTGAAGTAGAATTTGAAAATATTGTTAGCTATTATTTATTTACCAGAACTATTGAATAAAAATAATAGCAATTTTTTGATATTAGTATTTAAATATTCATTTGTTTTTAAAGTTGGCAGCTGCTGGATCATCATCACTACCGAGTTTGAATGCAATTTGCAACCAGACCTGTCCTGCGGTAAGTCTAAAAAACGCTGTTTTGAGTCATCAGTAAATTTTTTTTAGACAATAAGTATAATATTGTCTTAAGTTTTCGCGATTCATACTATTAAATAAAACACTTTTTAACCGGATTTATCGCGTATATTTACATTTTAAATTTTGACTCAAAAATGTGGAACGCTTCACGATTTTGCGTGTCATCCTTGCGCAGGGGCCATGCTGCGTTGCATTTTTGAGTCAAAATTTAAAATGTAAATATACGCGATAAATCCGGTTAAAAAGTGTTTTATTTAACAATAAGTATAATTTATAGAAACGATTTTTGCAAAAGATGTTTTGCATTTTTTTACATGAAAATATTCGGTTACATATTCATATTAAGCAAAGCGTAGTCACTCTAAAATATGGATGAATATTAATAAAAGAACGACGACTATGTTTTTGCAGGGTCCAGTTGGACCACCAGGACTTCAGGGAGAACAAGGACCAAGGGGCTTTACAGGACTTCCGGTGAGTACCTTGAACTACGATATTTTCCCAAAGCATTGGTATTCCATGTCTTCTCAGAGGTGAAACGTTATTTATTTAGCTTCTGCAATTCGTACATTGAATTGAATTGTATTTAACTTCACTATTTAGATCATACATTATTATTTGCTTGCCATTAGTTTATTACAATCTTATTTTATTCTTATGGACCTATATTTGTCTTCGCCGTTATATGTGTTTTGTTCGAGTCACCAAAATATGCCCAGAGGGTCTTGTGCATTACTTGGCGCTAGGTAATAACCACCTCCTAAGGACGCCTGTAACTATAATGGTGCGTACAAATTGCTGTAATGGAACTTGCGCACAATGTTACATTACTAGCAATCTGTACGCACCATTATGAAGCTGCTGGTGCATTGCATGATTAGGTTATTCTCGGTGCAGTAATGATGTTTGATTTTAAATAGGCAGCACAGTGGTGAACCTATGCAATCTTACTTATTTCTTTTTCAAACGGTGTCCCCGTTAAAATCATCGTCACTCATTAAGAGATAAATATCGACAAAAATGTTAAGTTATGCTTTTCTTCCAGGGTGTTCGAGGGCTAGAAGGTCCTCCTGGTAAAACTGGGCTTCTTGGACCCAAGGGCGACAAGGGTGACCCGGGCATACCTGGAGGTTATATAAACGTAAGTTGCATTTATATTAGATGCAGCGACATCGACATCTACATGATTACATCTCGCGCTATTAAAGTTACTATAAAGCTTCCCGACAATGACCTTCGTGCCGTGGATCATTGTATAGGAACAAACTATAGTTCCTATACTCTGGTAAATAATTCAATGCAGTAAAATTACAGTTCCAGTTTGCCCACTTTCGGGAAGAAAAAAAAATAGTGATGTGGTTTGAGTGAATAAATGTAATTATTTTGTAAATAATACCAAATATCGTAATGTTTTGGCTCACAAGATTTTTCTTTTCTTATGGTGCTGTTAGCAAAGGGCAACTATCTTTGAAATTTCATTTTTAACGACAAAACGAATTTAAAAGGCAAGAAGTTATAAAGTCGATTTTACTTCTACTGTAACCATTTTAAAGCACTAGGTATGTTTGGTTATTAATTATTTTCATTAAAGTTACTATAGCACACACCTCAAATTCAATTATTTATAAATTTCTTTAAAATCTTAATGCAAAACTAATGACAGATACTCGTTCGTTTTCAATAATTCCCATTCAGTACTAACACTAGGAAGTTTTTAACTGATATTTTTAGTTTTCTATTTGATATATCGATCCATCAATTTACTGCATTGAATTATTTGCCAGAGTATACACACTCTTAACTAAGCGAATTTAAGCTGTTTTTAGGAAGCGTCTTCGGTCCCTTAAAACTTGGAGCATTCATAAACGTTCATTCTGCTCCATCTGCAGTGTAGATTGTTTGACACTTCTGTATGGAGAAGAATGAAAGTTTATGAATGCTTCAAGTTTTAAGGGACCGGAGACGCTTCCTAAAAACAGCTCAATTAGTGTAGATTCTACACTAAAGCAGATATCGAATCTGCGGTGCGAGCACATAACTTTATCGACTCGTATTGTAACGTATGTTCGCATAGTATGGAGACGGTTTGTTAGCAATAATTGAAATCTATCCATTGCCACACGGCCAGCTTAAATAAATGTGGGCCTTGTTAATTTTTAATGTTAAATAACTGTTAAATAAAAAATTCAATGGTGCTAAAAACTTGCAACCGACTCCATACTATAGGAAAATTCGTAAACATACGAGTCGACAAAGTTCTGTGCTCGCACCGCTGAATATTCTTTCATAAAATAAGTACTTACCGGTCTTTTATTTCCTTATGATATTTTTCATATAAGTAGGCAGAAACTATTACAATTAGAGTTACAATTAGAGAATGCAATGACGAGTTAGTGAAAAAAATTGAATTCTATTCCGCTTGCTTAATACCATCACCTTATTTTCGTTACCAACATTTTAAAGGATGATATTGATGCAGGGCACGTCAAGTCCAGGGAGCAAGGGAGAGCCAGGTCCTCAAGGGTTGCGAGGGGAAAAGGGAGACACAGGACCACAAGGTATTTCACAGTTTAATGTGGCTAGTGTGCTCTGATAGTTTTAAAGCATTACCGTTAAACTACACAACTATGGTCCAGATTTTACAATTTTTTTGTTTACTTTCTTGTTTTTTTAGAATTGATTTTCAAATATTATATCTGTTGACGTTTTTATATTAAGTAAAGCGTAGTCATTGAATACATATGCAGACAAATGTATTTTGAATCATATTTTTTTTATTTAATAAATATTGGACTATAGTTATGGTCCAGGTTAGAACGTCTGGCAATAGTTGCTTATTACGATCAATTTTAACAGAGTTGAGAGCTTTATTTTATAAAATACTGAGTACTCTAAGACAACAACACAAATTAGTTACCTTTAATTTAAGTCCAAATAGGTATTTTTTATGCACTGTGTAATATGCAATTAAATGGTTCTACATCGGGGAGTGGTGGCAACACCGGGAGGGGCGCGCGGTGTCTTATATTCCGCTCGTCACTCTATACGGGACTGCTAACGCTACCGGTCGTGGACATACAAGTCAAAATAATATTGTTTTATTTGTGTGCACAATACCTAAAATAGTGGACGTTACAAGTGGCGACGAGGATTAAGGTATGTGCGTGCATTAAACCTATAAGCTTGCTAAAACTACACCTGCAAAAAAAAATGCCAAATCTTCAAATGTATTCACTTGCTGATATCCACCATATTAATATGTTACATATAGTACGACAATGTAATTAAAAAAAAAACACAACTAGACTTATTGTATCATTCTCGGTCTTTTCCTTTGTAATAAACAACAATCTCGTACGGCAAAACGGCGTGCCCAGTAACAGCTACCTGCCTATCACGGCGCCGGCCTGTCCGAGTTGTGTACATATTTTTTAAGCGCAAAATCATTCAGGTAGTACCTAATTGCAAGTGTATTGCAATTTCTTGATTTGCGCCTACAAAACTGCAATACAGGTTTAAAACTAATAAGCAATAACCAAAACATACAATATATTTCACTTTAACTATAAAATACCTCATTACAAAGAGTTGTGATGATGATGATGATAAAATATCTTACTTGATGAGTTAATGAATAACTTGATGATTAAAAAAGGAACACTTAGAATTTTAACATCGTTGACTTTATTTTAAATAAGTATTTTCATATTAATTTCCTATGTTCGTTACCAAACAGAATCTTTAGCATGTATACGGGTAGGACTATTACATATTTGACAATAATGTGTAATTATGAGTAGAATAACCAAAATAAAGTTAACAAAAGAGAAATAACATGTAATGACACTCAATTATTATTAAATTGTGTTACGTAATTCATTCCGATTTAAAAATATTCCTTAAATGTTACTATAATAATGAAATCTTATGACAAGTCATATTGTAATCACTAAAATCAATAAAAAAAAGTCTGGTAAAATGTATAACTTTAGATCCACTACTTTAGACCTTCGTGGAAGTTCTATTCTAAAAATCAAACTGAACACCTGCAATTTAAAAAATAAATGTTTAAAAAAAGAATCGATACAGAAATCAAAAAAGCAAAAAACCTGCTTATTTAATTAAAAATAAAAGCAGAATTAGTATTTTTCCAAAGTCACAATAAAGTGATTACTCATGTAGAAGATTATAAATAAATGAAATTAGTCAAGTGAAATATAACTAGCATAATGGTAATTCAGCAAGTCTGAATAGAACCTACTAAAAAGGAGAACTGGTAATCAAGCAAATGCTGAAATGTACCTACATTTAAAATTACTCCTTGTAACTTGGTAATTCAGCAAGTCTGAATAATACCTACTAAAAAGTAGAATTGGTAATTAAGCAAATGCTGAAATGTACCTACATTTAAAATTACTCCTTGTAACTTGGTAATTCAGCAAGTCTGAATAGTACCTACCAAAACGGAGAACTGGTAATTTAGCGAATGCTGAATGGTACCTACATTTAAAATTACTCCTTGTAACTTGGTAATTCAGCAAGTCTGAATAGTACCTACTAAAACGGAGAACTGGTAATTTAGCGAATGCTGAATGGTACCTAAATTTAAAATTCCTCCTTATAAGTTGCCCCACAAAATGTCACAAATTCCTCCGCTCGAAGCTTTTGATTGTGAAGGTGACCCCACTTAGGTGGGTTTGCGCTGCAAAAATGGAAAAAAAGGTCTGGCCGAGCCCACTGCCGGAGATAATAAAACAAACTGGGGATTTATTATTATTAATGTAACTTTTCAAATTTATATGAAATTATGATAGATCAAATTACTGGAAAATGTCAATCTTTAGAATTACGAAAGAAAATACTTACCTTAGGGGATGATATAACTTTGGACAAATGCCATTGAATCTGTACAAATATAATAACATAATAATTGATCATTTATTTCCTTATTCTTATTCTAGTACAAATGTTTTCATCTATGGTCTTCAGTGGGACAAAAAAAAATGCCTGTGTTTGAAGACTCCGCTCTTCCACAAACTATAGATAAAATTTAAAATAAATTAAGTAAAATAGTAAAATTTGATTGAATAAAATAAAAAAATAGTTTAATTAAACAATTTGTTTAAAAATACTATAAACAACAGTCAAAATTATATAAAGCGAAAGCATATACTTACATTAAAGATTAATAAAAAAAAAAACTAAAGGGAAAGAAAAATTATAATAAAGACAATTGAATAACTTTAAAACGAAAATCCATACAAACCAACCAATTAATAGCATAGTAACCAAACTACCTTACAAAACACTAAAATTTGCTGTCGTTGTGGCAGTGAAAATCAAAAGTGTCAGAATGTGGGTACTTGGGGAATTTCCGCAATCTATGCAAAACCGGAACAAAAAGCGTAGCTTAAATGACTCGCTAAATAATCCTTCCAAGCAGATGGATGAATCAGGAATAGATAATAATTTCCTTGTGTGAACATAAATTATTAAATAAATAAATAGTGTAAACTAAGTACAAAACCCAAAGTTTTAGCCTATTATAATAGACCATTGGTCTTATGGTCTTTTGAATCCAAAATTAATGTTGGTTCTCAGATACAAAATGCAAAGTTTTTGTTGTAAAAGTTTCCTGAAATTTAAAGGTGATGAATAAGAAATTCCTATTGATAAATCTGTTAAGCTAGTTATAGTTAAGCCTTACCATAGAGTGCCTATTCCTTTATAATTAAAAAAAATAAATGCAAAATTAGATGAGTTAGTTAAAGAGGATATAATTGAACCAGTTAATGAACCTTCAAACTGGATATCTCAATGGTACCGAATTTTAAGAATGACGGAGATATTGGAATTGGTATTGATATAAGACGTGCTAACAAAGTGAGATCCGAAATTGCACTAGCAACAACTTAGCTGTGTAAAACAGCGTGCCAAAAATTCTTTGGGTACAGCTGCGGCAAGGTTTAGAATCAATCAACAATACCAAGGCAAAACAAATTGAAGGAGGGAATAAGTGCACGTGAACAATTGTTGTTGTTAACAAATTCATTGTAAAACTCTCATTATTAATGACCATGCCATTATGTCAGATAAAAAACAAACAAAGGCCACGTAAATGTAAAAAAAAAAATCATATATATTTTACAACATTTTATGTACGTATGACGCTATGTTAATTCAAAGCCTATATTAGGCAGTGTGTTAATTTAATTGCTGTAAACTGGCAAGCGGAAATAAGAAATTGTTTCCATACAAATGAATAACACTTAATTTCATCTTAACCTATATTTTCAAACTATATAATTGATTTTACTTATTTACAGTTCAGTAATGTCTTTTCACATTTAATTCTTACATCACTATTTAGTTGTATACTTATGTATAAATACCAAGTTCATTAATCATTTTAGTATAACATTAAAATTTGGTTAGGTACCTAGAACTAGATAGAAAAAATATACTTTTTCCATCTAAATGGAAAGGCAAATTAATGAATCCATTCAGCCTTTAAGAATATAATATAACTTTACTATTTCACTATAGGTGACATAGTAAGGACGTTCACGGAACGTTCTGTTGATAGGGATTTCCGCTATTGGATCGTCCGTTGAATCGATTTACATAAGCGGTCATCTTGAAATCAATATTCTGAACACAGTTTTTCACAAACCCATTCACAAAAGAATTTGATATGTCAAATCAATCGCATCAAAGAGAGATAAATTTTTATATGGGAACGTCAGTAAGATTGACAATTTTATTGTCATTATCCTGAAAGCGTTTTCACTGTACCATTAAACTAAGATAAAAGTAGTTTGGTGTCAAAAAACGATACCACCAACACAACAACAACTATTAATGTAACGTTAAAAGTTTAAATTATTTTATTTAGTGATAATTTGTGACACTATTATAAGTGTTTTGTTGGTATTTATCTTTTATGCGTGCATAAATAACTTTGAGAGAAACTTATTGTTGTAAAGTTTAATTTAAAGGCTACGCAAAGCATTAACTAAATATACAAGCTAATTGAGAACCTTTTATGGACATAAGTATGTCCACGCAATAAAATCTTGAAAAAGTATACAAGAGCTATGCAGTTATAGTGTTTTACAGTAAATAGCCAAGAAAATAAAAGTATGTAACACTAATATGAAATGAATATATACGATAATAAATATTACAAATAATTATAACATCACATATATATTAAAATATCAAAAACGTATTTACGTACACTGAATAAAATACCTCTACGGTAATATATGTATTTTCATTAGAAATATAAATACAAAGGTTAAATGCCATTAAATTGGAAAACCAAGGTTCAAAGGAACATCCATTAAATTAAAAATACTTGGTACAAAGGTACCCTAATAAAATTTGAAATATTTGGTACAAAGGTACCTCCATAAAAATGAAAGTAATTGATATAAATATATAAAAAAAAAGAAATATTAATATAATAAGTAAACAAACTATTACTACAATAAATAGAAAAATAAGTATGAAAATTGAAAACTGTATTTTGTCAAAAATTGGCAAACGATAAAGCTACTAAAATGAATATAAAGCAAATACAAAATGAAAAAATATATGTACTATTATACTGAAGAAAAACATCAGTAACATGCAATAGAACATAAATATGGAACTACAAACTATATTGAAAATTGGAACTATAGTGAGAACTTGCTAAATTTGAATGTTAAAGAAATTAATTAAAAAAAAGACAATTCTAAATGAAAAATGGAGATAAACAGCAAGGAAAAAAATGCAAAGAATCTGGAGAAAAGAGAAAAAGGGAAATCCAACAATAATCAAATAGCATCATAAATACCTATTCAATGGAACATTGTTAAAATATAAATAAGAAGAATATGAAGACAATAAAGGAAGAACACAGTCATAATCCCACCGTGCACACTTGTAGGGATGTAAACGGTCGTGATATTAGTGTTTGGATGAAACTAGAAAAGAATATCAGCAATGTAGTCCATTTCAAGAAAGTGAACGATTAGTGGAGTATGAGTAAAATATTCCGATGAAAATGATGTTCAAGCATAAGTACTCTGTTGACTGATATTATATGGAAGATAAAACTCCTTGGCTATAAACTGTTGTAATATACTTTTAAAAGATGATTGCTGTTGAGTTTCTTGCCACTTCTTCTCAACAGATCGACTTTCCGAAGTGGTGGTAGATTCAGTTCAATTGTAAATTCAATTCCTAGTTGCTTAATATGTAAAAAAAATTGTGTGGTTAACAAATCAATTTTTGTTTGCAAATAAGAGGTGTAATATGCAATTAAATGGTTCTACATCGGGGAGTGGTGGCAACACCGGGAGGGGCGCGCGGTGTCTTATATTCCGCTCGTCACTCTATACGGGACTGCTAACGCTACCGGTCGTGGACATACAAGTCAAAATAATATTGTTTTATTTGTGTGCACAATACCTAAAATAGTGGACGTTACACACTGTATATAACCAATACTAATAAACAAAAGTTTTCAACACTCACAAAGCCAGCGTAAACAAGTTCTTCACATCGAATGGCATCAATCCATGGCGCCACCTGTCAAATGCTCGTAAAACTAATCTCTTCGTGCCTTAATCAACACGAAATAGTACAAAACAATAAAGTAGATGTCGTTTCCTACCTCAGCAAAGGGGTATTTGTTCGTTGAGATCGGTGGACCATAGTTGAGACCCTGGACCATAGTTGTGTAGTTTTACCGGTACTTATTTTATTGTAACTAGTTATTATTTAAATACTACTTTCTGTAAAAAAACTAAATTGGATAAAAGAAATAAATTATTATTAGGTATATTATTAATGTCCTTGAAAAAATTGAGTATAAATCAAATAATCTCGTAGCTAAATAACAGTGCACGTATGTGTACCTACCGACTTCACGGACGTTTTGTTATGTAGACTGCACCACACTGCACGCAGCATTTGAGTCAGTACATAACTAAATTGATACTTTTTATCAGCTGCTCTACGGATTAATCTTCGAATAACTCAATCTTGCTTATTAATCTGGCTTATTTTGTACCTTTTGCTATAAACACTTAGCGTCTATATTTGTTGTTAAGCTCAAAACTCTTTTGAGTTATCGTTTTAATGGTAAAAAAAACGTTTTTTTTAAAGAATTTGCTTCATGTAAATCGGAAGCCTGTCATGATGATGATGGTTTAAAAAAAAAACAACATAAACTGACTATGACTGACGGATTTTCATTTAACACCATCATTCCATACTCGTTTTATTACCACCTTAAGCTTTGAAAGCTAACCAACAACCTGTGTTCATAAGCAAAGATATAATTAAGAAAAAAACTAAAAAAATACTGACTCGTGGAGGATTTGAACCTCCGACCTCCGATGGGCAAATAGAGTCGAATATCGGCGCTCTCACCTACTGAGCTAACGAGTCCTCGTCCGCGTTTGTGAAATTAAGAACCAGTAGGGGAAACATGACGTCACTGCAGACTGGACGGCCTTGGCAATGAGTCACTTGTGGAGGGTGTTGCTGGGTGATGTTCAACTTTCTGCCTCTGCATTAAAGTACAGATTAGATTGCAGACTACATCTATGATGATATTAGTGATCCGGTACGAAGCGTAATCATTCATGTGTGATAGTTTTTTGTTTTTGCAATGTTTGCCAAATTCATATCATGCATTGTTTAGACTGCGACTTTATCTTGTAATTCTTTCATTTATCAAAGCTTCATTGTTTTATTTTTATCATGTATTAGATAAGTCCATTGTTTTAATAAGATGTTTCACCTGAGAATATTCAAGACTAGCTATTTCTTGCGGTTTTACCCAATTTCTAATCCCGCGGGAATATCGTGATGAAAGTATCATTTGTGTTATCCCAGACTATTATCTATATCTGTACCAAATTTTAACCAGATCCGTCTACTAGCTTTTGCGTGAAAGAATAACGAGCAAACTTTCAAGTTTATAATATTATAAATATCCTGTGTGGTAATCTAAGCTATGCGGCTATGCCTTGTTTGTGAGCGATATTTCGACTCAATCGGTCTAGTTGTTTTTGCTTGGGAGATTAATAAACATCCTTATACATATCCATGCTCACAAACATTTAATTTTATAATATTGTGTACATAGAGTAGTAAGATTTCATTGGTACAGTGGTTGCATTATATAATTTAATTATTGGCCGTCTGCGTACTTTTGATCTTTTCATCCTGGAAAATTGGAAAAATCTTGATAAAATAGAAATTTCCTCATGAAGAAGAAAACCGAATTAAAAGAATCTTCCACCTAAAGTAAATAATGTAGGTACCTACTTCATTACCGAGACATTTTGAAATAAGCCCTCATATACAAATTTCGTTTGACGGTAACTTTTGATCTGGGAAATATTTTTGGGAACATTAATAAGTCAGTGACTTAATAAAGTCTATACTAAGGAGGGGCTAGTTTCAACACTACTAGGTAATTGAATGTTTAAGCAAGTTAAGTATAGAATGACACGCTACGGTTGTTAATAGACGCCATAAATTAATCAAAACGACTCAGATTATAGAACAATCTATAATCTGAGCAAAACGACTTCACTGCCTTGTAAAGCACCTACCTAGCCACATCAGATATTTTAATTTAATAGTCAGAACATCCTTCACCGATAGTTACCACGTTTTGCCGAAAATTTAACTTTTATTTTGTTTTCAACCGACTTCCAAAGCGAGGAGGTTCTCAATTCGAGTTTGTGTTCTTTTTTTTAGTTTTTGTTACACGATTTTACGGACAAATATCAATCGATTTTGAATATTCTTATTTCTTATGATAGAAGATGCTTTAGAGGTTATCCCGTATAAATTTCATCGAAATCGATTGAGTTCTGTTTGAAAAATTTTAAACTTTCGAGAAAAATATGCATCAATACCGTGAATTGCACCTTGATGACGTAATAGCCAAAGCTTTGGCTAAGATTTAAAAATGTTGGTCAAGTCGGTTTTTTTAGGTATTATATATAGGTATATCTACAATATGGACAGAGACTGCAGTATGATTATTTGGCAGATATAATTAATACATTTATCCTTACCTAAAGTACATTTTATTTTTACACCACATTTATACGACACTAGCCACCGCGCGCGGTTTTACCCGCGTAACTTTTGATCCCGTGGGAATTCCGGGATAAACTCAAGAGTTGGGCTATCAAAAGAATTTTTCAAATCCCACTTGTAGTTTCTGAGATTAGCGCGTTCAAACAAACAAACAAACAAAAAAAACAAACTCTTCAGCTTTATATATTAGTATAGATTATGGATATAGTCTGTAAATGATAAGTATGCCTAAGTTTATTTTTAACTTAGTTATTAATTATTTTGTATTATTTTATAAGGAGTTTTATGAATAAATGAGTTTATAAATATTTTATAGTTGGTCGTGTTGTTTCAGGTCCGGCAGGAGAGCCAGGGCTGGTGGGGCTCGCTGGTCTACCTGGTGCTGACGGAAGAGATGTAAGAGTTCATCTTACCTCACTCCTATTTTATTTATATTAAGATTTTGCTTTTCAAAGGGGTTGTTTCTATAATCTGCTGTCAGTAAAATTTATTGGCGCCAATCTACGAGTAATCTCGTATACCTGCTAACTCGTAGCGTTGGTATAATACACGTTAACGTATTTAACCGTTGCCAATTGCGACTAAACTCGTATAGTTCTGTTTGTATGTTGAGACCCAGATAATGTTTATAATATTTTGTCGGCATTCAATGTGTGAAGTTGTTATTTTTTAATTGATAAGCTAGTTTTGAAACTGAAGTATCGAAGTAACCATTATTGCTAAGTTTTTCAAAAATCTTTTAAGAAAACATTTCTGAAAGTTGCATTCACTGTTCACCATTAATCGCCGTTGTGCACTATTCTTTTTTTGCACTAGTTCACTTTTGTCAAACTGCTTAAATTGAGCTTAAGCCCCTATTTCACCGATTTCCTTCTGAGTCTAGATTAACAAATCTCGGCTCTGACTAAAGCTGACTAAAGAAAAATTGAAGGCGGAACTCGCTTTAACGCATAAGCTAAGTTCAACTCGAATTGAACGCGTTTTATTACACGGGGAAATTGGGGCCAAGACACATAGTATAACCCTAGGTATCACTCTAAGAAGATTATTTTCAGGGGCGACCCGGTCCCGAAGGACCTCCGGGGCCAAAGGGAGACATAGGTCCTCCCGGTCTTCCAGGACCATCTGTCAATGTCCACTCTTCCCTCATTCATGGTATGTTCATAATGTGATAATTTTAATCATATCGATTTTGGATAGGTCACAATCTTTGATTTGGACTCCTTGAAGAGTTGTTTAAACACCTTGCAATGAAATTCCAGTCTTTGATATTCATTATTAGGTGAATTTAAAAGTTAGTTAAGGGACAGAGGTTTTAAAGGCGTTTTTGTGGGCGATAGGCTGACCACCTGTCACTACAATAGTCTCTTTCCATCTTTATAATACCTCCAAATTTGTCAAACGTTCCATCAGATGGTCTTGTAACCTCTGGTGTTCTGCCTACCTCATAAGGGATACAGGCGTGACGTTATGTATGTATGTATTAGGTGCATATAATTGCAAGTATCTATTTGTTGAACTGAAGAAATTTTGGATATGTAACATTAACTAAACATTCATTACAGAAAACCGATGACCAAACCAAAATGCAGTAAATTAATAGTTTAAATCATTCAAAATCTAAAATCATAAGTACTTTTTTTAAAGTATTTTTTTGTAGGCAGTTAAAATTTGAATAATATATGAAAGTCCAAATTGTAATTTAGGAGCTAAAGGAGACAAAGGAAGCCCTGGTCGACCTGGCAGAGATGGAGATCCAGGGGAGCGAGGACCAGCAGGGGTTGATGGAGCCAGGGTAAAGTAAAACTTATTCTCTAGTAAGATAAAACACATATTTGACTGGTTATAATAGTAGGTAATATGGTCACGATTTATAATCTACAATAAATCACTTTTTAACCGGATTTATCGTGTATTATCAACCGACTTCCAAAAAACGAGGAGCTTCTCAATTCGTCTGTATGTTTTTTTGTGTGTCTTTGTTACACGATATTTCGGACAATTATGAATCGATTTTGAAAATTCTTGTTTCATAGGATAGAAGATACTTCAGAGTTGGTCCCGTATCATCGAAATCGATTCAGTATTTCATGGATAATTTAAAATTATTGAAAAAATATATTTGAATTCGGATAATGTTTATATTGACGACATTATAATTCAACTAAAGATTTGACGTGAAGCCGGTTTTTTAATGCTCTACATTCGTCGATTATATTTTACATTTAACTCGATGTTACGGTTTCTTTGCAAACCCCGTGGACCTTTGCACGTAGTGTGCAAATACTGATAAATCCGGTTTAACCACAGCTTCAAGCTCGTCTCAAATTTATTGTCATTCTATGCAAAAGTCATATAATTTAAAAAAATCTCTATGATAATTACAAAAATCGTAAAACCACTTTATTCTGCTAAATAATACTTTCGTCAGGTAAATTTTATCCGACGACTGAAAAATCAGGCCTAAAAAGTGTTTTATTTTGGATATAAGCGAGACAACTCAATAAAATATTATCGTACTTTTCCTTCTCACACGTTAATCTTGCAATACTACCCTTTTCAAAATTATCTAGTTTATAATATTTTTCAATTTATACACTCTACAGGGTTTTCCCGGGCCCCAAGGGCCTCAGGGCGCACCTGGTTCTATCGGCGAGAGAGGCCTGCCGGGCCCTGCTGGATCACAGGGCGAGAGAGGCCCCGAAGGACCCGCAGTAAGCTAGCTTTAATTATAATATAGAGTGTTCAACTAGTCAAGTCAATATATTTTTTACAACGTCACACATGATTTTCCAAAACGGTGGCTCCGCGATTATTGTAGTTTCGACTTATATATTTTTTTGTTTTTGATGGTTTCCTGAAAGCGAGAATTTGATAACTTCGGGCTGATTTTAAAAATGTTGCAGGCTCCTTAGCTTCCAAGATTATTAAAAAATATCGTGGGTAGGTACTTCATTGGGACTTTTTGTTGTAATCGGCCTTCGAAGGAAAATCGTTAAAACATGATTAGAGCCGCGTAGGGTTAGTTTAGAACAGCCCCACTTTCCCCTGGATAAGCATACTCATAGTAAAGGTGATTACTCCCAGGTTACAGTTACCAACAGTCAAAGATTACAGGGCCTGTTTTCATTTAATCTTTTCAATTACAGACATGAAATACAAAGAAAGTAAGTAGTGTATAAAAAACAATTATGTGTGGCGCTCTTTTCGTTCGTTGCGTGCACGATTATTATAGGATACTTACAAAAGTTTAGTTAATATGAAATTTAGCCTTAACACAGTGGTTAATTTAAAAGTAAGCATCTATTAAACACATATTGTCAAATCAGGGACCAGAAGGGCCCCGCGGACTTCCAGGCCCGCCAGGAGCTCCCGGAGAAGTTGTGAAGGCTAACCAAGCTGACAGCCTGCCAGGACCTCCGGGACCTAAAGGCGATCCAGGTTCGGTAAGTATATAAATAATTCTGATATCAAATATAGGTTTATTGCTTATTAGACGGGAAACTTTTAAGGCGACATACTGAAAAAATGCATTGACTTTCGTCGCAAACTATGAGAATATGACATGTCGAGTGGATCTGACATTTTGATATGTGTAAATTCATATCTTTATCTAAACTTTGCCTGCTCGAAAACATGATTTGATGATTTTGACTCGATAGTTTTATTTTTCGAAAACACGTCTAAAAACATACTTTTGTTAAAATTACTACGTAGTTATGCAATCCATATGCTTATAATTTACTTAAATTCAATCTTCACATTATTGTTCGGACTTTGGTTGCTCAAAATTTACATAGCATTCACCGTTATTTTTTTATTGAATTTTGAAACGATTTCAGTGTCTGAGCGGTGTCGATGGTGGCGATTTCTATGCAATACGCGACCTTATGTCGGCGTGTTAAGGTGCTAAGATTTCAAGAAAAACTTTTCGATGTGTCGTCTTAAGGCGTCCTGGGAAATCATTTGACGCCACATTCTTAATCCAAAATTCAAATTCAAAAAGTTTGAGCATTTGATGACGTCACAATTTTGTGTTGAATAAGATATTACAGTAGACCAAAAGACAAAAAAGCCGACGGAAAAAGCTCGGCACCCTTTTTTAGTCAGAACCATTTCTGTTTTTTTTTTAAATTTATACATTCATACATACATAGCTTCATGCCTGTATCCCTTATGAAGTAGGCAGAACACCAGAGGCTATAAAAACCATCTAATGTCACGCTTGACACGTTTGGAGGAATTATAATGATGGAGAGAGGCTATTGCAGTGACAGGGGGTCAGTCTATCGCACACAAAAACATCAATAAAACCTCTGTCCCTTAACTGACTTTTACAGTATGCCCGGGAAAAGAAGCAGCTGGTAAATTCTATGTTTTTCTTTCGCTGCCAGTCCAGCATGAAAGAATTTGTGTTTATTATTCCTGAATATCCAGTTTTACATTTTTTATTATTGTAGTATGTTGCTTTGAACATCGATTGCAAAAAAAACTAACTGTTCGATTCCGTTTTCAGTGCTGGATAGGTCTTTGTTGTACAGTTGTTTTGAACAACATTTAAACCGTACTGATTTGATTAAGGGACTGAGGTTTTATTGGCATTTTTGTGGGCGATAGGCTGACCCCCTGTCACTGCAATAGCTTCTTGCCATCATTATAATACCTCATTAGTCAAACGTGACATCAGATGGTATTATAACCTCTGATGTTCTGCCTACCCCATAAGGGATACAGGCGTGAAGTTATGTATGTATGTATTATTCTGTAAACATTTTGCTGAATAACAAAAAGCTTAGGTTAATAGGGATGATTCAAACGATATCGTAGGTACGTATCCTACTAAACTTATTTGATCAAGGGGAGTTTTGGGGCTCCGAAGTTTGTATGGAAAAATAAAAGGAATGTTCAATTTTAAGGTTTATCGGTATGTAAAATTTATCGGTATTTTAAGGTTTATCGGCTTTATCACGTAACTTGCAAGAGCAAAGCGATGGCATGAATTGCGCAAGATTTGCTAAAAAATAACTAATTCGTAAGTATTACGTTACAGCAAAAACAAAGCCATAACAATCCGAGGACTGTGCTGCCTGTATCGTACAATCGATGTGCTAAAAGTGCATATGATCCCATTGACTTTCATACTTTTCGTGTGTACTTTTCTGCGAAATTTTAAAAGCAAACATCTGTTTCATATTTTATTAGTTTCTTTTTTAGCTACAAAATTGTTTTTGGCGCTAGTATCGTAGCAATAAATGCATTCTGCTATCCACGAACGATTGAAAAGCTATAATAATAATAAATAAATAATAATAACGCTATTCGCGTAACTAAATTAACTGCGCTGTGCTCGACGAAGAGTTCGTCGACGAGATGGCAAACATTTCGTCGTCGAGCTCAGAGATGTTATATTACCTAAGAATACCAAAACCTAAAGAAAATTGTCAAACAGACGAATAACAGTTCTAACTCACGACTTCATCAGCGACGAGCGCTGGTGTCATTTTATGATATAAGGTAATACCAATTATGTCATTCGTCGCTGTTGCATCGATGAACTCGATGCTGTTGTTTAGGAGAATAGCCCTGCTGGAGGAATTACCTATAATACCATATTACCATGTATTTAATGTACTTAACTTTTAAAATTCTTAAGTCGTTTATATTTCATATTGCTATTTTATTTAGAAAGGCGAGCCTGGGTTGCCAGGGCGACCCGGCAATGACGGTCGAGACGGGGTCCCTGGGAGTCCCGGCCAGCGAGGACCTCCGGGTCTGCCAGCACCTTATAATGCAGTTAAAGATGTAAGTTACCTCCTTGAATCCATACTGACACACGGCTTATCTGAGAACAAAGATAATCGTCACTTACCGACAAGTGAGATAAAGTTCAAACGCCAGATTAAATAATCCACGAATGCAGAGCATTAAAAAACCGATTTCACGTCAAAACTTTGGCTGAAGTCCAGGTAAATGTTCTCCGTACTCAAACATATTTGTTTTTTCCTGAAGTACTAAATCGATTTCGATCAAATTTCTATGGGACCACCTCTGAAGTGCCTATCCTTTATCATATGAAACAAGAATATTTAAAATCGATTCATAAGTGTCCAAACAATCGTGTTACAAAGACACAAAAAAACATACACATGAATCGAGAACCTCCTCCATTTGGAAGTCGGTTGAAAAATAGAATAAAAACAATATTTTTAAAACTGCAGACTTTATATCACCTTTTACTATCCAACGAACTATATTTCATTATTTTGCAATAAAAAGCTCTGACATCGATCTTAAGTTCTGCGAAATATTTTTATTTATGTTGCTTAAGATCACGAACAAAGTACTTACCTACAGGTACAATGTTATTAATAAGGGCACTTAATTTTGCAGCAGATAATTTTAAATCTAATATAATATGGCGTTTTTTTTTATCAAAGTATAAAAGCTAATAAAGCTCTATGAAACCGCGACAAATCGCTCGAGCGCCCGCTGGCGTGTCCTTCAAGCTGGTCCGATTGTCTTTTCCACAGAAAGGCGTGTAGTTGTCAATATGCAGATAAAATTCAAAAGAAAATTCCTTGGGGACTTTAGGGATGCATTAAGGAAGGAATTCTCGAAATTACCACGGGACCGGGAAATAAAGGACTTATAAACAACCTTCAATTTATTTTCTCTAGATGCCGTCTCTGTCCGAGAACGAAGTGAGGAGTATTTGTGAAGACCTCATCAGCTCTCGTCTGAAGGAGCTGACGGCTACCTGGTCTCCAAGTCCGCAGACTGTCGTCGCTAAACGAGGAAGACCAGGACGGCCGGGCGCTCCTGGTGCTCCAGGTGACATATTTCATTATTATTTGTCGTAAGGTCTTAGAATAAAAACCATCGATCCATGTCGACTGTTCCATTCGTCCGTCGATCACGGTCGATCGATTGGTGTTTTAACACCTTTAAACCACAGTACAGATATCTACAGTAATTCAACTCGGCCACATCTTTGAAATAAATGCCTACAGAGTCGCAGTCCGTTCACATGTGCTAGGGCTGCCCGCCTTCAGCGTTTAAATTACATTTGCCTACTTTGTGTTTACTTGCATTTAGTTTTGTGACTGCAAATATACTTTTTTATATAAACAAATAAAAACACTTTGTAAATTGAATAGGAAGTGTTCAACAAAAATATGTTTTGTGTCAAAATATCATGTTTACGTTTGAATTACAAATTGGTCATATAAATTAGCGATCGAAAAATACTGGCGCCTCGACTGAGACGTACGAAAATATGAAATATGAAATTTTAAAGTAGAAACAATCCGCATATTAACGTAAACCTCAACCAACAAATGTTTCGGTATGCAGACGCTCGTGACTGGCCGCATGCAGAGATCGAGCCACGTAGGTATAGCTCGCGTTTCGTCCGTTTGTATGAAGTTGAATTACTGTAGATATATGATCTGTGTTTGCACGGTTGTAGGTACATCTTCTTTTTTTTTTAACGGACACAGCAACCTTGTGGTTCAAAGCAAGCTTTTATACATGATGTGTTATGTTGCAAACTGGACGGCAGCGACAGCGGCGCGGGCAGCGATTTCCGCGACACGATAGAAAGTATTGAGTTTCTATGGAACCGCGACAAATCGCTCGAGCGCCCGCTGGCGTGTCCTTCAAGTTGCAATCCTCACTTTTGAAATCTCAATGGAAACGTATTTTGACTATTCCAAAAAATACTGATGTGTTTCATCAGTATTTTTTGAACGTCAAGCTGTAATCTGTACAGAGTTATGTATGTATGTAGTTTAGTAAACTGGCCCCTCTGGAATTTTAACCTAGAACCTCTCTTGCCGCAGCTGAACCTTCCACCACTGCGTTACGGAGGTCCGGACCGCAGAAAGACCGCGCGTGTTTTTGTATGGATGGAAGCGTGCCCGCGAACGCCTAAGGGCATGTTTAAGAGCAGGCGGCGCTTTTTTTCTTTTTAATACATCGCCGGCTTTACTATAAACCATCCGCTGGTTTAGAGCGACGCGCCGCCTGTAATTGTGCCCTTACGCAGGTTTAGCTCTAACAAATTAGGGATTCGTTTGAGGCCTGACGTCGAATTAATGTAGTTAATGTAAATTATGTAAAACTTTAACTTAAGTGATTTTTGGCGTATCTATATTCCATACTATTAAACATGATTGAGATTTGTTGACTGACCTAACAATGATTCACTGGCAATTACTTCTTTAATGCATGCCCAACCATTGCTCTTTAACTGTATTAAAATATTTTGTGAATGACGTCCCCTATTACTATGCCTTGTTATTCAACATATTAATATTAAATAAAGGGTAGACAATCATGTCGCCTATGAAAAGTAGGTAATTTCCACTGAACCTGAGTCTTTGTATATTGAAACCCAGGTGTCCTGTTCGTAAAATAAGCAATTCATAATATCCTTTAATAGAACATAAATCTTTCGTGTCGTAGATTTGCTATTTACTTTAAAAAAATGAATTAAAACTCATCCCTTAATCACTCACATTTCCTTCCGATAATAAAAACTCATTATTTCCGTAGGAACACCCGGTCTTCCAGGAGAATCAGGTCCAAGAGGATACCCTGGAAACCCAGGGGAAGCCGGTCACCCTGGAACACCAGGCAGTCAGGGTGCAAAAGGAGATAAAGGAGAGCGAGGGCCAGAGGGCGTAGGACTACCAGGGTTGGAGGGACCTAGAGGACTGGCAGGTAAGTCACCTCGTCAAAATGGAATAAAATAATTATTGTTATTGAATAAGTTCCTTTTTTGAAGCTGGTTAAAGTATAACGACCAGCCAGTTAAAGTATATCTACAAGCTTCGAAGCCCCTTCAGGTCCCTTATCTGTTATACTTTAACAAAAAGTATCATAAGCGATGAAGTGTGATGGATTCCAGCTACAGGTTCCGGCAATATCTATGGAGATTCAGTTCTTTCATTAACCCATTTGCTATCATCTTCCACCTCATCTTTACTTACCATCATGTGATGTTGAAGTCAACCGCAGGTTAAGTTGACAATAAGGGCGTATTTTTTTGGGACAAAATGATGTTTACTTTATTGGGAAAGCACCCGATGAATCATGTAAACCGTTATTTAAATTAGCTAACATATTGTATGTATATTTTTGAGGCAGCCATGTTTGTTAAAAATAATAGCCACTATTTTACGCAAGCAAAGAATATAACAAGACCAAAACGACACGGAAATCGCCTAGTCTACAATACGCAGCCACGTCTTGAATTGTTTCACAGGCAGTGCTATGCTATGTGTATTAAAATATTTAACGCTCTACCTAAAGAAATTAAAATGGTACCACAAATGTTAACAAAATGGCTACTTGAAAAATGTTTTTATAAAGTAACCGATTTCCTAAATTAACTAACAAAAAACCTAATAATTATAAATTTATACTAAGTAGGTAGGAATGTGACTGTATTGAAAATTTGCATGCCATATTATGTGGTGAAATATGAATGCTCTTGTACTTTTTAAGTAATTTTTAAGATCTTCTTGTACCATATTTTTTGCAAATAAATGTTTGATTTGATTTGTGATTTTAGGACCCGTGGGACCACCAGGGCCAGAAGGCAGACGAGGGGAACGAGGTGATCCTGGGAGAGAAGGTAATTAAACAAAACCGAAGGTTTTTGTAAAAAGACACGTATTGGCTTATCCGTAATATTTCTTTGAAGGCGCAAATCTCGGAAACCACCGATATTTAGTTAATAGTATTTCATTTGTCCCCAGCCGTTGCGAAAAGTTGAAGGTTATTTTATCACTATAGCCCATCCCCGTAGTTCTACGTGCATAATTTCTCTTCCCCTGGGAACTCCGGAATAAAATATGGCCTATAGCCTTCTTTGATAAATGGACTATTAAACGAAAAAATATTTTTTCAAATCGGACCAGTAATTCCCGAGATTAGCTTGTTCAACGAAATAAACAAACTCTTGAACTTTATATATTAGTATAGAAGAATTTTGATGACCGGCTGGTGTAGCGGTAACATACATTGCCTTCTATGCCAGAGGTCCTGGGTTCGAATCCCGGCGGCGGCGGATATTTGTGTGATGAACAAAGATATTAGTCGTCAAGTCATGTATGTTTATATGTTTATTTGAGTTTATTCTAATAAAAAAATATGTATTTATTCAATATGTATGTTTATATATTTCTTAAGTATATCAGTTGTCTAGTATCCATAACACAAGTTCTTTAAGAAACTTAATTTGGGCTAGACAATGTTGTGTGAGAGTGAAAAATATTTGTTTATTATTTATTCCTAGAGGATCAAAGTTTCAAAGGGTAAAACCGCACGCGATTGTTAGTAATACAATCCTAAAAAAGATTGCGCTTATCTTGGTAGTTGCATTTGAGCATTTGATGACCTTGATCTCTTGAGGGATTGAAAAATATTTATTAATTTTATACATTTCTGTGCATAGTTTAAAATATGCAAGTTATTAATTATGGCTAATTGAGTACTTTCAATAAAAAACGCGATCTAAATTAAATAAAGCGTTATTGTTTTCTAGGGCCCATTGGACCTCGTGGAACTACAGGGCCAAGAGGGACTTGCGACTGCCCTACTGCTGCCTATTACTACGCCTATTCTCCTCAAGGGAACAATAAGGGACCTTAGAATACTGTAGTCATAATTACCTAAGAAAATAAGCAAGAAACTCCTTTGAAGCATTTGAATCACATTTTTTTTAAACAATAAGGTCTAATTTGTTTTGTATTGGAGAAGACCATTTCAAACTAGTATTGATTATTATTGTGATTGTCAACTAGGCTCTTAGTCCACCTAAGACAGTTAATAAACACATCTGTTTTTAACCATAAAGTAGAACGTTAATTTTTACATAGCTCATACGTAATTTTTATCCTAGCTTTGTACTTAATAATAAGGAATGATCTGTATTGTAAATAAAACAATTACATAATAAATATAAAGTTTTTTATTAACAAAAACATACGTACATGGTACAAATAGGAATATAAACCATAGAAAAGAAAAAAATCTTCACAATATAATTGTGCTGTCAGAATTTACAGTAAAATGAATGGTCGTTTACGTGGTAAATTGATAAACGTTGGTCATGTTGTCAGTGGAGTGCGCAATACAAATAAAAAGATAATAAGAGCAATCATACCATTTGTCGCGACCAATAACGTTAATATACATTCAAAATATCAATTCAATTGACAGTTCACAAAAATGGCTAATAAACAACACGTTTACTTCCTTTGATTGGACATGTCTCTAAACAATTAAACAATACTGTCTAAAATCAATGCCCCAGTCTATTAGTTGCTAACTTTTTAGTTTACAGAAGACTGGAAGAAATGCAATAACTTCGCTTATTTCATCCAAACGCAGCTAAATCTCCTTGTCAATAATTGTTCGTGTGATCCATGTCTTTGACAGAATCTATGTCCGCTTTGCAGAAGAAACATTGTTTGCTGTTTAACAGGTGATGCATAACACATGCTCTGAAACAAATTATAATGTCATCAACATTCAAAATACTTTCATCAGTTACCAAAAAGACTACTCAGAGACTTGAGTGGAAAGTGGTCAGTGATTATTGTGGTGAGATTCGTAAACGGTAGACATGAAAATAAGGGACTAAAAGATAAGAAAGGAAAAAAATCACCTGGTTTTAATGTGCAGGAAAGAAAATGTAAGTAGGGAATTTGCAAAACGTATTGGGGATTAAGCGTTTATGCGATAAAACTTCCCTACAACATTTGTTCTACGACTTTTTACAAATCTTGATAAATAACACAATTTTTTTGTAAGTAGTACCTATTATTAATATGAAGCGATATTTTACTGCGCAAGGTGCGTGGCATACTTACGCTCAGAGTAAATAGAGTTACGCCTCTAAACAAAGGCTATAAATATTTTTTGTATGGGAAAACTACAATTTTAAAAACTATACATTTTTAAAAGTTGGTGAACAAATGTTGTTGGGATTGATGTGGAGATGCTGCCTGCAAGAGGTGATGCGCTAATTAAAATTAACCCTACATAAGTCATTGCGGCGCCATGGTTACTGTGCATATCAAATGATATCGCAGGTTATGCACGCTCGGCGCGGCCGATATTAGGATGGGTGACCACCGATCATTTATTTCTCACGAATTCCGTCCTTTCTGAGTACTGAAACTTCTGACATCCACCAACCAGCACTGGGACAGCATGGTAGATTATGGCCTAAACCTCCTCATCATCCAGAGGAGAGACTCATAACCCTGCAGCTCATTACACGGAGTTGTGATTATGACTAGAGATAGAGATAATTAGTCTGCTCTTGAATAGGCCTATGTCCAGCATTAGCCACCAACAAGCCTCATCTGTCAACCTTCAAACCTACAACCAAGCAGGAGTAGCTTGGTATAATCGGCGTTTACAACACATTTATCGAGAGACTCTGAGCTGACTCTATAAGGCCGCAAAATGGCTCGCATACAAACGGCTCGCGCGATGGTCAAGTTGCCACCGCGCCCGCGGTCATCCAGTTTGCAGCCTAAAGATTTCAATGTTTTGCTCTTAAATACGCCTATAAGCTGCAAACCTTAATCTATCAACCAGCAACAAACCTGCACGAATGATGTCCACAAGGTACAAAGCTAGTATCAGCCGGTCTCGCGTAGCAGATGGTGCAGAGCAGCTCAGACTGTGCTCCACTGGATCCCGGTGACCGAGTCTTCGCTAACATGTCACGGGCGATGCGTAGCCGGTCGGCCAGAATCTCCAGCGCTTTCAGCTCTTCGACTGTCACGTCGTCTGGATCTGTTTAAGCAAGGGTAATTTAAAGAAATCATTGCATCTCTGTAGAGCTATCTAAGAAGGTATCTATCTATCGTACCGTAAGTATCTATCTCTGTAGGCTATTAAGGGCATTATGGGGTCAGATAAAAAACTGTGGGTTTGGTTTTGCCGAATGTCTTGAATGTCAAAAAGATGTTCTCACTACCGTACATGGCCACGATACGTTGCCAAAACTTGGATATAAGATGCGTACGAGTCCCAGTAATCCTGCGGGGCTAGAATGCTACCGTCGACAACGATATATCGGGCCTTTTATCGATATTTTCTTAGAATATGGTATTATTTAGTATGTAATTTATTAAGATTATGACATATTTTGTTCTGTGGTCTTAATCATGGTAGAAAATCGAGTAATTCTATCTATTATGGTGCGCATATTAGCTTACATAATAGGATAAAATAACAAAATAATATTTATCTTGTCCTTGATTCGACTATGTATCGAGGGTTGCATGCTAGCCCTGCTGCAGTGCGAGCACAGAACTTTATCGACTCGTATTGTTACGTATGTTCGTATAGTATGGAAACGGTTTGTTAGCAATAATTGAAATCAATCCATTGCCGCACGGCCAGCGTAAATAAACGTGTGCCTTGTTAATTTTGAATGTTTGTAAACATGTTGTAATCTTTAATAACTGTGAAAAAAAAATTACAATGTTACTAAAAACTTGCAACCATTTCCATACTATACGAGCATTCGTAAACATACGAGTCGACAAAGTTCTGTGCTCGCACCGCTGCTGCCCCGACAGAATCCGTAACACAGCAAAGTTCTACAAAGGTGAGCACCCTTCACATTCTGTATTAATTATTTAAATTAATCTTTACATTCAAAGGTTTGGGAGATTTCACAACGCTTTTTTCTTGAATCATTCGTAAAACAATGGAAATTCGACTAATGTCCCAGTGAACTACAAGTACTACAACATTGTTTGATATCGAAACTACCACTAACATATTTACAATATAAACTAACATCTGTAGAACGAGAAGTCTTTCGTCTTCCCCAGCATGAAGTCCAGCCCATCCACTTTGAACAACGGCTCCAGCACAAGAGCCTTCGTCACTTTGTCCAAATGCTGCACAGTAAAACCATACATTATATTAGAATAAGAACATGTCGGTTTATGCTAAATGACGATAAGGTTGAAAATCAATCAGGACTACAGAATCTCATTCAGAAATTGTCGGCAGAGGGATTTAGGCGCAGCGCAGACGACAGACTATCCGTGACGCACTTTTTAGTCTGTGAAAATAGAACCTATGCAATTATATGTAGGAACGCACACGACGCGCAAAAAGTCCGGCGCACAATAATTTGACAAACGTTTGTATAAAAATTTAACAAACTAAATAATTAGCACTAGTATCCGGCTCCTTTCGGGTGCAATTTGACATCAAGTTACAACATTTGAGGATAAATAGTTAACCACTGATTTTTACTAATAACTAAAATCTTTTTGTGCGATCGAGTCTGCAGTCCGGCGCCGCAGACTCGATCGCACAAAAAGTGTGCCGTCTGCGCTGCACCTGATCTTATATCGAAGTAATTAGAGTGTTAATGGGGTTCTAACATCAAGGAAATATTCGTTAATTTACGAAATGAGCCATCTAACTTAAGTGGTAGTTGAAGCACGTAGGTGAACAAGTGGACTGAATATTTTTATTAAATAGTAAGCCCGAGTTTAACCTCAACTTACCTTATGGTGACTACACAGAAGTCGTCGTGGCGCCGTGGTTACTGTGTGTATCATACGATATCACAGGTTAAGCAACGTTCGGCGCGGTCGGTACTTGGATGGGTGACAGCCGACCATTCATATCTCACGACGACTTCCGTGCTTCGGAGGGCACGTTAAGCAGTCGGTCCCGGGTGCTGTATACTTGTATACAGTAGTCATGAGGGTTTGTCAGAAGCCATCTAGGCGCCCTAAAAATTCTGGCATCTACCACCCAGCACTGGGCCAGCTTGGTGGATTATGGCCTATACCTCCTCTTCACCCAGGGGAGAGACTCATGCCCTGCAGTGGGCTCATTACAAAGAGTTGTGATGATGATGATGACCTTATGGTAAGTGAAGATGAGGTCGACGATGAAATCACACGGGCTTAGGAAAGAATTGGCTCTTTATTCAGGGTTCATTTGTGGTCACCGGCCAAATTTTTTTTACACAATAGGTAAGTATCATTTATAGAAACCATTTTTGTAAAACAAGAAGGTATTTCCTTTTTTACAAAGAAATAAATATATCCACTTACATATTAAGCAAACCATGGTCACTCTAAATTACCATTACGATAAAATCGTAGCATTATCAATGAAATGCCGCTTCGTAGTAGGTATGTTCATCAAAAACGATTATTTTTTTAAAGTTTGTGATTCCATATTTCTACTTTTTTGTACTGAGCGACGCTAAAATGAATATGCAGGTTCGATTATATCGTATCAAAAAACCTAACATTTAAATTTGGCTGGTGACTACAAATCAACCGTACAGGAAAGACAATATTTGGCAGCAGATTTTGTACGAATAATAATAAATAATAATAATAAATATTTCTGACACTCACACAACATTATCTAGCCCAAATTAAGTTTCTTAAAGAACTTGTGCTATGGATAATAGATAACTGATATAATTAAGAAGTATATAAACATACATATTGAATAAATACATCTTTTTTATTAGAATAAACTTAAATAAACACATAAACATCCATGACTTGACGACTAATATCTGTGTTCATCACACCGATATCCGCCGCCGCCGGGATTCGAACCCAGGACCTCTGGCATAGAAGGCAATGTATGTTACCGCTACACCAGCCGGTCGTCAAACGAATGGTGGACGATTTAGTTGGAAGCGGGGTTACTCGGATTAGTCCTTTACGACACGCTTATCCAGGGTCTCGGTAGGTATTGCACGCTGACCCTTCATGCTCAAAATTTAGGTAAATACTAATTTTATTTTCATCAAGCACACATTCATAAACCCAAATTGAATAACAAACAGTTTAAAAACAAGCAAGAACCACGGAAAACTTTAATAGACGATAAACTTTGTTTGTAATGAAAGTTCTACTTCAAGTTTCTTAAGAAAACCCAAATTCCTACTTTATGTTTAATTTTATTTTATATTGACGACCACTTTGGCGATTGGGTAAACCTGTCTGCCTCAGACGCCAGTGGTTGCGGGTTCGATTCCCGCACGGAACAAGAAAAAAAATGTTCCGTGTCTGGGTTTTTATCTATTTATGTATTTATATTCTAGGTTCCCCCCTAGTTCGCTACATGATATCCCATAACACAAGCCATGCTTACTTTGGGGCCATGTAGTTGGTGTGATTGTCTGGGGATTTTATTTTATTTATTAACTAAAACTCACATCAGGCGGTAACTTGGGGTCCAACATCCGCACCATACAGCCGGCGACCGGCGCAAGCGCAACGTAGTAGTGCACGCGATCAGTGTCGGGCAGTCCGCGCGCCACCAGCCGCGCGAAGCTGGCGCCGCCGCCGCTGCGCACGCACACGCGCGACAGCACCGCCATTAGTATCTGTAGGAATGGTAATAATTAGTAAATAAATAAATATATATTTCTGACACTCACACAACATTATCTAGCCCAAATTAAGTTTCATAAAGAACTTGTGTTATGGAAACTACATAACTGATATGCTTAAGAAATATATAAACATGAATGAATACATATTTTTTTATTATAATATAAACTTTAAACATCCATGACTTGACGAATAGCATCTGTGTTCATCACACAAATATTTTTCGAACCCATTTCTTTCGATTTCGAATTCGAACCCAGGACCTCTGGCTTAGAAGGCAATGTATGTTACTAAAATTGATCAAGTGTTGATATGAGGCATGAAAGATCCTGGGTTCCAATTCCTTCCATGAAAGACAGTTACCATACCAAACATACATACCAAATTTGTTTAAATATGATATTTTTGGTGGTCCTTCAGATTCCGCCTGGCTAGCGACAATGCTGCAAGTAAAAGCTGCCGCTAAATGTCACCGCTCTTGCAATGATCTGTTCCGGCAGTATTTGATGAAGAGCTCTCTTTCCCTCCTTAAAACGGTGATGTCATCTTCGACCTCGTCTTCACTTACTATCATTGTGAGATTGAGCTCAAAGGCGAGTTTAAACCCCGATAAAAAAAATGTGTTCCCAAGGCCTCACCACTATAAGTATAGCAGTTTTATAGCCTTCGTGAAGAACCAAGTGTTTGCATAAGGCATCAGAAGTACAGGAGCCACTTCGAGAAACAAACTGCTTTAAAACTGGCTTTGGTCAGCTGTGGATATCTAGTCAATCAGTAAATATAGTTGCAAAGTACTTAATCAAATAATAATCGCGAAATTCAAGGCTTCAAAATGATTATATTTATAGTCATTTTGTCACCAGTCAAAAGATCCTGTATTCAAACATGACCAATACCCATTATATTATAATAAATAAACTCTATTGCCATCAAAACAACTACAAAAAGAAAGAAAAAACAAATATAAATCTAAGACAATTTGGGCAGCCTTACGGCTTCAAGCGATTTCTACCAGGCAACTAGTTCACAGATATCAGAATAAAACATTTTTTTACAATAAGGGCAGATCGTAAAAAAAACGATTATACCTGTACACATCATCAAATTTAGGTACCGTAGATAATATAACTATTCACAAACCTGACAAGTCCTCCCCAACAACAGCTCATTCTGGTTATCGCAGCAGTCTCCCTTGGTGAGCAGGCGCGGCGCGAGGCACATGGTCATCTCGAGCGCGCGCGCCAGCCCGTGGTACAGGTCGAAGCAGGTCGCGCACAGCTTGATCTGTCGCGGCTCCAGCTGGGACTCCAATTGGACTCTGTCCATCTGGTTTTGTATGGGAAACTCATTAAAAAAATACGTTATTTAATCTCGTCCTGCCCAATGTCATTTATAACTTAAAACAAAGCCAATTCAAAACATTCCAAATTTGAAAATCCTTGTTCTTAAAGTAACGTGTTCCAAATATAAAAGTACCATAGTAGAATTTTTTTTATGACTCACTATTTTGAAAATTTATACAATACATTCCAAATTTGAAAATTCTTATTCTTAAAATAATGTGTTTTTTTTAAGTTTGGTTTTTAGTTTAGATTTTTTTTAAGTCCTCTTCGGATTTTGTTGTATTGTGGAAAATGGTACTTACTTAATTAATTTTTATTAAATTTTTTAAAAAGAATTAACATGCTAGAAATAAAAAAAAGTAAAATATCAAGACTAGTGCGGGAATTTGGAATTCTCAGTAAGTGCTCCCTTACTTTTGTTTTTAGCCCTTAACTCAGAGATTTGGTAAGCAATGTGAATGACCCCTAATGTGTAATACCCCAATTTTTTTAAAAAATGTTTGAACAATTCAAAGATTTCGATATTTTTTTTATGGCACATCAAATTTATGCTCGTATGAAAATACGATTTTATTTAAAGTTTTGTATGCCTCCATTTGGTTTAAGAAGCCATAAATACACATAAAAGTAGTTTTATTTTATAAACATTAAACTAGGTATCGGAATCAAAAGATAGTATTTACAAACTAACACGTATTCGGGCACTATTAACTCGTATTCTACCAAATTTTGGATATTTTTCAAAAATTCCAAAAAAAAAAACAATAAAAAATAGCAAGTTCGTCAAAGACATATATGGATAGAAATGTTCAAAATACCTCGTTTATCACCTCCTTTAACCTTTGCACCTAGCCACCAAACACCCTGCACACTATTAGGATAAAAAAGTATAGTATGTAGATAAGTAAGTACATTTAAAATTACCTCTTGCATAATAGTAATGAACTCCGAGAACGCCCAGTTCAGTTGGCTTAGCAAGGAGTTTAGAAATGATGCGGCCTCCTTGGGATGAGTGGCCAGGTAGTCCCTCACTCGACCTTGGATCACGTCCGATGGACACGGCCCTGGGTTCAAACGATTTATCATAATTTAATAAACTAACATTAGAAGTGTGGACTCATCTTGAATTTTATGGCTTTTAACTAGAATGTACACAGTATTGAGTAACTTTTCAATATTACAATTTTTTGCCAATCTAATCTAATATACATATATAATCTATATCTATATTTTTTATATCTAATCTAATATATAAAATTCTCGTGTCATAGTTTTCGTTGCCATACTCCTCCGAAACGGCTTGACCGATTTTGATGAAATTTTTTGTGCTTATCCGGTACCTCTGAGAATCGGCCAACATCTATTTTTTTTTTTTTTTTTATTTATATGGCAAAACAACGTTTGCCGGGTCAGCTAGTTATAATATACAAGCACAAGCACAGGATAGCACAAATCAGAAGGATATGGCACAAGTTTTGCACATCTATAGCCGGCGGCGCGGCGAACCTTGATCCCTATGACACTTTCAGTAATTTCCACAACATAACCTTGTAGTGCCGTCACCGTTACATTAGAATCGTAAAGGAGGCTTCTAAAAATGGCATTTATTTATTTTACGTAGCTATATTCCAATAAAATGATATTCCGTTGGAATTATAGCAATTCATAACATTTGCAAGAAATTATCTCAATCACACTTTACGTTTACGTTCTGCAAAAGTTACTTCGTCGGGTATCTATTAAATCATACCTCATGAAGTAACTTTTGCAGAACGCCGCGCCGGCTATAGCTAATCGGAACAGTTTGAATTTCGAATGTTACATTTTTTTGAATGACTTGCAACGGTTGCACCTTGATAGTAATAAAAAAGGCGGGAAATCATTTGTCATTTTTTTTTTATCATACATCAAAGTTCTACGTACGCAACGAAAATTGATATAATTCGAAAAGATTTTAGAGCGATGATTTTTTATATTTTCAATATTTTCTCTCTGCAAAACTGTGCCGCTCGTCTCGTCTTCTCGTCGTCTTTGGGAGAGAAACACCTTGTTTGAGCACTTTTTGCTGAATTTGACAGAGATCGGGTTTCTTTTCATGACGAATTTCGTGAAGTGCGGCCTTTAACTATCGTCAACGAAAATAATGTAGCTACTGTCAAGCGGGTAATTGAACCCGAAAAAAACAGCAATCTTGTGAATGAGAGTTTAAAAATGAGAACAGGACATTAAAAGTAAGGCAGGCGAGAAACTTTGGTAAAAAAGTTTTGACGTTTTTTTGTCAACTCCTGGTCCCATCTGCTCAATTCCACTTGAAAATCAAAAGAGTGTTCTTTAATGCCGAGTGGTATTCGACCATTTGTTTACCCAATGTCTTAGGAAAAGTTCGAGAAAGACAACCAAAAATCCGCATTCATGATGACAACGCTTTTTCCCACACGGCCAAAAAATAAAGTCACTTTTAGCTTCCGAAAAATTACAACTCGTCACTTATCCTACACATAGCCTCGACGTAGCACCCTGAGATTTCTGTATTTTCCCCAAAATTAAAGATTTGATAAGAGGTTTCACTTTTACCAACTCCGAAGAGGCAGTGATAGCGTTCAATCAGCACGTAGAAAATATGCCTTCAGATCTGTGGTAATCCTAATTTTAAAAAAATGTTTCAATAGCACGACAAAATATTTAAAATGTAAAAGAGAATATTTTGAAAAGCAATAAACATAATATTTTGGTTATAACATGTTGTTCTGTTAAGTTACGCAAAACTTTTAGTGTGACCTACTTACGTATTTTTATGTAATTTTCTTTTCTAAGATCCGGGCTATCAAGCGCTTTTTTTTTGAATCTGATGCGTGTTTCGTTTGTTTTCGCTTTATGAATATTATGTGTTTTTATATATTTACCGAAGCACTGGCTCATCAGACCAGCGTCAACTTTGGCGCCCAAGTTGTTAACTGTAGGTTCTCTATCTCCATATCTGTAATCAATAATTAAATAAACTTTGACGAAAATAAATAAAATAAGTGAAAAAATCTGGTTATTAGGAAACCCAGTAATATATTCAATGTGTAGTGTTTCTTAATAAATCTTAAATCTCCAGACAATCAGACCAACTACATGGCCCAAAGTAAGCATAGCTTGTGATATGGGATCCCAAAAAGAAAACAATAATGGCGTCTTTTTTATAGAATCGGATTAAAACAATAAACTATATTGAGTTCCTTCTATCGAGTCATATTTTCATTTTAAATAACAATAAAATACTGACAATTATTGTTAGGTGAAAAGTAGAAGTATAACAATAATAATTCAAAAATAACTGTGTACATAAATAGTAATATAGTAAAAGAAGGCACCTAGGCCCTTGTCAAGTATTTGCAGATAGCACAAACAGTCCTTGTGTTTCTCCAGATTTACATCGACAAAATTCAATTACGAAGGTCGGAAAAACTTGTTAAGTAAAGATATTAGTGCCTTCTATTTCAGCTGTGAACCTTCCCAACCTTTTCCATGTCGAAAATTTTTTAATTTATCTTTTTGATAAGCTGGTCGGAACTTTTTGTTGCATAATATCTACTTAAACGGTCCGCCGTATAAAAGAAAAATAATTACTTTACGCTGGATTGGGAGCGATAGAAAAACATAGAATGTACCAATGCTTTTCTTCCCTTTCATACTGTAAAAGTCAGTTAATGGACAGAGGTTTTATTGGCGTTTTTGCGGGCGATAGGCTGACCCCCTGTCACTGCAATAGTTTCTCTCCATCTTGATAATACCTCTAAATTAGTTATGTATATTTATGTAGAGAAAATAATCCGACTACTCTCAACTTATTGGTAGAACCTCTTTAGGATCTTAGTGATCAGCGACCACTTTTACAAATATCTGCTGCCAAATATCATAGCCCTGGAGGCAATCTGGCAATGTTTAATAACCAAAGACCCAGTTCCTTTCTTAGGTCATGTGATTTTAATTTTCGACCTCAAAAAATCTTACAGTCAGATTTATTTAAAAAAACATTGAATATTTAAGTATTTTTAATTTAATAATTGAAAAGTGTCTTAGTTCATCACTTAAATAAAATTAGCACAATAAAATGATAAAAACTATGTAAATATTTTTTTATTCTAAAATTATAAATTAAGCCACTAATCCTAATCCTCTCCACATCAACCTCTCCCAACAACATTTGTACTACGACTTTTTAAAATTTATGATTTTATAAATTTATGTTTCCTAAACAAAATTTTTTATTGTCTCTAAACTGGTGTTACTCTATTTACACTGATGCCACGCACCTTGCGTCATGCCACGTGCCGCGGGGCGCTTACAAATACTTACAAAATACAGAGTAATAAACAAGTAAGCAAAAATTTGTTTGTTTCTCTTTTTTTGTGTTATATATCAATATTTGTAAAAAAAATTGTTGGGATTGATGTGGAGAGGTTGCCTGCAGAATGTGATGCGCTAATTAAAATTAACGTTGTTTTAAAAGCCTTCGTTGATAGATTCGAATCGAAGGTCGAACAATTCAATTACAGCAAAGTCACTAAGATTGCCAATTTTGAATACATGATTTCACGCCTTTATCTCTTATGGGTTAGGCAGAACACCAGAGGCTATAAAACCATCTGATGTCAAGTTTGACAAATTTGGAGGCTTTATAATGGTGGACTATTGCAGTCAGCCTTTAGCTCACAAAAAAAAACCTCAAAAAAATTCTACTTTTAGTACTCATTAATATTAAGAATTTACGACTGACTTACTTAGCAGCGAGATGCGGCCACTGTCGGTGATGGAAGCCGAACCCGGTGCCGTGCCAAAACCGCACCAGCACCCAGTTGGACTGCGCCCACGCACGGTTCTGGTACGGACGGAGCAGCTCTTCCACCATGCACATTTGGCTGAAAGGAAAGTAAACATTTTGATTGCTATACATTAGTTACCTTGATAATGTCGCGACTCGCACTAGCTCTAGTAATGCGGGTTTTTCGTGCGTTGGTTCACCGCCCTACCTCCTTCAAGAAGCAAGGAATTTATTTATTTATTAAGTGCACAAACAGTTTGCAATCAGTATAAAGCTAACTTATACTAATAACAATTTTTCTTGATCTAGAATGCGACATAACATGCACAAAATTGCTAAGCTCTCAAATCACTTTTAGGTTTTAATTAAAAGAATGTAGGTATCAATATTTTTACAAAAGTGATTAGAGAAGATCGAAAGTCAGTGCATACATTCTATACACATAGCAATATTTCTACGAAAGGTTTTATAATAAAAGCTGTATAAATCTAAGTCAATAGTTGTATCTCTGCCAATACCAGCGAAACTAACCAATTCATTGTAAGCACGGCACATGCGGGTTATAGGGTTGTAGAAGGATGTGTTATTTGTGTACACGTTTAATACAAAGGGTTTTGGACGTCTTGTGTTTGGTTTACAGTTAAAGTTAGGCAGGACAATAAGGGACTAGAGGAGATTCTTTGATGTATTAATTTATATAAATATATAAGATCCTGTTCATGTCGACGCGAACTCAGTGTGGAGACTTTGAAATAGGATAGTCTCTGATCATAGGAAGTATGCTTGCGGCCAAGGTGCTTTCTGAATGCGATCATTTTTAAGGAATGCAATGAACACACACGATTGGTGTGGGTTATAGTTCGGTACACTATAACCCACCCCACAAGCTACTAGGTGGTCTTAACTAACTTAGTTAAGTTAGTAAAGGTAACAAGGTAACTTAGTTATAGTAGTTGTCATGGATTTCCGCAAAGTAACGTCTGATTCGAGAATTATTTATAGAAATATTTATTGATGAACACATAGCAAGACAATAAGAATTAATAATTCAACGAATGCAAAGCATCAACTTCATTTAACTGTGCTAAAAATGGAATACACCGGTGGCACACCATCATTTTAAAAAACGGTCCTGTTTATATGTTTCCGTTATATCAAACGGCGCAAAAAATCCAATTTTTTAAATACTTTTTGAATTTTATCGCCACTTGTTTATTTCAAATCACATGCCTTTACAATTGCTCATTAATTATTAAATAGCTGATCATACTTTCCATATGATATCTTCGTGACGTCATCTGCAGGAGCTGACGCAAGATGAATTTTGGCAACAGTCCATCGGAGTCATTGCCCTTTCGATATTTCTGCCCACTTGCATGATAAAGCAAGGCCTAATGGACCTTGAAAATTTCTTCTTTCGGGTTTTCTAGCTTATTATTTTTCTATATTATTTTCTATATTTTTTATTTATTTTCTATTCTTACTATTCTATAGTAGAAATGAAGATTAAGGTGTTACCAACCCATCCATGACCAACTCATATCGTACCAATGCACCAAATGATCCTTAAATCGACTAAATCACCAACTTACTGTTTCATCGGCACCCGCTCTATGGCCTTCATGGTGGCCGGCTGCGTCGCGAACGAGGCCAGGGTCTGGACCAAGGACTCCCTGGTGCTGGCGAGCACGATGCGGGTGTCTGCAAACTCTGAGCACAGGAACGCTGCGCAGGATACAACCAGCTCTTCCCATTCTGGCAAGGAAATTCGTTTTAAGTTTTTTAATTAAGTTTCGGAGAAAAGTTACGAGGCCCATAAATGAACCGTAAAATAACCAAAACTAAGTGTAATATCGTTTTGTCATGTCGGAATGTATGTTATGGGCAGGAGGAATAATATAAATAGAATACTGTTAAAATGATGCTGACGTTGAAAATCCACATTTCGATGTGACTTTCGGCCTAAATAACTAACGTATTTAATTTTTCCATTAACTCCGTCCTTCTTTTACTATATTAATCGTTAGTTAAAAAACTTTTTTAACCCTTTTTTAGCTAAACCCGCGTTCAACCTCCATCCCGCCTGATATTAAGGGAAGATGAGGTCCAAGATGAAAAGAGCACCTGGGCTTAGGAATGAACTGGCCCTTCAAAAAACATTTCCGGAAAATATAAGTTACGGAACTGCAGACTTTATTGATGAGTTAAATCTTGCGGCAGACTTTATTGAAGATTTATCGCTACATAAAAGGGTCCTATCACCCAGCGGGGGTAGCTCGGATTTATCGTCTTTTACGTGATGCTCAGGGCCAAACACGGAGCGTAGTTCTATACAGGGTGACTGGTGACAAATTTTAGATACTGAAGGAGAGCACTTTGTATTCGATTCTGATCATAATTATCTAATAAAATAAGGTGCTTAATTTTTCACTAGAGTTCCCTAGAAATAAATACTACTATGTTACTATTTACTTTACATACAACTGAGTCGATTGCGGCACATGACCTGGCCCGCGGATCGCAACCATGCGTTGCGTAATAAATTCTATAACTTTCGGTTAAGTTTACTCCGTAAATAATTAATATTTATTTTTTATTATATTTTTTATCTTCATGTATGATCTCAAACTATCACGTCCTTAAATTTCAAAAGTGACCCACCAGTCACCCGAACGCTTTTGTATGGAGCCGCACGCGCTGTTTTGGCCCATATCCAGAGGTGGTATGCTACATTTGCTACAACAACCCGGAGTCCAGAACTACCGGGTTTTCCCTAGATTAGGTTCCGGTCCACATCCCACTGTCAATAAGCTTTTGAAATTGTTTACTTTACTTATGAAAAATTGTTAATTGTATCCTATATCTGTTGTGGAAACGTATTTTTTTTTTATTATTTTATTGTAACCTCGGCCATACCTGGTATCTGCTGCAATGGTATAGTAGGATGCATGTACAGTCGCAGCGTGTTGCAGAGCTCCAGCATGGCGTCCACGTGGTACTCCGGCACAAACGCGAACAACGACTCGGAAAACTCGGGCCGGGGGTGATCTGGAAGAGTAAACTGGGGTTTTCTAAAATGAAACACTCTTTCATCATCATCATCATCATCACGACTGTTTGTAAAGAGCCCACTGCAGGGCTATGAGTCTCTCTCCTGAGTGACAAGGAGGTATAGGCCATAATCCACCAAGCTGGCCCAGTGTTGTGTGGTGGATGTCAGAATTTTCAGGGCGCCGAAAATGGCTTCTGACAAACCCTAACGACTACCGTATACAAGTATACAGCACCCGGGACCGACTGCTTAATGTGCCCTCCGAAGCACGGAAGTCGCCGTGAGAAATTAATGTTCGGCGGTCTCCCATCAAAGTACCGGCCGCGACGAACGTTACTTGACCTGTGATATCGTTTGATACACACAGTAACCACATCGCCACGACGGAAAGACTCTTTAAACCTGTCAAATTAGGTATAATTAATCATCTAGTATAAATTTTAACTAGATGTTTTGGTCTGTAGATCTCGTCGTCACAAGCGCTCATGATCATTTAAGATTATGGGTTTTTAGGTATAATACTAAGAATGGGATTTTATATTTTAGCCATGCATTCTCATGCGAATTCAATCTCAATCTGTGACGAGATCGAATATAGAGGACGTGAGGTCAGCAAAAAAATGGGTATTCATAAAAAAGGAATAAATAAATAGTTTAAAGTACATATTATACTGCGTAAGAAAAATAAAGTTTGCGTTGTTGTTTAACTTAGTTACTAGTTTTATTTAATTGTTTTATTTGTAATTAGTTTCTGAGATAAGTGAATTCAAACAAACACAACCCTCCAGGTTTTATATTAGTAGAGATAGAAAAGCTTTCTCTAGTGTGATTATTGTTGAAGAAAATAAATGATGAACTATACTGAAGAAAAGCAAAATACCCTGAACACAGTTTATTTCGAATATGAATAACTACCTGTGTTACTCGGTTTTACCCGATTTCTAATCTAATAAATAAAAAGTAGCTTTGTGTTATTTTAGTCGGTACACTATCACTATGCCATATTTCATTCAAATCCGTTCAGCCATTCTGCAGTGATTGACGAAAAATACCCATCCAAACTTTAATATTTATATTATTAGTAAGAAAATATTCGGTCTCGTTTCCGCGCTGTTTTTTGCTCATTTTGCTTTACTGTGGCAATTCGTCTATCTCAGGAAGAGGTGACACTGACAGGCGGTGACACCTAACAAATGATTCTCCCAATATGGCGGCTGATTCAGAATTAATGAAACTTTTTGTGAACCTTTGTCCTTATTCGCAGCCCTAATATTGTCTTAATTTTCACGATTTATAATCTTTAACAAAACCTTTCTTGACACTTTTTCTCGTGACCACTTTAAAATATTTAAACAATATATAAGCGTGATAAATCCGGTAATAAAGGGTGTTTTAAAAGTTTTAAGCTAAAACTAAGTTGATTTATAAGTTGGAGAATCGATACTTATAATATTTTCGCCTGTCCTTCATCAGGTAAGATGGAAGATTCTTTAAATTCATTCAAACAGAAGGTAAACTGAGACCACTTTGGCGATGATGGGGTAAACCTGTTAGCCTCAGACGCCAGTGGTTGCGGGTTCGATTCGCATATGGAACAATAAAAAAAATGTTCCAGGTCTGGGTATTTATCTATTTATGTATTTATATTCTAGTTTTCCCCCTAGTTCGCTACATGTTATCCCATAACACAAGCTATGCTTACTTGGGGGCCATGTAGTTGACGTGATTGTCTGGGGATTTTATTTTTATTTTTAACTTATAGCTATGAATATTTTATTCAAGTTAAAGTAATTTATACAGGGTGACTGGTGACAAATTTTAGATACTGAAGGAGAGCATTCTGAACTCGATTGTGATTATAATTATCAAAGAAAATTAACAAAAGTAGGTATTAAATTTTTCACCAGAAATCCCTATGAATAAATAAAGAGACCTTACTACACTTTTCCCGACGAGCTGCCTCAGTCAACACGTACACAGTAGTGTTCCCACCACACGCAACCACCACCCGCTAAGTGCTTTAGCTTTTGGTTAAGTTTACTCAGTAAATAATTAATATTTATTTTTTATTTAATTTTTTCTCTTCATATAATATGATCTCAAACTATCACGTCCTGGAATTTTGAAAATGACCCACCAAACACCCTGTATACGTAGGAATAAAATCATATTCTACAACCTTATTGCTAATTTAAAATTGTAAATTTAATTGAAGTAAGCAATGAGAATTACATAAGACTTTATTAAGTAGAATTTGATGCATTTGATAGTCCAGATCTTCTAATATTACGAATTCAAAATATTCGTGAATAAAACTTCGTAAAGCAAATAGTCCTAGTTTACGAATAAATATTTTATTACTGAAGTAAAAATAATATTTTATAACTATGTATAATGCAATTAACTCATATATTCGGTACAACTTACTCGCTTGTACAAGGAGGGTCAAAAGAAATCACCCTATTGGAAGATGCTCTCATTTTCGCAAATGGCCGCCAATGTAAAATATGTTTTAATATTTATGGATTAGACAGATGCAGGATATAAGTGAACTAGCCGTGGAGCGATTACACTCCCCAAGAACGCGGAATAATCTTGAGGAAGAAGTGGAAGATTTTTCGACCAAAATCATAATGAGCGATGAGGCTCATTTCCACCTCACTGGGTACGTGAACAATCAAAACTATCACTTCTGGGGCACCGAAAATCCACGAGTGATACAAGAGGAGCCATTAATCCTGCTCAAAGTGACTGCATAGTGCGCTGTTCACGCTGAAGGAGTCATCGGGCCATTTTTTTTTCGAGAATGCCGCTGGCCAAGCGACAACAGTTTTTTCTGCCACAATTGAACGAATCAGGACTTAAGAACATGTGGTTCCAATAGGAAAGAGCAACGGCAAAACAGATATTCTGAATGTGGCGTTCCCGGGTCGTCTCATCTCTCAATTTGGCTATTTGCACTGGCCCGCGAGTTCGTCCGGTTTAAGCGTTCCAGACCTTTTTCGTGTGTTTTTTTGTCCCGTGTTTACATGAACAAGCTCGAGATTCTGGAAGCCCTCAAGGACAACATTAAACACGAGTGTGAGAATCTGTCACCCAAAGTCCTCACCGAAGTGATGAAAAATGCCATAAAACGAGCCCGTATGGCTATCTATTGAGACTTTGAGACAGCGCCTATTGGCCGATATAATCTTCTTGACTTGACCAATAAAATTCTAACGGTTCGAGTGAACATAATCACAAAACAGAATCGAAGTTTTACTTTAAGAAAAAGAAAGATAGCCAAACAACATCGGATGACTTCTTTTGACCCACCTTGTACTTATATTAAATTTTGGACGGTACAACTTACGTGCTTGGGATCCCATTTGCGCTTGCGACCCCAACCGCGGCGTGGTCGATCGCGAAGTCGGACTCTGCGGACTGACAGTTTACTTCAGTGGCCATACTTTACTAAAACGAATATGAATAAATATATTTGTTTCTCACAGATTAATACTCAATTTACGAGATGAAAAATCTATTTTTTATGATATTGTAATTTAAATTAGAGATGGCCTACGAAGATGCCACGCCAAACATTCCTAATTTCTTATTCATATCAAATCCGTCCATTAATAACTGAGATTTGATGACCTTCCGAGGCTCAATAGTCGAGTGTTCGCTGCGGTGTGAGTGATCATAGGTTCAAGCCCCAGCCAGACCAGCTTAAAAAACGAACTTTTCTCAAATAGCCCTGGTCTGATCTGGGTGTCTGAAGTTTATTAGCTGTATTTCTTAACAAAAACCCATAATAAAGTAAAGGTTTACCGAAACCGGACGCCGTAACGCAACTATAAAGTTATTCTAGAAATGGCCACGTCATAAGCCGGACTTTAATCACTAGGCAGCCTATGTTTGATTCTAATTTCAAAACAATATATTCAGATCTATTTAAAAAAAATATCTTCATCACCAGTCTCTATGCAGCTGACTGTGTGCCTAGTGCTAGTTGCATAACTTTCTACCTACGAATAACTTTACCATCGAGTCAATGAAGAATAATACTTTTAACTACCAATCAATTGAATCAATATGACGAATAAAACTCACAAATTTGGTTTCCTATTTTCGTCGCTAGTTGGCATTGCTTCGATCCTGCACAAAACGAAGTTATTGCGATAATATACAACGTTGATACAAACGAGAGGCATTAAATTGAACCACATGTTAAGTGTATCATTATCAGGCTACACAACAAAAATCAGATCAATGCAAACTATAGTTTTGTCATAAGAACGTTTTTTTAGTTTTTTATTAGTTCAATTAAAACTCCTTGTATCTTTCCGATCGTAAATACTACAGGCATAGTTGTCATTCACCACGAAACGTCAAAATATCTGTCCAAATCTATAAAAAGGGTGTTTACATTTTAATTTAATTATTATGCTATTGTAGTTCTTTGAGAAAAAAATAATCGTAATTTTTTTTAATAGTTTCGGATTAATAGTAGCCACTTATAGTTTATGTGGTTTCATTAAATGCCTATCAACGTTCTATTTGCACTAGGCACACAGTACTTAAAATAACAGGCCCAAGTTCATGACCTACCTTTGATCCGAACTAGAGGTATACTCGAGCTGCAGCGAGGCGTAGCTGTTACCGCCGAGAATAGAACTCTTTCCCGGAAGGATCTCCTTGCTGGCCGTCTATAACAAATATTTGTTTTAGAATAAGAATACATTGCTAAATACGAGGACAATATGGTATTACAACCACAAATAAAAAAATATGACGATAAAAAGACATGAATTTGGGTATTAATAAGAATGTAAGTATATCTCGGCTTAGGACAGAGAGTTCAAAGAGAAAAACTAGCGAATAATCCCCCCAGCCCCCGAAAAAATCCTGTCGGTCCATGCCCCAAACACCCTGTATTATATTTTTGTATTTAAATTTTTTGAACGAAAATGTTTGACCCCGGTCTTAGGTTTTGCATAATCAAAAAATAACGTTGCTGGTATTTTGATAAGGGTAACCAAGCCGTGAAATGACCTGCCTAAGTATATCTGTTTTTCTTGATCACTATAGTAGTATTGGTACTTTTAAGCGTCGAGTAGTTAGGTTTTTTTGAATGGAAATGTACCTCTTTAGTATTCCTAAGCTATTGTCCCGTTGTTATTATGTTAAAATAATCATGTAATACCAAGGTGTGCGTCGCATACTCCGGGTCCGAAGCCATTCTCATCGAGTGCAGGGTGCCGGAGAAGTGCCTCGTGAGCTCGTTCTGTCGCTGCTTGGTCCAGACGGCACCGATAATCCACCCCATTTGCAAAGCACCAGCCTCTAACTTTTCCTGGAAGAAAACAAGATTCCTGAGATGTTGCTTTACACCTATGCAAACTTGAGTAGACGAGAAATCGCATTGATTTCTATACGATTATTAAGTTTTTGGAACGGAACTAGAACATCTTATGGAACTTGGAGAATTGTTTTGAGCCATAAAGGTACGCGCACACTATACTGGGTCACATCGCAGAGCAATAATCCGCCTGCGTATTCTCATACATGTTATATGAAATGCCTCGCGCCCCATATAAAATGTATGTGAGGTTCGCACGTGGATTTTTGAGCTGCGATGCGGCCCGGCATCATAGTGTGCCGCGTATCTTAACAGCACTGGACGGAAAAATACCATGTAAGTAATTGTGAGTGGAAAAGAATCAGCAAAAGTTAAGGATGATTATTCATATACTGACCTGATAAACAGACTGCGAAGTTTCAAGTTCTTTCAATATCTTCTCTATAATATCTATGCTCTCTTTCGATTCGTTTGGCAGCATCTTTTTACCTTTAACAAAAACAAGAGCTTAATCAAATTCCCCGGCTTCTCACAGGCAGAGTAACGCAATTGACATGGATTTTCCTATCCACACAAATTCTTAATTATTGCCCCAAAAAATTTCAAATGAATGTGCCGTTTCTTGCTGAAAACTATATGAAAATCCATTCAGTAATTTTTCAGTTAAGAGCATTCGTACAGATAGACGCCGGGAGTGGGCATTTTAAATAATGTTCAGAAGTAATGCACCTACTGTTTTAAAGTTTATCTATTACTTCTTACTTTGAAGAAGTTGAGTATTTATCTAATATACATATTATTGTTTTACGTACCATTGTTTTACTTTAGTATATTATGTAACAAGTGGGCGAAGTTGCTAATTACAGTCGAGGCTGTGATTGACGAGTTACATACGACGTTTTTCAACACACTTGTGAGTAAAAGACAGACATACGTGGTCATAAAATAACAAATACATTTGATAACAAAGCTGTGAATTGTGATTGAAAAATGGCGCCGAACCTCGCGCATGCCCGTATTTTTTTTTTTCCGCCAAATGTGTCAATGTCTGTATAGCATATACAGCCTATTTTAAGTGAAAATGTTTAATTTGGAGTGGTAAATGCAAATATTTTAATATTTTATAACAAATTATTGTAAATTATGAATAATTTGTTTGATATACAAATTTGTTTTACTAATATAAGGCGCAAACATTTAAAAATGTATATGGATTTGAAGTGGTATAAAACCTCTTTGTTGTTTCTGAAAATATTTAATGTATAACCCGGACCAATAAAATATGCTGTTTACTCGCATGTAATTTGCACAAAGGTACAATTCAACTTTGTAGGATTCATTATATTATGCACTAGGGTATAATATATTATGCACGCGTGACTTATAGCCCAGTTTATAGTTCTAAATTCAATAGAATAACGCTCACTTTACGAGCAAGTGTGTTGAAATAACTATTATTACATCCAAGTAAAATAAAATGCATGCTATAACATAATAAAACTTTCTAACTTCTTTTATTATGTAATAGTATACAAGTCACTGTTTAGTAACTTCTTCACACCAAACTACAAGGCAAAAGCTGAATTGTGTGTCGATTAGTGCAAGTAAGGGCTAAAATTTTCTTAAAATTTAATGAAGTTTAATGATATGTACTGCTACGAATAATTAGTACTTATGTTTTTACTTTTTATTCAATTACCCAAATGGACACACCAACTGTGTGCTCCGAAAAAAGCTTTTTATAAATAATAAATAAATATTTCTGACACTCACACAACATTATCTAGCCCAAATTAAGTTTCTTAAAGAACTTGTGTTATGGATACTAGTTAACTGATATACTTTAGAAATAAATAAACTTACATATTGAATAAATACATATTTTTATTAGAAAATAAATTTAAATAAACATATAAACGTCCATGACTTGACGACTAATTTCTGTGTTCATCACACAAATATCCTTCGCCGCCGGGATTCGAACCCAGAACCTTTGATATAGAAGGCAATGTACGTTACCCCTACACCAGCCGGTCGTTTTTATATAAGCTTGTTTTATGTCACTCAGCGGAACTTAAACCCAGGACCTTCCTCTCATGCTGTAGCCAAACCCGCCCAATACACCATGAAGGCCGCTATTAATTTTAAATCATAATTATGCTTTATACCTTTCGCAGTCTGCAGCTCCTTAGTGACCGACGCTATTCGGTACTCAATGTCATGCAGACAGTCCGCCATGTCAAGTTGTATGTCCCGTAGTTCACACAGCTGTAAAAAAAAACACAGAAACAAAATGTTACATAACTTTATAAAATAACTGATGTAATAAAATCTGGCCAAGTCAAATCTTACCCACTTAAAGTTATCACATTTTTAAATAAGATGTAATTGTTTTAGGTATTCAATAAAGAGGTTAATACTTGTTCATAATGTTATTTGTTCCTGTAAATAGGTACATATTTCGATTTTGCATAGAATTTGGCACTCATTTATATCTCCAATCTTTTTGCGGCGAAGACGACAGCCAAGCATAATTTTTGTATTGAACTTGGCTCTTCTTTTTTACATTTATGTTTTTGCTGGGATATCATTACTTTTTGTTAAGAAAACTAGGCAGGTACTGGGATCTAATGTTTTTTCGTGCGTTTCCACTGCATGGTTTTCTTTTTTATGTTATTGTCTTCATTTTCTTGAATGTTAGAGATAATAATTCGCATTGCCCATTCATTACCCACTACCTTTTTAGTACGCTTCCTGTTTACTAAGTGTATAAAGCTAAGTCATTGATAACTCTTCATGTGCGATTTAATCGACGTGACGTACAGAGACATCTATCGGACAAAAAAACTAAAATTTTGGAACTAAAATATTAAAAGTTTTTTTGTACGGGGACACCACTTATTGTTTGTCGTTTTTTTTATTTTTTGTTTTTTTTAGAAATTTCATCCTTCTAGGTCATCTGGAAGTAGGTTAGATTTAGGTACTATAAGTCAGTCAGTCAATACTAAAATTTGTCAAAAAACCTTTATATCTTTATAACCGTTTGAGCTAGCTTCATGAAATTTGCGCTTCTACATGTCCTAATGGATATAATTAAGCACATGTAGTTTTAGACATGTAGTTTTATACGTTAAAGAGGTATTGTGTTATAGAAGGGTCAAAAGTGGCACCAAATGGTTCGTGTAATATTACACTGGGCCCTGGCTAGCCACGCTGCCGCGTGTCTAGATTCCATTTACGAAAGATTCAGAATGACTTATAAGTATTCCGTATATCTTTTCTCGAAGCTTGAGAAAGTCCGTGTTCTTTAACAAAAATCCTCTGCTACTTACTATGTATAGAACACAGACCTGCCATAAACTAAGTCAAAGGAGAAAAATATTCATATTCAACCAAAAAGTGTTAGTACTTTTAAGAGTAAACCAGTGACCAATTTTATTCGTGTCATTTAATTTATACACCAAACTGCTTCACCGTCGTGTTTGTGTGTAAACACTCGCTAAACTTGTTGTTCTAGTCAAGCTTTTAGCTTGAATTAACTTCTAAAGGATACCAAACTGTTTTCATAATGTCCAGCTTAAAGTTCAGCTCGTAAGCTCTCTAATCTGGGTCATCAAGACTGGGAGACCAAAGTTTTGGAACATTCAGAGAATATATTAGCGGATTAAAAAAAGGTTAATTCACAATAAACGAGTTCTTTCCAAAAATGGCTTGGGCTGTTGATTATCAAGTGACCAGTTGCGTATTGTCGTCGTAGTTTCCGTATATCTAGAATAGATTTCGCTGACAATTCCTTTTTGATATGGTTCGCCAAGGTGTACCGTGCATCCACACCGCAGTTACTTTTTGGTGATTCGACAGCAAAAAGTTATTTATCGTTAATTAATGTTGCCGTGTTAGTATATGTTGATCAATGTTGCAGTACATGTCCTTAATAGGGGTGGTATATAACAGGCAAATCATGAAAATTGTTGCACCTGTTCCAGTTCCAACAATAAAACAGTTCCAGAAACCTGGATAACTATATTTTTCTCGGTTTGTTATATTTTTTAATTTATGTTACTGGCGCTATGGACGCGAAGAGCAAAATTCAACAAAGAGTAACAAACAGTCTCAAGAGTTGAAGAATATTGGCTATTGTTGTCGTGTTCCGTTCTGTTGCTACACAAAAAGTGACTGAGGTGTGGATGCACGGGTTGACTTTTCAGCGTTGAGTGAATAGGTTTCTTGTGGAATGACGTGTACCAACTTGATCTCCATGTTCACTTAACACAAGGCGTCAAAGAAGAAAAACGTCCCATCTTATTTAAACAAGTTATGTCTCTAATGCAGGCGGCAAATCGAGCTATGAACCTAATCATTATGTCAGAAACCAAACAAAAAGTTAACTATCGCTTTCCATACACGTATTTCTGATGCGTGTTACTGCATTCTAAGCGCAAAGATGGGTAAAGGACGTTGTCAAGTATAAATGGGAAAAAGTCTTGATTAGGTACCGCAGCGGCGTAGGCAGCTACTTCCGCGACACGATAGAAAAAAAAATAAAATGTTTGTATGAAACCGCGACAAATCGCTCGAGCGCCCGCTGGCGTCGAGAACGGTCCAGATTCCCGCTGTCGCTGCCTAAGAGGTCATAGGAAAAAAGAATACAGAAACTTAAACTTTTTGGTATCACTATGTTATCAAGGTTTACCTTCTCAGCGTATTTGATGGCAGCGCCATGGTACAGAGCCAGCAAGCCATCGATGAGTCGAAGGAAGGTGGTTTTGTTGTCCACGCACCCGGCGCCCGGCATCATGGATCGAGTGCCTTTCAGTGCCAGAGCCGTTTCTCCTGTGGCTCTGAATGTGAAAGAATATAGAACTGTTTATTATAGGAGTATGTTACCTACTTGTTCTAAAAAATATCTTATTACACATCATGAGATTGAATATTCTTTCAGCATTTTCAAGCGGTGCGGAGGCGTCATCGGTGGGCATATTTTTAAAAACTAATGTTTTTTACGACACATTTAAATGAGTAAATGAAAAATTAATGATATAACTTTAAAATGTTATTTAACATTTAAATGATTTTTTTTTCTACACTGATTTAGATAAAAGTGATGCCGAAGTTTTAGAAGGTAACATGTATCTGTATAGGCCCATGAGTTGCTTGGTCTTCGTTTGTTAGAAATTATGAATCCAAATTTAAACCATCTTTGTATTTGTTCTACCGTTGTTTGTAAATGTCTCCGTAAGTATAAAAAAAACGTAGAATCCAATACATGCAGATAACGCTCCTTTGTGCAGAGAAAAACGCTTCTACTCGCAGGTGGGTACCCGCGAATTATGGATGGGTGTCCATACTCAAGGTACGGCATACCAAGTTCTGCAGTACTATCTGTGATTTTGGAAGGAATTGAATTAAAATAGTAGGCTTAGTGCGTAAAAATCCGCACGATGATGCAGATCGCACTCCCACAAGTACGCGTAGCAGGTGCGTCAGTAGGGTGTCAATTTCCAAAAAATCTAATCTTTTCTATCAATACTATATTTGCGCAGCATTACCTGTTAGGAGAAGACGGCATCGGCGCCTGCATAAACCTGGCCATGGAAGAAATGACCTGTGGCATGGGAGCCAGTCCAGGAGTACCAGCTGTCATGTCGCTGACACCTGGACAACGAAAAGTGTGGTTAAGGAGTTGCTCTGGTTTTAGATGATATATTCTAGAATTAAACATAGTGTAAACGTTTGATTGATCCACCAACGTTTGTTTACATCATTACATACATCGAAAAGGAAATAAAACTAGAAAAATAAGGCTAGCTGTAACAAACAATTAAAGGTGAATACATCATGCTAGTAAAAAATATAAAAAGCAGCCTAGCCTGCTTTTTCGTTAAACTGTTATTATTATTTTTTTTTATTAATAATACATACTCCGAAATCATACATACTTCTTCAAAAAATTTAAATTTTCAATGAAGTACTCATTCGATTTCAGTGAAATTTATATGGGACCAACTATGAAGTATTCTCTATCATATGAAATAAGAATTTACAAAATAGATTAATAATTTTCCGAAATATCCTGTAATAAAGACACAAAAACAAAAAAAAACGAAAGCGAAAAAAACATACAGACGAATTGAGAACCTCCTCCTTTTTTGGAAGTCGGTTGAAAAGTATAGGCAATAAAAAAAATATAGGCCTTTACACAATAAAAAAAAATTGAATAAAATAAATTATTGAAGTTTTGGACAGGAGCTTAACACAGAGCGAATCTACATGGACGTCTCTGAGGTCACTGTGCTGATTAACCAACCTGCAAAGTCGTGGAACAGGGGTCTTATGGTCGTATTACAGAACAGTACTCATGTATTGATACTAGTTTTGAAACTAGTATCAACGACTTTCTTTATTACAAAACGTTGCCTAATACTAGATTCAATGACCAGATATCACTTGAGTACTAAATTATTTGAACTGTGTTCACGCTTATTATAGAACTTTACTTATGCATATGCCAATGATTGAAACTAGTTTCACAACTGTATTCACTTGAGTGTGCTGTCTACCATACTTGAGCGTACTTCAAAATAAGTTTTTGATGTTGTGAACTGTGGCTTAGAGAAAAACTAGACGCGATTCGTGCCTTCTTTAATAGTTATCTGTATTAACTACACTTCAGTGATATTGACCATTACGATAATATTTTTATAACAACTTTGAACTTTTTAAAACAAATTTGAAGTTGCTTTTTTGTAAATAAAAACTATATTGGAATTTATAATTTTAAGTTACTTTACTTAGTAGTTGGCAACATTACATTTAGCTTTTACGTTTCGTATTATTTTTGAGTGATAAATATAAATATATTTTCATAGTAAAAAGAAGCGACAGTTATAATTTAACCGTACTGCTTCTATCGAAAAACAGATAAATAATTCAAAACATTGGCAATTTTGTCATATATGTATCATATAGAATTTAACGCAATTTATAAGACATTATAATCTAAACGTTGCGGATAACGTAACAGACCATTAGTTTTTGTTATTAAATGTAATGGGAAACAAATTTTTTTCAAAGAATAACCAGTATCAACTGAGTCAGATATTTGAAACTAGTTTCAGGTAATCTGGTTTGATAATTGTTTTGTAATAAGACTAAAGCTCAAGTCAAGAATCAGCTGGTGAACAACGCTTACGTGAAACGAGTATTAAGTCTCGTTCTGTAATACGAGCATTAGACTCAAACACGGTCTTTCGAAGCGGGGCTTATAGAGGAGTTACCTTATTTATAGGAAGCCTCACTGGAACTCTAATTGCAAATCTGTTCAGTAATTGAGGACAATAAATAAATAAATATTCGTAAAAAATTTTGAACACAAAAAACGTATCTAAAAGATTCCTACGCGCCTCCAAAGAAATCATTCGTAAGTGTTTCAGACGGTTACAATATGAAGGCAGCTTACTTTTCGAGATACCATTAGAGAATCGTAAATGACGCAGGAATCTTTTTTGTGTCCGTTCTAGTTGCAAAGTGTGTGTTGCGTAGTGAGGCCTCCATACAACTGAACAGTATTCTAAGACACTGCGCACGAGAGAGTTATACAGCATCACTTTAACTTTATCATTATGAAGCCCTTTGATGTTTCTTATTACAAAACCTAAAAGTTTACCCCATCTGCCTCAGACGCCAGCGTTTGTGGGTTCGATTCCCGCCCGGAACAAGTAAAAAAATATTTCGCGTCTGGGTGTTATCTATACAATATGTATTTATATTCTAGGTTCCCCCTAGTTCGCTACATGTTATCTCATAACACAAGCGTTGGTGTGATTGTCTGGGGATTTCATTATTTATTTATGGGACAGCAACGTTCATAGAAGATTTTCTATAAGATTTTCTAGACAAATTTCCTAGAAGTTGTTAAAATTAGATACCTCGATAGTAATACATAGCAGTATAGTATAAAGAGAGCTCACTCCAACTGACTAAATTTTAATCCGAAAGCTCACAGTTTTACTGTTGGTACGCGCTATTTAAAGTGTATCCAACACGTAGGTATAAAAACAGCTATCTTCTGTTTTGGTTAGAATGACAAGGCGAGTGTAATTACTGGCATCAGGAATTACCATCTAATGATCCAAGCATGGCAGAACCGATAAAATATGTGATAGTGATTACAAAACACTGTATAACGCACATACACTTTTAACAAGAATGCCCTCTGCATTGCAAACGTCCAGTATAAGCAGAGTAGTTTTAAGAAGGTTAAGGCATTTCTAATCGGATTCAATTACTTTAAATTTATAACAAACTTCACAAATGGATTTCCGAAAATGACACATATGCAAGCTAGTCTTTTATGTAGAGCAACTTTATCCTATCTCTACCCAGTATTTACAACAATAGCTTCGCCAATACTCCAAAAGCAATGAATATCGAAGAAAACAATTTATACGACTGAAGGAACTTTTTTACATGCGAAACATTTAAATGGTGGTTAGTGATTGTTCTTGTTATTTGTATGTCATTGTATCACTGTTTGTTTTCCAAATAAAATAAAATAAAAATAAGGAAATCTTCGGAGGATGGTTCTATGAGTGTAAAAAATCTTATTACGGTAAAAATGTTATTACGGACGGTGTATGCGGGAATATGTTATGGGGAGCTTTAGACATAGGACAAATAGGAACAGAAATTATTTAAAGTCCGCACACAGATATGGAACAGATATGTTCTAAGGCCCATTAGTGCCAACGCTGCGTCACGCGTTCGAACGCGCGTTTTATACAAAACTGCCACATCCGTACCATACGTGCGTTCGACACGGACGTTCGGGATGCGCCAAGCGCCGCGTATGATACGAGCGCACAGTAAGGAATATATTATGAAAGTTTGTATATTTGAATCTCTCATAGTAGGTGTTATATAATGAAGATACGGACGTACGGTACGCGCGTTCGAACGCGTGACGCAGCGTTGGCACTTAGGGTCACATATTAAGTTTTCCAGACGCTGTACAAAGATTCGGGATCCAAACATGTGAACAACCTTCTGTAACTATAAATAGGTACTACACATTTTATCCTCTCACAAAATAATCTTTTACCTTGCGACTATATTGGGGTCATAAGCCACTGACATGGCATTAAACCCAAAAGAAACACCTTCAGAACGACGTGTAAAGGTTATTCTGGGAACGATCTAGGGTCAAAGATATATGGTAATAGCCGGATTTCAATTTTGATAACGATACTTCCATACTATCGGGTATTATTGGGTCGTTACGCAGAATGGCTTTCTGTTATTTATTGTATTCAATATTGGTTTCGCATTTTCTAATGTCGGTAGTGGCAAGTAAAAACAAAATAATCTTTGATAACGCCGTTTTCATAATCACCATCTTTACTTATTTTTATGGCATAAAAAGGAAGCTAATAGATATACAATTATGACATGGAGTGTTATGAGTATTATATATTTTTTTTATAATAATATTGTAATAGTAATAATATGTTAATACATTGTAAATATAAGATAACAATATTACTATAACCAATATTGCATGCTGTAATACAGTAAAGTATGCGCTCATACTATAATGTGTACCATCAAATAAATACCATACTTTCCGCAATAAATTGATTTGATTTGATACATGGCCTCAATTTTCCTATTTTGCAAATGAGTCAGTTGAGTTGTAATCTGTTGTCATTATGGAAACCAAGCGGAAATAAGATGAGAAACGGACGGAAATGGGATCTAATTAGGAGAATTGAGGCCCAGGTTCCGTGATGTTAAATTATTACTAGCGCCTATCAGGCCCTTTAGCTCCAGAGGAGCTATGAAGGTGTCATAATAGGCCATAACGGAGCTCTTAGTTCAAGAGCTCTGCAGATTATCAAGCTTTATTAGTCTTGCTACAGAAGTTCATTTGGCTAATATTGCAGTGCATCAACTTCACATATCTAAAGTGAAAGTGTTTTAATAAAGCATACTTAAAAATAAACATAAGCTACTGTTACACATGCTTATTTTAAGCACGAAAGCATGCTTCAACTGAACACTTGCTACTATTAAGAATGTGTGTCGGAATGTTGCTCAAAATGAGCATGCTCATTTCGAGCACGCTCGTGAATCGACAGGTTTGCACTTTTTGAGCATGCTACCAGCGGCGCGGGTGGAAGGGGGCGTGCTTTATGCGCGACTAAACAGGTTTGCTTATTGAGCATGCTAGTATCGATTAGCCGTTCCTACTTAAATATACAGGGTTGATTTGTAGTCACCGACCAAATTTTTTTTAGACCATAAGTATCATTTATAGAAACTATTTGTTAATTTTTGCAAGGAAATTAATATATCCGCTAACACATTAACCAAGGCATGGTCACTCAAAATTTCCAATAAAATAAAGATGACTACGCGCTACTACGAAAGATTTTGTAGTACTACGTCATAGTATTATCAATGAAATGCCGCGTCGTAGTACCTAGCTATATTCAGCAACAGCGACTATTTTAAAAAAAGTTTGTGGTTCCATATTTCTACTTTTTTGTACTGAGCGACGCTAAAATAAATATGCAGGTACGTTTATACCGTATCAAAGAAACTAACATTTAAATTTGGCTGGTGACTAAAAATCAACCCTGTATAAGCATACTTAAAACTAGCACGCTTATTGCTAGCAAATGTACACAAGCAAGCCTTTAAGCATGCTATTTTAGAGCATGTGTAACAGTAGCTAAATACTATACTATACGGAATTATTCAAAATATTGATAATTTGAATTGATCGTTTCAATTAATTAATAATTTTCAACATCGCAAAAAATGCCCGCGCCTTACCGAAGCTCGAAGAAGCGCGTTGAGCGATGCGAAGCGATGTGTTACGAAGCGATGCGACGCCATGCGATACGACTCCGTTCGTTGCTATAAAGCGATAAGTTGCCATTTCATATTGGATAATACCAGAGACTAGTAAAGTAAATAGACTTACGATCCCGAACAAAAATTCGTACCTCGCTATTTGGTACCTGCTAAGATATAGGATGGCGCTAGGTATTACGAATCTATACATATAATAAAATGGTAGGAAAGTCAAAACTGTACATTGAATATTTTTTTAAAAGAATACTTGGGGTATGATCTACAATCGAAACAGAAACAAAAAATATAGTTTTTAGAATTTTTGTCTGTTTGTCTGTTTGTCTGTTTGTCTTTCCGGGATAAACTCAAAAAGTACTGCATGGATTTACTTCAAATTTGGCATGAAGATAGTTAAGAAGTCGGGTCAACATATAGGCTACATATTATCACGCTAGCAGTGTTATAATCGTAGGTGCGTTTGGTGCTGCATAGCGTTCACGCAGACGACGTCGCGGGCAGCAGCTAGTCATGAAATAAAATTCAAAATTACAATACCACCACTAATTGGTACTTACAATATTAAACTATAGGTGGTGCTATTTTGAATTTCAATGAGCCAAAACAAACCTAGTGGACTAAAAATGAGTTTCGGGTTCATCTATACTAATATATAAAGCTGAAGAGTTTGTTTTTTGTTTGTTTGTTTGAACTCGCTAATCTCGGAAACTGGGATTTGAAAAATTATTTTTGCATTTGATAGCCCAACTCTTGAGGAATATATATTTGAGGATAAAATATAGGCTATATTTTATCCCGAAATTCCCACGGGATCAAAAGTTACGCGGGTAAAACCGCGTGCGGTGGCTAGTGCTTATATACATAGAGCTGATTTTGCTTAAAAACGTAGAAATTATGAAACTGGTATGAAAAATCAGATGAAATAATGTCTTAAAATTTAACTTTTACTAGAAAAACATAGAATGTCAGTTAAGGGACATAGGTTTTATTGGCGTTTCGGTGGGCGATAGGCGGGGATCTCTGCAATCACTCTCCATCATTACAATATCATGAAATTTGTAAAACGTGAGATCAGATGGTTTTATAGCTTCTGGTATTCTCCCTATATTAGGAATACAGGTGTGAAGTTATGTATATAAAACATTTGTAATATCCTTACACAAAGTACGAATAAATATTTTTAGCCGTACATCAAATAACCGTTAACGTTTCTCCTTTTTAATTTTTCAAAATAATGTCATTTATTTTTACAAAAGTTATTTCCGATCGGTGTTTAAATTGGTAACATCAATAATGTTTTTAAAACTTGACAGGAGACTAGACTTCCAAATCTTGTAATCGCAAATTGTAACACTAATAAAGAATTTTGAATTGTAACACTAATGTTTTTGCTTAAATATTAAGAAATAGGAAGAGCTTAAAAATATATTAAATTGGTGATCTTTTTCATTGCTTCTTTAAACGAAACTACAAGAATTTTAGTTTTGTTTAAAGTACAATATAATTTAATTTTAACATCCATTTGGCTCATCATTTCTGTCTTATCAGTTCTAAGCTGGACGACAATGCAAAGTTGAGCATGGTTTTGGGTTTGTCCATGAAGCTGTTAGTTTTTGTGGCCCCAAGGTGGTCTTGTAAATATATGAATTAGTATTATTTGCATCTAGGTCTTCGAACGGTTTGCGAGACATTTATGACATTATTCTAACCGACGATGCCGGTTCTTGAGAGACTGGGTGTTCTCTTGTTATTAAATCATCAGTGAGTTTTTGATTTTTAGTGTAATTTTTCGAACTTGTTGCAGTGAAACGTGGCCATTAAAAGAATTAACCGGCCCACTGTGTTTTGATGATTATCTTTCACTTAAAGAAATGTCCACTTTGACAAAAGTTGACATCATGGCGTTATTAAATGATAATAAATAAATAAATAAACATCGCAAATGTCGATTTCAAGGGCCAATGATGATTAAGTTACTTAACCAATGAGCGACGCGCGTGGGCCCATTGGTGAGCCAATCATAATTAAGGATCAAACGAACTTACCAAGTGAAGTTCGATCACAATTATGTGAACGGCTTAATTCGAAGCGATTTAAAGTTAACATGTTGTAGTAGTACTTCCAAGCATCAGCCTTGCACGGTTTTCAGAGACACGTTTTTTTTTTTTTTTTTTTTTATTTGGCAACCCTGATCCCCGCTCTTGAACTCCTCTCCACTTACTTCCTCTCATCATCCCTCCTCAATAATCATTTTGTTTAGAGCTAAAGTTCCTAGGTAGTACCCATAAAAATAATTCACATTAATTATGGGTGGGTGATATTACTTTAAAGGAATACTGTTTGGGCGGGTTTATATCAATCGCTTCGAATTAAGCCGTTCACATAATTGTGATCGAACTTCACTTGGTAAGTTCGTTTGATCCTTAATTATGTTTCACGGCTTAATTCTTTGCGATTTAAAGTTAACATGTTGTAGGATGTTCAGAGTATTTTAATGTGAATTATTTTTGCAGTATAGGTATAAGTAAAATTGTTAGAGTATAACCAACAGTAATAAATCACAAATATACATCTATTTATTCTAAGGAGTTACATAAAATACTAGTTGCAAATTGATTGGCATCCGATACAATTTCTTTGTTGTAGAATTTGGCAAATACTGAGGATGTATTACTCCATCCTGCGGTTTTCCGTATGACATCAATATTGACACCGACTCTGCTAGCAGTGGAAGTGGCCGCATGGCGCGTGCTGTGCGCGCTAAACACTGATGTGTCCACGCCACTGCGTTGTAAAGTATATTTGATACAGTGACTCAAAGTTTGAGACAAACTTTTAAGTGAGGTCTTTTGTGGCTAATAAATAAAGTGTCACAACTACGTAAACCACTCGTTTTATTTATATAATCTAAAATGCATCTGGCAGGGCATATTGCAGGATTTGTATGAAAAAATGGTAGCCTTAGAAGGGGTTGAAAGGAGTTTGGTTTTGAAGTTTTTACTAAGTCATGTATTTTAACGAAGATTTCTGTTCTGTTTTGAGTTATATTATTTATTTTAATGAGAGAAAATGTTTGTACTCTTTGCGCTGTCACCAAACCTAGCACACCAGCGTTTCTTAGAGAAATCTTCTAAACTAAGGCTTTCATTTGGCCATTGAGTGGCCAAATAATTTAACACTATGTTTGGGTCCCAAGAAGTATTATATTTTGGATTGGTGGGCCTCAACTTGTAAACACCCTTCATGAAACGTTTGACTCGATCATCATTTAAGCTATTACCTAACAAAAGAGATAAGGCAGAGCGGTAAGAATTGATGGTCCCGTATTTAGCGCCTTTATCAAAAATATCGGTTAAAAAATGTATTACAATTGGAATAGAAGCATTAAAATAATCATAATTATGTAATCTACAGTAAATTATCCAAGATTTTATGCAAACATCGTACTGTTTGTAAGTATTATTTGCAAGCGAAGCTAGCATAATATCTACTGACCTATTCGATAAATATTTCCTTAGTAATGCTTGCCTGATAATTTCGCGGCAACAAGGCGTAGATTCTTGTGTACACAATCTACAATCTACTGAAAGGAGATGTTAGAAGGTCAATATCTGGTCCAAAATACAAAAAAATTGAAACAGACAACTTTTTAAACATAGGAAACCAAGGTTGACTTGGCCAATATGGCACCACAACAATACCCTCTGCCTTATGACAAATGATTTTCTGCATTAATTTTACTGTAAGCGAGAATGGTGGAAAGGCGCAAAATAACATATTGGTCCATGGCAGTGTAAAGGCATCAACAGCACATGCTTCGGGATCATTTCTCCACGAAACATATTGTTTACACTTAGTATTGGATCTGTTTGCAAACAAATCAATACTGGCATACCAAAGTTGCGAACTATTTCATTAAATGCAATTTGATTTAATTCCCACTCTGTATCCTCGAACTGTTTTCGAGATAATGAATCTGCCTCACAATTATCTTTAGAATTGATGTAAGAAGTGAATAAGATTATTCTACGTTCTTCGAACCATTTCCACATACTTCTAGATATATAATCTAGGTGATCATATTGAATACTGCCCATTCTGTTAATAAGATGTCACAATTAGATAATTCTTTGGTGAAACGTTTCAGAGCTAGAAAGGCTGCTTTTAGTTCCAACTCGTTTATATGACAAGAAGTTTCGTTGTCTTTCCTATATCCACAACATCTAACTGTATCACAATACGCTCCCCATCCCGTAGAGGAGGCATCAGAAAAAAAATTCTAAAACAAAGTTGTTCGGTTTGAGTGATGAATGGCCTATATCTATGTTTCCTAACCACCAATATAATTCTTCATGTAGGGTAATTAAGATATCAATTGTCTGATCGTAGTTTGGATTTTTTTTTTTTTAATAAACAATTATATTTATATTGTTCAAGCTTTTTTGTATATAACCACGAATAAGTTATTGTTGGACATGCGGAAATTAAATACCTAATGAGTTTAGCGAATTCGCGTAACTTGCATCGTTTTATACAAAGAAATCTATTTATAAAATCTTTCAATTTCATTTTCTTTTCCTCGGGTAGTTTTAAAATCATCTGCTTTGAGTCGAAAGTGAAGCCCAAGAACTTACATTCACGTTTAGGTATTAAACAACTTTTTGAAAAGTTAATCAAAAAACCCAAGCTCTGTAATAGATCTATAGTTGTAGATACATTAGTGACACACTCCGAGTAAGTCTTTCCGATAAAAAAATGTTATCTAAATAAATAACTGAAATCATACCCCGACTACGCAGGTATTCTATAACTGGTTTCATTAATTTAGTAAACACGAGAGGTGCGGTACAAAGGCCGAACGGTAAACAATTGAATTCATATAATATATTGTTGTATTTGAATCGAAGATATTTTTTGTGAGCTTCATTTGTCGCAACAAAGAAGTATGCATGTTTTAAGTCTATTGTCTACAGCAGTTTTCAGTCAATAATTTTGACGCTGTTCTGTAATCTTCCATTTTAAAATGACTAGCAAGTACAAATTTATTTAACTTTTTTAAATTCAATATAAACCTTTTATCACCATTAAGCTTAGGTACAAGAAATATGCTGGATAAAAATTGTCCTTCAATATAAGTACATTTCGAGATGGCACCATTGCTTATTTGTTGCTTCTGTGGTATTAATGAAGATGATCCTACGAGTGTTTCGGTAGCTCTTCCCAGAGCTGCTATAGCCACACCAGTTTGTCTTTGCCTAAACATGAGGGAGGAATTCCGTTTAGAGACCGCTTCGATAACTGCCACTTTTGCTTCCGGATTCAGAGCAGGGGCAAGGAGTAGTTGACAATTACTAGGAATAAGATAATCCTCTAGGATTTTATCTCTTGTCTCTTTGGGTAGTCCCTTTAAAAGGATTTCAGACCACCGCACCGGGTTGAAATTTCCTTATGTAAAGGTTTTCCTAGTTCTTCAGCAATTATATTAGCCTTATTGTATGATGTTTAAATAGTAAATAGTAATTATTTTGTACTTAGACTGTAAGATTACTCTGTAAAAAACATTCAAGATTTGTGGCATGAATAAAGAAATTTTATTATTATTTATTATTAATCTTAGGAGCATCTCCCAACATCTCTAAGATATCGCTATCCAATTCTATATCCTCAACATCCATCTACTGGTGGATGTTTTGAGGTAGATGGCACTGAAAAGACGAAAGTAGTCAGCGTCTCGAATAATAATTCGAAAGAAGTGTTTTTAGCACCTACGAGCATAAAATGCAAAAAGTAGGGTAGTCATTTTAGCGATAATGATCACTAAACAAAGAAATTTTCCATAGTCTCGAATAAAGATTCGAATTAGGTAAAGAGGATTGGCGGCCACGGTATCACTTAATTTTAGAGTTTTCAAGCGTATCAAAACCGGGCTATATGTAGTTAATAGGTCAATATGAGACACGTTTTTTCCAACATCTATTGTTGGGAATATTTAGAAATACAATAAAATCAAATTAAACTTGCCGAAAGCACATTTTTTAATTTCCCGGCAATAAAAAATAATAGTTGTAAAGTCCTACTGTCAAACTTGAATTAAGCCGCCCGCGCCGCCACCCCGTTTCAAACCTCTGGATTGGTTAATACCTGCGTATGTAATGTAATGGTTTCAAAATACGACGCCATGTTAGAAAAGACGGACTATAAATTCCTGTAATTTTTAGGTTAGATTATTGTTTTGACTTTTTATTCCCAACTTCTGTAAAAATCTAATAATTATATTCTGATTACTCGTTATCTAAGCAATAAAACGCACATATTAAGTTTGAGGTACGTGAATGCTATGTGAAATAAAAGCGGTACTTACAATGTATGGGACCTTGCCATTCTTCTTTTTGAGTTTTAAACTCGGCTCATTGAAATTCAGTGATAAAGATCATTGAACTGTGTTTTCGAATAAGGATTCGAAAAGTCATTTTAGCGATAATGATCACTAAACAATGACATTTACCATCGTCTCGAATAAAGATTCTTACTAGGTAAATTTGTGAGTTTTAAACTCGGCTCATTCAAATTCAGTGATAAAGATCATTGAACTTTGTTTTCGAATAAGGATTCGTAACGCAATTATGCGATGTAAAGAGCCATGGATAGTGATAAGGTACAAATTTCACTTGGCATTTGCTTCTTTTGAAGCTTTTTTTCCAGGTTTCTGATCTTCTTGCGTATGGTCTCGATGTCTTCATATTTCCTTTTCACCATTTTTACGAACGACAAATAATAAGTTGAGATTTAAATTTTTAAACTATAACACAAACTATTTAACGTTTAATTTAAGTAATAAATTATAGACGCACGTGCGAAGGCTTGAGCACGGAAATACAGAATGATTATTGAGGAGGGATGATGAGAGGAAGTAAGTGGAGAGGAGTTCAAGAGCGGGGATCAGGGTTGCCAAATAAAAAAAAAAAAAAAAACGTGTCTCTGAAAACCGTGCAAGGCTGATGCTTGGAAGTACTACTACAACATGTTAACTTTAAATCGCAAAGAATTAAGCCGTGAAACATAATATTTCCTGATATTAGCTGTAAAGAAAAAAAATATGCCGCTTTTTAAAGAGATCATTTATTTTATAAAGTTACAATGTCATGTTGTCCCCTCAGAATACAGAACATCCAGAAGCCGTGTTAAGTAACAATCGCATGCCTATTACTGTAAAAGTTAATTATTGTAAAATATATCTTTCTTTCTCGTATATAATTTGCTATAGAATTAAAAAACACTGAGGAACACTGTGCACTTATTTTTCAAACTGCATTGTCAACCACCAAAATTGAGAAAATTGATAACTTTCGCTTTCAATGTTCAATTTTCAGAGGATTTTGTCAGCTTCTTTGTCAGATCTTTTCTATACTAGCTCAGAACTGGCTATATAACAAGTTACACCCTAGTTCTGCTTTGTGGGCTCCATATAACAAGCTTAGTGAAACTTGCATTTGGGCGGCATAGTCGATGTTTCAGTTTGGGTATTTTAACTAGTTAGCATAATGTAGGTTAGGATCGTGATGTATTAAATAAATATTTAGAGTTCATGTCAATATAACGTAAACTGGAACATGTTTGCTTATATTTTTTTTGCCCCTGAGAATGGGGAAATTTTACGGAATGATAACCCTAATTTCACCCTTACCAAAAGGGCCAAAAACGCCTCTCAGTCCGAGAGGTTGCTTGAAGATGTTGCTTCAGTTTCTAGCGCATTGACGGTTTCTGCATGTTTCGAATTCTGTGTTTTTCCTTTCAATAATAAGGCAATTGAATGCATTTCAAAAATATTATCCCTTGTAATCAAATTGAAAAGTCACTTTAAAAATACAAGAATTGACTTTCAGGTCTGCAGCTCTGGAATATCAAATATGCGTTGCGAAAACCACAAGAAAATTAAAAACATTTTTTAATATAGTTTATTGACATTTAACTAAAGTATGTATGTACCATTTTGTTCGATAACCTTTTGCCATCTTGTAGGTAGGGACATGATCCCATTGCTATAAAAAATTTGGGACCTCTCATCAAAATACCGTGACAAGTGGATTTGGCAGTCCTCTCGTGATGTTAACCTAACACTGCCTAAAGAATTCTGATGTGACCGAAACAGGTGGAAATCTGAAGGTGCAAGGTCAGGACTATACGGCGGATGCATTAACACCTCCCAGCCAAACTTTCTTAATTTTTGCTGGGTGGCTATAGATGTGTGAGGTCTAGCGTTATCATGATGAAACACCACACCCCTTCTGTTGATCGATTCCGGCCGCTTTCAATCAACTTCTTGTTTTAATCTCATAAGTTGTTCGCAGTAGAGTTCAGAATCCATAGTCCTGCCTGGTGGTAACAGCTCATAATGAATAACGCCCTTCCAATCCCACCACACACACAACATCACCTTATTGCGAGTTAACCCGGGTTTCGCCACAGTCTGTGAAGCCTGACCGGCCTTTGACCACGACCTTTTTCGCACGTTCTTGTCGTACGTGATCCACTTTTCATCACTAGTTATCAGCTTCTTCAAAAATGATTCGGTTTCGTTACGTCGTAATAAAGAATCACAAATGAGTACACGGTTCATTAGGTTTCTTTCAGTGAGCTCGTGAGGTACCCAAATATCGAGCTTTTTTGTGTACCCAGCTTTTTTCAAATGCGCCAAAACTGTTTTGTGGTCAATTCCCAGTTCTTCAGCTAAGTCGTAACTACTGATATGTCGATCTTGCTCCACTTTTTCAAAAATGGCATCCATTTTATCCGTAATAGGGCGACCAGAGCGAGGTGCATCATTGACATCAAAATTTCCGGATTGAAAACGCTTAAACCAAATTTGTGCTACTCTCACAGACACTGCACTAGGTCCATAAACATTGCAAATTTTTTTCGCGGCCTACGTATGCGGCATTTTACCTTTTATGTAGTAAAATTTTAAAATATATCGAATTTCTTCGTTAGATTTACTCATCTTGACAGTAAGAAAAACAAATGAAAATCACACATTTTCCTAATTTGAATTTGGAATTATGTTCTTTAAAATTTTAACTTTCAATGATACCAAAACCAGCCATAGGTACACAATTACAACAGATGCGTAACTTTTATTTCTCAATATTAACTTTAATGTAAACATTTTGAGGATTTAGTTTTAGCATGGCTCATTATGTGCAACCCCGGTTCACTGTCTACCCACCTCCCGGTTCATAGAGTACCATAGGGTGTACACAGTGAATCGATCCAAAAAATCATAAAATTTAATATTTTTGAAGAATCTATGGCATTTGAGCAGATATGTGGTACAACGTAATGTAGTCCATTAAATTGCTAACAATAACAAGTAAAAAGTGTACATCTAGGAGCCCTAACATTAGTTTGATTGATCTCGAAAATTTGGGTGGTTCATTGTCGACCATGCTACCCTATACTATTTTCATACGCCATCCGCCAAAAAAATATGAAAGTGGTCCATATATGTGGAAATTCCATGTAAAATAAAATCGTTGAATCTTATTTTATGACCAATATTTTATATTTTATCTACTCTCATATCATAATATTCAAAATATAAAACTCAGAACGAATTTATATTGACATACTTTTTAAAATAGTATAACGAAATGAAATTAAAAAATTAAATTATAACACACTACCTCGAACAATACAATGTTATAATAATTTTTTTTTTCATTTCGATACAGATAACAGACCATAGATTTCATTTTTTTATCTGTGTCCTGCGAGCGCCGCGCTACGTTACATTCTGTGGCCGCGCGGCGCGTTTTGGCGCATGCGCGATAATGGCGGGAATAAATTTAGGCGCCATAACAAATTTCCTTGCAATTCGTTGTTTCACTGCATAATTTATTGTTTTTTTATTAAAATGTCTAGTGAGTATAGTGAGTGTATGAGATTAGATAAAGTAGTGTATGAAACTGCACATAACTAGGTATTATGTGACAGTTTCATAAACTACTATTAAACAATACCTCAACATATTTGTTGATTTTTAAAACAATTTAAGTATTATGTCATGGTTTCAATGGCCTGTAAGAGAGTTTCCAGGCTATCTGCCAGCGCCATCTACAAACAACACGAAATTTTGAGCTTTTTCTGCGACACGATTTTTATATGGGGATTACCAGTCTATTTACTTTACTAGTCTCTGATAATACCAAGGTTTAACGTGAAGAAAATTTAATGAAATGGAATAAGAACAAAAAAGGTACAAATTAAAATCTTGTTGGATCGTTAATTAGTTTTTGGCGAAGAGCCAAGGCAAGACGTAAGAATAGAAATTGATAAAAAAGTAATGCTGTTTTTGGAAAATACAGCTGTCTAAACGCCACGGCGTCATAAATTAAAATTATAAAATAAGACACGAGAAATAAAAAGGTGGTTGATAATAACATACCAGACAAATCACCGACATTTAATTTTTGTTTCTAAATATTGTAAACTGTTTTCTTTGTAAATAAAAGCTTTAAAAAAGTAAGTGACTTAGCAAGGAAGAATATCGCATCGCATCGCCTCTTATCGCATTTCGTTGCTGTCAAACAGTGAAATATACCAACCTGTGTCAATGCCCCCGCCGCGGTTGTAGTTTGGTTCAAAACTTTGCACGAAGGGGTTATCTTCTCCCAGAACGGATACAAGATCTTGTCTAAAAGAAAAAAATATAATGAGAAATTCCCTTTTTATGGAATACTATTAGTGCATACATAACTTCACGCCTGTATCCCGTATGGGGTAGGCAGAACACCAGGGGCTGTTAAACCATCTGATGTCACTTTTGACGAACTTGAACGTATTATAATGATGGATAGAGACTATTACAGTGACAGGGGGTCCAGCCTATTGCCCGTAAAAATGCTAACAAAACCTCTGTCTCTTAACTGACTTTTACAGTATGCCCGGGAAGAGAAGCAGCTGGCTCATTCTATGTTTCTTTTTTCACTCCCAGTCCCGCATGGAGGTTACTATTAATATACTTCTAAAAATACTTTCATCATACTTTATAATCAATGCAGTTGTTCATTGCCGCTTCGTTTATCTGTCTTATTTCCATGCAATCAGAATTCTGTTGTCAGGGTGAAATGGTTACTAAAAACTAGAACAACTAGAAGCGCTGGACTCCGTTGACCGAAGAGCCCGTAGACTAATTAACGACGTCGACCTTACAACCAAAAAACTGCAGAGCATCGTCGTAAGGCTGCGTGTTTAACCGTGTACAACAGGATACATTTTGGTGGGTGCGCGAGTGCTCTGTTTGAACAAATTGAACCCTCACCCTTTTACCATCGGACTACTAGACGCAGACAGAACTTCCATCCGTATGTGGTAGATATTCCGAAAAGTTGAACTAAGCGCTTTGACAGTTCCTTTTTGATACGGGTCGCCAAGGTTTGGAATGAACTGCCTGCGTCTATTTTCCCTGACCAGTATAGTCCTAGTATTTTTTAGCGTCGAGTGAATAGGTTTCTCGTGGGTGGACGTGTACCACCTTAGTCTTCATGTTCACTTAACATCAGTAGGCATGGAAGACAAACGTCCCATCCATAATTTATAAAAAAAAACTACCTATCCATCCTTGCAAATACTGATGTTTATAATATCTGTAACATTGTCAGAATGTTTCGGGCACTGTCTCATTAATGGAAGGTGTGTTCAGAAAACCCTTACTATCAATTAAATTAACTGAATACTGGTTCTTTTCTGAGTTCAGCTCTTTTATTTTAAGGTGAACAATGAGTTTTACAGGATTTAAATTCTTAGTTTTTTTTTCCTTTCACAGGGGCTAAGGAGAGAACTGGCTCTTCATAAAATATTGCCAGCACGCATCACCGATGGAGCGGTATTATTTGGCGGCAGATTTTATATGAAAGGTGGTCACTAGTGTGACGGTATCCTTCCACCAAGCGGGGGTCATTGGATTACTCACCTTTTACGACACGCTTCATCATCATCAACACGACTCTTTGTAAAGAGCCCACTGCAGGTCTATGAGTCTCTCCCCTGGGTGACGAGGAGGTATAGGCCATTATCCACCAAGCTGGCCCAGAGCTGGGCGGTGTATATCAGAATTTCAGGGCGCCGAAAATGGCTTCTGACAAACCCTAACGACTACTGTATACAAGTATACAGCACCCGGGACCGACTGCTTAACGTGCCCTCCGAAGCACGGAAGTCACCGTGAGAAATGAAAGTTCGGCGGTCACCAATCCAAGTACCGACCGCGCCGAACGTTGCTTGACCTGTGATATCGTTTGATACACACAGTAACCACGGCGCCACGATGACTTCACGATACGCTTATCCAGGGGCAATAGGACTATTCTAAGTCAACGTTACTTTTAAAGCCTTATTGGTTTTGTACCCTCAAAAAATATCACAAACCTCAGAGTACGAACGAGAAATGGTAAGACCCCGCCCAAGCGGTCCACATTGTAGAAGTCCAGCTCTCCATCAATGAACGTCCGAGGGGGTAAATGTGGTGGCATGTGAGTACTGCAAGAACAAATATTATTATTAGTTTAATAATTATTACTATCAACATCTTCATAAAAATAAGAATTGAATAAGAATTTATTTATGTGCCAGAATGTGGTATAACAAGTTCTTAAATACAGTTTTATAATACTTACAGTCTTACGCACATTCACTCCGTCTGAGCATGCAAACATATTTTATTACAAAATTTGATAATTATTATTTAATATTATTATAGCAGTGTTCAAAATTTCTAATTTATAAATTGGTCATATTAAGTTAATTTTTTAAGTTACATATACAACAAAGTTCAAACGTCATAAGTAATCAGAAATATGTGTTAACATGTTTAGTATATTTGCTTAACTTTTCACCATAGATCATACAAGTGTAGTAAATAAGAGAATTACGTAATACCTGATCATTATTATAAAATACGGGCTTGAGGGACATGATCAGGGTCTCGTCATAATTATAGAATATCTATATCTATTATTTTCCGTCAACATTAACAATAACAAAGGAGATCGAATATACTGTAACAGATACTACAGTATCTTTAATCAATGTTATAAATTGTATTCGTACGAAAATCGCAAGAAAAACACCTTCATACCCCTTTTTTTAAACCGGCTTTTAAAATTATCTGAGCATATCTCTACATGAACTTAGTTTTATTACAGTGGTAATAACAAAAGAAAGAATTTCGTTACAGTTCGTTTATATCTAGATAAGCTTTGTCTTAAAGTTTCCTTAAAACTCCTAGTTCTGCAAGCAGGTTATCAAATTTCTACAATAAATCCGTGTCAAACATCTCATAATTTCTTCATAATCTGACGACCACTTTGGCGATGGGGTAAACCTGTCTGCCTCAGATGCCAGTGGTTGCGAGTTCGATTCCCGCTCGGAACAAGAAAAAAAAATGTACCGTGTCTGGGTGTTTATCTATTTATGTATTTAAATTCAAATTCAAATTCACAAATTTATTTAGCACAAAACTACAAACAAGACAACACAATAAAAATAACACATACAAAAAGCAAGATTAAAATAAAGAAAACTAATTGATACTGGAACAAAATTACACATTAAAAAAAAATATAAATATAAAGAAAAATAGCAATTAAGTATAATATAAAGTTATAAGATTGTTTTTTAAAATATACTCTATATAATATTAAAAGTTGTCCCGTACTGTAGTTAGCATGTTAAATAGGACACATCTCAGCATAATGCTGCAGCAAAAGCCACAGCGCTGATTTTCAGATGTGCCCTGGTGATGCGTGTGCTCGTCTGCGCAGCATTTACACTATACATTAATGAAATATGATAAACTTACTTAATAATGAATTTACACCCAATATACAATATGTAATACTATCTATACTTACATAAAATAAAAGCCTGTAAATAAATTAAATAAAATATATACATAAAAATATTAGTTTCAACTAATTTTGGTATGTTGAAACAACTCGTACCCCACTCGGTATAATTAATTGGTGTTGTAATAAATGCCTCTTAAGTGATGTTTTAAAGGATTGCAATGAACCGAGTTTTCGAATGGGTGGTGGTATGTTGTTCCAACATTTGGTGGCCGAGTATCTAAAATTACCACGGAAGGCAGTGGTTCGGTGCCAAGGCATATTAAGAGGTCTGCTCAAAACTCGACAGTCCCTACTTTTAGCGCGCCACTCTAGTTTACCTAAGAGATATTCGGGGCAGCCAGTTCTAATCACACCAAACAGTAGGGAGGCCAAATGTAACTCCCGCGTAAGGCCATTTTAAGCAGACCTGCGTTGTTAAGAAAGGGGGTAACATGTGTTCGGGGAGGGATCTTAAAGCAGTACCGAGCACAAGCATTCTGCACTCTCTGTATAAGACGATCGGTGCGTGCAAGAAGACGTGGGCCATACACCAGGCTACCGGTATTTATATTCGAGGTTCCCCCCTAGTTCGCTACATGGTATTCCATATCACAAGTTATGCTTACTTTGGGGCTATGTAGTTGGTGTGATTGTCTGGGGATTTTATTTTATTATTTATTTTAAATTTCTGTGTGTGCAGACGCGAGTTCTATCTTCAATTTTCAACCACTAAGCACCACTATTATTGGGCACGCTTGGTAAGGATTAATTTATGTCAATTTGCATACTTTATTAGTATAAGGTGAGATTGAGTTTGATAAAAGAAAAAGCAAATAGACTCACGTGGTGACAACAGGGGTTTCATGCCAAATGTGCAGCACAGCGGAGAGCAGCCTCGTGTGACAGCACCACGATATCGCCGGGGAGTTACGTGACACGTTGAATAGTCGCTGAAAATTTAAATTCCATACAGCGACGAAATTTTAACACTAAGGAAATTGAAAGACCCTAGTCCCGAGCCATTTGTAAGCTATGAAAGTAGGTATATCTATTCCATAAAAGAATAAAAATAATAAATAAATATTTCTGACACTCACACAACATTATCTAGCCCAAATTAAAGAACTTGTGTTAGGGATACTAGATAACTGATATACTTAAGAAATATATAAACATACATATTGAATAAATACATATTTTTTACTAGAATAAACTGAAATAAACATATAAACATCCATGACTTGACGGCTAATATCTGTTGTTCATCACAAAATTATCCGCCGCCGCCGGTATTCGAAACCAGGACCTCTGGCATAGAAGGCAATTTATGTTACCGCTACACCAGCCGGTCGTCAAAAAGTCATATTAACTTTACTAACGGGAATAATATTGTAAAGTTAATATGACTGTTAATTATTATGATCATTTATTAACTTATAAGTACAGAATAAAAGTATTGATAAGCTAAGAATTTAAAAACTTTAATCAAAACAAAAAAAATATAAACTAAACACTTGTGAGACTCTGTTTTTGTTTTAAGAGACAAAATAGTAGATTATTGCATCGAGCACAAAGTAATTTATTATTGCACCGAGTGCCTGATTAATAGGCACGAGGGCAATATAAATTACTTAAGGCGAGGTGCATAATCTGCTTTTCTTTCAACTATTGCCTATAGGAATAGTAGATAAAAGAAACTCATACCAAACAGTTAAAATTAAACGTAAGTTTTGTTGGGCAAATTTATATTTCATTTTTAAATCAGAGTAAGCAGCAATCATTTTTTAAATTTGGAACAAGTAGGAAAAAAAACGTATAATACGTACATAAAAAAGTATTGGTATCGACTGGCTAAATAGAGCTAACCATTAAGATTGGCACATTTCGGTGCAATAAAAAAAAATTGTGCAATAATGAAATTTCATACATTTTTATTGCTCTAGAGCATTAAAGACTCGCTTTGTACTGAGTTTTTAGTGTGATTGTGATGAAATTAAAGCATAGTTGGCAGAAAATGTATTTTTTTTAAGAACAGTAAAGTAAATCACGCAATTAATAGAAAACCGTATATTAAAACATTTTCGTTAACTAAAAATGCGTTTTTTTCTTTAGCAGTTAATAGAAAAAAATCCTTGTTGAACTTTAATACCATCTGATGAGAAGTGATTATATCTTAGAGAGATAGGTACCGGTCACAGACATACATCTACATGGACGAGTGTCACGATTTGTATTGAAACCAAGCGTGCGGAATTTTTAACACCTACCTTACAAACCAATTCAAAGACACCGATTTCTCTGATGAAATCGACTATTAAGAACGATATCGATATTGTGATATGGATTTTCTAATAGACATACGCGTGGACTGAATGTAGCGGCGACTAACCTGGACGCTTGGTTGGGGTTCGGACACGCGAAATACATGCATTTGTGTTGTCTATGTAGATGTATGTCTGTGGTACCGGTCCTTCACAAATCACTGCTGGGATGTCATATTTATATCTAAGATAAATAAGTCCTTCTTTAATGGTATAGGTAACTGAGAATGATCTAGACATTTTTAACATTGCACATTTTTAAATAAAGCCACGAAATATTTGGTGAAATTGATTTTAATTTAAGTATGGAGATTTCAAAATTCAGTCTCTTTTATAATTATTGATCAAGTGGACCCAAAGTTGATACGCCTAATCATGGCCACGATATCATGGCCACGCTTCGTAAAACTCATTTTAAAGCTTGTCTTCTATGCAACCTGACACACCTACCATATCCAGAATGCAATTCTCCATGATGTATCGTTTGAACTTCTCCAAGAAAATCTTCCTGGTGGAGGGCACCATGTGGTTGCCATCCGTGTTGTCTAGGAGCATCAGCAGGAATTCCAGCTGTGAGGGCAAATAAATAAAATAATTGAATAACTTAAACTGATACTTATTTATTTATTTAATTCTCACAGAACCAACAGCACTTTAGATTACAATAGAAAGAATCAGATACATAAAACTTACTGCCAATAAAAGGTTCACAATTTTTAGACATATATTTTCTTTTTAGAGTAGGTACCTAATCAAACAAAAGTACACTAATGAAATAAATTAAATAAAAAATTAGAAATATAGGTAATTAGTTGTAGAAATATTGAATGCATAACAATAGGTAAGATTTAAAAACAGAACATAAATTATTATTAATATCAATATCAATCAATACGAGCGGTGTTATGCGTGTGTGTGTGCGTGTGTGTGAGCGTGTGTGTGTGTGTGTAATATTGTTAGTTCTATAAGTTAGTTAGATTAATATGACTGACAAAAATAAGGTATATAAGTTTTTACACAGAATTACAACATAAATACAAATAAATAAATTAATTAATACGTTTAATTAATAGATACATTAAGTATAAGTATAATACAGTCATGAACTTTCATCACTTAGTTTCAACTTAATATGATTTGTGACTAGATTTTTAAAAGATTGCTTCGTGTATTGAAAAATGTCTAAGGATTGGAAATTTTTATTATAACAATTAAGTACACCACCCACGTGGCCCTAAAGTATATTTTTATTTCAGCTTTGGTTATGCAGACTACGCAGAGGAACTAGGTGGTATCTTTGAGCCTGCGCAAGCTAGTTCGTTTCCTAAAATGGGCGGCTAGGATTCAAATCCCCCCTGAGACAAAACAGCGAAAATTATATGTAAAGTAGTTCCGTTGAGGATGTTTACGATAAAGCATTCTGAAAAAAAACATCTTATTATTACTATTTTAATACAAGTCCTGTATTTGCTACAAGCAAACCCTTCAATTTCTTCGAGTCTTCTAATTTTCGCATTTCAATTCTTCTAATATTGTCTTAAGTTTTCACGATTCATAATTTAAATAAAACTACTTTTTAACCGGATTAATCGCGTATAATTTATATTTTAAATTTCAACTCGACGTTTCGGTGTCTTTGCAGACCCCGTGGTCTGCAAAACCCCTTTCAGTCGCTCGTGACGTGACCACGGGATCTGCAAAGACACCGAAACGTCGAGTTAAAATGTAAAATATAAATTATACGCGTTCAATTCTTCTTTTCTTCGGATTTCCTTATTTGTTTAAATTAAGTTTTCGGTAGTTCATTAGCGTGTTACTCAGTAAATTAAACTTTCTATACTTATTGTTACAAAATAAAAATGTTAGAGCATTTACGCAAAATATTGCCATAATATAAAATCACCTGGATTTGTTCCAGCGGCGCAATGGCATCAGTGATCTTTTTACAATCATCTCGGTAAGCTTGCTCAGTGTTTGGATCTTCGGATACTGGAGTCTGGTGCTTACCTCCTCGTCCTGTAACTGTATACAATTATACGGAATAGGCAATGATAGTCATGAACCAGCTATTAATTTCTAAATAATTGTTCTAAACGGCCAATATTTAATAAATCATAAAGAATTTATGGCGATTGTCGTTTGCGCTGTAGGTCACGTAATACCATCAGGTCCTATTCATTCCCTTGTTTTCTTAATACTGAGAACTTCTTTTGATAATCTTGAGATTGTCACTGCCATGTACCAAATGGGAGTCAATCAAAACAAAATTGATCTTACTTTTTAGACTCACACTGGTATAAGCCATCTGTGCTGCCATATCAACATAGTCAATATTCCATAGTAGCACGTAATGCTTTTTTGGTTAGGGAAGGTGTGGAAGAAATTGCCTGCGTCATTTATTTAGGAAATTATAAATCTGGTTGTATATATTTTTTTAAATATCTAATTACCGTGCAATGTTGAATATCTAATGAAGTTAAAACAAAGCTTACTTGAATCCATATTCAAGGAAGATGGGTCTTTCACTGTTCCTTTTTCAGCCATTTCTACAAAATAAAAAATATCCTTAGTCCATGAAAAATGACAATTTAATTGCATTACTGACTGTAGATTTATTTAAGGACTTTTCAGTGTAATGATTTTGTTGAACATTCCATGATTAGTGATATAATTTGTCACACAGTTGTTGTGGAATATGTCCTAGATATGCGCAAGAGCTTACGTAAATACACACAAAGTGAAATATGCTTCAACTTATCTTTGCGTGCAGGTCTTCGTGTGTTAGCGTAACTATGGTACGTTATGTAGGTATATTGCAGCTACGGGTACATAACCAAATCTATTGGTATAAGAATAAATATATAATGCAATTAGGTTCTTCATTTTTTAAAAGGGATAAAAAAAATTGAGCTGTTATTTAAATATTCGAGATGTTAAACACATTGAGTAGTTATTTAATTTGATGGCGGTTGATTAATTAATGCGACAGTAAAACATGGACAGTCATGAAAAATCAAATGCTCGCTGTCATTTTATCATACAATGTCGATTCTAAAAATAATTGAGCAGTCCAATAAATGAATGAACGGTAAAAATTATAGAATGAGCATGTCAGGTTGCATATAGTAATGTTAGCTGTGAATGTTAGTTATGTAACTGGGCACTGTCCGTGTAACTAACAATATGCATTTCTATCGTAGAATGCCATGTGCTGTTAGGTGAAATAAATGTTGCTTTAAATAAATAAATAAATGTGCGCAAGCAGAGCGAGCGAAGCGCAAGGTGCCGCGGCAGCGGCCGGTGCAGCGCCATAAACCTGGTCAGCTATCATAGTTAACCCTGGAAAATCTCGACATGGTCAAAAGTCAAATGGTTCAATGACTTAACGAAATTATACAGTTAATTTATTTTACCACCTCATTGTTTATAGAATTGCTTCGAATGAAATTTCTTACCGAAAAATTTCGATTTATTACTGCGCGCACGAAACCGTTCACTCAATATTTTTTACGGCTTATTTAATTATTTTCCTGCTCAATTATTTATTCACTGACCCATTTGATTATTTTGTATTACTAATTTTTGTATACTTTAATGCTTTGTTTTAACTGCTGTACTAGTTATTAAACGTTTTATCATTTTTTAAACTGCTATTTATAACAGCCTCTTTAAATCAGTGCCTTTTTTAAATTTCAATAATAATCTAAATTTAAATACTGAATGTAACATCATAAACAGTCCTACATTTTATGTCGTCCTTCTTCTTTTCAGTTGCCTCTCTTCTACTGGACGTTGGTCAGCTCAGCAAACTCATTTCTACCCCGAGCTAAGCGAAACAGTTTTTGAACGCTTTTATGTTCAAATAGGTGGATAGCTTGATGGCCTCTTTGGCGCAGTGGTCTAAGATGTTACCACACAAAGTGTGAGGTTCCGGGTTCGAATCCCGCACGGATAAACAAAAACAATGTTCCGCGTCTGTGTGTCTATCTAAACAGGTTGACTGGTGACAAATTTTAGATATTGAAGGAGAGCATTCTGTACTCGATTCTGATCATAATTATGTTATAAAAGTAGGTACTTAAATTTTCACCAGAATTTAATAAATATAAATAAATAAAGTTTTGCTACTATTAAGTATACTCAAACCAAAGACACGCCGCACGTGACCTGGCACGCGGATCGATGCCAACGCTAGTGTAATCATGCGTTGCGTGATCAATTCTTTAACTTTAACTTTACGGCTAAGTTTACTCATGAAATAATTAATATTTAATTTTCATTATTTTTTTCTCTTAATTTACGATCTCAAACTATCACGTCCTCGAATTTCAAAAGTGATCCTGTATATGTATTTCTTATATATATATATTATCTTATATTTATATATTCTAGGTTCTCTCCTAGTTCGCTAAACGGTATCCCATATCAATAGCTTTGATTATTTTTGGGCCACGTACTTGCTGTGATTGTCTGAGAATTTTCAACCGACTTACAAAATGAGGAGGTTCTTAATTCGTGTGTATGTTTTTTTCTTTGTGTCTTTGTTACTCGACTTTTTTGGACAGTTATGAATCGATTTTAAATATTCTTATTTTATATGAAAGAGGTTGTTTTGGAGGTAGTTCCATATAAATTTCATCAAAGTCGATTGAGTAGGTACTTCATGAAAAATATGTATGGGTACGGAGAATATTTACTAGACTACCTTAAATAGTTCAGTCAAAGTTCTGGACGTGAAGTCGGTTTTTTAATGCTCTGCATTCGTTGACTATATTTATTATTTTACTGGCCACCGCGCGCGGTTTTACCCGCGTAACTTTTGATCCTGTTGGAATTTCGGGTAAAAATATAGCCTATAACCTTCCTCAAGAGTTGGCCTATCAAATGCAAAAAGAATTTTTCAAATCCCACTTGTAGTTTCTGAGATTAGCGCGTTCAAACAAACAAACAAACAAAAAAACAAACTCTTCAGCTTTATATATTAGTATAGATTAACTTGGTACCTGCAACTCTAGGGTCTGTCTCCCCCCGCACGGAGGTAGGCCGTTGCCACCACGGCTTCTTGATCACCGTCCGAAGCACGCTGTCATCTGGACATTTGATGTTCAGGAAGTTGTCGAAACTGGAAACGAGTACATTCTATTGGTCTTTGAGTGTATACGTGCAGTGAATTTTGATTTTGAAGATAGTTTAAAGAAGATTTTGAAGGTACATATCTAACTCACACGGAGACGAATGTAGATTTAAGTTAAAAATAAGGGTTAATTGAAGAAAATTCGACATTTATATTTTCTTTTATAGTGGTTTTCCATATTGAATCTTAATCTAAAATCCTTATTCATAAACACTTAAATGTATGAGCGTTGCCATGACAACCAAAATCCAGTTTTTTTTATATGAACTCAAGATTCAATACAAACATGCACCAATAGTTGGTATGACTATTCAATGCAAATTTTATAAAAAAAACACCATATAATTGTTATTTAAATAATTGCACATTCTATTTATATCATAAAAACCGGGCATGTCTTACCAAATTTTGTTGAAAAACACATATTTGACCAGATGCTGCCGGGTCTCTCGATGTTGCATCAGACCGCATAAAACGTATACCCCTTCTATTTGCTGATTGAAGTAAATGTCCTGAGAAACAAAAATAATGCACTTAAAGTAAAAAAATCAAGATCATTGTTAATTATAAGCTACTAGCTGTTGCGCGCGGTTTTACCCGCGCAATTTCGATTCCCGCGGGATTTTCGGGATAAAAAGTAGCCTATACGGATTCGGAAGAATCCCTCTAAGTAATGGTAAAAGAAATTTTGAAATCGGTCCAGTAGATTTTGAGCCTATTCAATACAAGCATACAAAAATACAAAGGTTTCCTCTTTATAATATTAGTATAGAAGTATAGATTGGTGTATGAATTTCAGAATATACCACCTCGGCTTTAAAAAAACGAATAAAAAGTAGAATATAAAGTGGTTCGCGAGGAATAAAGCAGGCGGAAATCTCTCAGTACTCTTAATAAAAGTGCTGACTAAACAAATTGGCAGAAATACAACTCTGGTAAAACATGAAAGAAAGAATAGAAGAAAGCTATGCGTTCTTGATAACGTTATGTAACAACCAAGCTGCTTATACGGTGATTTACATTTAATCTTAGGAAATAAGCTGTGGATACATCAATACCACGATGTTATTGTCATTAGCTCACTGCTGGCTCTTATATCATCTAAATGATGTTTGATTTCATAGTACAAGTTTACAATGAATAAGGAAATGTACCTGCAATCAAACATAGGCAGATGTACTCCTATCATTAAAAGATCGATAAAGTTTATAGATTATTATTTCATAAATATATTAGTGAAAACAGTTAACTACTTTATTGTAATAATAGCCTTATGTTTTCAAAGAATAAATAAATAAAACCGGACATGCCCCAAGTATCATACAAGAGTAGTTGAAAGAAGTAACTTGTATACCAATTTTCAACTTATCCTGCAATTACTGGTAGAGTTTATAAACTGTTCCACAGTAACGCCTACGCCATTATAACTTGCATTTTAGATCACAAATTGTATCTTTTGACGATAACAATTTTGTTGATAAAAAAGGTTGTTTAATATTTTTTTTGGTTTTGTTTTTAGGATATCTATATTATTTCAATACGCCTCTTCATCGACACGATGAGAAGAAGAAGAACGAATTTTATCATGAAAAACTATATTTTGTGTTTTAATTCGACATATAAACCGTCCTCGTGGTCAAAAGACATTATTGATACGGGTCGCCAAGGTTTGGAATGAACTGCCTGCGTCTATTTTCCCTGACCAGTATAGTCCTAGTACTTTTAAGCGTCGAGTTAGTAGGTTTCTCGTGGATGGGCGTGTACCACCTTAGTCTTCATGTTCACTTAACATCAGGTGTCATGGAAGACAAACGTCCCATCCATATTTTATATATAAAAAAAAAATATATTAACGTCGATAAAATATAAACTACGTTTGAAAATATTTATTTTTAAGGCACTTAATCCAAGAAGTTCCCGCTTGGTTGTCCCTTTAGGGGATTCTTATCCTCCTTTGGGGTCCGTCTGGTTAGCGACACATAAAATCCTGCATTTATAGGATAACCTGCATTGTAGGTTATCCTACATTTGAAATCTACCGCCAAATATCAAACCCGTGCTGTGATTTTCATCTCATCGTCACTTACCATCGGGTTAAAAGGTCTATAGTGGGTTAGTAACTTATTAAAAAAACTTTAAGTTAAAAATATATCTAAATCTCACCTGTGACACAGAGTCGTACAGCAAGCATTCCCTGACAATGCAGTGCTCCAGAATGTCACAGAGCGCTGATTCGTCTAGAAACGTCCACAGCAAGTCCAGTACCGTGTTCAACCGAGGTTGAGGTTGCAGCAGGAACTTCGAGGCTAGCCCTTTCTGAAACAATTATTCAGAAATCTGACGGCCGGCTAGTGTAGTGAGAAATGACCTGGTTCTAAAAAGTGGGTCGTGAATTTGTTTCAGACACACAATCTTTCGCATTTATAATATTAGTATGGTCTGAGAGCTTGCGGTATGAATGCAATAACATTCATAGAATCAAATAACATGTGAATAATTTTTATTTTTTTTCGTTTTTATTTTTCATACAAAATTCAATGAAGTCAAAATATTTTATGTACAACACCTTTATGCGAAGTATGATAACGTGGCATTTTCTATCCCTTTTTTATCTTGACGACCACTTTGGCGTTGGGGTAAACCTATCTGCCTCAGACGCCAGTGGTTGCGGGTTCGATCCCCGCACGGAACAAGGAAAAAAAAAATGTTCCGTGTCTGGGTGTTTATCTATTTATGTATTTATATTCTAGGTTCCCCCCTAGTTCGCTACATGGTATCCCATAACACAAGCTATGCTTACTTTGGGGCCATGTAGTTGGTGTGATTGTCTGAGGATTTTATTTATTTATTTATTTAAGTTCGCAACGTTTTGTTGTACCTAAGTTGTAAGCAATGTTCCTCAACGTTTAAAATGTTTTTGTTGTTTATTGTATGGCTTCATCGACACGCGCCTATTGAATGAATGTTAAAGAGTTTTTACAAGGGTGATAATTTATGAACTTATTATATTAGGATTGATGATATCTTGGAAAGTATGCACTTTTGAACCAAACATTCCTGGGCAAAAAGTATTATTTATTAGTAAGGAACAAAACCTCAAAGTTATGGGATATCAAGAAGAACATCTTGTTTATTTTATCTAAATTTTTAATCTACATTTTTCTCTTACAACATAGAAACTCTATTCGTTACGTTCAGAAAATCTATTCAGCGATTACGTTCTATTTAGCGATTACGATTACGAAGTCGTCGTGGCGCCGTGGTTACTGTGTGTGTGGATCAAACGATATCACAGATCAAGCAACGTTCGGCGCGGTCGGTACTTGGACGGGTGAACGCCGACCATTCATTTCTCACGGCAACTTCCGTGCTTCGGAGGGCACGTTAAGCAGTCGGTCCCGGGTGCTGTATACTTGTATACAGTAGTCGTTAGGGTTTGTCAGAAGCCATTTTCGGCGCCCTGAAAATTCTGATATCCACCACCCAGCTCTGGGCCAGCTTGGTGGATCATGGCCTATGCCTCCTCGACACTCAGTGGAAAGACTCATAGCCCTGCAGTGGGCTCTTTACAAAGAGTCGTGATGATGATGATGATTACGTTCTAACGACCGTACGAAACCATTTTCTAAGAAAGTTTTTAACGTGCAGGATGTTCTATTAAAGAGAACCTATTCGAAAGCTTTTATTCACATTTTTGAGGACTTTTCAGCCCTTACCCACGGACCCAAAATGTCGATTCGAAATGTAGACAATGAAACGCTATAAACTCCGTTAAATTGGTTTAATTAGCAGTAATGAGAATGCGTTGGCTTGAACATCAACAATCCAAGAGGAATAATAAGTGACGTATCGCACACCAAGTTCTAAATTTGAAATGGCGAACTGTTATTTAATTTACCTACTAGAGAATTGTGACAGTTTAATGCAAGTTGTAAAGTATAAATAATGATAGAACCGGTTAGACAGTGTTCCATTTGTACATCTTCCAAAAGTGGAAAAGAAAAGAATTATGACGACGCGACGGGCGGGTGTAATGGTAACAAACATTGCCTTCTATGCCAGAGATGCTGGAGTCGAATCCCGGTGGGGGTTAATATTATTTATTTGATTAACAAAGACACAGTATTATTATCTATACAGTATTGCAACTCGGCCGCATCTTTGAAATATATGCCTACAGCGCTATGGTACGTTCACATGCTGCCGACTTCAGCATTTTAATTACATTTGCCTATTTTGTGTTTACTTCCATTTAGTTTTGTGATAAACTTTTTTTATAAAAAAAATACTTAGTGAATTGAATTAGGCAGTGTCAACTACATAAAATGTTTCGGCATGATGACAGTCACGACTCGCCGCATGCCGAGATCGAGCCGCGTAGGTATAGCTCACGTTTTGTCCGTTTGTATGAAGTTGAAATACTGACACAGATGTTAGCCCTATCTATTATCCATAACACAAGTTCTTTAAGAAACTGAATTTAAGCAAAATTTGTCGTGAATGTAAGAAATATTTATTTAAAGACTCACAAAGTTTTCAGCCCTCAGTTTGGCCGTGACTTCAGCCGCGTAGCTATCAGTATACAAGGCCCTGGACTTGAGGCCGAGCGAGCCTCGCAGCCTCGGCAGCAGCTCGCCGATCACCACATAGGACAGCCGCAGGCAGTTCCCTAGCTCCAGCACTATCAGCCGAGCTAGGGACATGAGGAACGCCTGTGAGGGGTAATTATCTTTATTTACGAGTAGCGCAAAGAGCACGAATGATAAAAAAAAAATCGGACGTAGATGCAACACGAAACTAAATTGGAAATAAAAGTTACTTAACAAACGGATTATTAACCATGTTTTTTTAATTATTTTGAATTGATTACGTTAGCGTCGTGATCGTGGCGCCTGCAACAGTGCCGAAATATCTCGAACTCAAAATAAATAAAAAACATGGTAAATATACCGTTTGTAAATTTAAATGTTGTAGACCATCACAGTTTAAAAATTTATAAAGTATGATTAGCTGTTACTAAAATACTACAAGAACTAAGAAGGAAAATTGCTTGGTGGTAGGATCCCGTCAGGGTCCGACTGGGACGACCGGCTGGTGTAGCGGTAACATACATTGCCTTCTATGCGAGAGGTCCTGGGTTCGAATCCCGGCGGCGGCGGATATTTGTGTGATGAACAAAGATATTAGTTGTCAAGTCATGGATGTTTATATGTTTATTTAAGTTTATTCTAATAAAAAAATATGTATTTATTCAATATGTATGTTTAAATATTTCTTTAGTTTATCAGTTATCTAGAATCCATAACACAAGTTCTTTAAGAAACTTAATTTGGGCTAGATAATGTTGTGCGAGTGTCAGAAATATTTATTTATTTATTATTTATTTATATAAAATATGCGGCCTAATATTACCGCTCCAGCTGTATTCCAGCAATATTTTGTTAAGAGCCAGTTCTTCCCTAGGCCCATGTGCTTTTCATATTTGACACCATCTTCACTTACCATCAGGAGAGACTGAGGTCAAATCCGATCTTATTTATTTATTTTAATATTTATGTACACATAGATATAATAAAAAATGTAATCTCTAGGTATTATTCGACAAGTTTAGATTAAGTGTTTTTGGTGAGACATAAAACCTGTTTCGTTCCATATTACATTGTCTCGTTTCAAAAAGATACATCAGGGGTGTCACTCTTAATGTACTACAATTTGACAGCTCAGTTATATCAAATGCTACATTTTGGTGTAGCAAATGTTGTCATTTTACCACGGTAGATGTCCATAGTTGTAATCCACCAATCAAAGAAAAGGTCCGACTTGTGACAGGTCCGTCACAAAATGGATGCTCCTCCTTGCGTGTGCATGATAGATGCAGAATTTTGTGATTTCTGTGTTATCTTGTGGTGTTTTCTAGTGATATATGCGCGGCGAGTTGAGCTGAGGTTCTGAGTTCAAATTCTAGTAATGACGAGATAATGTGGTGCTTATAATATTAGAAAATCTGTACAATACCAGCCACGTTATAGTATTATTGCACCAAAATAGAGATGGCAGACGAGAGCGTAGCAAAATAGCGGTGCGTCAATGGAGTGACAAGTTGAGGCGTCGAGTTGGCTCTCTATTCCTTTTGGTATATTTATCTTCCTCTATGAGATACATAGATACGTTATAAACACTAAATCAGTAAACGGAAATAACATAGAATTGTTAGTTTGGAAATTACCCAATGTAAATAGTGCCTTGCTTGTCAATTGCCCCTCGAAGATTTTTATTTGAGCTGTGGCAGCTCGTGTCATCGATAGTGTTCATTTCATGCTCCAGTGATACTAGTGTTGCCTAGCCAATTAACAGTCCATTAACAATAGAACTAGAGTCTGGCTAACGAAAGTAGACAATGGGGGTTTTTGCAAACTTTTTATATGGCAATTTATTGTGTTGTCACTGTTGTCAATCGAACTGTTGTTGGTGGTTTTAGTGGAGATTTTGGAAGTTTCATGTTTGAAAAAGAATAAAAGAAAAAAAATATATAAATTCATAACCAATGTAGGAAACAGCGATACCAGTGACTCTGACGATTCATTCCATATAGAATTGCTGGATTCAGATTTTGATTACAATGAATAAAAATAAATACTGTATTTATTGTTTTATTTTTAAGCCTGATTAATACTAACTGCCTATCATTTGAATTATAATATGTTCTTCTCATCAAAAAGTAGGACAGTACCAATATTGTTATTTTTTAGGATAATTTTATAAAAAATATTAATCGAGTATCATGTTTGTTTAATCCACATGTGTCGTACTATGGTCGGGGTTACCATGATGGGATTTTTTTAAATTCGCCAGATGTTTTCATTTTCTACTTTTATTGACCAGACTATAAATGCTGATGATCATAGTAAAAAGACTGTTAAAAGAAAACTGCAGTCGTGCGTCGTCTTGAAAGAGATATTGCTTGAAAGAATTCACAATTCTATGATTTTTACTGTTCACTGCACTAAAAACAAATTCACTTAGCTAACCTTACTAGACATCTTTTTCATATTGGCACTCTGCGAATCCGGTATCAAAGAGTTTGGGGTGGAAGATATCGGCGTATACGTGGACTGCGTGCTGGGAACCCGCGTTCCCAAACCTTCTGAGTTCTTGGACGTCACCTTGGAAGATTTCTTTTATTACTTAGTTAAAACTGCATTTTTCAGCAAGAATCGAAATTATTGTAATTTTTAGCTTCTCTTAAACAGGCCCCGAATAAGGATAAATTTATTTTAAGGAAATTGCTATCATAATTTTTCTAAATGTACCTTTATTTGCAGAATTGAACAAAACCTATGTTTTAAAAACTTAATTTCATATCATTATTTTGAAGAGCTCATTGAAAAAAGATATTTCTTTCATCCCTGATGGATACGGTGTTTTTGCAGGTTTTCAATATTTGAATTTAGTAAAATTGAACACTTTGTTTTTATTGATTATTAAAATGCAAGTGTTGAAAAGGTCAAAAATACTGCATCCATCCGAGATTGTTGCTGTAAGCAAAACCTGAAATAAGTTTTTTTGCTCTTCCACGCTGGACTGGGAGCATAAGAAAAACATAGAATGTGCCGGGTGCTTCTCTTCCCAGGCATACTGTAAAAGTTAGTTAACGGACAGACCTTAACTGACAGAAAACTTTGTGGGCGATACACTGACCCCCTGTCACTACAATGGTCTCTCTCCATCATTATTAAATAAGTTATAATACCTCCAAGTTTGTCAAACGTGACGTCAGATGGTTTTATAACCTCTGGTGTTCTGCCTACCCCATAAAAGATACAGGCGTGAAGTTATGTATCAATGTATGTAGTTTTTTTTTTGTTATTGGTTATCCATGTAACAAACCGACTTATTTACCTTGCTGCTTTTGTTGGAAAGTGAGCCCCTGAAATTGGAAGGATGTGCGAACTCGTCCAACAAGGCTTCCAGGGATTTGAACAGGATGGTGGCGCGCGCGCATTCCTTTGCTGGCGCCATCTGCAGGGGCAGGAACCCATCGACTGGATAGCTATAGAAACGTTTTTAATATTATTTTGATTACCTATATAGTAGAAAACGAAACATACGAAAGTGGGAGGTAGGTGTACCACACACCTTAACATCATCTATGTATATTTTGTTATAAAGTGAGATCCAATATCTTCCCGAAAAGCGCAAAGTTTTCGAACAACGCTTTTAGATGTTGATGAAGCTTATATGGGACCTCTGAAGCATCTCCAAAAAAATTATCAAGAATTATTTAGGAGAATTTAGAATTGAAGAAATTATACAACAACATGCAGAGAACCTGTTCCTTTTTCAATTCGGTACAAATTACATTAAGCTCAGTCCCTTCAAAATCCATAATTTGTCTTAAAATATATCTATTTGAAGTCTAGTAACTCACACAAAAGGAACATGTCCGAAGTTTGCGTACAGATGCTCCTGCATTGCGAGGGACACCGCAGGGAAGTACGCTAGGCCAGAGCCATGAGCCACGCTGTCGAACGCCAAATCCATGGATATACCGTTCCTGTTGGTAAACTTATTGATTAAGTATAACAAAAAAAAAACGTTGCATAAGCTTAAAATCTGACGGTTTGAAAGTGTTATACAGTTGAAGTTGTTAGCTCGTTTAAGCCCCGCTGCAATAAAAATGTTTGTAATACCTGCAGATGTTTCTTATAGGTTTATGTGAGACATTATATTTTCACAGTGCCACCTAGCTATATGGAGGTAAAATATACCTTTTGCTATCAATAGATAGGATAGGATAGGATACACAATTTTATTTTATAATAATTCATACATCCTAACCAACGCAATAAAATATTCATGCACACACACGATTCTATGATCAGAATTAGATAAAATAATCTAAATTAGTTTCACGTAAAAAACGACCGAATGCTTCTCATCCAATCTCCTGATTGTAAGATTTCTCCCTACTGGTTCAGTTAAAAGTAACACACTGTTAACTCTTGAAACAACTTCCTGCGCATCTTCATTTCGATCACTTGAAAGCCGATATGCTATCGAAGGCCGAAGCTTCAAAAGCTGGATAGCGCAGCAAGATGACAGCGGTGGCTGCGCGGGAGTGGAGCATGCAATGCAGTCCCGTTCCCAAGACCAATAGGAAGATTGTGTAGCACCACAGAATACATAATAATGTTCACAGAACAATCCCTCCGCAAAATCAATAACAGAAATACCAACTTGCTTGTATACAATATAGTGATATCCGCTAATCGCCGCTTATCGCCCGCTGGTAAGACTACCCCGCCAACATTCCGCTGTTTTTGAGGACCGGTCTATTTGATTTTACTCAAAATATCCTGCCCCTGTCGCGCCCATCAATTTTGAGGCAGATGCCTTATAAATAAATAATAAATAAATTTTTCTGACACTCACACAACATTATCTAGCCCAAATTAAGTTTCTTAAAGAACTTGTGTTATGGATACTAGATAACTGATATACTTAAGAAATATATAAATATACATATTGAATAAATACATATTTTTTATTAGAATAAACTTAAATAAACATATAAACATCCATGACTTGACGACTAATATCTGTGTTCATCACACAAATATCCGCCGCCGCCGGGATTCGAACCCAGGACCTCTGGCATAGAAGGCAATGTATGTTACCGCTACACCAGCCGGTCGTCGGTCTTATAGCAAGATCTCTTTAAACCATACCTGTAAAATTCCAGCTTCCCGGTATTCAGATCAAGGCAGGAGCCGATAACGTCACCAGGCAGCCACGCTTGGCCATAAGGTGACGTGGCCACGTTCCACTTGCGGATCCTCCCTCCGTCGTAAGCGTATGAGTTTGCTGTGTCTCCCACTCCCGTGTCCATTGAAAAGACACAGGAGGCTGTGCACCAACCCACCTGGGTATGATATGTAGGTTGTACGGTATGTGAGCAGGTCTATACATTTTATAGAAGACTAAGGTCCTTCGCCCACGGAGCTACTCAAAAGTTACGGAACTAATTAGTGATTACAGTTTTTTTTTTCGTTATCAGTTAGAAACTGTACCTCGCACATGACCATACTTAAATTTGCAAGATTTAAGTAATTTATAGGTATGTAATTTCTGTTCAAAAAAGCACACGGTTAGCAAGAGGAAACTAGACCTATTAGAAAAAAGCATGTCCAGTACATCGAGCGAGGATGATGGCGATACATAGTCACAAACTAGTTGGTAACTAGTCGCATCGTGTGCGAACCCCAATGAGAATGTATAAACGGTGATGCTCAAGCAACTCGTTAGTAATTTAAGTTTGTATCTAGTTACTTTTGAGTAGCTCCGTGGGCGAAAGGCCTAACACTTCGCGTGGTTGTACGCACGTAACTTCTGATCCCGTGAGAATTTCTGGATATATTTCAAAACCCATCAATCACGGAAAGATCTATATGTACTTTAAAGAAAATAAGATGAATCGTCTAATTGGCGATGATGATATCGAGAGGGAACATAGAGCTCTTGCTGTTCGAACAAACATGTTGTCTAGGAGATTTGCACGGTGTACGGATAAAGTAAAGATTATACTATTTAGAGCCTATTGCCAAACTTTTTATACGTGCAAACTCTGGGAAACATTTACGAAAAAAGCGTATGGAGCTCTACGTGTCCAATATAATAATGGATTCAGAGTGCAGTTAGGACTACCGCGATTTTGTAGCGCATCCACTATGTTCGCTGACGCAAGGGTCGATGACTTTTGTGCCATCATAAGGAAGAGAACCGCGTCTCTTAAATTTCGAATAAGTGGAAGTCCTAACAACATTCTGCAAATATTGTACGCAGAGGTCGACAGTACAATAAATAGTCACTGGAATGCTGTACATTTAAATAGGAATGTATAATTGTAAACTGCTTTAGACTTAAGCAAAATATTGTATCCTTTATTTATTAACCTAGTTTATTAGTAATGTATTACTAACATAGCATAATATGGATCTATGGTTTGAAATAAACGATTATTATTATTATTATTAAATAAATATTTCTGACACCCACGCAACATTATCTAGCCTAAATTATGTTTCTTAAAGAACTTGTGTTATGGATACTAGATAACTGATATAATTAAGAAATATATAAACATACATATTGAATAAATACATATATTTTATTAGAATAAACTTAAATAAACATATAAACATCCTTGACTTGACGACTAATATCTGTGATCATCACACATATATCCGCCGCCGTCGGGATTCGAACGTATGTTACCACTACACCAGCCGGTCGTCATTTAAAAACAACACACTGCTGAAAAATGATTGATTTTTGGTATTTAAACCAAAGCCCTTTTATGCAATCCGTATAACCTTACAATACAATAAAAAACCTATGGACTCGGACAAACCTGCATAATTCCCTTGGTGCCGAGTTGCACCTCATACATCCATTTCCCTGCGTACACGCACGCGGTGGCTCGGATCGTGGAGAAGCTTGACAGACCCTGAACACTGACCCGCTCGTCTCCCACTAGGACCAGTCTTCCAGTTCCTGTGGGAATTGAAAATGTCAGTGTACAAAGAGCAGGCGATACATGGTTAGAGGTAAACAAATTACTTGCATTGTAAATAAATTGTAGATGGGCCATTAATATTTAGAACAAAATAACGATTTTAACAAAGATCTTTTATACTTTTATAAACAAAAATTTTTATTTTATTCATTAAAATAAACTAAAGCAATAACTACAGACCGCCAATTGATTTCTTTTTGAGGCAGCTTTTTCCGCAAGGCTAAAACCGCGTAAATTTTAAATGCATTGTCAAAAAGGTCGGTAGCATTAAATATTTAAAACTATATTATAAATGTGAAAGTTTAGATGTATGGATGTTTGTTCCTCAATCACGGCAGAACGGCTCAACGGATTTCGATGTTTAGCATAGTGATAGTTTAGAGTCTGCAATTGCGCGGGTAGAATAGCGCGAATAAAATCTATAAAATATAACCGCTGCTGCGGTAATGTGTTCCGGCAATCTTTTGTGGAGAGCCAGTCCCTTGCTTAAGCCATGTGCTGTCATCATCGACCTCATCTAAATTTACTTTCAGGTGAGATTAAGGTCAAAAGCGGTTACAGTCACCAATTAAAAAAATATTGTAATTAAGAGTGAGTGGGACGTGACGAAAGCTACAAAAATAAATAAATGAAAAATGTGATAAATAAAAATTACCCGACCAGAATTCGAACCTGGGACCTCTCGTTTGCCGGACGAGTGCTCTTCCACTGAGCTACCGGGGCCTGGCGGTACGCCTCGAAATTACTTACCACCTTTTTTGTTTTTACGTTATATTGCTAACGTAGCTCCATCTTATGGTATAGTATGCAGCTAAGACCACCCGAGACCAATGTCTTTACAGAAATTGTGAATCCCAGTTAAAGTGAAACATTGCAATGTTTTAATAATGTTTTTAAGTTTTTGCATTTAAAATGCTCAATTATTCTTAAATAAATGAAAAATTTAATAAATGAAAATTTCATTTATTTAAGAATAATAACATTAGCTTAAAAACAAAAACTTACAAACATTATTAGCTACGAAAATAGTTTTGAAAAAAGCTAGGGACTGTATCATGGGACAGAATTTGGTACAGTCAATTTTCAAGCCTATATGTATGAGAGTAAAAGATTTATTCCTGTATTTTATATATGCAAATTGATTAAGTATTATACATTAGTAGTAAGTTCTTTGTTTGATTACCTGTGGAAGCATCAAACACCACGAGTTTCGGTCCAATTCTGCCGTGCCGGTCGTCCACAGTATCGGTAGGCTGGGGAAAAGCAACTTATATTGTAGGTACATAGGCAAATAAATAAAATCCCCATGCAATAACACCAACTACATGGCCTCAGAGCAGGCGAAGCTTGTGTTATGAGACACCATATAGAGTACTACGGGGAACCTGGGATATAAATACAAATATAGATAAATATAAATAAATAAATATTTCTGACACTCACACAACATTATCTAGCCCAAATTAAGTTTCTTAAAGAACTTGTGTTATGGATACTAGATAACTGATATACTTAAGAAATATATAAACATGCATATTGAATAAATATATATTTTTATTAGGATAAACTTAAATAAACATATAAACGTCCATGACTTGACGACTGTTATCTGTGTTCATCACACAAATATCCGCCGCCGCCGGGATTCGAACCCAGGACCTCTGGCATAGAAGTCAATATATGTTACCGCTACACCAGCCGGTCGTCAAAAACCCGGAATTTTTTTCTTGTTCCGCGCGGGAATCGAACCTCACGATTGGCGTAGTAGCGCTTAGACAACTGCACCAAGAAGACCGTCAATAATAATAATATAACTCTTTATTGTCATTATAAAAGATTTGATTTTACAATAGCACAGAAATCGACAACTAGGCGGCCTTATCGCTACAAGCGATTTCTTCCGGCAACCTAAAAAAACAGTAACTTACACATATAATACATTTAAACAGAAAAAAAATTACGAAAAAAGCAGTTATTAAGAGACAAAATAATATAAAACAAGTACATTCAAATATAACGCGCAAGACACTATATTTAAAAAAAAAGCAGGTCACACGCAACTAAATAATTACATATTTCATTATTCGGTGATTAAATATATATCAATAATTTACATCCCTGCAAGCCCTGAACCCTGAACGAGCGGATAGTTTGAACCTCCTACCAGCAAGCGGGTTTAAGCGGCTTTAACTCACACGGATATGAGACTAGTTTCGGGTCCATATGGAATCCTTCTTCAGGAGTGAGTGCAGTCGCTGCGGTTTCTACTCAAACGATAAGTGTGTTAGAGTGCGGCCGTTGCGAGAATGCGTTCCTGACAGCTCCTTATGTCCACAGAATAAAGTTTATTTCCGATTCGAAGGGGTGAAAAAGCTATGATTTTGACAGCTGTCAGGAACGCAAACTCTCCGCTGAGCGGAGCGGAGCTTAGCAGCCCGCCTGAATACACCAATCACTATGCTCGTTCTGTTTCTATTCAAGCGCGAAGAAATTTCAAGCATAGTGATTGGTCTATTCAGGCGCCGCCAAGCTCCACTCCGCGTCAGTGAAAACGCAGCCTAAAAGAGAGAGTGATTTCGGGCTCATATGGAGTCCTTCTGAAGGGGGCCGCCTCGCCTGGTACTGCAAAACTAGTCGGACTTTTCTGATACTAATAATAAATAAATAAATAATTCTGCCACTCACACAGCATTATCTAGCCCAAATAAAGTTTCTTAAAGAACTTGTGTTATGGATACAAGATAATTGATATACTTGAGAAATATATAAACATACGTATTGAATAAATACATATTTTTTATTGGAATAAACTTAAATAAACATATAAACATCCATGACTTGACGGCTGATATCTGTGTTCATCACACCGATATCCGCCGCCGCCGGGATTCGAACCCAGGACCTCTGGCATAGAAGGCAATGTATGTTACCACTACACCAGCCGGTCGTCAAAGTTAAGCAAGTAAAAGTCGTTTTGGGAACAATAGTTTACATATTTCAAGTAGGCAATTAGCAGATTTTTACTGTTTAGCTTTTTATTAAATACTGGGAATGAAATATGCGAGTTTATATTTTTAAGGTTGAAACCTCAATATAATGTCATGGTAAGTATCAATGAGGTCGTAGATGGTGAATGCTTTTAGAACAGGGGAACTGATTCTGATTTCACATAACTCCAAAATTAGTAAAAAGTCTACTATGTATTTGCCTGATTATGAAAATCATTTTTTGGTATCTGCCTTTGTAAGTGACAATGAAGCACATAGTATGCTGATAAAAATATAAAATCTATACCTATTATTATTACACAAATCACATAAACGTTTTTATCTTTATTGAATGATTATCTCAAAATTTACGGCTCTAGCAAAAACGATAACTATTTAACTAATAATGATAGATTATTTCACAATTTTAAGCAACGGCCCATTAGCTCAGTTGGTTAGAGCGTCGTGCTAATAACGCGAAGGTCGCGGGTTCGATCCCCTCATGGGCCACTCTTTTTTTATACTTTTTTTAAATTATCATTAAATATGTCGCAGTTTATGTAATTCTGTTTGGGATTATTAAATTTAAGCATACCTACTTTTGATTGTTTTTAAATTATTATTTTTTTGTTTATGTTCCGAAATGTCTGACTCGTAATAAATTTATTATTTAAAACGTTTCTTTGATTTTCTAATGTTATTCTAGTCTTTGTAAGTTTTACTTAAATTTTGGTCTACCCTAGGAGGTAATAAAATCATAAATACTGTTCAGAAAACTTGATAACAAATGTTATCTCTAAGTTTCTAAGGGCAAATGCTGCGTCACGTCTGTCACCTCCGTGCCGTACGCGCATACGACACGGATGTACGGGACGCGTCACGCGCGCGGTGCGTGCCTAGCTCCCGCGTCCGATTTTAATCGAAGTTTAGCCAAATAGTAAAAGATTACGTGCTCCATTGACTCAAATGTACAAAAATTGAACAAAATAAAACATAAAAAAATCATTTAGGTAGGTACATTATAAAAACATTGATCTACTACCCAGTTACGCAGAATAAATTTAAATTTATTTATTGGTAAACATGTACCTAATTTCGCTTGGTAATTTGTTATACATTTTAATTGACATAGCAAGGCTATTTTTTCTACATATTTCCGTTCTTATGTTCGGTAATAACAATTTATCAGGGAATCTTGTATGTTTTAACGTATCCTTTTTCTTAGTATAACAATCTGGATTCTGCTTAACGAATATACAAGACTCAAGGCTTGGTACCGTTAAAAGCCTCATTTTCATTCATCCCATTCATTCAAAAGCCTCATAGAAGCACAATTATGAAATTTTACTAGTGAAATTGCATCACGTGTGCCAGTCGCGTTGCCACTACGGACGTACGGCACACGCGTGGACCCGCGTAACGCAACTTTGGCCCTAAGTTACCAAACGCGTAGAAAGGCCGTAGTATCCTTTACAAAATAGAACGCGTCAAGTCGAATTAAAAGTGTTTTTATACATACATACATACACAACTTCACGCCTGTATCCCGTATGGGGTAGGCAGAACACCAGAGGTAATAAAACCATCTGATGTCACGTTTGACAAATTAGGAGGCATTATAATAGTGATGAGAGACTATTGCAGTGACAGGGGGTCAGCCTATCACCCACAAAAAAGCCTCCCATAACACCTCGGTCCCTTAACTGACTTTTACAGTATGCCCGGGAAGACAAGCAGCTGGCACATTCTATGTTTTTCTTTCGCTCCCAGTCCAGCATAGAAGCAAGTGTTTTTATTTACCTCATTAGTTGACTACGAGCGAAGACGCGAACAAAATCAGGTAATTCTTTACAGCTTAAATGATTTGACGTCCACAGTGAGCCAATGCATGAACAGATTGCGAGTCTGGCTTCGAAATTTGGCGTCTAGCTCTAGGAGTTCGTCATGTCATCAGCTTGCCATGTAGTTTCGGTAGAAGTCGTTACAAGAGCATGTTTATTTATTTATTTATTCGTTGGTATTTCAATAGCTTTTACATGAACATTATTAAAATTACATATAGTTATAACATTTAGCCAATAAAAGAAATACACCATTATACAAAAGAAATAAAATAAAGCGAATGAATTATTAACCAAACTAATTAAGTATTTTAAATTTAAATTATGGAATTTTAAATAAAATAAACAAAAAAATATATGTTATTATAAAGAAAACAAAAAGATAAAAAATTAAGTGATCTACAATCAATTAATGAAAAAAAAAGAAACATAAAACAAACCAAGGGCAGATTAAATTAGAAATTATTACATTATTATATGAATTATTGGGAAATTGTGACAGGTACAGGCACATACACATTGGGTTAGTAGTGGGTGTGGAGTAGGTGAAAGTGTGTTTAATGTGTGTGTGTGTGTTTGTGTGAGTTTATGTTGTCTGGGTAGGAATATTTTATACACGATTTAATTTGATAACTTCGTTTCTAAAAGAATGCCGTGACAGTTTTGTTATTTTGACAAGTACTATTTCGCGGATTGTGCGCTTATTGAACCGTCTAATGATGATGTATGATAGTTCAACAAACCTCAGCCTGCGCCGGCGCATGTTTCTTGATGGCCTTGGACTTCTGCGGCGGATGCACCTTGGTCTCCAACACGCGCGCCAGGTTCTCCTTCACGTGGCTCACGTATTTGCTCCTTCTGGAAATCACTTATAACATTAATATATCTTTTCAACCGACTTCCAAAACGAGGAGGTTGTGTCTTTATTACACGATTTTATGGACAATTATGAATCGATTTTAAATATTCTCGTTTCATAGATATGTACCTTTCAATATGGTGAATTGTACCTTGATGACCTAATACTTCAGCCAAAGCTTTGACAAGGATTTAAAAATGTTAGTAAAGTCGGTTTTTTAATGCTCTGCATTCGTTGATTATTACACGATTAAAAACACAGTTTTTTCGGAAATAAGATACAATAAGATACATGTCCTTTATGTGGTTAAGAATAAAGTAGAGCTCATTTACAGCCAATGAAGTTTTGTGATGTACCTTACATGCAGGGACCGGAACCGCTTACCCTTAAAGAGGTTTTTGATTGGGTTTTTCATAGACTTGTTTTAAAAAACCCTATCAATTTGGTAACCGTATCGAAGACTTACCCTAATTTAAGGCTTACCATATCAATAGAGTTAGCTTCATGTAAGCAGTAAGCCTATCGAAAACCCTATTGAAGGTTACCGATTCAATAGGGTTTTAAAACCTGCAGGCAAATTTAATCTCTAAGAATATCAAATTATCAAAAATATCACCATCTATTCAATCTCGCACTTCGAATTTTACTTCCGAATTCAACAGCATGCGCGGAAAAGAGATAGAAATAGGCAACCCTATCACAGGGTAAGCGCATCCGAAAGTAGTTAACTTTATTCAAAGTGTTACCACGTCGATAGGCTTACCATATCAATAGGGTTACACTTCCATATGGTAAGATTTTGATAGGGTTACCCTATCAATAGGCTTAATCAAATAAAGGGGTTTTCCGGTCCCTGCTTACATGGCGAATGAAACGTATCAATTCCTCCATATTTAAAACCGAAAGAAAAAATTTTAGGTTCAACACGTCAAAAGTAGTCAATCCCTGATCCGAGTGTTTTTATTTTAAACTTGACTTTACTAACCATTTGTTTTCACTTATAAGTAATTAGATTTTGATGTACCTTCTTTCATATGATAAAAAGAAGAAGGTTTTATACATTCATGTGGTTTGCGAAAAAAAAAAAATTCAATGGCAACAAGAAATGTTTACATACCTAGATGGCGACGCTTTGGTTTGTAGCGTTAGGAACCTTCAAAGTTGACAAAAATTTGAAGTCGGTTATAATAGTATATTATGTAACAAGTGAGCGAAGTTCTCTCGGCTCATTATTAAGCCCTCGCCTGCGGCTCGGGCTCAAATCACAGCCTCGACTGTTGTTGCGGCCATCAAATGGCCTTAGCTCAATATTTTGTTTTACCCGCATATTTTTGGTTTTCATAACCACGTCTTGGCTATCTTTGTCTCGCTTATCCTTTGGGGTTCTCATCTTTCTTTGACGCATCAATGTACTGACTAATATAAAGGTCAGTCTACGGAATACCCTCTAAGCCGCTGGTCACGCTTGACTACTGTAGCTAATGAGCACCGCTGCTCCATATTAGCTTTACGCATAATTACGTACGACACGCCGTGTGTGAAATATAGCAACTTAACAAAAGAAGAAGCGCTTTGGATAAGACACAGACCCAAGACACAGAAGCTAGAAGACAGAGACGAGGAGAGGTACCGTTCTGTAGCTATATTGATGTGTCTCGTTGAAGCCCTTCAGGTTAGTTGATTTCTTTATACCTACAGTCCACTTCCGCAACGCATTGTGTTAGGCGTCTAAAAACTTTATTGCTAAGTTACAGCGCGAACATTTTTTGGTCTTCGAGCCTGATAACCTTCAAAGCTCATTCTCGTTTCCATATTTCGTGTCGTTACTTTCTTCCGCATTCCTAGTTTTATATTTACCTATATTCTTTACGCAATCGTTTATCAATACGCATTTTTATAATTGGATACCTATCCAGTTTTACGCATAGGTATATAGTTATTTTATTTATAAAAATAAAATCTATAGTTTATTATCTATATATCCATTATTATACATTTACATTACATAAATTTAACTTCTATTAAGTTTCCGCCTTGAACTGAGTGCCACCATCTTGTCTGGTAGCATAAGGAGCGTAATTCAAGATGGCCGGTGATAAAGTCTCGAGTAGGACATCTCTAAGTTTGAAAAAACTCATTGCTAAACGTAATGCAATCTTTGCCGCAGTTCAAACTATATTTAATCAATCTTTAGTAGCATTTGATGATGAAACAAATAAGGAGTTATTTTTAACTAAAGTCATCACGCTTGAGGGTACTCGTACCACATTTCATTCTTTAATCGACGAAATAAGTGAATTGGAGTTGGAGTTAGACCCTGATACTGAACCTAATTACCAAACTATAATATCCTTTGATGAAATGTACTGTCGCTGCAAACGAACTCTCGATAAATTATCCAGTCCAAACTCATCCGATGTCAAAACGGATAACAATGAATCCCCGCCTCGGAAATCAATTATCAAATTGCCTAAGTTAGACTTAGTTAGTTTCTCTGGTGAGCCAAATAAGTGGCCCATATTTTATGAAAACTTCAAGAACGCAATTCACAATAATCCTGAGTTGAGTGACAACGAACGCATTCAATATTTGATAGGTAAATTGTCAGGTCGCGCACTTACAGTATGCACGGGAATTGCACCGACAGCCGCCAACTATGACTTAGTATGGCGTACACTAGTAAATAAGTACGAAGATAAACGCAGCTTAGGATCCGCTTATTTAGATCAAATTTATAATTTCAAACCTTTTACAAACGCATGTTCAAAAAATATAAATTCATTTTTAGACATTTTTGCTTCTTCCGTGTCCTGCCTTCAAGCCCTTTCACTTGAAGATTTGTCAAACTTTATGTTATTATACCTAGCACTGCAAAAGTTAGATACCGACACAGTACGTAGTTTCGAAATGTCTAATCGTAGCAATGGTATTCCTACTTATGAAGATCTAATAACCTTCTTACGGGAACACGCTAAAATATTAGAACGCACGTCCTACAACTCAATTTCTAAAACAAATACTACCCTTAAACAACCGCCGTTAAAAACTACTCACTCACTAGTTTCATCTTTTAAACACAACTTTCAATGCCCACTTTGTAAACAAACGAATCACTATAACCTTTATAAATGCTCATCATTTTTAACATTAAATAATAACGCAAAATTCAACTTTATAAAACAAAACAACGCATGTGTAAATTGTTTAAGCCTAACGCATCGCATATCTCACTGTAAATCTACATCTTTATGTCGATTCTGCAATCGTAAACATCATTCATTGTTGTGTTACTCGGCGCACTCGCACGGTCGTCGCACAATGAATACGGAGCAAACGCACGCTCCAGCCGCCGCAACCTCCCGCGCCGACCAGTCGTCGTCGTCCGGGACCTCATGCGCCCCGCTAGCCGCGCCGCCACCGCACTCTCCGCATCCCGCACCGCTAACAAACATCGTTCCTACGAACGAAAAACACGCATCTACGCAAAATAATAACATTTCATTATGTAACCTATCTAATACGCTAAACAATGTAACTTGCTTATTAGGTACTGTGCAAGTTGTTGCCTACGATTCTAAAGGTCATTCCCACTTATTACGCGCTTTAATAGATCCAGGTTCTCAAAATAACCTCATAACCCTAAAACGCTGTCATGAATTAAATTTACAAATTGACAAAACACATAACCTGATAGTTAAAGGTATTGGTTCGTCTTCGAACACAATTAAGGGTGCGACCACACTAAGACTGTTCTCTCAGTACGACAATAATATTTCAATAAATTTAAATTCATTTATTATTGACCGCATAACTGATAATTTACCAACAACTCAAGTTGATAAAAGCATTTTACAACAATTTAATGACGTTTCTCTAGCAGATAATAATTTTTACTGCCCCTCAGAAGTTGATATTTTATTAGGAGCTCCGCTATTTTCTCAAATATTACTAACAGGCCGTTTAAAGGGTCCACTTGGGACTCCTACTGGATTTGAGACCATTTTTGGTTATATGATCATTGGTAATACACCCACGCAAAATAGTAATTTAAAAATATTTAATTCATTTCTAACATGTATAGATCAGGAACAACCCTTATATAAACTTCTTGAACGATTTTGGCAACTCGAGGAAGTTACTCATGAAATTCCTTTATGCGAAGCTGACCGCGAGTGTGAACTCATCTTTACAAACCAGTGTACTCGTGACGTAACCACTGGTCGCTACTCTGTTCCCTTACCATTTTGCAATTCGCCTACCCTACTGGGTGATTCATTTCTACCCGCAAAAAGACGATTTTTGTCATTGGAACGAAAATTGATTTCAAGTAAGGAATTACGATCAGAATATAATCAAATAATTCGCGAATACCTATTGAAAGGCTATATTTCACTAGTAGACAATGACTGTCAGCAGTTAAGTTATTACATACCGCATCATGTAGTAATACGCAATGACAAAACTACAACCAAAATTCGTATGGTGATGGACGCAAGCGCCAAAAGCGACACTAACGTATCGCTAAACGATATTTTACATACCGGAAGTAACTTGCAAAATGATTTATTTCTAATTTTATTAAATTTTCGTCTATATTCTGTAGCTTTCACCACAGATATTCGTCAAATGTACCTACAAATTGACGTCATAAAAAAGTACCGCAATTTTCAAAAATTTTTGTTTCGCTTTGATTCATCAGATCCGCTATCCGTCTATCAATTCAACCGCGTTTGTTTTGGTCTACGAAGTAGTCCTTTTCTAGCTTTACGTGTTATTAAACAATTATGTAAAGATGAAGCCTCCCTTTATCCACACGCCGCAAATGTAGTTTTAAATAATATTTACACAGATGATATCTGTTACTCGCTTCCCACAGTCAGTGCATCCTCGCTACTCAGAGATGAGTTGCTAGGACTGTTTAAGACAGGTGGTTTTGAGTTAGCCAAGTGGTCCAGTAACTCGCAAGAATTACTCGAATCACTGCCGGTTTCCTCACGCTATTCATCAACTGTTCCCTTTGAAGAATCTAAACTTAGTCAAAAGGTACTTGGCTTACAATGGTCGCCGGAAAGTGACAAGTTTTCATTCGCCATATCGCTTGATAATCATCCTTGTACCAAACGAAACATTCTATCCGTCATAGCGAGACAGTTTGATATTTTAGGTCTGATCGCACCTACGATTTTATACGCGAAGTTAATCCTTCAAAAATTATTTATCTTAAAATTAGACTGGGATGATGAACCGCCCTCAGATATTTTACACCTGTGGACTGAATATTTTCAAGAATTACACTTATTAAAGGAATTACAAATACCCCGACATTTAGGTACATTACAAAACTCAAATATTTCAATCATCGCCTTTTCTGACGCCAGTGAACGCGCTTATGGCTGTGTCGTATACCTTAGGGTTGTCGATGATGCATATTCTACTCCGCAAGTAACGCTTATCACCGCTAAATCAAAAGTCGCTCCGCTTAAATCTATTTCGATCGCTAGACTAGAACTTTGTTCCATTGTATTAATGTCGAAATTAGTTAATCGCATTTACAATACATACAAGAAACGCCATGATATAAAAAACATATTTTGTTTCAGTGATTCAATGATTGCCTTGCATTGGACACACTCCGCACCACATTTATTAAAAACGTTTGTAGCCACTAGGGTTACAAAAATTATAAATAATTTACCATCTAAATATTTCTTTCATGTTCAAGGGATTCACAACCCTAGTGATTGTTTATCTCGGGGGCTGACACCCGCTCAACTTATAAGTTATGATACATGGTTTACAGGACCCGAATGGCTAAAGTTTGATTCATCTCAATGGCCTATAACACGCATAAATTCAAGTAGTATACCTGAAAATTTACCTGAAAGCAAGACTGTTGCACTAACAGTCACCCAATGTAAAGATTACGAGTCACACCCGCTCATAACACTGTCTAATCGAATTTCATCGTGGTCCATTCTTTTACATGCAATTATTTATATTTATCGCTTTATCAAAAAACTTCCATTAATAAATAATTTCACAGCCATTGATATTAATTATGCAGAATTGCAACTTTTAAAAGCTTTTCAAGCCTTACATTTTTCAGACGACATAAAACGTTTGCAAACTGGACAACGCTGTTCATCATTAATTTACAAACTTTCACCGTTTATAGATAACAATGGTTTACTCCGCGTAGGAGGTCGGTTACGCCACGCACAGGTGACTTATGATCAACAACACCCTATATTATTACCGCGCAAAGGTCATATAGTCGAAATAATTATAAGGTACTATCATATTACTAATTGTCACACGGGACCTGTAGCGCTCATGTCAATTTTACGACAAAAGTACTGGATTCTTTCATGTAGAAACATTGTCCGTCAAGTCATTCATAACTGTAACTTTTGTTTTAAATACAAACCAAAACAGGTTTTTCCAACTATGGGCGATCTTCCAGCGTGTAGGGTAAACGAAGCGAAGGCATTTACACACACGGCTGTAGATTACGCAGGACCTATAAGTATAATCCCGTATCGTAAGCGAGGTGTTCGTTCTATCAAATCTTATCTCTGTATTTTTGTGTGTTTAGTAACTCGCGCTGTTCACATAGAATTAACGACCGATCTTTCTACCAATACTTTTTTATCCGCCTTAAAACGCTTTCTATCGCGTCGCGGTGCAGTATCATGTATGTACTCGGACTGTGGCACAGTATTTTTAGGTGCAAAAAACGCATTATCAGAATTGTATATGCTTATCAATTCTGATGAATATAATAAATCTTTTGCAAATGAATTAGCTCATAATCGCATTTTATGGAAATTAAATCCACCACGCAGCCCTCACTTTGGGGGCCATTATGAAATATATGTTAAGGCTTTCAAATCTCATTTATATCGAGTTATTGGCTCTCAGCTATTAACATATGAAGAATTATTGACAGTTATCACTCAAATTGAATGTGTTATAAATTCACGACCGCTTACTCCATTGAGTGAAGACCCATCAGAACTCAGTGCTCTAACTCCAGCTCACTTTTTAATGTCGACTCCTCTAAGACAACTGCCTGCATACGATTTTAGTACTGAGTCGACTAATTTACTTAAACGATACGCTTTATTAGACCAGATGGTGCAGTCGTTCTCTAGGCGATGGAAACACGACTATTTACATCTTCTTCAGTCTCGAGCTAAATGGAATACGCCTTCTAATCCCATCAAATTGGGTTCTGTCGTAGTGATTGTCACGGATAACTGTCCACCGCTTCAGTGGCCATTAGGTGTAGTAAAGGCTGTCTACCCTGGCGCTGACGGCGTCTGCCGAGTCGCTTCGGTGAGGACTACCACAGGGGTTTACAAGAGACCTGCTGTTCGTCTTTGTCCTCTTCCGAGTCAATAAAATTTATATAATATTTATTTATCTTATACAAATTTAAAATACATATATAATTATTTTTATCTTTACATATACATACTTTATAATATTAAATTTTTGCCTAAGTACTATATCTTAGTTTCTTCATGCCGCTATATTTCTACGCATAGCATACTTGTTATTTATCCAATACTTTAAAACCGGTGGTTTTAAGGCCGGGGATAATGTTGCGGCCATCAAATGGCCTTAGCTCAATATTTTGTTTTACCCGCATATTTTTGGTTTTCATAACCACGTCTTGGCTATCTTTGTCTCGCTTATCCTTTGGGGTTCTCATCTTTCTTTGACGCATCAATGTACTGACTAATATAAAGGTCAGTCTACGGAATACCCTCTAAGCCGCTGGTCACGCTTGACTACTGTAGCTAATGAGCACCGCTGCTCCATATTAGCTTTACGCATAATTACGTACGACACGCCGTGTGTGAAATATAGCAACTTAACAAAAGAAGAAGCGCTTTGGATAAGACACAGACCCAAGACACAGAAGCTAGAAGACAGAGACGAGGAGAGGTACCGTTCTGTAGCTATATTGATGTGTCTCGTTGAAGCCCTTCAGGTTAGTTGATTTCTTTATATAATACCTACAGTCCACTTCCGCAACGCATTGTGTTAGGCGTCTAAAAACTTTATTGCTAAGTTACAGCGCGAACAACTGTAATTAGCAACGCTCACGAGTTACATACCTACGACGTTTTTCAACACACTTGTGAGTAAAAGACAGACATACGAGGTCATAAAATAACAAATACATTTGATAACAAAGCTGTGAATTGTGATTGAGAAATGGCGCCGAACCTCGCGCATACGCGTAGGTTTTTTTTTCTGCCAAATGTGTCAATGTCTGTATAGCATATACAGCCTATTTTAAGTGAAAATGTTTAATTTGGAGTGGTAAATGCAAATATTTTAATATTTTATAACAAATTATTGTAAATTGTGAATAATTTGTTGGATATACAAATTTGTTTTACTAATATAAGGCGCAAACATCTAAAAATGTATATGGATTTGAAGTGGTATAAAACCTCTTTGTTGTTTCTGAAAATATTTAATGTATAACCCGGACCAATAAAATATGCTCTGTTTACTCGCATGTAATTTGCACAAAGGTACAATTCAACTTTGTAGGATTCATTATATTATGCACTAGGGTATAATATATTATTGCACGCGTGACTTATAGCCCAGTTTATAGTTCTAAATTCAATAGAATAACGCTCACTTTACGAGCAAGTGTGTTGAAAAATGTTTTGCATACGTTTTTATTACGCAACGTTTCGATGTCTTGTTGTTACACCCACGATGTGAGATAACAGATTATAAAGTCTTACTTACTGGTTATGTCGATCCGTGTTGTCTTTGAGCACCATCTCACTGCCAAATATTCTCTTGATGATGTCGTGGACCTCGCTCTTCTCCGCCGAGCTGCTGCACACTCCCCACATGGAGCGGAGGACGTTCATCTTGACAGTTGAACCTGGAATTAATTTACATCACCATTTATACCACAGATACAGCTGTAAAGGGTCGGCTATCGCCCCTGGGTAAACATTTTGATACATACATAACTTTACGCCTGTGTCCCTTATGGGGTAGGCAGGAACCAGAGGTTATAGACCATCTGATGTCACGTTTGACTTTGGAGGTATTATAATGATGGATAGAGACTATTGTAGTGACAAGGAAGCAGCTGTCACATTCTATGTTTTTCTTTCGCTCTTTGGATAAGCGTGTCCTCAAAGCAGACTAATCTGAGTGACTATCGCTTGGTGGTAGGATCTATTCAGGGTCCGAGTGGCTAGCGACCACAGTTCACATAAAATCTGCCGCCAAAAATAACCGCCCCGGCGATGATGGTTAATGTGTTCCGCCATTTTTTTTTCAGGAGCCAGTGCTTCCATGCTGGATTGAGAGCAAGAGAAAAACAGAATGTACCAGTTGCTTCTCTTCCCGGGCATACTGTAAAAGTCAATTAAGGGACAGGGGTTTGATTAGCGTTTTTGTCACTGTCACTGCAATAGTCTTTCTCCATAATTTTAATACCTGTAAATTTATCAAATGTGACATCAAATGGTTTATAGTCTCTGGTGTTCTGCCAACCCATAAGGAATACAGGCTTGAAATTACGTACGTAGGTTACAACTCGGTGCAACAATCATCACAAAACATAATGGTCTACCATATTATAAGTTCTTATTATGTTAGTATTTACTAAAGCACAACCTAATCATGCACATGTGTTGATTGATACGTATTGTGACATTAGAAACTTTTATAATTTCTTATGTCGTAAATAAGACTCCTCAGCATTGTTCAACAGTTTATTGGCTGACTTTGAATTATTCCAATAAGTACACTTTACAGCAATTCAATATGATGACCGCTCGCTCGTAAGCCTCTAGTCAGAATACCCAAATTTTCAATTATCCCTCCTCTCCAAACCATAGTCCAAAAATCCCAAATCCTTCAACCATTCACTTGACAATCATGACAGTCACAGTGACATGAGAAAGTTTATTTATTTATTACGAAAGTTACTGACTTTTGAACTTAACATTACACTTAATTTTATAAATTTTTGTCCCTCAGAAAAAAACCTTCCCGCCCCCGGTGAAGTGTGTCGTAAAAGGCGACTAACGCAAGTCCCGCTTAGTGATAGGCCACTTTCGGGGTTACCCTAACTATACCCGGCGCGGCGAACCTTTGATCCTTATGACACTGACAGTAATTTCCTCAAAACAACCTTGACGGCACTACGTCACCGCTACATTGGAAACGTATTGGAGGCTTCTAAAAATGGCATTTATTTATTTTACGTAGCTATATTCCAATACAATGATATTCCCTTTCCAATTTAATGAATTGTTATAATTCCAATTAATATAATTCCTACGAAGTAACTTTTGCAGAACGTAAACGTAATGTGCGATGGAGATAATTTCTTGTAAATGTTATGAATTGTTATAATTCCAACGGAATATCATTGTATTGGAATATAGCTACGTAAAATAAATAAATGCTATTTTTAAACGCCTCCAATACGATTCTAATGTAGCAGTGACGGCACTACAAGGTTGTGTTGTGGAAATTACTGTCAGTGTCATAGGGATCAAGGTTCACCGCGCCGGGTATAGTGACCAACCTACATTTAAAGTCTGCCGCAAATCAGTCCTAAATCCGTTTTCGACCTTTTTTTTCCTTGCTGTCATATGAGGTTGACGCCAAACTCGGTCTTGGACACCCTTTAGGAAAAGAATGCAGGGATTTCGGACCAACCAATTTTACCAAATTTCGTAAAATAACCTCATAACATATGGTTGGAATAAGAATCAAATAAATCATCATCATCATTACAACTCTTTGAAATAAGCCCACTGCAGGGTATGAGTCTCACCCCTGGGTGATGAGGAGGTTTTTAGGCCATAATCCACCGAGCTGGCCCAGTGCTGGGTGGTGGATGTCAGAATTTTCAGGGTGCCGATACGGCTTCTGACAAACCCTAACGAATACTGTATACAAGTATACAGCACCCGGCACCGACTGCTTAACGTGCCCTCCGAAGCACGGAAGTCGCCGTGAGAAATAAATGGTCGGCGTTCACCCATCCAAGTACCGACCGCGCCGAACGTTGCTTAACCTGTGATATCGTATGATACACACAGTAACCACGGCGCCACGACGACTCAAACAAAAATCAAATAAATCAAATAAAGATTTTAGTTAATTCTGTAAATAAGTGAAATTTAAGGTCATGAAGTTGGCAATGAAATAAAGATCTTACGAATTGTAGGATTTCAATGGCCGATTTCTCTAAAGCTATGCATGCTAGTCAAAGTTCACTAAGTTCACTTAATTTATGCTAATGAATAAAGTAGGCACAAAGGTGTATCTTATTTCTACAGAAATCTATTTCAGCAGATCTGACGAACGGAGATTAAATGACATTAAATTATAAAACTTCCTTGGAGGCAAAAAAAATTGTAAAATTTTTATCAAATTAAGCTGGAGCTGTGTGCATCAAAGTGAGAAAAATTTACTCGATCGAGTCCATATTTAATTTTATGAAAGAACATCATCATTCTTATTATGTGTGCTTTCGAATTATTATTTGATCAAATTTCCAAATACCTACAACCTTCTTTAAGGATTCGCAACTAATTTATTAATTGCTATATGATTCAGATAAAAGGTACCCTTGGGTTCGTGGACAAATTGTATGACTGAAATTTGGCGATGATTTTTAGACTTTAAACCACCAAAGTGACCTAGTACATCTACAAATATCTGCATAATTTTCATCGGACGGAAATACCCAATAATTTAGCTAACTAAAATAATACAAAAATACAAGAATTCACAAACCTCTAAACCTTATTCCACGGTCTATAAAAGTTTAAGTGAGTACTTAAATCTTGAAAAATAATATAAAATTCTTCAAAAATAAACATGAAACGAATAACATCAAATAGTTAATGTCAAATAAGCCGCGGTTCCACAATTGGCATTGACATTGACATTGTAATGACGTTTGATTTAAAAAAAAAACAACTTTACGTTAATGTTATGCGAACTGCTTAGTTGAATAACATTGATTCGATTTTTGGCTAAGATTTCAAATCGAAGTAAATAAACGAAATGCCTCTATTGTGAACGGCCGTGGATTGTATAGTCTGTCTGTGTTTGTAAAACTCCAAATCGGTATAATCTTTAAACCATAATAAAATAAAAGTAATACCTACATAGCCTACCATTTTTTATGTACACGGTTGACTGGTAGAAATCTAGTAGAGTCCGCCAATTGTTTATCTATTTTTTTATGTGTTTCAATTTTTTTATACTAATGTATGCAATTAAGTGTAAATAAATAAATACTGTAAGTACTTATAAAGGAACTTAAAGGTACTTAATAGGCAAACTTACCAACAAAATGTTGAATGATAATAATATTTCAAACTACGTTTTTTTCAGACAATAACTACAACTCCATAAACTACAATTACTTACTTCTAGTCTAAAAAACAAATTTCCCATAATAATGTTTATGTGTTTCTTCTCCAGACCTAAAAAAACCTTCTGTACCATTACAGGAAGCAGAAAATAATAGATTTTCAATCGTATTGCAATGTGAAAAGGTTCAAAATAAGGTCTACCATCCTAAAGCTGAATGGCATCCTGATATGTGTACCTACTTAGAATCAGGACCGGATCTGTATTGTTTTTGTTTGTATATCATAAATAAGGAGATAGTACTGAAACAAAAAGAAGCAGTATTCATATAGCTTTGTGAGTTAAAACAAACATTTCAGTTTAGTGCGATAAATAGTATGAGACATATCTAACAAATTTCTTAAAAGAAGCTATAAATTACAAAGAAGGTACCGTTGCGTTGCTAATCTTTGAGGATTTGACGACCACTTTGGCGATGGGGTAACACTGTCTGCCTCAGACGCCAGTAGTCGCGGGATCGATTCCCGCACGGAACAAGAAAAAAAACGTTTCGGGTCTGGGCGTTTATCTATATGTATATGTATTTATATTCTAGGTTCCCCCCTAGTTCGTTACATGGTATCCCATATCACAAGATCTGTTTAGTTTGGGGCCATGTAGTTGGTGTGATTGTCTGGGGATTTTGTTTGTTTATTTACTAGCAGCGCAGCGGCTAATTATTCAACGCTGGGAGAATGTAAGTGTTTTGCAAAAATGGCTAAAGTTACTTCAACTAATTTTGTTCTATAGCGGGGTCCGCGTACTTCTTGGAAATCGTAGAGAGTTGACTTTGGAAAAGATGAAGATAACATTTCCGTGGTGCAATGGTCAAGCGGCTGCGGAGTGAAAGGTCCTGCGGGGCTCTTCGCGTAACTAAAACAACAGCGCTGTGCTCGAAGACGAGCTCGTCGACGAAATGTCAAACAGTTTGGTGAATGTCAGTTCTTACTTACGCTGTCATCAGCGGAGAGCGCTGGAGGTAAATTATATTTTATTTCTTTTATTTTACTTTATTCAGGAAACAAAAAGTCATTATAGGCACTTATAGTTAAAATATATAATTTATACAGAGAACAGAGAAGTTTCCATACCAAAAATTATAAATTTAAACGAAAAACACGGTCACACAATACATTAGTAGCTACAATAATGAAAGTAAAATAAATAACTATAGGTATATGGAGATGCAAAAAGAGTTTTTTTTTAATTTTGGGAGAGAGAGATGAAAGATTTCGATATTATTATAAATCTTATTAAGTTGGGTACAAGATCTGTTAATGATGTATATTTTATGTGAATACCAATTATGTCACTCCTAATTATGTCTTAAGTTTTCATGATTCATTATTTTAATAAAACTACTTTTTAACCGGATTAATCGCGTATAATTTATATTTTACATTTTAACTCGACGTTTCGGTGTCTTTGCAGACCCCGTGGTCACGAGCGACTGAGGTGTCAGGCGTCAGATTGATTAATCCGGTTAAAAAGTAGTTTTATTTATGTCACTCCTCGCTGATGCATCGATGAACTCAAAGCTGTTTTTAGGAGAATAGCCCCAGCTAGGGCAAAGAACTTTACTAAACTGGCTCCTGTCTGGGGGTTCACGAGAGGATTGCCAGTTCCGCTATGCGGTCTCCATGATACAAGCTTAAACCAACACCAAGATATTGGTGGATAATGGGCCACTTTGGCGATGGGGTAAACTTGTCTGCCTCAGACGCCAGTGGTTGCGGGTTCGATTCCCGCACGGAAGAAGAAAAAAAAGCTCCGTGTCTGGGTGTTTATCTATTTATGTATTTATATTCTAGGTTCCCCCTAGTTCGTTACATGGTATCCCATAACACAAGCTATGCTTACTTCGGAGCCATGTAGTTGGAGTGATTGTTTGGGGTTTTTTTTTTAATGAGCGATCATCTTTATGAGCCGAGAGACGCACTCATCTGGATGGAGGCCTCCCCCGGCATTCGTCATGTCATACCTAGCCATTATTTTTAGATCTAAAACTTTTAACACAATCGAGTAGCTTATGAGCAAATTCGTTGGAAACAAACTCGCTGATACTCATTTTTTATAAAATAAGTCTGTATAGGTATAACATGACAATCAATGTGTATTGATTAAATGAAGATATAATTATAAGCCTTCGATAGTTTAGGTCAAGGTTATGTTGACTTCAAGGAAAAGTATAATATTCACTTCCAAATCCAAATATTAATACATTATAATTAACTAAGGAGTCATGGGTTACAGGTATATTTTTAATGTTCCATTTCACGCATAATGTATTCCATAAAAAAAAGTTTGAGGAAAGAAGGAAATCGTTTATACAAAAAACTCGTTACAGATTGAAAAACACAAAATTCTAAATTAACGGAACAAGATAGAGTCTCTTACAGACCTAGTTGTCGCTAATCACAACCCTTGGCAATGAGCCCACGGCAGGGCTATGAGTCTTTCCTCAGGGTGAGGTTAGGCCGTAAATCGACAAACTGGCTGGTGGATGTCAGAATTTTCAGGACGCCGAAATGGCTTCTACCAAACCCAAACGACTATTGTAAGTATGAAGCACACAGGACCGACTGCTTAACGTGCCCTCCGAAGAACTGAAGTCGACGTGAGAAATGAATAGACGGCGGTCACCCATCCTTTTACCGACCGCGCCGAACGTCACTTAACCTGCGATATCACAAGATGTGCCACAGAAGCCACTGCGTAAAGACGACTCATGTATTATGCAAATAATAACATCAAACTGATTTGTCAAAATTTATACATAAATCCCCAGATAATCACACCAAGTACATGTCCCCAAAGTAAGCATAGCTTGTGTTATGGGATACCATGTAGCGAACTAGGCGGGAACCAAGAATATAAATTCATTCCATATCATATCGTCCATTGTACAGATACGCCATGCCGAGCACATAAGCATACTCTCTTATATTTAAAACCCCATAAAATCGATTTCTTTTCCAATTCTTGTAATATACATGCTGTCAGATTGTGGAATTCATTACCATTCGAAATACGCGACTCAAGAACTATGATTTTATTTAGAAAAAGATTAAGAGAACATTACCTTTCTCAAAATGCGTAAAATTAAAGTCAAACAGTCAACAAATAGGTATTCAGGGTGTTCGGCACAACTTTGAAACGGGGGGATAGGTGGGGTGGTCTGTTAACTAACCAGCACAAAAGATTTTGCCTAGAACTCAAGTTTTTTTTTATTTTTTCATTTATTCTATTATTTATTTAATGAAGGTGATTTGGTAGGTCCTTTTAAAATAAACCTGTCCAAAGTGGTCGTCCACAAACTGAAATAACAACAAACTGATTTGTCAAAACTTAAACTTAAATAAATAAAATTACAAAAACATTTTTTTTGTACAATGAAAGCCAGTAAGGTAAAGTACCTATACTTAGTAATCTATTAGTTATGATAGTACTTATGTATCGATTTTGAAACAAAATCATGAATAACAATACACACAAAAAAAATACCTACGAAAAATGAATTTACAAAAGCCATTTCACTGAAAAAGTTCTCCTCGTAAATAGCCGTGATTGTAAAAACTATTTCCAGAGACAAATGGAAAAGTTGAACTAAATCAATTGAGTTTACGACAAACTTGGAGTTTGCGATGTCGTATAAACCAGTTTACGAGTTAATGGGTCACTTGCGGTGGTGTAACAACACGTGAACTGACCGTCACATTAAAAACAGTTTGATTGATATTTGAACTTAAACGCTAACTGATTTCATCGCGGCTAAAATTGTTTGGTTAAAACCGTTTTTTCAACCGACTTCAAAAAAAGAAGGAGGTAATCAATTCGTCAAATCGTACCAGGCTTACCTATAAAGCGTTTCAATATTCAACCACTTTCACATTGAAATTACTACTTACTATTATAAAACCTAGGTAGGTATTCGTCTAAACCATTCGTTTGTCGAAGCTGTTACTCATGTAAAATATTGAAACGCAGCATCTATTCATTTTGATGACTATTTAATTAGTTGTTACCCCTATTTTACGCTATAACCCTGCAGCCCTTCTTGGTGGTAGCCTGACTGTCTCGCCTGACTGAAATTTTCCGCCAAATATCACCACTGCAGCGGTGATGCATCCCGAAAACCTTTTGTGAAGAGCCAGTGTGTATCATAAACCCGGTTGCTATCATCTTCGACCTCACTTACACTTACCATCAGGTGAGAATGAGGTCGAACTCGGGCTGAGTAGGTACCTACTTAATATTTTTGATATTTGGAAATAGAAAGTTATTGCGTAGAAATTAAACTTGTAGGTAGTCTGACTTCGCACCGTTACACAAATTTGGTGGTTCATTCAGATAAATCTTATTTCCAAGTGAAATAATAAATGTACCCAGGTACCCAGGCACCCATAGGCACCAAGAGTTCGGTAGGTCAGCCCGAGGGGCCGGCCATGCCAGCGAATCACTCGCTCGCCCGCCTGCGTCTTCCCGAACATTTTATATCGGGGGTTTATTTTAAAATTACGATATCTCCTAAGATGTTGATTGAAATGAAGTGATGTCAAAGAGAATTTTGTTCACAATTAAATACTTATGTTTAATAACGTGTTCAATTGGATAACGATTAATACTCTTAAAAGATAGGAATATGCTACAGCGGACTTTCTTTTAGAAGTTTTAAACAGGAACAATTCCGTCATACTTTATTTTTAAGTAACTTAAACCGTTTACGCCGCGTACGCAATTGAAGCTCTAAAAATTGAATAATTTTCCCCGTTTTCACAACATTTTCCTTTGTAACTTCGCTCCTATTAGTCATAGTGTGATGTTTCATAGCCTATAGCCTTCCTCAATAAATGTAATATTGAACACAAAAGGAATTTTTCAATTCGAACCTTGCTCATAGATCTAAACTCCCCTCCCGCACGCGCACCCCCGCCTTTGTGACGCTCACTTCGCAACGGGCCGTGCAGCAGAAATCGTAATATTTTAATTTCGCCATAACTTCAAAACCAAACGTCCGATTTTAATTATTTAAAGACCAAATATTATCTACATAAACTGTACTTAATGATGAAATTAATAATTTATTTTGATAAGGATTAATAGCAGTAGTAAAATAAATGCGTTTAAATGTAGTCCAAAATTCAAGATTTTTAAATAAAAAAATGGATGTTATGCCTCACTCAACATAGATATTTATAGTGTGTCTCGGACTTTTTTGAGGATATTTATAAGATCTACTGCTAATTAGAAAATTGTATGGTTCTATCTTTTATAGTTTAGGCAGCGTACGCAAAATAAGGAACTTTTCTGGTTAATTTTTTACACCTTATTTCCGAAAAACCCAAATATCTAACGGAACCCTATTTTTTTCCAAAATAAAATTTAATTTTAGTGGATAATGTAGCTTTCGAATGGTGAAATAATTTTTAAAAACGCTCTAGTAGTTTTTGAACCTATTCATTATAACCAAACAAACATACAAACAAAGTTTTCCTCTTTATAATATAAGTGTAGATGATTGTTGTGTATGAATCATGGATCTGAAATAATAAACAGCAGCGGTATAAATGCGGTACTCCTTAAATTAAAAACGAAATATTTATGATATTAACAAGTTAAAAAAGGTTTCTTTTTGATACCAGTCCCAAAAGCTTTAAAATATTCAACATATTTTTGCTGAGCGTAGCAATGAGCTTTTATCAAAATGCGGGCTTATTGTCAATTTTCAGACAAAACAAAAACAAAAGATATCAGTTCAACATTAACATATTATTTTCTTGCGTTCTTTACCTTACTGGTGCTTAACGACGAGTTTTTCCTCGAAATGCAGGCTCGTAGGCAACACGGAATAAACAAAAAGAAGACATCAGTTCAAAAGAGAATCGTCACTCCCCATACTAAAAATACTAAAATTTGTTTAGTGTTTCTTTTTAGTTTATTAGATACATTTAATTATAGGTAATCACAGAAAAATCATACATTATTATATTCCCTGTTTTATAATAAGCTATTTCACAGTGAAATTATTAAAATATGGTATCACCAACAACATCAACAAAGAAGATTGAACTTGTTTAAAAAAGTACACTTGACAGGTGACTGACAGATAGATGGTCGCCATGTTGTTGATATATGATATTACCATTCGCGTTTCCTGTGTGTTCGTAAATGCGCTCTTTTCGGTTTTCATAATACTCTTCGCAGTCTTATGCAATTTAGGTGTAGCTCAGTGACAATATCAGCTTTCCGATACAATCATTATTCTATTTGGCCAAAAGAATATGGGTAATTAAGTTTTTCATATTTTTCACAAACAAACAGAATCAATCAACATCGATGTCAAAGACAGACAGACAGGCATAGATCTCTTAACACTACAGACAGGTGTTTATTTTAATGACAGTGACCGACGGACGGCTGCCATATTGCTTTATTACCAGATTCACGTATATTTTTAGTAAAATTACATAAAAATCAAAAAAAATATATAAGAGACGCTAAAAAATATATAATATCAGAAATAGATATGCATTGTTCCATAGTTGATTTTAAAAATAGTTCATGTTTATACAATTAAAAGTATGAAATGACGATTCTTCTTTCAAAATGCATTCATCACTTCTTTTTTTAAAAGTGACATAGGCACAAAGTTAGAACCAGGCACAGTACAAGCTATAAATCACGGAATTAGAAAACTAATCAAAGCTCGTTTCGCTTCACATATTATCGCGTTGAGCAAGCGAATGAAGTCTGTAAATAGTGTTATAACTACTTGTCCATTCGCACTGTTTGGCAACATTTTAGCTTTTAATGGATTATTTATCAAGTTTGACACTTGTTATTTAATCCTATTTTAGGGGCAGTGTTAGGTTATATTTAGCATACAGAGTTTGGAACGCAGTTTTATTATTTTTTAAATTAAAACGGCATGGAATGTGAATGGATTAATGGTATGAATTAAACTGCTCGTTAGATGCTAGATTTATTACTAAAGAATCAAAATAAATGTTGATAAAGAATAGGATCTCCCCCTCCTGGAGGGTCGAAAAATGAAGTATTTAAAGGACATGACCAAAAGCAGTCTCAAAATGTTGCACGTATGAAAACTAAATAATTATAGAAATTATTGGTTTATTTTTTACAAGCTTTTCACGTCAGGAATTTGGTATTCGCATCCGGAATTATGATTTTGAGATTAACAGTAAATTAACGATTTATATATATTCATTCCCGTATAATAAAGTCATGATTGACGTTTCGTTCTTTTCATTGTTTTTATTTGAACGAGTTACGTAAGTATGAGCTTGATGAACCTTTACACAAAAACCAGACAAAAATGATATTAGACTCATAAATAGCTAAATAATTAGTAATATCATAACGTAGGTGCTGTATATGTATTTATTTTATAGTACCGTTGTGAAATTATTTATTTTTGTGTTTTGTTTCACGCAGGTGCAACTGTCAAGATAGATGTCATCTTCCACTGTCATCATTCATAAGCCGGCGCCTGCAGTAGCCGCCATTACTGTTTATTTGTCGATTGAGAAAAGTCACCGTGATTAATCTCTCCACTTAAATAGTAATATTCCTTACGGAAATTCGTTAGAGTGTTTGTTTTAAAAAACTAAGCGTGTTTCATGTAACTTACGACAGAACGTTTTGAATTTAATTGTTTTATTACGTTTTGTGTTGTGTTTCTGAACTCTTGAGTCTACTGTACCTAATCAATCATGTCGATGCTTGATTCTGATCAACCAATGCCAGTGATAATGAGAAGCCGATGTGTCAATTGTTCACTTTTGATACCCAGAAATCACCCGGCATTCTTGTTCTAATATTAAATACACCTAATGACCACCTACATGAAAAGTCTGTTCATAGTTATGTGTTTTATACCTTTGTATACATGAGGTAGGTAACTTATTTATTTGTCCTATAGATCTGGGATAAATCGAAGTTAATAAAATATGATCTCTATCTGCCTGAAGTTGTTTTATTTCCATGTTGTCACATCAATTCTGCAAGGCCATAAAAATACGATAATTATGTTTTATTTTTCAATAAGAAACTGTTCAACTAGAAACTCTTGTTTTGCTTTTACCTAACTCGGTTTTTTTGTAACTACATGAGTGATTTATGGTCATTTTATAAGTCGCGAGTAGTTACGACATAATTTCTAGGTTATCTCAGAATTTGTTGGATTACTTCAAATCTCGGGTACTTGTGTGAAAATTAACACTTTTATTTAATAGTTTATAAAACGTAGTCTATAATTAATAAAGATTTATTGTCATTCAACTTGAGACGGATTTCCATACATCGTTGGTCATGTTTCTTTCGATCAGTTAAAAGTATGGTAATTGCACCAGCTAAAACTGGTAAAGATAAAAGTAAAAGTAAAGCTGTAATACCGCTAACGCTGTTTACCAGTAAACGTTACAACTGTTCACAGTTATATTGTAAGGGAAAACTAGCAGCTTGGCGCGGTTTTACTCTCTCAATTTGTCAAAACCTCTCTCAAGACAGCCTACCAAACGAAAATATTTTTTGATAACAAACAAACAAACAAACTCTTCAACATTATTATTTAATAGTATAGATCCCTGACAGACTACGTATACTCTTGACACACTTTATTCATTACTCTATTGCATTCCATATCTCTTTTTATTTTAAAACCACACAAAATATATTATCAGCAATGCAACGGTAATTTTTTGCATGCAATTATCATTTCATAAAGAAGTTATCACTCATAGTGAATTGCTATATTTAATCAATACTTATTATTAATCTTTTCCTCGATTATACAATTATTTATTTTAAAATCACAAAATAATAAAAGCAGGTACTCTACTAGTTACCAGCTGCCTACACATTAATAGTAAACATTTCTAGGAATCATGCTCCGAAGCAATGGGAAGCTAATCTTAATCAAAACTTTAAGTGCCACATTAAACACGCGGGAAAATATACAAGCAGGATTTAAATTTAGAATCGCCTTTCGATTACATCGCGAAGTATGAATTTTGATCCTAATCTCAACTGATGGAGATGATTGAGCACGTCAAAAACAATACAGGTTAGTTTTTTAGTCCAGTCAAAGAACAATGGCGGCCATTTTAGTTGATGTTATTTTGTGGCATTTAACAAACAATCGCGTATATTTACATATTTACACGAAGTCGTCGTGGCGCCGTGGTTACTGTGTGTATCTTACGATATCACAGGTTAAGCAACGTTCGGCGCGGTCGGTACTTGGATGGGTGACCGCCGACCATTCGTTTCTCACGGCGACTTCCGTGCTTCGGAGGGCACGTTTAGCTGTCGGTCCCGGGTGCTGTATACTTGTATACAGTAGTCGTTAGGGTTTGTCAGAAGCCATATCGGCACCCTGAAAATTCTGACATCCTTGTCACCCAGAGGAGAGACTCATGCCCTGCAGTGGGCCCATTACACGGAGTTGTGATGATGATGATGATGATGATGAACAAACAAAAACATATTAGATTATTCGGAATTCATTCCTGAGTAACTCAGTGCAAAAAATATTCGTAGACGAACATTACACGAAAAGATATTGAATTTTGAATATTATATGTTTTGTATGTCTATGGCACTTACAATTCAATTTTTGGACGAATTTTATTTATTTTAAAAACGTTACACACTTTAAACCAATGTGTTGAAAATAAATAGAAGAATAAGTTATTAAGATAAATGATGATTAGATTTCTAGACGCTCATTATTTCACGTAACTTAGGAACCAACTTTGTTCTTTAATGTTATTTTCTTTGATACGATATAAACTTAGGTTACCTTGCAAACATAACCCTTCAATCTGTTTTACAAATAGGCGCTGTTGATGAAAACAGCTACTATAGTGCGACCGCTGGGAGTTTGCGTTCCTGACAGCTGTCAAAATCATAGCTTTTTTAACTTTCGAATCGGAAATAAACTTTATGCAGTGGAGATAAGAAGCTTTCAGGAACACATTCCTGCAACGGCCGCACAAGACGCGGCATTTCATTGTTAATACTACGACATAGTACTACAAGATGTTTTGTAGTAGCGCGTAGTCGTCTTTAATTGAATGGTATTAATTCGTAATTTAGAGTAACAATGCTTTGCTTAATATGTTAGCAAATATATTGATTTCTTTGTAAAAAAAGGTATGTAACCTGTTTTTTTTGCAAAAATCATTCTTGTAAATGATACTTATCGTGTAAAAAAAATTTGGCCGGTGACTAAGAAATAACCCTATATAGCCACCGATTAATTGTCGTTTATGTTTAGTTTTTTTATTTGATACTTAACTCATGTTTGAACTCATTCTCAACTAATGGTAAGTGAGGCTGAAAATATCAGCACACGTGTATAGGATGGAACTGGATCTTATTTATTTATTTATTAAAAAAAGACATGCCAACAACATATATACAAGCAAATCACAATAATAGGTCTAAAATGTCTTAATTCTAATATACATGTCAATACTAGGCACATACAGCATTCTCAATATGTTGCGCATACCCTACCAAACGAAACTAGAAATTTAAAAGCTAAAAATTAAAATAACATCAAATTAAATAATATCAACTAAAATACAAAATGTCAAAAAGAAAAAAAAAGAAGAAGCGAGAACCAAAACCAACGAATATTCGCGAAGCATTAGTTTATATCAATTAGTCAAGTAAGATTCTAAGTAATAAAATAACAAAAAATATAATAATGAAAAATTATAATAATCGTGGTGATACTTGGACGGAGATTTTGTATGAAGAGTTGTATGGTCGAGTTGTATGGTCGCCTGGCTAGCGGACTCTAAAGGAGTCATACCACGACTTGGATTAGTCGGTTTTAAAGACTTGTTTGTCCAGGGTAGAGCTATTCTAAGCTGCAGGGCTAGTCATGTAAACAACAGCATCGAGTTCATCGATGCATCAGCTACGAGTGACAAAATTGGCATTCACATAACACATAACTCGACCCCAGCGCTCTCACGTCGTCGAGCACAGCGCTGATCCTATTCGGCTATTCCTGCCACTACAACTTCTTTCGGTAAATACCTATACACGTTCCTTCTATTACAAAGTAAAAACGTCTTGAAAGTAATTAAAAGAAAACCTCTTCCGTAAAATCACCAGTAGGTATACGTAATTCTCAACCAGTCTGTGAAAACCTTCGTGAGGCATTGGACGATTTTGTTATACCTGATATGAGATGTTCTGAGTTCGATTCCTAGCAGGCCGAGTTTACAATAATGGCTGGAGAGCTAGTGAACCCCGCAAGTAACGGTCTTAGAAATTTGTATACTTACGATTTATAGCATGCTGCATGCTAAGAGCAATAATCATGACCTGACAGGCGTTAGCCTTGCACATCATCAGCCCTTTTATTGCTAAAACTGTAGAAAAAAAACGAAAAAAAAACTTGTTCCTGTAAGGCTAAAACTTTTTTGATTGCTAATCTTAGATAAATATGACAGGCAATTACCATGAGCACAAGTATGTGCCAGGCCAGTTGAAAAGTTCATAGTTGAAGTGCATAGGTAAATAAACTTTCTCCTGTATAGTTGAAATTTGGATATGCATTTAAGCAAGTGTATTAGAATAAATATGTACAATGCCAGGCGATTTTGAATAGCATAAGACCTTGCCAGGCGAGGGGATAGATGCTAAGGGCGCGCGTGTAAGAGTTGTTTCGTGAATGAAACAAAAGTAAAAATGATAAATACAATATATTTTATTCGTTTTAACCTAATCTACATTACTTTTTACAAAAATTTTCTTCATCACTATCCGACATTTCACTACTTCTGTTTTCGTAATATACAGTTCAAAGAAATTTTTGTGGATTACAGAGATGAATGTATATAGAAAAGACAGTAAGCTTAGCATTAATGGAAGCTCGTTTTTTAACTAAAGTTTTTAACTGTGCGTCAGACATTTTAAAATTATTAATAATAGTTATTGTATGAATTTAAAGTAAGACCACTTATCATTAAAGGCAAATGGTGCACAAGTAAGCTTCGCTACTTAAAATAGTGATGCGTAGAAAAAAATATTTAGGCTATGTGATGCCAGCAAGAACTATTATTCAGTTGCACTATATTGACTTCATTTAAGGAAATGATTTGTGTTTTAAGGCAAAAGACTCACGGCAAGCTCAATAAAAAGATATAAACGTGAACTTAATTCGAATGACTACCTACTTATGCGAGTAGTAAAAATGAATTTTGATGATGATGTGCAGGGCTTGACGCCTGCCAGGTCATGACCATTGCCATTAGCATGCTATAAATCATACGTGTACAAATTTCTAACCTTACAAGGAGTACCGTTACTCGGAGAGTTCAGTAGCTCTAGGACTACAATCAACGAATGCAGAGAATTTAAAAAAACCGACTTCACTAACAAGCTTACTCATCAAGTATTAGGTCATCAAGGTACAATTCACTGTTTGATATATAGTTTTTTTTTTTTAATTACTCAATTGATTTCGATGAAATTAATACGGGACTACTTCTGGAGTATTCTCTATCATATGAATTAAGAATGTTCAAAATCGATTAATAATTGTCCGTAAAATCGTGTAACAAAGACACAAAAAAACATACACACGAAATGAGAACCTCTTAACTTAATAATAACTTTTTAATCTGGTTCGGCGTTGGGTGCGCACTAGGGAACCTCCACTCCTGGAGGTTGGCAGTCAGCTCAGCGAACATTCCTGTCCTGTGCTAAGCAAAATTGTTTTTGAACGCTCTTTATATTCGTCCACTATAACCAGATTAATAAAACTTAGGTACGTTGGAATTAAATACGTGTGTGTGTGTTAAGGGATTTCATTATAATGGCAATAATTTACAGTCTAAAGCAGAAGTCTTATAGTTAACCGCATTTTCACTTGAGATTGAGTTCAAACGCAATTTTACACAAAGACTAAAACATATCTTCCTTAATCTTCATCTGAGGAATCAAAGATGCTCGCAAAACACTCCTTGATTTACACTTCAGTTATAAATCGTCCTTTGATCCTGACACTTACCTTATAAACTTCACTAATCCACGTTTAAAAACGTCATCCTTACAAGCAATCCTATAAACAAGTAATAAATACTCAGTGAAGTAGGTACTTCCGAAGCATCGAGCGGTATCAATGTAAACAAGGATCAAAGACACGTTTAGTGCGCCATCTGTTGAGTATTTTGTAAATACACTGCGTCAGTTAAATGTAATCAATATTTTGTTACTTTGGTAGTAAGTAATTAAAATGTTTTTGAATGAGCTTAAATTTATTCTAAATTATCGTAAATCCTTGCTTTCTTGACCGCAGATAGTTTATATAATATATAAACTAGCTATTGAAACCGAATTTTATTTATTTATTTATTGGTATTTCAACAGTACAAATTTAACATATTGTTTACTTAAAATTTAATATGATACATGGAGTCAATTATAGAAATACACAAATACAATAATAAAAAAAGTTTTAAAAAAGTAAGGTAAAAAGCAACAACTCTTTAACAAAAAAAATATTACAGAATAATTTTTGATACAATTGGAAAAAAGAAAAAAAATCTATATTGCAACAGACAAGGAACCAAAAAAGAAATATATTTAAAAAAAGTTTTATGTACCATTATTAAAAACATCAACAAAACAACAAGACATTATTGAAATAAAATAAAATAAAAAATAAGACTTTATGGTTAATGGTTAGGGAAGTGTTATATTTTTGTGTATTATGTGGTGTGATTGTGTGTATGTGGGTGTGTGTGTATGTATTTTCATTTACTTACGCTTTGCTTTTCTCACTTCACTTTTAGAGGACTGCAGTGTCGATTGAAACAAATCAATGTGGGAGTAATATTTGTTGTAAAGACGTGATATACGACGGCACATGACTGATTTTTTATAGTAGTTAGTTTTAGAATGAGGGACTTGTAAATATTTTTTTCTAGTAAATATTTTAATCTATTTGGATAGATTATTGGCCCTTACACCTTCATTCTTGCGTAATCCTTCTATATTCATAGCCGTACATGATATCACTTAACAATAATTGTTAGATATCATTGTGAGGTAATGAAAATATTTTTTGTGGAAATATAATATAATTGGCGTGCTACTTTGCCGGCCTATTTGCTATAAAAATGCGGACTAAAAATACAATATTACATAGAAAAGAAGAAAACACACAAATACATTTCTAGTAAATAAATAGAATGAATGAGCTATGAAGGACTAGTTATTCTGGTATACTTATTTTTCTAGCCTCGAAGGTATAGAAAAATTTAGCTTCTTTACAACCGACTTCCAAAAAAAGAGGAGGTTCTCAATTCGTCTGTATGTTTTTTTGTGTCTTTGTTACACGATATTTCGGAAAATTATGAATTGATTTTGAAAGTTGTTGTTTTCTATGATACAGGATACTTAGGTGATAGGTCGCATTTAAATTTTATCGAAACCGGTGGAGTACTTCATTGAAAATTTCAAACTTTTGAAAAAAATTGTGTGTTTTCGGAGAATGTTTATGTTGATGACACTCTCAACTCAGCCAAAGTTTTGACGTGGAGTCGGTTTTTTTAATGCTCTGCATTCGTTGATTATTCGCTTATAAACAGAATTTCCCTGACTTTTCTATATGACTATATAACCTTATAAGTTTCAGTGTAACCCAATATAACTAGCAATAATAAATAACATGTTTACAAAGCTTTTCAAGTGAAAGTAACTTAAGCTCATTAATTAAGGGCCGTCAAAGTAAAAACAAAACAAATAAGTTGCAATACGTGGGCGTAATGTGGGCGGTTCTATATTTGTAGCAGAAAAAGGTTTTTTCTCTATGTTTATTCATAGAATTCTGTGCTCTGGTGTATTACCTACATCAAAAAATAATATTTGTTATTGTTTAAAGAGGAAAAACTGACGTAAAGTAATAACGTTAACGGACAGGTTGTTCTTATTATTATTTTGTATTTTATTATTCCTAGCCCTATTCCTTATTTCGTCCCTTTTATCTTTCCATTTCAGGCGATCTTATGTCTGCGGGCCAGTTTTAGCAAAATAATAATAATAAAAAAATCAAATCTCCAGACAATCACACCAACTGCATGGCCGCAAAGTTAGCATGTGTTATGAGATACCATGAAGCAAAACAGGGGGGAACCTAGAATATAACTAGATAAACGCCCAGACCCGGAACATTTTTTTTCTTGTTCCGTGCGGGAATCGAAAACGCAACCACTGGGGTCTGACGCAGATAGGTTTACCCAATCGCCAAAGTGGTCGTCGATGCGTCCAGATCGTTCTTTCATCATCCGTCTTTGGTCGTCGTTTGGTGTCAGGACCTTATTTTAGCCCTAAGAACTTCTGACATACGACAAACATGGCCTGCCTACATCTCATTTAAGTCTGGCTGCTTTGATACTACAAAAAAGTATGAACTTTATATGGTCTTAACTTTTCGCGAAGATAATGTACTAGCATTGAACAAAATAATTTATATCCCGGATTTCATATTTTAACACCGAACCGTTTCAGTGTCTTACAAGGCAGCAGATCAATATATCGATGAACAAGTAACTCTTTTTGGGATTATTAAATTTAAGCACACCTACTTTTGAATTTTTTTTAACTGAATTTAAAGCATTTTTCACTGTTTACGTTCTTAATTGTTTGACTAGTCATTTATATATTATTTAAAACGGTTATTTATATTTGATTCTAGTCATTTTAAGTTTAACTTTAATTTTATGGTCAAACCTAGGATCAAATAAATACATCAATGTTTAATATATTTTCTGGAATCAAATCAAAATTTATATCAAAAACAATAATCACCATCTAGATTCTAGATTGTTTTAAACGAAGCATCAAGCCAAGGTGACTTTGCTAGTTGACAACAGTGAAGCCGGCTGTTTACAACCAAATTTCGCATGACCTGGGCGGGACCCTGGTTGGCGGGAGCTAGTTGTAAACGGCAGTGTTTAGAACTACAGACATACATCTACTAATATCCGTTTGAAATGGTAAATTAGTGTTATGTTTGTGACTTTTTTTATCGAGACAATTTTCATAAATGATGTTTCTATCTTACACAGCGGTTGGTTAGGTATATGATCTTTTTTTTTGAATATTTTTTTCAGACACAACTGGTTATATAATCGTTCAAAAAAGTGTAACAACACTGCATCCTCGCCTTAACACTTTTATTTAGGCGCCTATCTGGTTCTGAAAACATAAAATAAACATAATTACAAACAAAAATAATTCGTCAAATACATAAAATAAAAGCTCTGCCATGCAAAATGAAAACATTGATCTCTTTCTATATTAAGTGAAACGTAAATGATGTTGTTAATACAATCGTTGTACAAAACCATAAACAATATTAAGTCACTTCTCTAAACCGTTTTATGTATGACTCATAAAGAATCACATAACTCATAATGAGAAATGGTTTGTGCTGAGTTCGTTAAGTTCTGGCGGTATTTGGTACTAGCTGCTGCCCGCGACGTCGTCTGCGTGAACGCTATGCAGCACCAAACGCACCTACGATTATAACACTGCTAGCGTGATAATATGTAGCCTATATGTTGACCCGACTTCTTAACTATCTTCATGCCAAATTTGAAGTAAATCCATGCAGTACTTTTTGAGTTTATCCCGGAAAGACAAACAGACAAACAGACAAAAATTCTAAAAACTATTTTTTGTTTCTGTTTCGATTGTAGATCATACCCCAAGTATTCTTTTAAAAAAATATTCAATGTACAGTTTTGACTTTCCTACCATTTTATTATATGTATAGATTAGTGAAAACCACTTTTATTGCCTTTACTTGTCGGCTATAAAACGGTCATATATAGGGTAAAATATTAAAAACTAATATCGATTATTTTATTTAAATTAACGTTTGAATATTTAAAGTGAACTTGATTAAAATTGTATGAAGATGGAAGCCCTATTTTACCTATTTTGATGGAATTTTTACCGCACGAAATAAACTTTTTTGTAGACACCTACACATTTTTATGTTTACCCCAGTTTACGCAATTCTCTTCTTCTCAACATTTAACCTTTTCACCATACATCAAGTGATATTAACGACAATTAATATGGTCATACAAATTTTACATAGATAGGTACAAAACTTCACGCCTATATTCCTTATGGAGTAGGCAGAGCACCAGAGGCTATAAAACCATCTGATGTCACATTTGACTTTAGAGGTATTTTAATGATGGAGAGAGACTATATTGCATTGACAGGGTCAGCCTATCGCCCACAAAACCTCCAATAAAATCTCTGTCCTTAACTGACTTTGACAGTGTGCCCGGGAAGAGAAGCAGCAAGCACATTCTATGTTTTTCTTTCGCTCCCAGTCCCGCAAGGAACTACGAAATGTATTAATAAAAGAGACCGTAGAGTGTCGTCCGTATGGCCCGGGCGTTGGTTACTAATCGTTCCATAAAAATTAAATTAATTCCAATGACCTCAGGTTGGTGGTCTCCCTAGCTACAACACTTCATATGAAATCTTGCCGACAAATATCACCATTCCGGCGGTGAGGCGGTGAAGAGCCAGTATCTTATCTTATCTTATCAGTTCTTTGATCTTATCTTCACTTATCCTCTGGTGAGAAGAAATGAAATAATCAACGAATGCAGAGCATTAAAAAACCGACTTCACGTCAAAACTTTGGCTGAAGTAGAAGGTCGTTAAGGTAAACGATCTCCGAATTCATACATATTAAAAAAATCATGAAGTTCTCGATTGGTTGCGAAGAAATTTGCGTGAGACTAAAAAGAAAGTATCCTCTATCATATGAAACAAGAATCATCAAAATCGGTTCACTCTGTCAAAAGTTATGAGGTAACAAACATTTAAAAAAAACATACAGACGAATTGAGTACCTCCTTCTTTCTTTGAAGTTGCTTGAAACATAAACTTAAATCGACGTACAAATCTGGGAAGTAAAAAGTTTTATTCATTTATTTAATGACTGACCTTACCAGGATCCGAATCTGAGGCAACTGGTATAGAAAGCATCTTATAATCTCTACACCAAGTATGAAGACTGCATGGTCAAAGTTGTCCTAGGTTCCAATAGTAGCTAAGCTATAATTTGGATAAACGCCTTTTCGAATTAAACTAGTGTGACCACGGGGTCTGCAAAGACACCGAAACGTCGAGTCTAAATGTAAGAGATAAGTATGCGAGAAGTTCGTTTAAAAAGTTTTTATTTAAGCTTATTAATAGCGATAACCTAAGGCAGGCTTCGGTGCTATCCCATGTTTCTATAACTCAAGTCCAATAAAAACAAAGATAGTTAAAAACGTACCAAGAGTTATTACCGATAAAAAAACTGTAGGTATACATTGTCGATAAAAGCGCTTCGTCGTAAAATGCTTTGAAAGAAGTTTGTCTCCATAAATCGACTTTCTATAGTAAAGATAGATCTTTCGTAATAAGTATGTAAATTTTAATATTGTTTCTGTCTCTCCGACCCTGATCCTCAACCCATTGGTTAAATTGTCGGGTCCTTTCCGCCCAATATGGCGTACAAGAGCTTTTAAAAAAACAATTTCCACATACACAAAAATTACATGAAGCGACAAAAAAAATATTTATGTTGGAAACAGGACAAGACTCAGCATATTGCTGCCAAGAATAAAATAGATTTGACAGCGCCGGTTTTCATTCTTAAAAGTGTCAAGTGATAAGGGTTCTCAGGATGGGCGATAAAAACCTCGTCTTTAATATCACTTTCCACCAGGTGAAATAGAGGACAATCGTAATAAAAAAAAAACAAATCTACGTCTTTATTATGAGTTTTGTTTTATTTATTCCAATATTAGCTGTTTCGCGCGGTTTTTTCGAATTTCGAATCTCGCGGAAATATCGGGATAAAGTATGGCCCATTTGCTATTCCAAACTGTACACTATTACTATGCCAAACTTCTCCAAATCCGTTGAGCCGTTCTGCTGTGATTGAGGAATAAACATCCAAATATCTATTCTTTCACATTTATAATATTAAGGTTGACTGACGTTCTGGTCAAGGTAAACACTGGATGAGGGGCTCCAAACTGATGATGATAATGATGATGAAAGTAATGATTTGTCAACCGACTTCCAAAAAAGGAAGAGGTTCTAAATTCTTCTGTATGTTTTTTTTTGTCTTTATTACACGATATTTCGGACAATTATGAATTAATTATGAAAATTCTTTTTACTTATCGAATATTTACAGAGAATATTTCACAATTGGTCCCATATAAATTTAATCGAAATCGGTTGAGTAATTCATTGAAAATTTCGAAATTTTGAAAAAAATTTTTGGATTTCGGAGAATGTTTACATGGATGCCATTATAACTCAGCCAAAGTTTTGACGTGAAGTCGGTTTTTTAATGCTCTTCGTTGATTCGTTGATTATTTATTTGAAAGTGCTTATTTAGAAAACTACGAGTAGGATTTTATAAGTCCTTTTTGAATTCGACAGCCAAAATCTTGGGTAAGGGGCATCCTCCAGAAACACTTTTGTGATTGTGAGGTAACGCGGACCTAATCGCTCCTGACTGGTTGTATGTAATAAGTACCTACCAATAAATATTTGATACGTATGAGGAAAATAAACTAATAATTGAAAAAGTTATTTTCGTAGGCATTCATAAACAACCTTCATTGTACCCACTTTCGACCTTCGCTTCTTACTCCAGAAACGAGGATATCCTTGAACAATAATCTTATTTCCATATCGGAATAAATTGTTTATACCCAGAATGCGAACAATTTAATATACGTGATAACACGACTTAGCATCATAGCACCGCAAAAATTTCAATCACCCATCTCTTAATAGCCCTCTGGGACATTACGCGCACAAATTAAAACACCCATACCACGGAGAGCGTTAAACGTCCATTGTAACTTCAGAAATATGTAGGTTAATCTTCACTGAAAATCACGTAGAGTTTTCCATTACGCGGACAAATTAAAATGTGCTATTTTCTCTCCTAGGCGAGGTTTTGTCCGGGCTTTTGAAATATGCAGGCTGTTCGGCTGGAGCCGCCCCACCCACCAAGCTTTGCTTACCCTTGATTCCCATTCACTAGTGGTCGAGCTGTTGCGCGAGACGCACGTCGAAATCGCGTCTATCCGAGTTATTACGTGCCGTTTGAACATAAACATTGGTTGAAACTGTTGATTCTGATATTGCTCAACTGTTGAAACTCTACAAGTTAAAAGGTATGTTTTATTTTACGTTTCTGTAAAGAAGATTTGGTTTGTTTGGTGTAACACGTGTGTTTTGAGGGCCTTATTAGAGTTATTGTTATAAATGAGCTGCCTCTGTGTCTCTATTTAATATTTTATGTTACTTTGTGACTACGACTTTCACAGATTATAAGGTCATGTTTCGTGTGACGATTAAGGGCGTCTAGGATATTACCTTCAGTTAATGCCTAGGTTTGTTGATGTAAAAATTTCAGCAATCCGTCAAATGTTGTTTTATTTTGACGCGTTATTCCATAAAAATATGTTATAAAATTTGTATTCTGTTTATTTACTATTAGAAACCTTCACAATAACAAAGACCGACATTAACAATTTGTACAAAGTCAATATTTAATCCAAAATATATAAACAAAAAAAACTTATTTACTTATAACTTTGGAAAGAAAACAGAAGTAGATCCCAAGAGAATTAATATAAACAGACCTTTATTGGCTCTTTTCTCTTTTACCTAAGTATAAACTTTGTTAATTACACGCGAGCTTTTCACGAATGTTAAGTAAAGTCAAGCTACCAGTCGGTATTATTTCACTCTTTAATAAAATTATCGTAATATATCACCTACTTTATTAATTATTAATTTAATATCTAACATAAAGTTTTTAGACCGTGTAGGGTTGGCTTGGATAAGAGTTTCTTAAAATGCGATTAACCTGAGTGACCACCGCATGGTGGTAGGATCCCATCAGGGTGCCACTTGCTAGTGACCACCCTTCATAAAAAATCCGTCGCAAAATATTACCGCTCCGGCGGTGTGTTTTCCGGCAATATTTAATGAGGAGCCATCTTCACTTACTTACTTGATTGAGGTCAGACGCGGATTTATACTTTGATAAAAAAAGTCTATATCAAAATGTGTTTAAAAAACCAAAAGATTTCAAGTTACCGCCGGAGATTTTGTTAAATAATATGTTGTGATTTGGTTTAATAATGAAAAACAAATGACGTCTATGGCTGTTCCATTTATTCAACATTCAAAATTGGTATCTATTTCATACATACATAAATGTAATTTCACCCATGTATCCCTAATGAGGTAGACAGAGGTTATAAGACCATCTAATGTCACGTTTGACTTTGGAGGTATTATAGTGATGGATAGAGAATATTGCAGTTACAGGGGGTCAGCCTATCTCTCACAAAAACGCCAATAAAACCTCTGTCCCTTAACTGACTTTTACAGTATGCCCGGGAAGAGAAGCATCTGATTCATTCTATGTTTTTCTATGGTATCTTTTGTTTCGGTTTATGTAGTAAACAATAGTAACAAATATTTAGGTGGTAAAAAGGCAAAGTTATTTTTTGGGTTCCGTAGCCAAGTGGAAAAAAAAGAACCCTTATAGATTCGTCATGTCCGTCCGCATCTCACAGGCAGTTTTTTAAATTATTTCAGCAGTACCTACTTCAAATGGAGAGTAGTTCATGTTTAAATGAATTTCTGCATTGCTCTACAAAAATAAAAGTAGGTTTGTAAAGCAGAATGCTCTAGGGTAGTTATCTAAAGTTATAAATATTGAAAAAGTAAAATTAATCATATTCTGTTAATTAAATTAGTTTTAAATACATTTAAGTTAGGGATGCATCGATATGGCTATTACGATACCGATACGCATGACGAATGTATCGTAATAGCGAATACGATAACGAATGCATTACGATTATTTAATTTACATCTAATAAAACAAGTCAATTGAGTAAAATCAACTTTACTTAAGTTTTAAGGACAATTTACCACCTAAATGTCGTAATTAAAATCAATTTCTTTTAAATTCTTGTTAAGAAAACATAAAAAAAAATTATCTGGTTTGAGTCTGTTTCTTATATCCGTATGGATTAAACCGGCTGTGGAAAACAATCTTTCTGAATCCACTGTTGCTGGTTTGAGGGACAAATACTTATGGGCCATTTTTTTCAAATTAGTAAATACAGTATTTTTTTCTCCAATAACTTGAATAACAATCTAATTTTAAGAATCGTTATAAATCGTAATACTTTATACGATACCGATGATCGTCAAAAATAACGATAACCTGCGGTTTACGATTATTGGCATCGGTATCGTTGCATCCCTAATTTAAGTGTGATTTAATTAGTTTTATTTCTTTTTTTTTTCGATACGATCATATGACCACGATTTTTTCACTTAGCCAATTTAAGCGCATTCTGAAGTAATTCGCAAACGCGCAGCTAATTTAAAAACACCCTTAGATTATTCTGACACTAGCTGTTGCCCGCGACTTCGTCCGCGTGAATACCGGTTATGGGAGTTGGATAAATAATATATAATATAATATCGTCCTTGAAGTTCAAAGTCAAAATCGATTCAGTTGTTTAGCTGTGAAAGCGTTACTGATAGATAAACAGAAAGAGTTATTTCAAAAACTGTTACAACAAAGCTGTCATTCGCAGTTTCACCTAGGTTTTGTGAAAAAGACCTACAAAAAATAAAATAGAAAAAGTAACCTACAAAAAGTATATACCAAACAGGAATACCCTACGAAAGGCACACTGGGTAAAAGTAAGGCTGCAAACTGGACGGCAGCCACAGCGAGAGCGACAGCGGCGCGGGCAGTCACGCGACGCGGGGAATCTGTGGGGCTAGCATGCTACCGTCGACAATGATAAATCGGGCCTTTTATCGATATTTTCTTAGAATATGGTATTTATTGTAAGTAATTTATTAAGACTATGACATATTTAGTTCTGTAGTCTTAATCATGGTATCAAATCGAGTAATTCTATCTATTATGGTGCGCATATTAGCTTACATAATAGGATAAAATAACCAAATAATATTTATCTTGTCGATTCGACTATTTATCGATAGTTGCATGTTAGCCCTGCTAGGCCATTCTCGACGCCAGCGTGCGCTCGAGCGATTTGTCGCGGTTTCATACAAACTCAATACTTTATATCGTGTCGCGGAAATCGCTGCTCTCGTCGCTGCCCGCGACGCTACCCCTCTCGCTGTCGCTGTCGCTGCCGTCCAGTTTGCAGCCTTATGGGGGTATGTATAAGGGTAGGTTTATATGTAGGTAGGTTTATTACATAGATGGTGCCCGCGACTTCGTCTGCATTGAATTAGTATTTCGAATAGGTTATTTTCTTCTCCAAGGTCATATCTAAAAAAATAAACATGAAGGATCTTCCCCCATATAATATGTAGGTATAAATCCTAACCAATAAAATTATGACATTACAAAGGCACATTCTAGGTAAAGCTATATTACTGTAAAGTTTCATAAAAATCCATTCGGTAGTTTTTGCGTGAAAGAGTAGCAAAAATCCATCCGTCTAGCCATTATCATTGTATAATATGTTTAGGAACCTATATGTTTGGCTGTTTTTCACGGTCAAACGGCTTAGCCAATTTTAATGTAATTTGGTATGGTAGTTCATAAAGTCCTCTGTTGAGTTTTGACACATACACCTTTTTTTATTCTGAAGAATTCTACGGGTTCTGACTTTCAAGAGGCAGAAACGATCAATAAAGAAAACCTAAACGATATTGAGTTCCATTATTTTACGTTTAACTTTTTTACAATATATCTCTGTATGTACACTACCTACATTAAATCTAGCAAGAAGCTTTATTTATTAATGATTTAGCCCTATCAACATAGTAAACTTTTCTAGTACATACCAACTATCTTTCGGATTTATTATAATATTATATGTCAGCCCCAGATGTCAGCAGAATAGAACAACAAACAGACAGACACAAAAAGACATTTTTTTTTTTCAAATTCTTACTTTTTTTTTCATCTCTTAATAACCTTACATATTTTTTTTGTAAAAATATTTCATGTTCACACGTTATTGTTTACTGTTTTATATATACATATGTATGTAAAGATAGATGTATGGTAAAGATTGATACAAAAAAAATATATAATTAAAAAAAAATTACGCGAGCAGGATCGAACCCACGACCTTAGACTCATGGTCGGTTTACGCGCAACTGAGCTATGAGTACTTCTGATCTGTATGCCGAACATCTCCACCATATTCTAGTAAGTTTTAGGCATAACTATTAAAAATCTATTACAATTTTTTAGATCCTCGATTTTTTTTTATGTCTGCAGAATCTGCTCATCATCCTGGACAACTTTTGTTAAGGCATCATATCTATATTTCTTACGGTTTTGATGATCCCTTAAGGGTTCTGCGTTCTGTGTTCCAGTAACCGAAATAAAATATACCCTATATGTTGCCCCGGCTTCACAGCTATACATCAAAAAAAGTTTCATTCAAATCCGTCCAGCAGCGGTTCCAGAGATTAGCGTGTGCAAACAGACAAACTTACAAACAAACAGACAAATTTTTTTTTTCAGATTCTTACTCTTTTTTCATTTCTTCATAACCCTAGATATTTTTTTTGTAAAAATATTAAATGTACAGACACGTTTTTTTTACTGTTTTATTATATGTATTGATACTTGTAGTTAATTTTTTCTCAATAATGTCAAATTAAGAGACGTCAAATTTAAAGTTGCTAGCAAAAGCTGATTTTGAAGTATGTAAGGTTGACATTAGAGATACTTATTGTAACGTCAAATACGACCCATTCTCATACAATAACCTGTTTTTATTCTTTTTAACAGTTTAGAGAGTTGTCGTGTAGTTACTTTCCTGTTTATTTCAGTGGGTCATGCGTGTCCATGCGCGTACCGTACGTCCGTGTCGTACGCGCGTACGGCACGGACATGGCACGCGTTACGCTACTAAAATTTCACTTTATTTAACACATTTTTCCATTTATTTCAAATTTCATTAGTGTGCGTGTAAAGTCGTTTCAATGGAATACTTATCCTCTTACTATTTCGATAAACTTCGATTTAAATTGATGCAAAATGTACGCGCGTGTTGTAAATGAAAATGCAAAATGAAAGCGCTTACCATAAGATCATCTGATGACACGTTTGAAAAAGTATTGTATTTTATTGATGGAGAGAGAACATTACAGTGACAGCGGGTCAGCCCACAAAAAACGCTAATAAAACCTCTGTCTGACCCTTAACTGACTTTTACAGTATACCCGGAAAGAATAGCAGTCGGCACATTCTATGTTTTTTTTTCGCTGCCAGTCCAGCATGGAACGTACTTTAAGTACCTATAGCTTTGCAAGGACGGTAAATATTTTGAAAACAGCCCCTACGCGTGTAATATCGAATTCTATTTTTGAAATCCAATTACTTGCGTTGTTTGATGAATAAAACATAAGGCCCGCCACATAATCCACAGGCTTATCGATCTTCGGTGAAAAATTAATGAAATTGCGTTTCAAAGCGTTCTTGTGATTATTTTTTTTTTCCAATAAGTTACACTTATAATTGTGTTTTGTTTGTTTTTGGAACAACACTTTTAAATTAAAACCTCCCATTTAAAGACACCTTAATGTCAGATAAGCTGTGAAATATAATAAAGTATACGCGTTTATATCTGTTCAAAAAAGTATATTATTACTTTAGTAAGTATATAATTTTTGATTTAATTAAGACTATAAAAACAATTTTGGCAGCTTAATGCGATTTTTTATGTCACTTTTGATATTGTAGGAATTTCTTAATTAAATATTTATTTTACCCTTCATCATAAAAAAGGCCTAGTTAAAAGTACCCGTAACTGGCGATCATGTATGAACAGATTAATGAACGTGGAGGAAGCAAAGGGAGATGGGCGTGATGTCATGTATGTATGTATTGTATTATACACAAAAGAGAAAAAAAAGAACAATAATAAAAGAAAAATACACTTACGTACTTAACTGTACAGTCGAAATCAAAAATGGAGCCATAGATTACGCTAAGTCCGAAAAAAAGTTCTTAGACAGGAAGTCGCTATGTCATAATGATTTCTAAATTTGAATTTTAAACGCTTGTGATGTGGTGCTCATTGAACTGACCAACATCTTAAATGAAAGTGTGTGTGAGTCCGTCAATGGTAGTGCAGAAAATTATAACCCTTGTTGCAAAACAACCCCTTTCGCGATGGGGTAAACCTGTCTGCCTCAGACGCCAGTGGTTGCGGTTCCGATTCCCGCACGGAACAAGAAAAAAAATATTCCGTGTCTGGGTGTTTATCAATTTATGTATTTACTAGCTGACCCGGCAAACGTTGTTTTGCCATATAAATAAAAAAATAATAAAATAGATGTTGGCCGATTCTCATAGATACCGGATAAGCACAAAAAATTTCATCAAAATCGGTCAAGCCGTTTCGGAGGAGTATGGCAACGAAAACTGTGACATGAGAATTTTATATATTAGATATTCTAGGGTTCCCTCCGAGTTCTCTATATGGTATCCCATAACACAAGCTATCCTTACTTAGGGGCCATGTAGTTGGTGTGATTGTCTGGGGATTTTACATACATACATAACTTCACGCCTGTATCCCTTATGGGGTGGGCAGAACATCAGAGGTTATCCGTCTGATGTCACGTTTGACAAATCTGGAGGCATTATAATAGTGGAGAGAGACTATTGCAGTGACAGGGGGTTAGCCTATCGCCAACAAAAAAGCCTCCCATAACACCTCGGTTCCTTATCTGACTTTAACAGTATGCCCGGGAAGAGAAGCAGCTGGCACATTCTATGTTTTTCTTTCGCTCCCAGTCCAGCTGGGGATTTTATTTATGTATTGTTTATAATGTGCCACTAGTGTGCCTCCACTTTTAAAGTCGATCTTACATAACATTTCGAAAGAGGCTAGTAAATGAAGAACTGCTTACTTTTCCATTTAAAGTGTCCGTTTAAGATACGAGGGTGGATAGAAAAGTTCGCGGCCTAGTCAAGAAAACAGAATAAAGTACATACAAAAATATTTTTATTTTTCGATGTAATCTCCATTTAGCTCTATGCACTTCTTCCATCTGCTTTCCAGAGCTTCCATACCTGTTTTAAAAAAAGATTCCTCAAGGTCTTCAAAATACAGGTTAACAGCGGCTTCGACCTCTTCATTCGTTAAAAATTTCTGCCCACCGAGGTGTTTTTTCAGGTTTGGAAACAGATGAAAGTCCGAAGGTGCCAAATCAGGAGAATAAGCTGGATGTGGCAACAATTCGAAACCACAATCACGAATTTGAGCCATAGACTCGACAGACGTGTGGACTCGGGCGTTGTCCTGGTGAAACAACACTTTCTTTCTCAGTAATCCTGGGCGTTTCTGTTTAATTTCTTCACGTAAACGGCGCAGAAGGGTGCTATAGTACGCAGAGTTTATTGTTTCGCCTTTTGAAAGGTAGTCCACCATAATGACACCCTTAGCATCCCAAAAAACCGATGCCATCACCTTGCCAGCCGACAGAATTGCCTTTGCTTTTTTCGGAGTTGGTTCACCTGATTTTTTCCATTGTTTGGATTGTTGTTTTGATTCTGGGGTATAGTGGTGAACCCAGGTTTCATCCATTGTCACAAATCTGTCAAGAAAACCTTGTGGATCAGCCTCGAACATCTCCAAACAGTCGCGAGAAATCGTGAGTCGAATTCGCTTTTGCTCTACTGAAAGCAATCTGGGGACCCACCTAGCCGAAACCTTAGAAAAGCCGAGTTCATGGACAATGATGTTTTGCGTTCGTTCATATAAGATGCCTATAGTGTCTGCAATTTCTCTGATAGTCAATCTACGGTCTTTCAATATGAGATCACACACTTTATTGATGTTTTCTTCGGTCGTAGACATCATTGGCCTGCCGGAGCGAGGGTCATCTTCGATGTTCTCTCGTCCACGTTTAAATTCTGCAACCCATTTTTTCATAGTGGTATAAGACGGGGCAGATTCCCATAATGTTGTTTGCATGTCATCATGGATCTCCTTTGGTGTTAATCTTTTTTTAAACAAATATTTAATCACTTTGCTTGGTGGTAGGATCCCTTCTGGGTCCGCCTGGCTAGCGACCACCCTTTATATAAAGTCTGCCGCCAAATGTTACCGCTCCGGCGGTAATGTGTTCCGGCAATATTGTATAAAGAGCCAGTTCCTTCCTAAACCCGTGTGATTTCATCTTCGACCTCATCGTCACTTACCATCAGGTGAGATTGAGGTCAAACGCGGGTCTAGTCACTTATAAAAAAAAAAACAGCACGTTGTTCAAATTTATATTATATATTGTTCGTAAAATTTTATTTTAACAAGATATCAAATTGAAAATTCGCGGGCTGACAATTGAATAATGACAGTTCAAAATGACGGCAGAAAAAATAACAAAAGTTTTTTTTTTTATGGCCAGGCCGCGAACTTTTCAACCAATGTAGTATAAGCGAGTTCAAACAAACTCTTCAGCTTTATTGTGTACTATATATAGGTACTAATAAATTCAAGTCTTTTTCAAACACTGCATCCCACGAATGCCCTGACACGTTCAGAACCATGCATATTGTAATTACCAAATAACAGTTACAGCGAACCATACATGAATTTAGTTGATATTATTTTGTGGCGTTTAACAAACATAAACATGTTGACTATTCGGAATTCATTCCCGAGTAACTTAGTGCAAAAAATACTCGTAGACGAACGTTACACGAAAAGATATTGCGTTTTGAATTTTATATGTTACTAGCTTTATCCCGCAACTTCGTATGCGCTTAACTACCCTTCTCGTGGAAATTTCTGAAACTATACAACCAGACACCCACTGAAAGAACCTTTATACCAAGTATGTGTGACCATGCACTCAAGGAATAAGTTTTTTTCATACAAACTAAAAATCACATATTTCCTGTGCCCGTGGGAATTTTGGGAATTTTTTTCGTAGCACAACCAGTCACTCTTTGAAGAACCTTTATGCCAAGTATCACATCCGTACACTCAAGGAATAAGATTTTTCATACAAACTAAAAAGTCCAACCCCTTCCCATGGGAATTTCGGGAATTCCTTCCATAATACAAACAGACACTTATTGAGGAACCTCTATATCAAGTATCACATCCGTGCACTCAAGGGATGGGATTTTTTCATACAAACTAAAACATCATATATTTCCCGTCCCCGTGGGAATTTCGGGAATTCTTTCATAACACAACCAGACACACATTGAAAAACCTTTACACCAAGTTTTACATCGGTGCACTCAAGGAATAAGATTTTTCATTAAAAACTACAAAGTCCTATATTTCCCGTTCCCGTGGGAATTTCGGGAATTCCTTCCTTAGTGCACCCCTACATCCCCTAAAGAATGTATGTTCCAAATTTCAGCTCTTTACGCGTAGTTACGGCTGTACGTTGTCTGTCAGTCACTCAGTACCTCAGTCACTCAGTCAGTAACGGAACAGTTTTATATATATTGATTGTTAAGGGACAGAGGTTTTATTGGCGTTTTTTGCGGGTGATAGGCTGACTCCCTGTCACTGCAATAGTCTCTCACCATCATTATGATACCTCGAAATTTGTCAAACGTGAAATCAGATGGTTTGATGGCCTGTTCTGCCTACCCCATAAGGAATACGGGCGTGAAGTTATGTATGTATGGTTTGCATGTCTTTGGCACTTGCAGTTCAATTTTTAAACAAATTTTATTTATTTTAAAAACGCTACACATTTTAAACTATGTAATGTGTTGAAAATTCGTAGAAGAATAAGTTATCAAGATAAGATTATGTAGATCTCTGTTATATTAGATTTCTAAACGCTCATTATTTCACGTAACTAAGGATGCGCCTTTGTTCTTTGATAGTATAATCACAGTACAGATATCTACAGTAATTCAACTCGGCCGCATCTTTGAAATAAATGCCTACAGCGCCGCGGTCCGTTCGCATGTGATATCTAATTTAAACGCTGCCCGTCTTCAGCGTTTAAATTAGATTTGCCTACTTTGCTTAACGCTTTCATTTATTTTTGTGACTGCAAATATGTTTTCTTTATATCAACAAATATAATACTTTGTAAATTGAATAGGAAGTGTTCAACAAAATTATGTTTTGTGTCAAAAAACCATGATTACGTTTGAATAACAACTCGGTCTTATAAATTAGCGACCGAAAAATACTTGCGCCTCGACCGAGACGCACGAAAAGATGTATTATTACATTTTAAAGTATAATCAATCCACATATTAACAAAAAGCTCAATCAACAATTGATTCGATTTGCAGACACTCACGACTGGCCGCATGCTGAGCGCATGGTGAGATTGAGCCGCATAGGTATACGTATAGCTCGCGTTTCGTCCGAAGTCGCGTTTGTATGAAGTTGAATTACTGTAGATATCTGTACTGTGGTATAATTACAGCAGGGTCTATTTTATATTTTATTATTATTTATATTGTATTGGTGTATTGGGGAGAAGGGATGGAGTAGTAAGAGATCGTTTTAGTAATTAATTAACTAAAACGATCTCTTACTACTCCATCCCTTCTCCCCAATACACACACACAGACATACACATACTCACCCTGACACAAACACATACCCATACATTCACAAAAACATGTAGGTACTGGTAAAAACAAAAATTAATAAAAAACAACAATTGTAATCTTTTTATAGTAATTGTAAGCGTTTGCATGCATAATAATGAAATGTACTTTTTTTTATAAGAGGCGGAGACCTGGTGTCCTGAAACACAGACTTCGAGTCTAGCTTAGACACCAGTCTCGCACAATATTGTTTAAATAATAATTATGTAACGTTGAATTGTAGATAATTTTAAATATTGTTGTGAGAAAATAAATCATTTTATTATATTATTATTATTATTTCACAAGCAGATCCTTCTCTTTACACGAAACACAACTAGCTTACACGTGGTGTTCCCGAGACCACTTCGGGTATCTTCGGCTCTTAGCCCTGAACCTTTATCAGCCGCCGAGACACCCGAGCGCGGCGCTACTATCCTTTCTGTCATTCTACGAACAAAACAAAGCAGAATCTGACTAGAAGCATTGCTCGGCTTTACTCGTGTTTTTGATGCCGTGGGAATTTTATCTCTCCAATATTATAAATGCAAATGTTTTGATGGATGAACGATTGTATGAATTAAAGTTTGTTCCTTAATCACGGCAGAACGGCTAGAAATTTGTCATAATGATAGTATTTTCAAAGCTTACTTTTTATCCCGATATTTCCGCGGGATTAGAAATTGCGAAAGAGAAACCGCATGAATCAGCTAGTTTCTTAACAAAATAAAGCGCATCCTTTTCCAAAAGAGCTGATACAGTTTGCGATTACAGAAATCGCAAAAAGAATATTACAAATCATCAGAAAGATTTTTTTTAAATTTATTTATCTTTATTTATTGATCTTTCATTCAGAGATTTATATCTTGGAATTTAAATTAAGCAAAATGCGTGTGACATATCATCGAAATGTTTCATTCATTTAAAAGAACTATCGATGCCTTTATGTATGTATACAAAATAATGTCATTCAAATTTAGACGACCGGCTGGTGTAGCGGTAACATACATTGCCTTCTATACCAGAGGTCCTGGGTTCGAATCCCGGCGGCGGCGGATATTTGTGTGATGAACACAGATATTAGTCGTCAAGTTATGGACGTTTATATGTTTATTTAAGTTTATTCTAATAAAAAATATGTATTTATTCAATATGTATGTTTATATATTTCTTAAGTATATCAGTTATCTAGTATCCATAACACAAGTTCTTTAAGAAACTTAATTTGGGCTAGATAATGTTGTGTGAGTGTCAGAAATATTTATATTTATTTATTTAAATGTCCGCCACGACTTCGGAGTAGCGCAACCGATATGTCCAATGTTCCATGACTCTGGTGCATGAAACAGGCTAAATTTGACCGATGGTATGTGCTTTTTTCAACAGTGATGGCCTGAACAACATCTTTCTCAAAAAATATGGACCAATGACTCCGCTAGTCCAAATTCCACCAAACAGTGACTTTTCAGGATGCTCAGCCAAATGTTTAGCCGATCCTACGCGGCTAAACATTTGAATATATAATATCTTCAAAACTTTAACTAGGCGTAGGTATACTTAGCATGTTAAGTAATCGTGTACCGCGGCCTCTAAACTAACTTAATTTATAAATTTGTAATCCTTTCCAAGGACGATGGGTGCTGTAACACGAAAGTCGAAATTAAGTAAAAGTAAGTAAAGTTTATGATGTTCCTGGTAACCTTTTCACAGAAAATTCAATAAAGACCTTGACTATGTGGGCATAGATTGACCGAAAACAAGGTTACTAAAAAAATGTGTAACTTTGAAGGTTATAGGTGTTTTTCTAATCCTCTACATTTAAACCAACGTGTGTTTACATTTAAAAAAGCAAAACAGAAATTCATAGGATTAACGATTAAGGCAAACTTATAATGGAAAGAGCATGTGAGAAGGTGGCAGTACAATAAAATAATTCAAATACGCAATGTCAAAATGGTTCATAGTACTATAAGCTTTTACATATTTTGAACCAAATCTGCGATACACGTACAATGTATTTTTTGTCATTTGATTTTATTTATTCAATATCAGTTGTGTATTTTTTCATGAATTTTTCAAAGCTCCACAACTTATATTACATACATAATTTTTTAAACGAATATTCAATTTGGCCGTAGATGTTTCCTGAAAGAATTTTCTTTGGCACAGGGTTGTTTTTTAGTCACCGAACGAATTTTTTTACACGTTTTGTATTATTTATAGATCGTAGTATTATCAATAAAATGCTGCGTCGTAGAGCTACTACGACGCAGCAGTGTTCATCAACAGCGACTATTTGTAAAAGAGTTTATGGTGCAATATCTTTATTTTTTTTTGTACAGAGCGATACTAAAAATAAATATGCAGGTACGTTTATATCTTATCAAAGAAAATTATATTTACATTTGGCTGGTGACTAAACAACAGCCCTGTATAGAAATAGTTGTATAGATACTTATATGTCATATAATAAGTGTACATGAATAACAAATAAGATAATGGTATAATCTTCTAAACACAAGGTCTATATCTAATCTGGAAAGTACAGAACCATGTTAACGCTAATAATAAATGATTTTAGCTGTCATCACTTTATGTATTCGAAAAAGCATTGTTTTTAAAAAGCATTTCGCCATATTCAACAAATTAAAAACTTGCAGTAATAGAAATACTTACGATTTGAGCTCGTGTATAGTATTCCGAAAACGGCTCCACGAATCAACTACAAATTGCTGGACGCCATTAAAAACATTACAAAAACGACTTTTTGAAATACATTAAAAGTCTTTATGGTGAAAATTATATCATGAATATAAATGACTGAACGATAACAAAAGACTGAAACTATTACGTTTTTGTTGGTGAAAAGTGAAAACCTTAGTAAGTATCTAAGTTAGGCGTACATTTTTGAGTAATAGCAATAGTAATTTATTTCCATAAAAGGAGTATACAAAGGGTACTTAAGCCTATACTTAATCCTATGTACAATTATTTTTGTTTCGCATCTGTTGCCGAACTGAGTGGTAGCCCGTACTTCAGCATACAGCGCCTCTATCCTCAGACCAAGTTGGATACATTATGCAAAGGTCACAAAGTACAATGTTTGCCGAATGATTATTTAAAAACTAAAAGTATTTTACTGTAAATGTATTTAAACTAATACTTAATAATTAGGTCCTCTCGGTATGTTTTAAGTGTATGAATAAGTGCGTGTATGAATAATACACACCTATGACTAAGTTATGACAAAGAAATGTTGATATTAGTTTTATATCCTATAATAGAAGATCAAACGAACTTCTTAAGTGAAGTTCGATCGATATTATATGAGTTGCTTCATTCGAAGATATATTCATTTACCAAGTAGTCCCTTTAACTCACACGGTAGCACGCACGAATTTAAGAGTTATGAAATGACTAAAAAGGTCAAAACACGTGTTTTCGATCGTTTTAGTTAAAATTTTTCACACCAGTCTGGATCCATAGGATGCGCCTCTGTCGAGCTCATTATTTTAGAGTTCTTCATTTTATAGTTATGGCAAAACTTTAAGGGCAATAGTTTACTACATTGACAGGGCGGGTCCCACCTTAATATATCTTCGAATGAAGCAACTCATATAATATCGATCGAACTTCACTTAAGAAGTTCGTTTGATCTTCTATTATATTTCGTTGCTTCATTCTTCAGATATATTCATTTACCAAGTAGATGTTCAGAGCATAAGGTAAAGTTTTGCTTTATAAAAATTCATTAACTAATATTCAACAGTTATTTAATCAACTCAATGTAAATGTATAACTTTGAAACATTTTATTTACATGCATACTGAATAAAATTGGGTACACCTATTATAGTAGAACTTTTTAAGTAATAATTTTTTATTGCATAACAACTAATAGCATAAACCTCTTTTCGCAGAATATCGTTGGGCATTAACTCATTTAGCATACATTGAAACCCATAATTCTGTAAGTCAGAATTATCTGTACGCATAATTTTGGTATCCATAATAATCACAATGTATAATCATCACATCGCAGAAAGTTCAAAACCAGATTCATCTTATGGCATATATTTCTTATCCATAACAATTTAAAAGTAGAACCATCATTTCGCATAATGCTTACAGCAAGAATCATCTTTTATACTTTTAGCCGGCTAAAACTAGGTGCAGCCGGCCACATGTGGTTAAACCTAGGTGTATCCATTTCGGGGTTGTGGTGGCCGATCACCTCGCTGCGCTCGGATGATCGTCGCCTCGCTACGCTCGGCTTTTTATATACACTCTTGAGTCGATGGTAACTATGGCAAAGCCAGGTTAAGGGGTCGTGGTTAAGGGGGTTGTGATTAGGCTACACCTAGGTTTAGCCACCGGTGTGCGGCTGCACCTAGTTCTAGTCAAAGTATGCCAAATAATCTGTACTCTAAATGAACGTTATGCTAAATGATATTATACAAAATTTTAACTATGCCAAAGGTAAATATGCCAATAAAAATTCTACTATCTTAAATGTATGCCATTCTAAATTCGGTCATAAGCACATTATGCCTAAAAATATTTATGTCAAATATTTTTTATGCCTAATTAATGATCGACTAAAGAAGTTTCTGCGAAGTCAGTTATCCCAAATAGGTTTCGGAGTATCAAGTTTCTACCAAATAGACCGCACCCAATAAAATTACTTAAAGTAAATTAATAATTAAGGATCAACAAAGGAGTTTACTTCTACATTTGATTGAAAAACTGCCCTTCCAAAATTACTTTTATTGATCGACCATGGGGCGGTTATAAAACTTAGCGAATGTTTGAGACTGAGCGGTCCTGCAGGCCGTGCTGCGAATGGCTAGCAGCGATAGGCCGCCACGCGCTCTGGCCGCGGACGTTGCTGCGCGTGCCGCGTGCTGTGAGCGCTGAACGCCGCGCGCCGCCGCCACGCCCGCGCCGCTAGACCCCATGACATGCTTTATCCAGCGACTGATAGACGGTGAGATCGTTGTTTTGTAAGGTCGCTTTGGTTTGACTATAAGGCAATCTACACGCTCTGGCCTAAGTTAACTCGTTACAAATAACTAATTTTCTAAAGCTAATGCATGCAAAATATACAGGAATGGCATGTTCATGGAAATATGGCAAAACTAGAGTTGGTTACTAGCAGTAGCTGAAATTATAATCCAATCCAAATTCCCTATTTTGATTTCATTTGCAAAAATTATAAGAGAAATTGCACACGGTGTGCTAGTGGCCTAAAAGCCAGTAAAAATACTAGTTACTGTGTGTGTACTTTGCTCAAGAGTTAAATAACTATTGGGATACCATTTTGAAATATAATCTTAAAACGACTTGAAGATCTTAATCTTAAACCAAGTGTAATTGTGTTATGTTGGTAATGGCCTTAACCCAAGGTAATGGATTAATTAGTTCATGTGATCCTATATTGTTTCCTAATAATAAGGCCAACCTATGACTATTTACTATATCTATTAACTGTTTTTATTAGTTTTACTTTAATTGTTCCTTAAAAAATGATAAAATTCAGTGAAACCGAACGATTAAAGATATCTCCACTGTTATTGTGACAATAATTCTAGTACCGATACGTTGTACTGAGCTTAAGTTTTGTTAGAAAGCGACGAGACCACGACTAGGTACTGTGGTGACCGCCTACCCGTCTTCTCTTAATGAAACCGAGCCGGGAAGCCTCGCTGGTTCGTTCTGGAAAGATAAATAATTTCTTTTCAAAATCGTTAGCTCAGTAAAAGAGCACTCGTTCGGCAACCGAGAGGTCCCAGGTTCGTGTACTGATCGAGTCTATTTTTTTTTTTTTTTTTTTTTTTCCCGTTACCTATTTAAGAATAATTGAGCATTATTGAATGCAAAAATTTCAAAATAAATAATAAATAAATAAATAAATAAATATTTCTGACACTCACACAGCATTATCTAGCCCAAATTAAGTTTCTTAAAGAACTTGTGTTATGGATACTAGATAATTGATATACTTAAGAAATATAAAACATACGTATTGAATAAATACATATTTTTTATTGGAATAAACTTAAATAAACATATAAACATCCATGACTTGAAGGCTAATATCTGTGTTCATCACACCGATATCCGCCGCCGCCGGGATTCGAACCCAGGACCTCTGGAATAGAAGGCAATGTATGTTACCACTACACCAGCCGGTCGTCAAAAATGGCTTGAATGTTTTAATTTAAAGCAATTTGGAGAGAGAGTAAACGCGTCTATAACCGTAGCTTCAAGATCTCGTTACCAAGAAACCTATTGTGAGCATTTAACATTGGTGCGAGAAGCAAACAGATTTACTTGAGGTTGACTGAAAACTTTGATATGCATAATTGGGTAGTGCTGTATTTTTTCCCGAGTTGATATACGGAGCAAATAGTCAAATATTCATTTTCTCAAACTATTACCAAATACTTTTAGCTAATGCATTTAAATGAGGAAATCGAATTCCTCCCATTAAATTAATATAGATAGTACCTACATACAGCGCAAACGTGTTTATCCTTTGCAAAACACTGTAACCCATTAAAAGCTGAAAACATGTCTCACTATTTTTCCAGTTTCCATTTGCATGATTATCTTTACAAATTACCCCATCAGGCTGTGACGCAAATATTCGCTAAATATTTCTATGACAAGATGTCTTTCACATGTTTTTCCCCCACTGTAAATCTTCTAAAATCTTACTATGTATTTGTATTTTTGTATCGTTATTATTGCTATTTTTGAGAGCTTTGTATCTATCCTTTCGAAAGTTTGAGTGGTAGTAAAATCACTAATATTTAACCGTTGGACAAGCTGAAGTTAATGGTTAGTTAGTTGTGAATTGTGCTAATTCTCTGATGGTGCAACACCTTACTTTTTAAAATTTGTTCCTTACTTTTTAAAACTGAATTTAGGATGGCAACACAGATTTGAGATAGTGAACACTGATTGAAACTGGTTGATTCGATATATGTTTTTATACGTGTTGTTATTTATGTTTACTTGTTTACTTCGTATTTCACTTTTTTCTTGCAAAATCACTGGTTATTTTTCCACGGAGCAGTATTATCTTTACTAATATTTGCAATTCACTTTGAGTTAATTTTAATATGTTGATATGCGACTTTGTTATAACTTTTCCAAAAATCTTTAAGAGACCTCGTAAACACTGTATTCATTTGACAGATCCGAGTTGAAGTCCTCGAATTCATAAGTTTGTGGTAAAAACTGAAATCGTAATTATTTACGATGTTCCTTTAATATAGGAACTAAAAGATAAGATTCTCTGAAATTAATGCAAGCTAAAAAGGACTTTTTTGTCACTATGCTCAGGGAGGTTCTAAAATGTTCTTTTAAAATGTGATTTGTTATTAAGGAATTTATAAAATTTGTATAAGATTTAAAATAAATCTTTTGTCTCCATTTGATTTTGGTGCAAAAAATATATTCGGAACAAACTGATCAGACTGAGGAGAGCAGGAGACTATTGCTCCTAGATTAATTGATTTATCTATGGAGAGAGCCTATCTCGAAAGCCTGATTTTATTTAGGAGCAAAATTGTTTATAGGAGTTACGATTTGTATAACTTGACAGATTTTTGGTAATGAGACGCCTTTGGAGATCCACTTTAAACCAACAGAGCCATTGGTAATAGCTGTACCAGAATTATAAAAATATGCCATTTTATTGATTTATTTATTTATACTTCATTGCACACTTACAAAATAATAAAAGGAAAAGAATACATTAGAACAAAAACAGTTTTGAAAGGTACAATAGGCGGCCTTATCACTATAAAGCCATGTACCTGCGTTAACGATGGGCTAGGGATCATTGTCTCGTTGATATCGTCCACCGAGTTCGGGGGCGTAGCGCTGACAATAATACTGTTGCGTAGTTGCGAGCCGATATTCGGTCCAGTTACCTTGAAACCGCGGGCGTGGGTTCGCTTGACATGTGGATATTTTAAGCATGTCAACATGCTTTTTTATCCCTTTCTTCATTTTCCAATATGTTAACAAATCTAGACCTTCATGGCAGTTTCGTTCTTGTTTCAGTTTTAAAAAAAAAAATGTAAATCAGACAGAACTCTGCAATTCTCCACTAGGAATTTTATTGTGTTTACTTTAATATCCAACCAAAGAATAGTCATAGCTTGGCTTATGGCTTGTTGTTCCGAGCCCAAGTGCTTACCTTCAAATTTTTGGTTTCAGACTAAGGGTTTTCAATAATCTGGTTGATCTTAAACCTCTCTGGGTAGCCCTTTGCGCAATAACGGCAGCCATCTTTGAGCTAAATCTTGGTGAATACATTCGCCATGTTTAGGGCCTTTGTTAACGGGAACTACCAGAACCGTTAAGATTTAAATTGGAAGCGTTTGTATTTCCGCTTGAATCATTGGGTTTTAAAGGCGTTTTTGTGGGCAATAGGCGGACCACCTATCACTACAATAGTCTCTCCATCAATATAATACCTCCAAATTTGTCAAAAGTGACATCAGATGGTCTTGTAACCTCTGGTGTACTGCCTACCCCATAAGGGATACAGGCGTGACGTTATGCATGCATGCATGCGTATTAGTTTTTATTTGACCTCCGTGTCGATTTATCAAATCAACATCCTGGGTACTACCTCCGTGTCGATTTAAAAAATCAACATCCTGGGTATTTTATCCTTCGTGTTAACGCTAGTTAAAGTTCCTGAAGATATTAAACAGTTTCCTTGAATATCGTTGTATTTGAATACCTCCGTGTCGATTTATAAAATCAACATCCGGGTACCACCTCCGTGTAGATTTAAAAAATCAACATCCGGGTGTTTTATTCTTCGCGTTAACGCTAGGTTAAGATCCTGGAGACATTAGATGCTTTTCTTGAATATTGTCTGTATGAAATCACTCGTCTATGATTTTTTCCGCTCCAACCTTCTAAGCTTGCGTTTATAATATTCTTCTTTTCTTCGGCCGTCTTCTTCGGCATTTTTATGACAGGTGTACTTGCTACCGCGCACGAAAAAGGAATGAGCTCGACAGAGGCGCATCCTATGGATCCAGACTGGTGTGAAAAATTTTAACTAAAACGATCTAAAACACGTGTTTTGACCTTTTTAGTCATTTCATAACTCTTAAATTCGTGCGTGCTACCGTGTGAGTTAAAGGGGCTACTTGGTAAATGAATATATCTGAAGAATGAAGCAACGAAATATAATATTGTACAAGTCAAGTTTATGTCTCGAACTCAATTTTTGTTCTATTTACCGTAATATACAGGGTGAATAATGTTCCTAATTTTGTCTTCTGCTTAAACCCATTATTGCTGTTTGCAACAACACAGAAAATAAATATTTATTTATCTAGGAAGTCCACTAGTAGCTCTTCTATATGTTAAAATGACTTTCTTCTTATTACATTCAGCTAGAATTACAAGGTTCAACCAAAAAAGATCAACATAAATACGGACATTCGAAAAAAATTCGTTAGGAGAAAACAAACAAACATACATAAATAAAGTGTAATGAAAGACTGAACTATTTACCCATTCATTTGTCTTTCATTCCCAATCAGCGGTCTTGTGATGTAAAGACGGTGCAGCGTAAATAAATGATGAGGAGTGAATGGCAATCAATGGTGAACTGTGAACTCGACTTTCTATTAGATACACGTGTTTTGCAAAATATATGAGTTTTGCTTTTAAACTTTACAAAGTATCGACTTATAAATTCAGGTGTAATGGATTTTCTTTGATTTCTAGTTTAGTAGAATATTTTTTCAATAGTTTTTTTTTTCATTTGAACTTGCCAATCTCGAATATAGTTGATTTTGAAAAAAATCTTTTGCATTTATTTAATTCTAAAGCAACAATATTTTACAGTTCCACTCTTTCAAATTACCTGAATTATATTCCATCAAATTAAGGTTAATCTACCATTGAATATTCATTTCTTGAATTGGAGAGGCAAATGAAGATTATTATTTCCATGGATTATTTGTGACTGACACATGAATGATACAAAAGACATTAATATCTCTTTCCACTGCTTTTAAGGATGTAACAACTATTAAGACAATTTCTGGTATAGAATGTATAAGGGTTTCAGATCAGCAAAAAACACCAGCACTAAATCATTAACATGTATAACATGTGTTCAGTAAGTGCTATGCACGTATTGTGTGTCTGTTGTATCGGAGACCGTTAAATATTCAATTTGTCCTATAGCGGCAACAACAGAAATAAATCAAATGAAAATTTGAAGGGTCTATCAGGGTCAAAGATATTTTACTAATAACAGTATAATGTCTTTGATCAGTGTACGTAAGATACAGCCTGTTGACAGATGGCGAGTGGAATCTTAGTAATCAAAACAGTACAAATGACAGCTTTTATAAATTAAATAGAACCATCCAGAGTGAGTTTAAAAAGTTTGATTTAGTCAAGAATAGTCAATATCATGAAAGGACATGCCTGGGGTGGTACAACAGTCCTTCCTATTTTACTCCATAGGAACTACGTGGAAATGTAGTTGCGTTCCGGTTAAAGAAGAGGAACAGCCAGGGATGTTACAGGAGCCAAAGGCTTTAGCAGCTGAAGAGTTGAGTCGGCAAGACATCATTAATCTTACCATCCATGATGTCCATGGGCCTGCATACTACGTACCATTAGGTGGATCCAGTGGCTGCTTGCTGGCTTCCATGAAGCGTAAAAAAAGGTTATATACATACATAATTTCACACCTGTAGGCACCAGAGGCTATAAAACCATCTGATGTCACGATTGACAAATTTGAAGGTATTATTATGATGGAGAGTAGAGATGTTATATTAGGATCGAATTTTCATATGCCTGTTAACTAATATAACGCTTTAGTGTCATAACTGTTACTGGGTAACAGTCAAATAACAGTGAGAGTTTCTGATCTAGTTCGTAAAATGTACTATATTCATTCTATTATATTATAACATAATGAATATTGTGCACTTTGATGACTGCATACAACGTCGCTCACTGTTATTTGACTATTATTAAATAAAATAATAAAGAAATGTTCGTATCACCGAATATAACATTTCTGCCGTGTAACTGTTATGTAAAACTAATATGAATATTTTAGTCACACCTCTGGAGAGAGACTATTGCAGTGACAGGGGGTAAGCCTATCGCCCGCAAAAACGCCAATAAAACCTCCGTCCCTTAACTGACTTTTACAGTTTGCCCGGGAAGAGAAGCACATTCGATGTTTTTCTTTCGCTCCCAGTCCAGCGTGGAAGTGAAAAGTATTGTATAAAAGGTTTATATCTTAAAAACAAACGAACACTGTGGATGAGTGTCGCCCATCCCACAGTTATATTTAATTGAAATTGGTTACCTCCCCCAAAATGAAATAACCTTCTGGAAATATCTATTCGTAAAATGGCCGCTTCGTTAAATATTCAAAAGTCGAAGGTGCCCAAATTATTTCGTCTGTCCAATAGACAGTTAAGCCGAAAACCACTTAGATTGGATGTAAATTGTATAATTTCAGGCATTTATATTTGAAATTAGATCTTTCAGATATTTGCTTGGTAATTAATGTAGATTTAGTTTAGAGTTGCAAGGTACAATATTCAAGGCACTGTCGCTAAAATATTCATATTTCGCCCGAAGTAATCAACTGAAAGAGATAACAAAAAACATAATAAATTAAGTTTCTTTAAAAACTAAAATGTTATGGTGTGTACAGATTGCTGTAATGGAATTTGTAATGTTTCATTCTGCACACGTTGCGTATTTGACGTGAAGTGCGCAGAATGAAATAAACTTAAATAGGGAGGTAAACATATAAACATCCACGACTTGACGGCTAATACCGAGATTTGAACCCAAGACCTCTGGCAGGAAAGGCCAAGTATGTTTCTACTACACCAGCCTGTCGTCAAGTACCTAATCTAAACGACAAAATACATTGACTCGACTTGACTGAATCAAGAAATTTGATTGTAGGCACTGCAGAAAAATACCATTTATTTCCGTTGGATCCCACTTTTTCGATCCCATGTTTTAGTTAGTTCCGTTGGGTCACATTTTTTATTTCCGTTGAATCCCATGTTCAATATATGTACAAGTAACGACACAAGCCCAAACATTTTTTAATATTAATAAATTAAATATAAAGCTACTTAGAAATCTAAACTATCCCATCAACATAATTTGAGTTCTGCAGGTATTGATTTGAGGTTAAATTAAAAGTGCCTTAGAGTTTGTACCTACTTTATAAAAATAAAAATATTGAATTCTATCATTTGCGTTATATTTACTTTCTCACCCAGACCCATTTTAGACAAAGATAACAATTCGTTATCGTAACTCTGAATTTTCCAACCGCATTTGAAAACATAATGCTGATATAGGGTGACTGGTGACAAATTTTAGATACCTACTGCAGGACAGCTCTCGATTCTGGTCATAATTATGTAATAAAAGTGCCGAGTCACATAGCACTATAAAATACCTGAAGTCATGAGACTCAAGTCAATTCAAAACATTTTTATATTAAATAACGTTTGCATAGTTTTCGCCTGTTGTTACGTCTAGCGCTTTACAGTAAAGTTAATCATACGACGTAAAGCACTTGTAAGGACGGGGCGCGTGGCGTCGCGCGTTTTAGAATGAATGGTTCTCAATTCGTCTGTATGTTTTTTTGTGTCTTTGTACACGAACATTTATGAATCGATTTTGAAAATTCTTGATTCGTATGATAGAGAATACTTCATGGTCGGTCCCATATAAATTTCATCGAAATCGGTTGAGTACCTACTTCATTGAAAGAAGAATGCGGGATGGTGTATCGCCTCTTTAAGTCAACGTTTTGTCACTAAACTTACACGATTGAGTAAGAAGATTCTTATCTTCATTTTTCAGCAATTAGATCATTTTTAAAAGTCCGGAGAAAAGAAAAATCGCAATTTGAATAGTTCTTGTTTTTCATACACAAATTCAATAACGAAACGTAAATGTAGACAATAAACGAAAACTTTTATTGTGTCAAATCTGACAACTCAAATGTCATACTACGTCACCTACCTTCATCTTCATTCAATCAAAATCAATCAATAGCGTTTTGGAGTTCGTCTGTGTAAAAGCTTTTCGTACGTGTTTTTATAAACTTCGTCGAAGCATTTTACAGTAGTACAATTTAGTTTCATTTCAACAAAAACAGTAAAGCCATTTTAGTAATATATACTATTGTGACATCTAGTTATGACATTGACAAACGATTTTTATCACAAGCTCACGTTCACGTTCAAAAGTTGTGTTCAGGATTTCTAACAATACGATGCCTATATTTAAAATGCGAATAACTTTTAAATCCCAACTTCTGAAAATCTGTATTCTTTTGTCATGATTGACCATACATAGTATTTATAAAATATATATGTTTGACATAAAATTGTGAAGTTCCAGAAAGCGATACAGAGTTCTCATACACGCCTGCCATACTTCTTTCAAAATTTTGAAAAAGTTGGTATGATTTCGGAGAATGTTTACGTGGATGACATTATAACATAGTCAAAGTTTAATGTGTAGTCGGTTTTTTTTTAATGTTCTTAATTGGTTTATAACAAAGCCGGAGATACTTCAACAAATCTGGTAAAATCATTTTAAGTTTTTGATTTTACATGTAAAAATCTCGTAAATATCCAATACCTATAAGAAAAGACGGTAAATTGTAGACATCCGAAGTGGTCTGCAAATATTGTAGAAATTGAATTTTGAAATATCAGCGAGCTATATTTACGCTAATTCCACAAGCGATTGAACTTTAAATGGAAAGAAAATGTACAAACTCGTACGTGAGCAATAAATTCATACGCTATATCTGTGATCAGTATATCTTGTTAAACATTGGCAGATACAAAAATTAAATTGTTTATTATACATATGATGCCCTTAATTGCCACATAACTATTCATATACCTACCTAACTTTATAATAGAAAAGGTTATATGAGATAATGGGGAGTTTTCTGACAGCTCATTAAAAAAACAAAACTGTACAAAATTGGTACAAAAGGCTTCGATAGATGGCGCTTTACAAAAGGCGAAGGCGAAGAATTTATTCCACACTGCGTTTTTAAAAGTAAAATAAATTAATTGACGTCTGTATCAGAAATTGAACGTATAAATAACCATAGATAGTAGATACCACTTACCTACATTATAGTTTACAGACTTAACGCCTTCGGCTTTTTAAAAGTGCCATCTATAGAGGTTTTTTGAACTAATTTTTATGAGCTGTCAGAAAACTTCCCATTGCCACATAACTATTCATATACCTATCTAATTTTATAATTGAAAAGGTTATATGAGATAATTGACAATTAAGTATGAGACTTATAATGAGACTTTTAAGTATTGGACTTTATATAGGTACGTTTTGTGATTCTCTTGTACGTTAACATCAAAGTTATCTATATGAACTATACAACCGAGTTAATTAACGGCAGCTCTGAAGTTAGTTTCAGAGTTGCACATTTAAGGATTCAGCCACTGAGAAAATGTATGGATTCTGCCCGTTATGCAAAGAAAAAGTCTTTAAGTGAAAACCACTTTAATAGTTATTACCTTTTGAGTTTGTTTTGTTCAGACAGATTCAGTTTTTTTTATTTTAGACTAAGTGATGGTAAGTAGGTATAGATGAGGTCGAAGATGAAAGCACACGGTCCTCGGAAAGAACTGGCTCTTCATAAAATATTGCCTGAACACATCACCACGGCATTGACAATCAAAGGATTTTTTTAAATTTCAAGAGTTTGGCCATAGCACCAATTTACTGTTTGGTGGCGCTACTTATTACTGAAAATCACAACTTGACATGAGTGAATTGAGTGAGTGATAGACAATCATTCGCCATTTGATCACAAAACGCTGCCGGCTTGTGAAAGTCCTATGCATATCTATTGGTATTTGATTATTTTAGTTAGCGGTTCGTAAGTTCTTTGCCATTGTACTGTAAAATTACCACCCTTTCTTTCACATATAAAAAACAATATTTATCAACAATAATAATAAAAAACCAGTATAGTCTCAGATCATACAAACACAGAGATATGCCTTGCGCGTTAATTTGTTCCGGTCCCGATGTCTCCAAGTTTCTCCCACTTATTATACTAACACAACAATAAAAGTAAACAGTATAGCACACATATGAATATTTCTTACGCACACTATTAATTTCGTTATAACACTAACAAATCAACTAATAGTCAACATGCAAAAAAAAGGCGGCACCCGCGCTCGTAGCTACGAATGATATGCACACTCACTAATGCAGCTAGGTTTGAAATTGGTTATCTATAAAATGTCGATGAAATTTAGTTGACGTAAGTTTTTTAGCAGTTAACTTTTTTACCCGACTTATTCAAAGGAAGGCAATTTATTTAATGAGTATGTATGTGTTGTATGTAAAGCACACATACAATTAATAAACGTCAAGTGAAGATAGTACTTCGCCTTTAAGTTTTACCTAGTCTTGCCATAAATATTGTAATAAAGAAAAAAAACAATATTTTAACTGCAAATAACATTTTTTACTTTTACAGTGTGTTAGTTTAATACATAAATATACAACAATTAGAAATATAAAAAGCTTATTCGAAGTGGTCTCCATTGGCTGTAATACAGTCCTTTAAACGTTGAGGCCAGTTATCAATAGAAGCACGCACTCTTTCCATGGGAAAATTCTTCACTGCCAATCGTATACATTGTTTTAGGGACTCCAAATTATCATGGCGGTTTTCCATTGGATATTTTTTAATTATTTTTTTTTGCAGGGAGATCAAAAAATAAGTAATTGTTATATTTATCAAGAACCTAACTAATTATATCAATGTAATTAATAGTATAAATACATAAATAATATTGATTAAAAGTAATCAACAAATGATTTTATTTAACAAAATTATCATTTGATAATACTCCTTAATTTTATCGATAAAATGTAGACAATCACACATCCTTAAGTCACGAACGCAACCAGCGGCCGCACCACGAGTTACCGAATAAGTGAGTATTTTCATAGGTATACTAATCCATTGCGTAGTTAAAACAACGCATTCATAAATTTCCTGTGTTACGCAAGCAATAGTGTTCGCTCTTCACAAACGTAGTTCATTTACTATGTGATCCGATTTTACAACTAAAGTGTTATTTACAGTGAATGTTTTACAAGTTTTAATAAAAAAATACGCATTATTTCAGTCAGATACGTGTGAAATGAGATGCCATCTTTACTATAATTAACTTTGGCACTAGTATTTTTACCAAAAACCACTGAACAAGCCGGCTTTTTGAGAAAATCGCTAGAAGTGACGCCGTTGCGAGTTGACACACGACTATTAGCAAAACTCACAATGAGGTATGTTTTTTACCTGATTCGTTCGCACGTGACACGCCCACTTAGCACATCTCTTAGTTTTTATGATCTGAGAGTATAGTGCATAGTCGACCCAAAAACCTCAAGCACGAAAGCGCCGCCAAGCGGCAAAAAAGCTTGCATTCCAAACTCTCTATAATATTGATGTGTCCTATCTGTACTTGTACATAATACTTTCAAATCTGTGCACATCACCACCGGAACGGTAGTATTTCGCGGTAGATTTTGTACGTAGGTCTGTCGTAAGCTTGTCGGACCCTGTTGGGATCCTATCACCATGCGAGGTCACTCCGATTAGTCAGCTTTTACGCTCATCCAGGGGCTATAGGTCTATTCTAAGCCCTAATGAAAAGGATTATATTCTCATATATGAAGGTAGTTCATATAATCAACGAATGCAGAGCATTAAAAAAACCGACTTCACGTCAAAACTTTGACTGAAGTATAAGGGCGTTACCACACGTCGTCGATCCAACTTTTTGGTAGGTATAGTAAAAACTATTGGTCGACGTCGACTGTTCGATCCGTAGTTCCGTACGTTGATCGATTAGTGTGGTAAGGTAACACCCTAAGGTCGTCAAGGTAAATGTTCTCCGTGTTCATACATATTTTTTTTTTATTTGAAATTTTCCAAAACGTATTCAATCGATTTCGATGTATATGGGACCAACTCAAAGTATCCTCTATCATATGAAACGTGAATTTTCAAAATCGATTCATAATTATTCAAAATATCGTGTAACAAAGACCCAAAAAAAATATGAGAACCTCCTCCTTTTTGAAGTCGGTTGAAATTGCGAAACAAACTAACCAAAAACTCAATATTGCTTTTATTTATTTATTTATTCGAACAGCATGTAAATTGTAGTCGACGAATGGAATAGGTTTGAACTTTAAATTCAAATAAAATATGTACATGGTTAATTCGGTTTTAGTAAACTTAGATATAGCTAAGAGATTTTATAGGCGTTTTTGCGGTCGATAGGCTGACTCCCTGTCACTGCAATAGTCTCTCACCATCATTATAATACCTCCAAATTTGTCAAATGTTACATCAGATGGTTTTACAGCCTTTGGTGTTCTGCCTACCCCATAAGGGATAAGTTATGTATGTATGTATGTATATAGATAGGTATTTTATTTTTGTAAATTAACGTGACTGCACAGAGATTAGATAAAAAGTTGGTTTGTTTCAACGTGCTGATTGCTACGGTTTCAATTCTAAAGAAATTTATAAGCGAAATTTCATCCATAAATTTTTACGTGACCAAATGTTACACGGTAGAATTGCGCGTGTATTGACTAAATAGTACCTACACATTTATTGTAAAGCTGAAATGTATTGACTTAATAGTACCTACACATTAACTGAAATTATACTTAATTTACTATATTTTAAGGTATAACTTCCAAAACTCTAAACATCAAATAAGGAAAAGCACATCAAATTATATTAAAGGAATTTCTCTCGCGATTCAGTCAAATGTGCTTTATGCCATTAACTTGAAGGAGGACTCCCGATATCAAATAAGTTAGCGAAAAGATCTAAAAGCTTCGAGAAAACCTGTCAATCATTGGCTTTGATGATTTATTATTTAGCTATACCTTTTTTATTTGAATCAATCAAGCTATTATGGTGAAAATCTAATCTAATCTTTGAAAATCTAAGGTTATTATTAAAGAACGGCTTCATAAGGGTCGTATCCTTTGAAAAGAGGATCGTAACCTCCTTTCTGGAAGCTTACTTGAGAGTCCTCATTAGTTGAGTGATTGTTATCAATACATTCAGCAGATCTTGAGTACCTAGTGCTAGTTCTGGTAAGAAAAACTCGGTAATGGAATCGGTATAAAGTCTTGTTCGTTGACTAAACTTTCGTGCAGGTTGACCGTTTTTTTGGTAACACGTATTATAACTGTAGGTAATGCAACTTCTTTTAAACAAAACAATTTTTTACCGGATTTTTCGCGTATAATACATACATACATAACTTCACGCCTGTATCCCTTATGGGGTAGGCAGAACACCAGAGGCTATCAAACCATCTGATGTCACGTTTGACGAATTTGGAGGTACTATAATGATGGATAGAGACTATGACAGTGACAGGGGGTCAGCCTATCGCCCGTGAAAACGCTCAAAAAACCTCTGTCCCTTAACCGACTTTTACAGTACACCCGGGAAGAGAAACAGCTGTCACATTATATGTTTTTCTTTCGCTCCTAGTCCAGCATGGAAGAACCGGACTTTTCGCGTATACTTATATACATTTTAAAGGTCACGAGTGACTGAGGTGTCAAGCGTCGGATTGATAGGTGGAAAAAGTTATACCTCATCACCTCCATCTGTTTCTCAGTATTCGAGTTTTATAGACTCAAAGTTCTCTACGGGGTACGAGAATTTATCAAAACTGATTTAAGAATCAGGTTATGCGATAGTTTAATACTGTCCAGGTTGAGTTACTGCATTAACGTATATGGTCCTTGACTACTGGGACGAACACAGAACCTCGTGCAAAGAGTTCATGCAAATGCATGCGCATGCTTCTGCTTTAATATTCCACCACGAACCCACGTCACACATTTCTTAACCAGGGAAATATTTTAAATATGAGAAACAGACAGATTTTTATGAATGCTTCAATGATAATTGGAGTCATTAAAAACCAATTACAATACAGTAACCTATCTTGGACGTCATCTCATAGTCGCTATGGACTTAGAACTTGTGCAAATGAACTTTTATTACCGGAACAATTTAATGCCGTCCCTCATAATGTACTTCCGGTAATTGTCGGTCTTGACAACCTGATCCTGTATCGCAAAGACAAACCCTTCTGTTTCCCCAAATAGGCCCCCGAAGCCCAGCCAATGCACGGAGGTTGTACGGTCCACGTGTGCCTCGTGTAGAGCCTTGTAAAACGTTCCGTGCAGCTCTTTCTCTTTCCATACGATCTCACGATCAGAAATGCTTAGTACCGCCAGTTTCTGAAATGTCTCCAGGCCCAGATTGAGAGGGGTGAGTCCTTTGTCACACGCTACGACCTCTCTATGCATACCCACGTCCGCCTTCGCCATAAAATAGTCTCAGAGGTTACATATCTCTCGGTTGTGCAAGGTTATTATCATTATTATATTATTTTTCTTGGTGGTAGGATCCCTTCTGGGTCCGCCTGGCTAGCGACCACCCTTTATATAAAGTCTGCCGCCAAATGTTACCGCTCCGGCGGTAATGTGTTCCGGCAATATTGTATAAAGAGCCAGTTCTTTCCTAAACCCGTGTGCTTTCATCTTCGACCTCATCGTCACTTACCATCAGGTGAGATTGAGGTCAAACGCGGGTTTAGTCACATATAAAAAAAAAAAAAAAAAAAAAAAAAAATAACAATTGTTCATCGAAGATTGAACAACGATTTTTGCGAAAATTCAAAAAAGCGAAGTAAAGTTAAAAGAGATTCTAAGTATCTAAATTGCCTAAAAAAGATCCCGTAATATTCCCTTCACTCCTGCTTAAAGGTTTTTAAAAATTCAATCATGATTTTTTTCTCAGCTAAATTGAAGATAAATCAAGAACCAAATCTTCTGGTCACGTGCAAGGGAGAAGGGAGGCAATTTATCGGCCCTTTTTTTAAGTTAGAAAAGTTTTTAGGTTCTTACTCCCTTTGGCGCTCGGTAATGGCGATGTAAGGGTGGCTAGGTTCGGTAGGTGTAATTTATAGAATAAGGAAAGTAACTTATGATATATTACAATACAAAGTATCTGAGGTATACTTTGTTATTTTTATATGCTGGGGATTTTTAAGTACGAAACAAAACTTTTTGAGGTTGAATAAAATGAATGATTAGGGTCTGAAGTTCGGAGATCTTTTTATACCTAATATTGATGGATAGATAGCTGTTAGTGCTATGTTTGAACATATTTAACTCACACCCTTTAACCATCGGACTATCAGACGTATATCTGCCAACCCTATAAAGTGGATATTCCAAAAAGTTAAACAAAGAGTTTTGGAAAGTCCTTTATGATACGGTCCTGTCCTTAAAAGTCCCGCTTTTCTTGTTCGTGATCACTCCTAGTACTTTCAAGCGTTGAGGGAATGAATAGATTTCTCGTAGATGGACAAGTACAGACACGTTTAATAAGATGTACCTATACACTTCGCAAATTATTCGGTTATCACAATGTTCAAATTCCAATGAAAATGTATATGTTACCGGCCAAACCCGATTTCAGGACAAACTAGTTTTGCCTAGGCTAAACTAGTCGGTACGGTTAAACGGTTGCATATGTTAATTAAGTGTGCGGCCACACTGAATGCGTGGTGACTGGGGCCCACCTGGGGCCTAACGAACGCGAGCGCATAAGCCTTTGGCGTGCTGTGGCTACAGTGACGCGCGAGCTCTTGTAACGGTTTGACTTATATCAGGTGTTGAAAGCAATGGACGACGATTTCGTATTTCTTTGTTACTGTTTGAAAAAAATATGTAAAGATTTTTAATTTGTATGAAGAATTGAGACGTAACCCAATTTTTTTTTAAATTCACTCGAATTTCCGTGTCAACATTTGACTACATTTTAAGTAAAATATCTGCTAAACTCATCTCTCAGGTTGTCTTGAGGAGAAATTGTTTGTAACTCTGAGGTAAGAATAAAATAAATTTTACAACAAACAATATGCAGAAGCGCACATGCCGGGCGACCATAGAGAAATATTATACTTGGGAATAGAGAGCCCTCTTGCAGATTTTTTGGGATCCCATTTGCTACTAACGCTAACTATAAATCGGCCCCAAACTAATGTATCTATATGTAGATCTCCATATAGATACGTACATATATGTAGGCAATGCGCCGTATTCGATATTGCATTCTCTAATTTTAAGTCCTTCTACAGTCTAATTCGAAGACTTCCAACTCAAAATTTTCTAAGAAATATTGATTTTGAAGTCTTCGACTTTATGGAATATAAAAATCACTATGAAACTCAGGAATAAACACAAAACAGCAACAAAAACTACAGACACGCGCGTACGCAGATAGCAGTCGCCATATAGTGTTGTGGTGGTGTTTTGAAATTAAACAAACACACCTGACGTTGACAAGGCTTCATTCATAGCTTGAAATTCATTCAAATTTTGTTTTGAAAATAAAAATATACGAATTTACACCAGCACACTAAAATATACAAAATCCACATTTGAAAAACCAGTTTGCATTTATTTACAAAACAAAGTAATTTATTTTTTTCATAATATAATGAATGTGAGAAGTAGCGTCATCTAGCGTCAAGTAGTATTACTATAAAAGTTCAGGGCCTTCCGTTAGTAAGAGCCACTGTCTTTGAAGAAACTGAGCTAACAAGTTCCGCCGAGCGACAAGACCGAACTGGTTTAATAATTCGTTTGCTTCACCCAGGAATCGAACCGAGTTAAACCTAAAAATGAAGATTTCATGGTTTTCCTTTGATTAAATTAACCTAGTATGTTAGAGAGATTTAATTATTGTCATTGACCCTAACTATCAATGCAATAATATTACACGGTGTCATTTTTACAGATTTTTGTCGGTTCAATTATTTATTCAGTTTTTGCAATTCATAAAGTTAAATTATTCTTTAATGACTGAAAATTTTATATTTAGCTGATAAAATTTATATTTATTTAGCCCATTTTTCAGTTATTTATTACCGAACTGGTTTGTTGCCCCCGCCACTCGCGCATTGGGTCGCTTGTTGCTTAGGCCGGTAGTACGGTCAGAAAGCGCGGACGTCAGAAAACGAGAACGTTCGAAAACTTCGCACGCTGACTCGCTCAGTCCGGTCGCGCATGGTAACATATGTTTGATATTTCGCTTCCGTCGTCGCCACCGCGCTAGACTCGCAATATGGTAGCACACATACGTGCGCGGTTTCGCATACGTCCCGGCATACGTCCTGTTCAGCTATGATAGTCAACTAGTTTTTCCTAGGCTAAGTTTGTCCTGAAATCGGGTTTGGCTGGTAAAATATACATCTTTCAGAAGTGAATGTCCTTAGACTTCAGGATAACAGATGACATGCGAGACAAACGTCCCATTCTAATTTTATAAAGAAAATAGACATAATTAAATATATTTCAAAAAAGAAGGAGGTACTCAATTCATCTGTAAGTTTTTTTAAAATGTTTGTTACCTCATAACTTTTAATTCAAAATTCAAAAACTTTTATAATTAAAATAGGATTAAAAGAATAATCCTATGATTTCCCTAGCTGCCAAAAGATAATTCAGAGATTAATTATTGTTAAACATACATAATAGGTCGGGGAAATAGTCTTCGCATTATAGTATGTATGAACTTGTAATAAAATCTCTTTGGCTATAGTATTTGTATCTGACTGGTATTGGTATCATTGAAAGTTAAAATTTTAAAGAACATAATTCCAAATTCAAATTAGGAAAATGTGTGATTTTCATTTGTTTTTCGTACTGTCAAGATGAGTGAATCTAATGAAGAAATTCGATACATTTCAAAATTTTACTACAAAAATGGTAAAAATGCAACGCAAGCCGCGAAAAAAAATTGCGATGTTAATGGACCTAGTGCAGTGTCTGTGAGAGTAGCACAAATTTGGTTTAAGCGTTTTCAATCCGGACATTTTGATGTCAAAGATGCACCTCACTCTGGTCGCCCTATTACGGATAAAATGGATGCCATTTTTGAAAAAGTGTAGCAAGATCGACATATCAGTAGTTACGACGTATAAGTTACGACGTATAAGTTTTTAAAGTTAATTTAAAAGTTACGACGTAGCTGAAGAACTGGGAATTGACCACAAAACAGTTTTGGCGCATTTGAAAAAAGCTGGGTACACAAAAAAGCTCGATATTTGGGTACCTCACGAGCTCACTGAAAGAAACCTAATGAACCGTGTACTCATTTGTGATTCTTTATTACGACGTAACGAAACCGAATCACTTTTGAAAAAGCTGATAACTGGTGATGAAAAGTGGATCACGTACGACAAGAACGTGCGAAAAAGGTCGTGGTCAAAGGCCGGTCAGGCTTCACAGACTGTGGCGAAACCCGGGTTAACTCGCAATAAGGTGATGTTGTGTGTGTGGTGGGATTGGAAGGGCATTATTCATTATGAGCTATTACCACCAGGCAGGACTATCGATTCTGAACTCTGCTGCGAACAACTTATGAGATTAAAACAAGAAGTTGAGAGAAAGCGGCCGGAATTGATCAACAGAAGGGGTGTGGTGTTTCATCATGATAACGCTAGACCTCACACATCTATAGCCACCCAGCAAAAATTAAGAGAGTTTGGCTCGGAGGTGTTAATGCATCCGCCGTATAGTCCTGACCTTGCACCTTCAGATTTCCACCTGTTTCGGTCTCTTCAGAATTCTTTAGGCAGTGTTAGGTTAACATCACAAGAGGACTGCCAAATCCACTTGTCGCGGTATTATGATGAGAGGTCCCTAAATTTTATTGCAATGGCATCATGTCCCTACCTACAAGATGGCAAAAGGTTATAGAACAAAATGGTACATACATACTTTAGTTAAATGTCAATAAACTATATTAAAAAATGTTTTGAATTTTCTTAAAAAATGCGAAGAAACTTTTTCCCCAACCCAATACGTACATATTTTCACGCCTGTGTCCCTCATGGGGTAGGCAGAACACCAGAGGCTATAAAACCATCTGATGCCTAACCTAACCTAACGTTTGATACGTTTGGAGAAATCTTAATGATGGATAGAGACTATTGCAGTGACAGGGTGTCAGCCTGTCACCCCCAAAAATGTCAATAAAACCTCTGTCCCTTGACAGACTTACAGTAAGCCAAGGAAGAGAAGCAGTTGGTACATTCTATGTTTTTCTTTCGCTCCCAGTCCAGCATGGACTTTAAAAATAATTAATTCAGTGATTAATTATTGTTAAACTTTTGATAGTAAACATGAAGATGTATCATAACTATATTAGTCCATAGTGTATAAATCTGAGTTTTTAAACACCAATCGTATCGAGTAAGTATAACGCACTCAACTTTGATTATTTAAATAATCAAAGGCACTCAACTTGTACAATAATTATTGTGACGATTGAAACGCAAGATACAATTGCAGACCATATACTCAGGTTATTATTGTATCAACTTTTACGTCAAACACATCTTTAAACAGCAGTTTTCGTTAAGCAAATATCTTTGTTCATCTCTTAAAATATTTAGTTCCACGCCGCGTATGTTTGTCTGAACGTTATAAACTTCAGCACTGAGACGTGGTCGCTAACTATGGGCCTTATCAACAAGCTTAAAGTCGCTCAGCGGGCAATAGAAAGGTCTATGCTCGGAGTTTCCCTGCCGGATCGAATCAGGAATGAGGAGATTCGCAGGCGAACCAAAGTCACCGACATAGCCAGAAGGATTGCAAAGCTGAAGTGACAATGGGCAGGGCACATAGCTCGCAGAACAGATGGCCGTTGGGGAAGAAAAGTTCTCGAGTGGCGGCCACGGACTGGGAGACGCAGTGTAGGCAGGCCTTGCACATGATGGATCGCCGATCTGGTCAAAGTCGCCGGTAAACACTGGATGGGGGAGGCACGGGACCGAGTGACGTGGAAAACCTTGGGGAAGGCCTATGTCCAGCAGTGGACGTCACCTGGCTGAATGATGATGATGATGATAAACTTCTTCATTGATTTTCATACGATTTACACCAATGGACAGATAGATATATGAGGAAAGTAGTTACCAATGATGAATCCACATTAATCCACCATTAATCATTCTTCGTCTTCTTTGAGAGTCGACTCTGGCGTCAGATTTGTCCGGACCAGTACTTAGCCACTGCCAAGGCATATGTTCTTAGGGTTGCCAACTTTTTTTCTAGAAATAAATTATATTCGAGTCTGAAAAGAATTTCAAACAGTATTATGGAAAAGTAAACAGTATTCAATTTATTTAATGTGTTCAACACACATTATAGCTTCTCGCACAAATTATTAATTACAGACTAGCATAGCATTAAAGTGTTTAGCTGTTTATGCTGAAAACAGTATTTTGTATACTTTATTTTTGTTCAACAGTAAACAGTATAATGTAACCCGTTGTTAACCCTATATGTAGGGTTAACAACCATACTGTTTTTACCACCGGGCAAGACACAAGAGTGCCATAGTCTTTATGTTATGTGTATATTGCCTAAATTACAAATAATCTTATAAATTACGATGATTGTTTAAAACACAACATCGTGCCAGCTTTCCTTTAGGGGCGGTTCTCTAGCAAAAAATAACTGTGAAATATAGAGTCAAATAAATTAACATCTGCCCGGGGCTGCTCCGCTAACTCAGACTTATTTATCATAATTTTCATAATTTCGCTGAAATGAGGTCTTCATTTTGTCCACTGAGCTTCATATTACTTAGCCTGCTTAAAACATGTAAATAAATTCATTTTTTAATTCAGGTTTTATTCGAGGCTTTTTTGTGGGCGATAGGCTGATCCCCTGTCACTGCAAGAGTCTCGCTCCATCATTATAGTGCCTCCGAATTTGTCAAACGTGATATCTGGTGGTTTTATAACCTCCGGTGTTCTGCCTACTCCATAAGGGATACAGGTATGAAGTTATGTACGTATGTAAATTCATTTTGCATTCAAAACAGTCTCTTAGAAGCCATAGTAGCATTTTTTCTTTCATTTTGTAAGTCTTTCCTTTATCGGATGAGAGGTATAAACTTAAACTTAGTGCTGGTGGATAGACTTCATAATTGTCAGGTCATTTGACGGTCTCCGTAGTGCAGAACTCTAGACGCTACTACCCCAATCATGAAGTCGAGGGTTCAATTCCCGCACGGAACAAGAAAAAAATATTTACATGTTTTGCAAGTAAGGATCACGATCATAACCGATTATAATATACTTATTATTATTGATTTTTTTACCTTTCTTTTGAGCACTTACCTTTCACCAAATCCGATAATCCGTTCTGCCGTGATTGAGGAGCAAACATCCGTCCAAAGAGTAATATTCACGGTCCATACAGTCTCTGACCTTTCAAACTACTTTGTGTTAGGTATGTGAATGTATAGAGATGAAAAATTCATTGAAAAGCTGCCTGTTTATATCTAAACTATTAGTGCAGACTTGATTAAATTTCTTACAAACTATATCGGGATTTTCATGTCAAGTGGATGATACTAGTAGTCTATTCTGTAACTTGAGAGGGCAAAATATTAAAATCCTTGCTGCGGTTTCTAATATAAGTAAATGATTTGGAATTAACCGAACATAAGCTATTATTTGCACTATATGTTGTTCCAATACATTTTGTTACTTGTCAAAATCTGACAGGTCCGCTATGAACATTACTCTTTCACATTTATAATATTAGTAAGATTTCATCCAAAGCCGTTGAGCCGTTCTGCCGTGATTGAGGAACAAACGTCCATTCATCCAGACATTCATACATTAATCCACACTTTCATATTTATAATATTAGTAAGTTTTATGCCGCATTGTTTACGAATTGACCAGTTTGGCGATGGGGTGACACTGTCTGCCTCAAACACCAATATGTTTCGGGTCTGGGCGTTTATCTATGTATGCACTTGTATTCTAGGTTCCTTCCTATTTCGCTACATAGTATCCCATATCACAAGCTCTGCTTAGATTGGGGCCATGTAGTTGGTATTATTGTCTGGGGATTTTATTATTTATTTAATGAATATGAAACCACCTTAGCTTCAGAACGTCAATGTTTTGAGAAGTGTTAAGAAACTCAACATCTTATCCATGCAGGGTTAGCATCGAATAGTCCTAAAGCTCCGGGATAAGCGTGCCGTAAGTGGTGACTAATCCGAGTGACTGCCACTCGAAGGTAGGATCCCCTCAGGCTCCAGCTGGCAAACGACCAAATTTAATATGCGGCGACAGATGATGTCTTTGGGCACTGTTACACCGCGGGCCATTCACGCGAGCTTTGCGGACACTCAACACAGTGTCTGATCGCGTAGATTTGTTTTTCTGTTGACAGAATGAATTCACTGATGAGCGTATTGTGTATGTAGTTATATTGTGGTTACCTTTCGTCACCGTTCGTGTAATATTTGTTGGTTTTGTTTAAATTGTTGTGTTGTTTAAGAAAATTGTTTATTGGCAACGCCATTGTATTAGGTTAACCTGTAAGGACGGCTGTATGTTCGGAGGAAATAAAAAAAAAAAACAAATAAATAAAAATCTTCTACCTCGCCTTCACTTAGGTCTTATTCATCTTAAATTATTTATTTCGAAGCAATAAGGCTGCAAACTGGACGGCAACGACGCGGCGACGGCGGCGCGGGCAGCGACGCGGGGAATCTGGGCCGTTCTCGACGCCAGCGGGCAGCGGAGCGATTTGCCGCGGTTTCATACAAACTCAATACGTTCTATCGTGTCGTGGAAATTCGCTGCCCGCGCCGCTGTCGCTCTCGCTGTCGCTGCCGTCCAGTTTGCAGCCTAAAGGCGTCAGAAACTTTGCTTACTTCTGCTTTGTTTGTCGCCATGTAGTTGATGTGATTTTCTGTAGATTTATTTTTTATTTTGACTGGACAGAACATTGTTTAACCTAATACTTAATTATGATAAACACAGGAGCCTATCGCCACTATAACTACGATCCGAAGCCATACCTAAACATTATTATGCAATATGTCTTACTCAATCTGCATAGTCGTTGTGCGAGTCATGTGTAAAACTAATTGGTATTACCTTAACTCAGTTACCTCGGTAATACCGTGAATCTGAAACACACGTGAAAGGTACCTTTGTACCAGAAAAATGGAAAGATGACAACTGTTTTAACTATATTACGGGATTCTTACCAAGATATCCGAGTCGAGTCAAGAAGAAATATCGAGTCATGATGCTTGTAAATCTAAATATCGGACGCGCGAAATAAAAATCTATAGTTGCGGTAATTTAATTAATTAAATTGAAAGATACTCTAAAACCAAGTAACTTGAAAGGGTAACAATAAAATATTTTAAGACATGGTGTATAAAAGACTTAGGCACAGACAGATATTATCTTTTAAATTATTGCTGTTAATTTTCTTTTCACTTCTGAACAGATCGACTTTCTGAAATGGACGTAGATTCATTTAAATTTTTAAGCAATGCGACTTATTTTAAGCGTACGAATACGAAATAAAGAATGTTTTACTTTGACTTTTACTAGCTTTAACATTACTCTGCCTGCCACGAAAATGCAAGCTGTTCTAGGAAAGAGCCTCACGACACTCAGGGTATTCGTGTATACTAAATGCTTTCTTCTTGGAAAGATCTGAAGTGACAGTTTTATTGATCTGTGGTTTAATTTATTGAATTTGATTGATAAAGGCCTAAACACTGTATGAAGGGTGACTGGGATACATGAGCTGCTATAATAGCAGAACGTTTTCGTGGAATCATTTTTTTTACGCTTCATGGAAGCTGGCAACTCGGTACTGGATCTATCTGATCGTAATTAGTATCCAGCGAGGCCCATGGACATCATTAATTAAAGCATCATTTATTAAAGATTAATGATGCGTTGATGACCCAGGGCAACGGGGTCTGCAGACGCCGAAACGTCGAGTAAAAAATTTTAAATGTCGCGATAAATCCGGTTAAAAACTGATTTATTTAAGATGTTAAAGCCTTTTGTTCCTGTAATTTCACCTGCTATTCTGACCCTTTAACCTGACTGCAACTACGCTTTCATGTAGTTGCTATGGCGGGTGAAATAGGAAGGACTGTAGTACCGCCCAAGGTTTATACTTTCTTGTGGACACTACTCTGAAGTAAAAATTTAATATCGACAAAATCCAATATAGTTATCAAATAATTTCGATGCTCAACTATCAGAACCCGGTAGCTCAGTTGGTGAAGTGACCGCCAGAAATGCCGGGAGATCTGGGTTCGAGTCCCAGCCGTGATCGATTTTATCTGGTATTTTCATCTATAAAATATTTTTTGTCTTGGCCAATGAAGAGGTTATTTTAACGGAATGACTTAGTGTTACCAAAGGTAAAGGTAGTTTATGAGATAAGCACGTTCATACCACAGGAATTTCAGCTTTTTTTGTATGAGGAGTTATAAAATCTTAGGTATAGGTATTGTAAAGGTATAGGGATTGATTACAGTGAAATTACATGTAGATAACTAATAAGATTAACCAGATTAAACCTTGGTTTGGCGACGCGTCTTTTCGATTTATTTTACCATTTCTATGAGTATATGTATTACATTGTGATGTACATTGTCTCCCAAATTATGGTCTACTCTTTACTATAATTTGACACCTTTCATTAAACTAGAATTCATTTCATTTTATCATAAAATACTAATTTAACTTAGTAATTTAGGTTCTGTACATTTTTGTCGCATTATTTCTAATATTTTATTTGAAGTAGTGATTCCGTGTATTACCTCACCCCAGTACCTACGTATCTAGAATAGTGTATAAGAAAATACCTAATTATTCAAAAATCTTATGGAAATCTATTACAACCTGTTCAGACTTAATTGGATGCGTTTCCGAAAAGGCTAGGTATCGAATTCTACTACTACATGTATAAGATTCACGCACACAAGCGTGCCGTGAAAAAGACGAAAGGTGTTGAACAGTTTTGATACTTTAGTTTTAAATATTTGCAAATTCTTTTATTAAAACGATTAAATTGGGTAAGATTAATTAAAGTGCTCGGAAAGTTTGAACTCGTTTTATTCGTAACGATAAAACCTCACCATCGAACCTGATGAGCTGGTGGTACACTCGAGGGCTTCTACTGGAATTCCTATTCCTAGGCATGTCAAGTTCGAGTTCATAAGACGAGACATTACCATCAGTCCTGGTAGTGGGAGCTGAAGGTTTCCCTTGAGGTACTACTGGAACTCCTAGACGAGTAGAGCTAGGCATGTCGAGTTTGGGTTCATTTTGATTCTTAGGACGAGACCTTACCACCCGTTCTGGTAGTGGAAGCTGAAGGTATACCTCGAGGTGCTACTGGTTCTCCTAGACGGGTAAAGCTAGGTATATCGAGTTTGGGTTCATTTTGATTCTTAGGACGAGACCTTACCACCCGTTCTGGTAGTGGAAGCTGAAGGTATACCTTGAGGTGCTACTGGTACTCCTAGACGGGTAAAGCTAGGTATATCGAGTTTGGGTTTATTTTGATGCGTAGGTCGAGACCTTACCACCAGTTCTGGTAGTGGGAGCTGAAGGTACCATATTTTAAAAGAACTGAACAGGACACAAGGAACTGAAATCTATAGGCGGTCAGATTTGGTGGAATCGGGTTTTCATATTTTAAAAGAAATAATAAAATTTATGGACAAAGGATAATGCAAGTGATTGGGCTCCAAAAAAAAAAGTCATTGTGCAGGGATGAGATGAAAGTCAGATTATAGATTAGACACATATCATTCATATTTGTTAGGACGCCAAAAAAATTAGCCCTGGGAAAAAAAAGATATGACCAAAAATACATTTTGCGTTTAAGGTAAAGTCACCAAAGGTTGACATTATTAGGTTAGTAAATAAATGAACATTTTATTTTATGAAAATGGTTTAATATTTTTTTATAAAAAAGTGTTTTTACATTTCTTAAACTATTAAAATATTTATTTAACAACATAAATTGTGTCTCCTAGCACTAATTAAAAAAAAATCAAAAACAAAAACAAGCTCACCTTTTCTCCATTAATTGACATAGGGGAAAAAAATAATCACCAATAGATGACACAGAGATCACCATCACTTGACAGTATATCAAGTGTACAATAGGAATGATTTAATAGTCTAAAACTTACACAAATAATTAAATAATTATACATACATTAATCCAAAAATGATCCTCACAAAAAATTGCTACTTATCGACATCAATAGGGTGAGCAAAGTTATATTTAATTCTCTCACCGCTAATCACAATATTTGGTGGTGAGAGGCATTTTATAATTTGGGAACTACTAATGACACTTACATCATTTTCATTTTCTTTAAACAAAGTTTTAGTGGCATCACATGAAACCATTGCCATCACTTCCAGGTCTCCATCATTTTCAAAAACATTTTGGATTACACACAAATATTTATATTTTTTTTTCTTTCCAGGAAATTTTACTAAAACATAATCACCTTCTTTATATGTTGCTGACGTTATCTTCTTCTATCTCGTCTGTGCTGTCACTTTGATCCCACTCTTCTTCTGTGCTGGAATCACTGGATATTATTTTTTTCTTTATAAGTTTCTTGCTTTTGCTCGCTCTAGCTAGAGTTGTTTTTGTTTTTTAATTTCCTCTTGCAATTGTCTTTTAACTTTCCTCTCTGCAGCCCTTTTTTTCTTCTCTTCTTCTAGAGACTTCTTTTTACTTTCTTTATCTTCGTGATAATTTTGCCAAACACTAGAAGATATAACTGCTGGTACTTTCTCTTTTTTGCGTTTATTTGTGGTGTTTTCCTTTGGCGTAGGCCAGAACAAGGCCCGTTTAAATGGGCTTGGTATTACAAATGATGTTGATGGTAGTGGTAAGTTTATAGGTTCATTATCAATATTTGATGAAATAGGAACATTTTCTATGTTTTTCCTAGGTGTTTCAGGGGCTTTGTGAATATGTATAGGCATATTTGCTTCATTTCCTTCCAAATTTAGTGAGTCTTAGTCTTAAATTTAGGCAGTCTTCACGAGCAGCAAGCATTGCTGCTTCACTATATTTCAGCATTTGGCCCTTTATTGGTGGCATTTTTAGTTGCTATTAGAATAAACCTATGACAAAATAAATACAACACGGTAATATCCAATAATTGACACGGCCTAATCTCCAATGCTTGACATGCTGTCAACTATTGGATAAAAGCTTTTTAGAAGGCTTTTTTTTAAATGCTATTGTAACTTTAAACCTTAAATATGATAAATAACATACAACATTGATACAAATTTTAAATAACTTGAAGTTCCAATAGTTGACACCAATGTCAAGCACTAGATTTTTTCATATTTTGGGAGCCAATAGATGACACCCTAATAACTAGTAAACCATACATGAAACATCGTAAATTTTTATCTCTAATCATTATTTAACAATTAAAAGTAAGAAAAAACTTAAGAATTCATTTAAAATCTAATTAAAAATTTTAAAAACTTACCTTAAACGCAATAGTGTCCTTAAGCACAACCGTAAAAAATGGCGGCAATGCAGTGTCACTTTGACCTTATTGAGATTGAATGATTTTTTAAAAATATTCGAAAATAAAAAAAAGGAGGGTAATTACAAAATCTTATTGAAGATGACACTTGGTGCTATAAAATATCATATTAGGAATCCATACTAACAAGATATGCTTATTTTTCATGTTAAGAATTGAATGTGTCAAGTATTGGTGATGTGTCAACCTTTAGTGACTTTACCTTAATATAATAAAAATCGTTTTCTTTTATGATACAGAAACTGAACGCCCGTAGATTTCTACGAGTGTATTCGTATAACCTTTACAGCCATTGACTACGAAACTAGTGAATATTGTAAATAAATACGATTATTGGTAAAAAAAAGTGCTTCTGTGATCCTTATAAGTACCAAATGGGTTGGCTACACAGTTGTAAACCGCGATTAGTTCGTCTCTTTTCTTAGTATAGCGACTTCCCTTCTTATTATCGTCGAGCGAGACAGCGCACTCACACACAAAAGAGATGTTATTAATCTGTCACTTTTCTTACTATAGCGAACTTTTTGCGGCACTGGTTCGGCGACATTGGAAGCAAGATTTACAACTGTGTAGCCACCCCTTTTGATTTGATTTGTCTTTTTTCTTACTTTAGCGATGTCTCTTATACGGCACTGGTTCGGCGACATTGGAAAAGCAGTTTACAAATGTGTAACCACCCCTTATGAAATAATGGTATATATGGTTCATCTAATACTGCCGTTTAGAATAAGCTAGTATGTTTCTATAAGTGGTTAATAAAGTCTAATAGTGGTTATATAATTATTACAACCAGATTTCATTAACGCTCTCTATCTCTTTCTCGGAGCACATTATTAGCGCGCATTGTCCATTTCATTCGAAACATTTCGGGGTTCGAGTCGAAAGTCGAACTTCTTTTATGATTATGATATTTAATTGTATTGTTAATATGAATCATGAGTTTAAAAGTACTATTCCTTTTATAATTTATGATGTCTGTTTAATTGTACTGAAATAATGAATAACGTCTTCAAAAATAGTACTTATTTTATGTTTAAGAACTCTGACCAATGGTAATGAATGAAATAATAAATCATGTGTATAAAAGTCTTACTTCTTTCATTAACGATAACCACTTATACCAACACATTAGCTTATTCTAAATGGCAGTATTAGATGAACCATACATACCATTATTTCATAAGGGGTGGTTACACATTTGTAAACTGCTTTTCCAATGTCGCCGAACCAGTGCCGTATAAGAGACATCGCTAAAGTAAGAAAAAAGACAAATCAAATCAAAAGGGGTGGCTACACAGTTGTAAACCTTGCTTCCAATGTCGCCGAACCAGTGCCGCAAAAAGTTCGCTATAGTAAGAAAAGAGACAGATTAATAACATCTCTTTTGTGTGTGAGTGCGCTGTCTCGCTCGACGATAATAAGAAGGGAAGTCGCTATACTAAGAAAAGAGACGAACTAATCGCGGTTTACAACTATGTAGCCAACCCATTAGGTACTTATAAGGATCACACAAGCACTTTTTTTTACCAATAATCGTATTTATTTACAATATTCACTCGTTTCGTAGTCAATGGCTGTAAAGGTTATACGAATACACTCGTAGAAATCTACGGGCGTTCAGTTTCTGTATCATAAAAGAAAACGATTTTTATTCTATTAAACGCAAAATGTATTTTTGGTCATATCTTTTTTTTCCCAAGGCTAATTTTTTTGGCGTCCTAACAAATATGAATGACATGTGTCTAATCTATAATCTGACTCTCATCTCATCCCTGCACAATGACTTTTTTTTTGGAGCCCAAGGAGCATTATCCTTTGTCCATAAATTTTATTATTTCTTTTAAAATATGAAAACCCGATTCCACCAAATCTGACCGCCTATAGATTTCAGTTCCTTGTGTCCTGTTCAGTTCTTTTAAAATATGGTACCTTCAGCTCCCACTACCAGAACTGGTGGTAAGGTCTCGTCCTACGCATCAAAATGAACCCAAACTCGATATACCTAGATTTACCCGTCTAGGAGTACCAATGGCACCTCGAGGTATACCTTCAGCTCCCACTATCAGAACTGGTGGTAAGGTCTCGTCCTGCGAATCAAAATGAACCCAAACTCGACATGCCTAGCTCTATCGGTCTACGAGTACCAGTAGCACCTTGAGGTATACCTTCAGCTCATACTACCAAAACTGGCGGTAAGGTCTCGTCCTACGAATCAAAATGAACCCAAACTCGATATACCTAGCTTTACCCGTCTAGGAGTACCAGTAGCACCTCGAGGTATACCTTCAGCTCCCACTACCAGAACTGGTGGTAAGGTCTCGTCCTGCGAATCAAAATGAACCCAAACTCGACATGCCTAGCTCTATCGGTCTACGAGTACCAGTAGCACCTTGAGGTATACCTTCAGCTCCTACTACCAAAACTGGTGGTAAGGTCTCGTCCTACGAATCAAAATGAACCCAAACTCGATATACCTAGCTTTACCCGTCTAGGAGTACCAGTAGCACCTCGAGGTATACCTTCAGCTCCCACTACCAGAACTGGTGGTAAGGTCTCGTCCTGCGAATCAAAATGAACCCAAACTCGACATGCCTAGCTCTATCGGTCTACGAGTACCAGTAGCACCTTGAGGTATACCTTCAGCTCCTTCTACCAAAACTGGTGGTAAGGTCTCTTCCTTCGAATCAAAATGAATCCAAACTCGATATACCTAGCTTTACCCGTCTAGGAGTACCAGTAGCACCTCGAGGTATACCTTCAGACCCCACTACCAGAACTGGAGATAAGGTTTAGTCCTAACAAACATAATGATTCCAAGTTTCCAAATTCAATCCTAATCATAAAAGGTTTTGTAATTTTTTTTTTTCAATAAAATTATATTATTACCTTTTCAACTCAGTTCAGAGAGCGTCAAGTATCGAGACTTGTTTGATGTAATAAATTGTGTATGTACAGCGATGTTTCTTAGCACGAAAAAAAACTCAAAAGCGATACAGGTCCACTCTCGACAGCGGCTGAGCGCAGACTGAAGATATCTAGTTTTTGTTTGGAATGATATTGACATTATTTGCTAAAGTATAATAACTCTTACCACAGTGTGTTAAGATTTACGCATTTATACAAATATGAAGAAAATCACGTGTTTGGTTTTAATTTTTTTTAAAGGGTTTTTAGTATTAATTTCAAAGAAAAAAATGCTAATCATCAAAAATGAACATGTCAACCACCGAATAGTATTTTTTTTATTCATAAATACTTGTGTTTTCATACCAAAAGAGGTACCGTAAATTGGCTTAAAATCGTCATTTTCGTGCGACGAGGTTAGGCAAAATTAGTTTTTAAACCACAAAAACAAATTTATTTATATTATTTTTATATAATAAATGGAGATGAAAGTCTTATCTATCTATTAGTATTTGTAATTATACTAAACTCTGCGTCATTTTATCACAATATGTACCAGAAAATACCCTATTTTGAAGATTTGCGGAAACGCGTCCTTAAGGAAAATACAGAGTCCCTGATACTCTAAACTTTCTAACTTTTTCCTCTAGAATGCTGCGAAAAACAAAAAATAACACTAACTTCAACAAGCATTTTCCGAAAACAACCTAAATACAAAACAAACAGGGTTTATTTTTCTATTGTAATAGATATTTATTTACTCTTCGTTTAAATTGCGTCGCGTCTTTCCCGTTAAAATACCTTTTACATCAGAAGTTTCTTATCGAAACTTGTATTTTGTGCTTTATTTTGTAGAAAATAAAACTTTTATTCCTTTTAACACTCATGCCGTTATTACAGCTTCCTACAGCAATTTGTTTTTCTTAGTAAGTGATGGTATTTTTGTGGTGCAAATGATTCAAAACATTCCTTAGTAAATTCTTATTGTGGGTTGTTTATACACTTAAATAATGAAGACTTATGAAAGTCAGTTGTAAGTTTTTAAATAAATAGATACATATCTTCACACCTGTATCCCTTATGGGGTAGGCAGAACACCAGAGCTATAAGACCATCTGATGTCACGTTTAACTTAGGAGGTATTATAATGATGGATAGAGACTATTGCAGTGACAGGGGGTCAGCCTATCGCCTACAAAACACGCCAATAAAACCTCTGTCCCTTAACTGACTTTTACAGTATGCCCGGGAAGAGAAGCAGCTGGTACATTCTATGTTTTTCTTTCACTCCCAGTCCAGCGTGGAAGCTTAATTTTTTTAAATTACTGTAAATTTAAATTTTATATTTTCCGAGGTCCTCAATAGTGCAGCCTTTCAGGCATAAAGGGCAGGCCAACGAGTGTGACAAAGTTAGTGGAGTTGCATCGCACAAGCAGTGGTCATCTCCGTGAACGTCGAATCCCCAATTGGGGATTTTTTCTTTGCTTCGGCCGAACTGGGTCTGGAGTCTGATTAGGGACTTCCAGATTACTTTCAGTTCGCATAACAATTTGTTGTTATTGTAAGTGATGGGGTTTTTGTAGTGCGAATGATTCTAAGCATTCCTTAGTAAATTCTTATCGAGGGTTGTTCATGCACTTAAATAATGAAGGCTTATGAAAGTCAGTTGTCAGTTATCGGGTATTTCTCCAAAGACAAAATTTTTGATGCCTTTGGGTATATTTCTACAACTAGTGAACATAAATGCATGAATTTTTTTTTGATACAGTTTAGCTTTATCCATTACTAGTGCAAATTATAGTTTTTCAATAATTGCAGCCTATTTCCTGATTCATATGGCGAGTCCGTTTATCATTTTCCGCAACATAATGGCCTATATAATAAATAATAATAAATACTTAAATAAATATTTCTCACACTCACACAACATTATCTAGCCCAAATTAAGTTTCTTAAAGAACTTGTGTTATGGATACTAAATAACTCATATACTTAAGAAATATATAAACATACATATTGAATAAATACATATTTTTTATTAGAATAAACTTAAATAAACATATAAACATCCATGACTTGACGACTAATATCTTTGTTCATCACACAAATAACCGCCGCCGCCGGGATTCGAACCCAGGACCTCTGGCATAGAAGGCAATGTACATTACCGCTACACCAGCCGGTCGTCAAATTCAATTTGATGAATGCATATAAATTTTTATTTGGGTAGTATTTAATCGAGTAACTGTAAATAAAAATTTTAGGTGACAAAAATAATGAATTTGGCTTACTGTTTTAATTAAGTGAGCGACTGAGAGCGAGTGACGAAGAATCAATGAAACAGCGACTTAAAAACACTTTTGACCATGTCGGGATTGTCCAGGGTTGACTATAATAGCTGACCAGGTTTATGGCGCTTCGCCGGCCGCTGCCGCGGCACCGCTCGCTTCGCTCGCTCGGCTCGCGCACGTGTATAACTATATGCAACCTAACATACTCCTCCTCGCTGCGCTCGTCGTCGCACCTAACCGTACTGATTCCGCCTTCCGGTGCGGGAGCCCTTCTCGTAACTTATCTCTTTCATCGCAATGTATATGTGTTTTAGTCGCTCACTTAGTAATTCAGTCGCAATATTAATATTTAAAACCGTTCATTTTCATATATTTTTCAAGACGGTCCAAATTTGTTTTTTAGTCGCTCGTTTTATTATTTCCAGTCCAAATTTGTTTTTTAGTCGCTCGTTTTATTATTTCCCTTTTTATTTTATCGATAGGTAATAAATAGACCCCTAACAAAATATTTTTTTTTGTGATTACAACTACACTTGTAAAAAATAAGTTAATAAGAAGTGTCCGGCGTATAATACTGATTAATATAGCATAAGCTGCGCTAGACCGTACTTAGTCAGATAAATAAATTAGGAATATGGCTACCTGCGCAGGGAGAAGCAAGTCGTGCAAGAACGAGCTAGAAAGAGGATGTGCATCTAGGAGGCTTAGATCCTGGTGTCATGAAGGCAAATACCTGATTCATCTGTATTTGGTTTTGGCGGCACTCTGATTCATTTGCCTATTTTATAAAAAAAATTATCATATTAAAGTAAATTTTATAAAGTTAAATTTTATACTTTTGGGTTATAGATTCATGTAAAAAAATAACACCAGTAAAGTAAAGAAGTATTGATTTTATCACAACGTTTCGGTGTTTTTAGACACAGTAACCACGTAATCTAGAGCCAAATAATGAATTGTGACAACTCAAAACAATATCATATGGTAACAGTTTACTGTTCATGACATAACTTCACAAAACATTTCAAGCCCTTAAAAGTTTGCATATGCTGTTCTACGATCTGTTTCAAGTTCTGTACACTGTCTTTGCCTGATTAACAAACAATTAGTCTAGCCAGCCGTTGTTCTGGTTAATAATAGCCTTAATAGTGCCTGTAATAAAGCTTTAATTACAGTGCAAGTCAGGTATGTTGAGATTATATCATTGTGTCCATACAAGACGGCGAACTGTCCTGCAATTTACGTAATCTGAGGATACAATGACATAAACTCCATATACCAGATTGCACTGTAATTAAAGCTTTATAACGCGGAGTATAAAGGCTACTATTAGTCAGAAGAAAGGGTAGAAGAGCTAATTATTTGTGTATCAAATTGAAGGTAGCGATTTTCTTTGTTGAGGTGCGATAATGAAAGTGAAATGGAATACGTTATTCACATGCCAAATATCTCAATTATTAACTCCTTACAGAAAAATTAACTTGAAACCAAGTTACAGCTCAGTGAGACGGTCCAACTCAGTATGTGTTCTAGTGATAAAAATACGCTTCTGTCTGTATAAGTTCTTTAAAAATAATTTTCGAAATTAAGTTATAATTAAACATTATATGTTCAGACTGAAAGTAATCTAAAAGTCCCTAATCAGACTCCGGACCCAGTTCGGCTCAAGCAAAGAAAACATAGCCAATTGGGGATTCGACGTTCACGGAGATGACCATTGCTTGTGCGATGCAACAACACTTACTTTGTCACACTCCTTGGCGTGCCCTTTGTGCCTGGAAGACTGCACTATTGAGGACCTCGGAAATTATACAATAATTTTTATTTTTTATTTATTTATTTTAGGAAGACTATCAGTTAATTACAATAGAATAGAACACGAATTAGTAATGTTATAACCGTTTATAGATAGTTCAACTCAGTTGTGCGCGCGGTGCTATGTGTGGGTGCGTGGCCCTATGGGTGTGTGTGCTAGTAAATATACAACTTCTATTTGTGTGGCAGTGACGCTGCCACGGAGGAAATATATAGAGGAGCTGCCCTATCCAGTTTTTTCTAGGGACTCAAGTGAAGCTTACGCGCGGGGTGCGGGAGGGGTAAGCGGTGGGTTATGGCCAATCATAGCCAAACAGGCGATGGCATTAGTCACCTAGTAGCGAGTAGTAAAAACCGGTTGAAACATAAGGTTAAAATATTCACATGATCATCAAAAAAGTTCAGCTATACTTTACTAGGTGGCTCTAGTTTTTTAACGAAATTTCATACGTTCCAAATCTGTCAGAAAGAACCGCGAAATAAAAGTATTTCTACTTGACGCTAGATAGTGCAACCTTTTTTCGCGGCATAAAAATCACCTAGGCAACAAATAACAATCTGGAATTTTGGACACAAATAATTGGAAAACAATACAATTTGTAAAAAATAATTATGAATGAAATTATCATCGTGGTAAGTTAATTTTATTTGGATTGTCAATGTGATTCCTTTATAAAAGTATAAAAAACTAAATTTTACATCGAGAAACAATGGAGGATTTAATTTTTTTTTAAATATCTACGCGTGTACATACTTCACAGAAGTCAGCGACGAACTGACGCCAGTGCCTCTAGCGAGGAATAGCTTGGACTAAAGGCTGTGACGTCAGGACAACCCAAATTGAAGCTGTGCAACTTTGCTTACAGCAGCTCTACTATGTATCTGCTTTGTGGACGCTGCAGTCATCGTCACTGTACGCACACATAGAATAATGACAAGTCACACAAAGTCACTGTATACGTACAAGGTTTACCCACACATAGGGCCGCGCGCACAACTGAGTTGAACTATCTATACAAGTCTCCACAAGTAAAAAAACATAAGTAAGCATACAAAAAAAAATCATTACTGAACCGTAAGTTATACAAGACAATAGATAAAGTCTTAATTCTGAAACAACATTTCTTTCTATCACTATGCTTGTAATATACTTTATTAATGTATACATTATCAAATACATTTTAGTGAAATGCCTAATATCAGTTCATTGAGAATACAAACCTAATGTTTATTAAATATTAAACTAAAAGCTAAACGTTTTGTGGAAAAGACATAATTATGTTGGCCTGTATATGTTAAAAAAGGTATTTGATAATTGCCTCTTTGTAGATGCAATCATGGTACTAAAGAGATCAATACTCGCATCATTCTGCCTATTCAGATTATTAAAAGTTTGTGATGCACGGTACAAGTAGGCATTCTGGCGGAATTTGGTATCAACAGACGGAAGATAAAACAGAGGACTGTTGCGGAATGTTCTAGTTCGTACATAAAATAGTAATCTTTTTAAAAGATCAGGACAATCCACATTTGAATTAAGAATCTTTTTGAGGTAAGTTATATCAGCAATTTTACGCCGAGCCTCCAGGGGCAAGATGTGATGTTTAGCGCATCGTTTCAAATAGTCATTTTCTTTAGACAAACAGCGAAAGTTAATGAAACGGAGAAACTTACGTTGTACTCGTTCGATCCGCTCGATATAAAATCTGTACATAGGGTTCCATATCTGTGAAGAATATTCTAAATGAGAGCGAATATAATCGGTATAAAGGATTTTGAAGGTTTTTATAATTTTTTAAATATTTTGACGACCTTAAGACGAATCCTAGTGACTTAAGAGCTTTTTTTACTATTGCTGAGGTATGACCACAAAATAAGTTTAGTGTCATGCTAAACACCCAAATCTTTAATTTCAGATTATTGTTACGACCAAAGGTAAGAATTGCACATTTGTTGCAATTCAGGTCTTTTAGATTTTTAGTTCAGTCAGTAACGGAACAGTTTTATGGGTATTAATTGATATTTTACGAGTGGGGCTAAATCCACGCGCTGCTGCTAGTATGATAATAAGAAGGCCCTGTAGATGCTGAAGCATATTGTTTACTAACAACCAAACAAGATGGCGCAGTTTGATTTCATAGAGTGCTTGTTAAACTCAGGGCAATCCAATTTTCAACCATCCCAAGTCCTTGTGCATCTTTGAACAGGATCCGTTATGATAAATTGTCTTTGTGAGGAAAATATAGTAATATTAAATAAAATGATGGTTTATTACGTTTAATAAGATTACTCGACGTTTTTTTTTATTTCGGTCTCCATACAGTTTTTTAACTGACTTCAAAAAAAGGAGGTTCGAACCGTATGTGTGTCATATTTTCAGAACAGCCTAGTTTTCACATATGTTAGTCTATATTAACGTCTGAGCAAATGTGCGAAATATCAAAAGTGTATGTATGTATGTACCTATGTATGTTTTTATGTTTGTGTTCGCATATTTCCGGAGACTTCAAAAATACTTAGTTTGTATATTAAAGTGAGTTTATATAAGACAGAAGTGAGCCTACCTTTTACTTAATGACACACAAAGTACATGAGTTCAAATTACTTATAAAAAAAATTGAGTAATATAATAATACAACGAATTCAGGACATTAAAAAAACCGACTAAACTAATATTTTTAAATCCCTGTCAAAATTTTAGCTGAAATATAAGATCATCAACGTCTAAATTCTCCGTTCTCATACATACTTTTTCGAAAATATCAAATTAAAAAAAAAAATACACAATCGATATCGATGAAATTTATACGAAACCACCTCTAAAATATCCTCTATAATATAAAAAATTAATCATCAAAGTCGGTTCCTAACTATCTCGTGAAAAAGATACAGATTAAAAAAAATTGAAAACCTTTTTCCGGTTGAAAATCCTCAACCCAATGTTGAGCTTGAAACTGGCTACACATAAGGCAGCATTTTGATATAGCTCTAGAAGTTTCGGAAACAGTTATATAAAATTTATTGCGTACTTTGCTCCAAGCTGTAGCAGTTCTGAAGTTACGAAACCTGAGTTCAGTTGGTTCGGAGAAAATGGAAAATCGATGGACATTTAATCCTCATTTGAGAAACTTAGGCACACTGGAAAAGCTACGGAAGACTTTTGTAATTTTTTACTAAGGAGAGGATATTAATGGTCCTGTCTTAAAAGAATTAAACCCCCAGTAGTTCGTGGATGTTCTAGGGAGGCGTAGAGGATCTCAAAGTGAAAACTGAACTTGTGTTTCATCAATAGAGCCAATAGCAGACGACAAAGAAGAGTTTTAACGCCTTACCGATATAAATAAATAAAATAAAATCCCCATAAAATCAAACCAATTACCTGGTTTCAGAGTAAGCAAAGCTTGTGTTATAAGATACCATATAGTGAACTAGGGAGGAGCCTAGAATATAAATGTATTAACGCCCGGAAATGGAACCCGCGACCTCACGATTGGTTTAGTAGCGCCTAGATCACTGCGCTACGGAGATCGTTTTAATGATGCATTATAATAAATATAGAGTTTCAACCAGATTTGATTAAATCGTTGCTGGTTCATCGTTTGTAAGTTGGTAATGACACTGAAACGTGGCGTTCAACATGTGAATATAATAAATAAATAAATATTTCTGACACTCACACAACATTATCTAGCCCAAATTAAGTTTCTTAAAGAACTTGTGTTATGGATACTAGATAACTGATATACTTGAGAAATATATAAACATACATATTGAATAATACATATTTTTTATTAGAATAAACTTAAATAAACATATAAACATCCATGACTTGACGGCTAATATCTGTGTTCATCACACCGATATCCACCGCCGCCGGGATTCGAACACAGGACCTCTGGCATAGAAGGCAATGTATGTTACCGCTACACCAGCCGGTCTTTGAAATTATTGTAAAATATAATAAAATAATTATAGGCGACAAACCGCTTCGCGCGGTTTTACCCCAGTATCTTCAGAACACGTGGAAACCTCGGGATAAAATATAGCTTATAACTATCTTTAAATATAAGGCTATCAAATACAAAAAGGTTTTTCAAATCAGTCCGGTAGATATAGAGATTGGCACGTCTTACCAAACAAATAAACAAAAAACTTCTTTAGCTTTATCATTTTATAATTGCAAAAATACAGTTAAAAAATATTTAATTCATTCCTCAAGTTTTACCACCAATTAGCGACACAAAACCCTCTCCTAGCGTCCTTACACGACGAAAACGTCCTTCGCACAAAAAACTCATCATATGCAAAAACTTTCCCGTCAAAGCACATTGATTACAAAGTTTGTAGGCGGTCGACATGTCAGGACAGCGTGTTAGAATATAGTTTTGATGAGTAGGTACGAGTAGGAAAAAGGTATACAGTTTTAACAAGACCACGGTAATATTATTATATAGGGTTAATTTTAATTAGCCAATCACCTCTTGCAGGCTGCCTCTCCATATCATTCCCAACAAAGTTCATCAAACAAACATCCAATCAACTACTCAAAACCAGTCAAACATAGTGTAGCGACATCTAGCGACGCTCCATAGAACGATGACGATACGACGGAATTCCTATACATCGCGCTATCAATGTTTATATAGCGACTAGCATATTCGACATTCCCCCATCAACCCACAGATTAGGAAGTATTATGTACAAGTACCTACAGATAGGAGTTAGAACACATCAATATTATACGGAGTTTGGAATACAAGCTTGTTAGGCGGCGCTTATGTGCTTGAGTTTTTTGGGTGGACTACGCACTATAGTGGTTTTTTATTATTATTTTTGATAAATATTGTTTATCATATGTGATCAAGCATCACAACAATTCAGTTAGGTACATAAATGATAAACTTAAGAATAGAATAGAATAGAATAGAATAGAATAATCTTTATTGTTGTTCAGTTACACAATTTTACAATTAGCTTATAAACTAAATTTCACAAAAAAAAATCTTAGAATAAAAAGAAATAAAATTATTATAACTAATCAACAAAAGGCGACGCCTCAGCTTAATGCTTTACTACATATATAGCAAAGCGCTGATTTTCAGACGCTGCCTGCGAGTCTAACCTAAACTGCTTATTCATCAGCATAAAATATCATACAGGAGGGTATATAATATGTATTAAAAATTAAATATAATCAAATAATAAAAAGCCAGGAAAACGTGAAACACAAAAAAAAAAAAAAAATATTAATAAATTTAGATAGAAAAAGTTAGAAGTTTCCACTACGTTTTATAAACATTCTTGATGAGACAATAAAAATAATTTATAATGTTTTTTAAAAGTATTTTTAGATAGTGGTCGTTGTAGAGGTGGGGGAATATCGTTCCAGCACTTAGTTGCCAAGTAACGGAAACTTCCACGAAACGCCGCAGTTTGGTGCCCTTGCGTCTTTAGTCGATGCCGAGATGCTCTTGTGTTGTAGGCATTATCTTCAGAAGACCAAACAAGTTTATCAAATAGATACTTAGGTACACCCCGCGTCACCACAGAGTGAACTAAAGTGGCAAAATTTAAATTTCTACGTGAGTTAATGTTGAGGATTTTGGAATTGTTCAAGTAGGGTGTTATATGAGCTCTATACGGAATCCTATAACAATACCTATAACACGCATTTTGTACTCTTTGTAGCATTTTCCTAGACAAAGCTGTTGCTAGTGGACCAAACACGACGCTACCATAGTTTAGCTTGGATAAAACAAGAGTTTCACAGACAATGGTTCTAAGTTCTGTGCTTAAATATTCACGAATCGTGTACATCACTTTAAGGCGATAAAAGCAAGATTTTACCAATTCTGAAATATATTTATTAAAACTTAATCGATTATCCCAAATTATTCCCAGGTTGCGAGCTTCATTAACCATGGATATCATTTTTCCGTCAATACTTATAGAGAAATTAATATTCAGTACGTTTTCTATTTGTTTATTAGATCCTAAGATCATATACTTGGATTTGTGTGGGTTTAATACTAAAGCGTTGCGTTTTGACCATAAAGCTACTCTATTGAGATCACTATTAAGTTGTTGTACAGCGAAGTGTGTTTGATCAGGATGAAAAGACGTATAAAGCTGTGTATCATCAGCATACAGGTGAAAGTTACAGTTTTTAATATGGTTGACAATGTCAGCTGTGTAGATTACGAACAGCAAAGGTCCCAATATAGAGCCCTGTGGCACGCCTCTTACTACAGGAAGCAAATGTGAGTATAAGGGCAAACCATCCTCTTTGTAAAGCCTGACACATTGCTGCCGTCCAGTTAGATAACTATTGAACCATTCAATGACAGATCGATCTAGGCCATAAAAAGATAATTTAGACAAAAGCAGGGGTATGTTCAAAGTTTCAAAGGCGCGCGAATAATCCAATAGAGTGAGAAGAGAGGCATTACCCTTATCTTGTTCGAATAAGATGCTATCTGTTACATCCAACATGGCAGTTGTAGTGCTCCGTTCCTTCCTAAACCCAGACTGCTTATCCGGTAAAAGATGATTTTGTTCAAAAAAATAATTTAGCTGACGGCTGACTGCCCTTTCCAAGATTTTAGATAAGAACGAAAGAATACTAATGGGTCTTATGTCAGCAAAATTTAAAGGAGTATTAGTTTTAGGGATTGGTGTAACGAGTGGAGTTTTCCATGCGTTGGGAAAAGTTGATGTTTTAAGCGACTTATTTATTATGAAAGTAATCACTGGCAAAGTATGAGGCAAGGTTAATAAAATCATGTCTTTAGTCTTAAGTTCACTTGACGCTACTTCTGAGTTTGCAGGAAATTATATAAACACAGCAGATACGTGCAGTTTACAACAGATATGCCTAGGACTTTCACAAGCCAGCGGCAACATTTTGTGATCAAATGGCGAATGATGGTCTATCAATCACTCAATTCACTCATATTAAGTTGTTAATGCCAGTGATAAGTGGCGCCTCTAAACGTTAAAATGGTGCTATGGCCAAACTTTTGAAATTGAATAAAATGCTTTGATTGTCAATGCCGTGCATCAACCGTCGGGCTGTGAACCGCGGCCTGCCAACAGTGCCATCCCTTTTCTGGGGACTGGAACATATCATTCATATTCAAACAGTCTCAAAATTAAGGGAAATATGTAATGCTTTACAATCCACACAGCACTAATTAACTCTATGAGGGTTTGTAATAAGGGTTTGACCTCATTCTCACCTGATGGTATGTACAGATGCGGCAATTGCCGCCTGATCACTTCAAAAAATGTCGCATAAACATTGCTACGGCAGCTCCGATGTGTTTTACTATCTATTCTATTTTTAAGGGCAAGCAAAAATGAACTTAGCGGTGGTCAGGCAGAAGTGTCTTCGGGTACGTCGAAAACAGTGCATGCGGGTTTTAGTTTCATTTATTGAAACTATTAGATATATGGACTTACTTTAAGTTTCATAAGAATTATCACAATTTTTTAATGCGAATCAATACGAAATAGGTACTAGTAATTAGATAATTATTATTCGAATTGTCCCTCAGGATATCTAAGCTTAAACTCATAGAAGGATGCCTTGTTTTTGGCATCCCTCTCGGACAATTTTTACATACTTAAAAAGGGTCATTCATAAATGGATGTTTAGATGTAGCCACAGGATGTACGGTCAGTATCAAAAGTTGATGAAGACATTAAAATTTTCAAAGGCGTTATTCAACATATTTTACCTAAATTAAAGAAGCCCCAGACAATATTGACTAACTTCTATGTACATATAGTTGTATTAATATAATCAACGAATGCAGAATATTAAAAAAACCGACTTCACGTCAAAACTTTATCTGAGTTATAATGTCATCAACGTAAACATTCTTCGAAATCATACATATTCTTTCAAAAATTTGAAAGTTTCAATGAAGTACTCAACTGATTATCTGTGAAATATCTTCTATCATATGAAACAAGAATTTTCAAAATCGGTTCATAATTGTCCGAAATATCGTGTTACAAACAAAGATACATACGACAGTAACTTAGATCTATAAGTCGTAGTTTCAATAGGGTATTCTAAATTTTATTCTATTGTGGTCTTAGTTAAGTTTTTAGATCCGTTTTGGGTTTAATTTATTTAATTCCACGTTTTTCGATATGCATGTATGTTGGTATGTCATTCAATACATGAAGTCTGAATTCCCATACAAAATTTTATACTTTATACCGATTAACCTGGTCTTTGTTCTATTGTACCTATATAATCTTATGTTTAAAGTAAAGAGTAAGTTTAAAATTATTGATTAATGAAAAACATTTTAATTTTAGACTTATCAGTAGTGAAGTCGACGTGGCGCCGTGGTTACTGTGTGTATCATACGATATCGCAGGCTAAGCAACGTTTGGCGAGGTCTTTACTTGGATGGGTGACCGCCGACCATTCGGACGGCACATTAAGCAGTCGGACCCGGGTGCTGTGTACTTGTATACAGTAGTCGTTAGGGTTAGCCAGAAGCCATTTTGACCAAAGCCATTGACTTCCACCAACCAGCACTGGACCAGCTTGGTGGATTATGGCCTATACCTCTTCGTTACCCAGGAGAGACTCATGCCCCGCAGTGGGTTCATTACAAAGAGTTGTGATGATGATGACTAATTAGTATTTTTCTATTGTTACAGATGAGCTGAAAACCTTTGTCCTAAAACCAATACGTAACTGAAATTATTTACACACAGACAATAAAACAGCCAAATATTTTACAAATTACTAGTTAAAAATATATACAAATTAAAATTTATCATTTACCACTCATTAAGTAAAAAGAAACGTATTATTATTGACTTGAAAAAAAATATTTATTAGCTAAATTTGAAGAAAGTTTGAAAGTTTGAAAGTTTTACGTAAAAATGAGCATAGATTCAAATTCGTCGGCTATGAGGATGAACATAGAGAGAGCAAATAACTTCATGAGGCAGTTTAGAGACCCCGACTCGAGAGAGCTTAAGAAGCTGTCAGCAAATCAGTTCATGGAGGTTTGGAGTCATTACGACAGAGATGGTAAGTGGTAATAATAAAATAAGTATTAAGTAATTTTAAGTTTACATCGGCTTTCAAATATTTTATTTTAAATGAGATTTTCAGTTTAAATTATTACTAGGCTACTAGGTTTATACGCTATTTTATGTGGTACATCTTAAAATATATTGATAATTAAATTAAAAATAAATTCGATTATCAGACATTATACTTACTTTGATTCTTTTTGTATAAAATTTTGACGTCACTTTTTTTTGTTCTTGTTTAAATACTTTCTAAAAGGAGCATTTTAAAAAATTAAAGGCAATTTACTTTATTAAATTTATTAAATGTTTTTGGAATGGTTGAAATTACAGCCAGTAATCATAAAATTTATAAATAACGAGCGTTTGCCCGCGACTTCGTACACGCATAAACTCAAAAGTCCTATATTTTTCGTTCCCGTAAGAATTTCGGGAATTCCTTCCATAATACAAACAGACACTTATTAAGGAACCTTTATACCAAGTATCACATCCGTGCACTCAAGGAATAAGGCTTTTTCATACAAACTAAAAAATCATATATTTCCCGTTCCCGTGGGAATTTGGGGAATTCCTTTCATAAAAAAACCAGTCACTTTTTGAAGAACCTTTATGCGAAGTATCGTATCCGTACACTCAAGGAATAAGATTTTTCATACAAACTAAAATGTCCAATAATTCCCGTTCCCGTGGGAATTTAGGGAATTCCTTCCTTAGTGCACCTCTACATCGCCTAAAGAATGTATATTCTAAATTTCATAATTTCTCTAAGCCCAGTAGTTACGGCTGTACGTTGTCCGTCAGTCACTCAGTCACTCAGTAACTCAGTCAGTAACGGAACAGTTTTATATATATTGATTTACATTATGCGTTTCAAAAATCAACATTTATATAACCATTATTATTTCCTACAGTTATAAAATTAGAAATATTTCAATCCGCCCTTTATCCTAATCACGTGACTAATTGCTCCCGAACGTATGAACATACAAGGTTGCTTTAAGTTTATAGAATTGATTTTGTGAAAGGGTTATTGCTTCGTGTCACCTCTAAAACCTTCATTAATCTCATTGTCAGTTTCCGTGAATAGAGCTGTAAATTTCTGAAACACGGAATAAAATACACGGCGCTTTCAAATATTCATTTTACGAGCGCGCGGCGCGTTTCCACTGTCTTGTGCTAATGCCGGTGCCGATAAAATTTATCAACTTTTTTCTATCTTACTTACCTACTGATATTATAAATATTAAGATTGTGAGAATGGATGTTAATATAAAGGGTGACTGGTGGGTCACTTTTGAAATTCAATGACGTGATAGTTTGAGATACATGAAGAGAAAAATTATAATAAAAAATAAATATTAATTATTTACCGAGTAAACTTAACCGAAAGTTAAAGCATGGTTACTCCAGCGTTGGCAGCGATTCGCGTGCCAGGTCACGTGCCGCGATCGACTCAGTTTTATGTAAAATAAATAGTAATATAGTAGTATTTATTTATAGGGAATTCTAGTGAGAAATTAAGTACCTACTCTTATTACATAATTATGACCAGAATCGAATACAGAGTGCTCTCCTTCAATATCTAAAATTTGTCACCAGTCACCCTGTATTTGTTTCATTTAAACACTAAAAATTGTTTGCCAAATTGAGCCAAAGAAATACATGTTCCAGGAATTTCAGCTGCTATAAACATGTTAAGCAAAAACCTTTCAAGGTACACCTAGCTGGTTACCATATCCGGCCACTATGTTTCATCTACAATTTGTCACTTGTCAATTTATTAATTTATTATTACACTTGTTAATTAATATAATCAAGGAATTCCCACGGGATCAAAATTTACAAATAAACAAACTTCAAGAAAAAAAATTGAAAAATATTAGCACATAGGAAAGGTAGTATTAAAGTACGATTGACTAAGAATATGACTAAGAATAACTGTCACCATAACTATAGTTTAAAAGGCACTGAGATCCAAAACACGCCCTGAGGATGGCTCTCTTTGCAGTGACTCTGGCGAACGTTCGAGCTTTGTTCGATGTTTGAAAATATTTGAATAGGCTCCGTTTTGTGTCTGTAATTCGTTCTGCTCGTAATTTACAGTTCTGTTGTTGCTAAACTGACTTAACACCTGATAGTGTTTTTTTTTAGTTTGAGTTAAAAGTGTGAATGTGATGAATGGCCATTCATAAAAAAAATAGTATTTTAATGTTTACTTAGTTTAAAAATTTAAAAATAGATTGTTTAGATTTTTAAATAACGTGCTCTACATTTATTTCGTAAGATACCATAATAATATCACGTTTAATTATATTAATTAAAAGATGAACCATGGTCATCATAGTATCTAGACACCGAAATAACGAGTTAATTTGTGAAATATTAATAAACACAGATAAAACGAACATCAGGATATCTTTATTTCCTTTAGCCTCATATCTGATGTCAAATTTAGATATTGAAGGGGAGCACTCTATACTCGATCATAATTATGTAATAATAGTACGTAAAATTAATTTCACTAGAATTCCCTATACAAAAATGTTTTTCCTATAGTAAGCCGCGCGCACCACCGCCGCGCCGTAAGTAGTATGTGCGTTAGTGTAACCATACGTTGCGTGCTTATTTCTTTAACTTTCGGTTAAGTCTATTAAGTAAATAATTCATATTTTATTTTTCTCTTCAAGTATGGTCTCTCACGTCCTCGAATCTCGAAAGTGACCCAACTCACCGGTCACCTAGAGTCAGTCGTCAATATCATCGAATGTTTTCATGAAAAATCAAAGCCCTGAATCCTTATGAGATTTTGATCCCTAGGTACACGTGGCACAAGTAAGGAAAATACGGAATGTGCTTCGTAAAAATCGCAATCTTCACTCATATATAGAATTTAAGAGTCTGAATGATTCTATTTTTAAATGTGTAAATGGAAACGAACATTGTATCCAGAAAAACCTATATAAAATGTAGTAAAGCAAGAAAATGACAAATACTGAAGACGAGAAAATGTACTGCGTATATGTTGTAATGATGATATTACACATTCCGAGCTCCTCATGAATTTATATTACACCATACAAAGATTACGTTTGTTAGAAGTGATGAAAATAAAATAAAAATATGTGCTCTTAGGTTTAAACGATATATTTTGTGTTTTTAAATTGAATTTTATCGTTTTTTTTTTTAATTTATTAGCTGTACATAGCAAAGTTGGCCAAAAAAGTATTATACCTACTTCTTAAAGGCTGATTTCCGCTTGCGGATTCATCTTACTAATATTACACATGTGAAAGTTTGGATGGATGTACGGATGTTTGTTCTCAATCATGGCAGAATGGCTTAACAGATTTGGATGAAATTTGTCACAGTGATAGTGTAGGGGAGAGTCAGTTATATCGTACTGCCATTTTAATCGTACCACCTCAAAACTTTCTACTAAATGGGTATTTTTTTTTCTATTCTGGCAACTCCATATCGTGGCCATGCCCAACGCCCCGCCACCCGCCATTTGCAATTGATGTATGCTGACAACTATTCGCGTGAGGGAAAAAAATATTATTTTTTGGAAATTAATGCGAATATTGTCGTAAATTCGGAAGGATATAGTCGGAAGGATTTACTCGTAAGTTATATTTACCTACTTTTCTTTATTTTATTACAATTTCTAAGAATTCTTCCTTTTCCCATATCTTCGCTCAAGACCTGGGTTCAAATCCTTGAACTTTATTGTATTGCTATAGATTATAGCCCGATATAGATTAGCTTACATGCTGGACTGGGAGTGAAAGACAAACATAAAATGTATTAGCTGAAGAGAATTCCCGGGCATAATGTAAAAGTTAAAAAAAATGCCGCATTGAAATGTTTTTCCTTGAAATCTTAGCACGTTAACTCTGGCATAAGGTCGCGTATTTCAAAGAATTCGTCACCAATGATATGTTCTTAAAGGCTGATTTCCGCTTGCGGATTCATCTTACTGATATTACACATGTGAAAGTTTGGATGGATGTACGGATGTTTGTTCTCAATCATGGCAGAATGGCTTAACAGATTTGGATGAAATTTGTCACAGTGATAGTGTAGGGGAGAGTCAGTTATATCGTACTGCCATTTTAATTTCTACTAAATGGGTATTTTTTTTTCTATTCTGGCAACTCCATATCGTGGCCATGCCCAACGCCCCGCCACAAAAAAATGTTTAAGCTTAAATTTTGACTAAGTAAAGTTCGAACAACAATTTGAAGATTGTAATTTAAGCTATTTCTAGGTATATCGATTTCATAACTACGTGGTAGTTTAAGAAAAAGTATATTTCGACGTGTTTTTGAAAAAACAAAACAATCGCATCAAAATCATAAAATCATTTATTTTGAGAAATATACGGCTTCCTACGGGGACTTAGCAGGATTCAGGAGACCAAGAATACGCGTCTATATGGTTGATCGTTTATTCTCGAACAAGATGACACAATTACAAATCTCAGAGTACCCCTTCAGATGATTTACAAATAAGTATTGCATTAGGTACCCTACGCTCCATAATATATTACACATTTGAGCAATCAAAGTACAGATAAAGATATGAATTCACAACGTGCCTTTCAAAATTTCAGATCCGTTCGTCTTGTCATAGTATCATGGTTAGCAATTGAATTCAGTGCATTTTTTCAATATGTCGCCTTAAGGGACAGAGGCTTTATAGGCATTTTTGAAAACGATAGGCTGACCCCCCGTCACTGCAATTTCTATCCATCATTATAACACCTGCAAAGTCAAACGTGCCTTCAGATGGTCTTATAACCTCTGGTGTTCTGCCTACCCCATAAGGGATCAGGCGTGAAGTTATGTATTTATTTTATTCTACAGCAACAGACAGTCATATTTACAATGTAATGGTATAGTAATAGTAGGTACAACTCACGGACCTTGAGTGCCAACATTTAAGTATATAAATATTTGACGTTATATAAATCTAATGAGTGATCAGAACCGAATGGGTCGCTTATACAAATATTGTGAAGTTATACTACTCAGAGTGGACTTTTAATAAGTTTACACATAAATACTCTAAATAAATTACAGAAATATAATATATGTAACTTTTAAAATAACAATGGAATACAATTATATCAAAGTAAAATAAAAAGTGTGTGCTGATTACCAATACATTTTGTTTAATGAAACAGACTCATATAATCTTGTGCAAAATAAAATTTATTCAAAGTTTTGATTTAAAATTGTCAACAATCATTTATGTATGTAAATGTATAGCATTTTGATTACCGTAGTCACGAGTGACTGAAAGGTCGTAGGTTAAAGTAATACTTTAATCCGATTACGTATTTACTTAACATAAATAAGTTTTGCTTTGGCTGACGTATTGAAATCTTAGAAACTTAGCTACACGTGGCGCTGGCGCTAAGTAATAACAAGATTTTAAGATGCGGAACGCACTCTTATGGCTACTCTAGGTTTAAACTGTGTACAGACTGGTTTAATGTACAGAAGACAGCAGGTAAAGCGTTCCAAACATGTCAAAAGTCGATGCCCTTGACGGAAGAAATGAACGTTAAAAACAACATTAAAGTAATATTTGACACATTTTTGACTTTTTTGAAACTAATCGGTCAAGTTGACATGAGTGTCAGTTGTGTGATGTACATCTAACGATGTCGTTGACCAGGCCCCCAATTCACATTTTTTATTTGTGTGGTAATAACGTGGCGATAGTGTGTCAATCCGATAAAAGTACATTTTCAACCGACTTCCAAAAAGGAGGAGGTTCTCAATTCGTCCGTATGTTTTTTTTTTTTTCGTGTCTTTGTTACACGATATTTCGGTCAATTATGAATTGATTTTGAAAATTGTTGTTTCATACGATAGAGGATACTTCATAGTTGGTCCCATTTAAATTTCATAGAAATCGGTTTAGTACTTCATTGAAAATTTCAAACTTTTGAAAACTATGTATGATTTCGGGGAATGTTTACGTTGATGACATTCTCAATTCAGCCAAAGTTTTGACGTGAAGTCGGTTTTTTAATGCTCTGCATTCGTTGATTATGTTTTTTTTTGTATTCATTTCGAGGAATGTGAATACCAATAATGTACTTTAATTAATTTTAATTTAATGTAATTACTAGAGTGAATTTCTTTGGATAAAGAAAATAAAACTTCAATTTTTCTTCATTGACAGAAGATTTAGAAAAATAATAATCTATCGAAAATAAGAAGTCCAGTATAGATAAATACCAAAAGTTCAACTTCTTACATCTCCTAATTAGTAAACGTTAGGGTACCCAGTCTGCCTTTCTTCTTTGAAAGTTTTGTAACGCTTTATCTGCTGCCTTCTGTACCATGAAATGCAACCAATTTTCAACATTTAGACGTCTTACGCGCACGAACTGCTCGTTTTCTGTTGATGTTGGTTGCATTTTTTTTTTAAATAAAATTTGGATGGGTCGTTTGTCTTCCATGACACCTGATGTTAAGTGAACATGAAGACTAAGGTGGTACACGTCCATCCACGAGAAACCTATTCACTCGACGCTTAAAAGTACTAGGACTATACTGGTCAGGGAAAATAGACGCAGGCAGTTCATTCCAAACCTTGGCGACCCGTATCAAAACGATTTTTCGGAATATCTTCCACATACGGATGGAAGTTCTGTCTGCGTCTAGTAGTCCGATGGTAAAAGGGTGAGGGTTGAATTTGTTCAAACAGAGCACTCGCGCACTCACCAAAATGTATCCTGTAGTACACGGTTAAACACGCAACTTTACGACGATGCTCTAGGGTCTGCAGTTTTTGGGTTGTAAGGTCAACGTTATTTATTAGTTTACGGGCTCTTCGGTCAATGAAGTCCAGCAATTGTAGTTGATATTTGACTGAACCATCCCAAATATTTATTTATTATTTATTTATTTACGGAAAACTTACAGCTATTTATTGTATAATTTGAACAATAGAAAAATAAGGCCAATAAGCAGTTTTCACAAACAAATAAACTTACATGGAAAATTAAGAAAAGTACATAAAGATTAAATATTGCAATATTTTTTTTAAACTAGATACAAAACGAAATAAATGCTTATTATTATTATTACATATACATTGAAATAAATGCGCATGACAAAAAAAAAGTACAGAAAATGACTTAGTATTCATGAGGTAAAAAGAATTCCCCAGAGAGTGCCGCTCTAACACTTGGGACACTGACAAGAAACTCATCCAGGTCGTTCAGTCTCAGCGGCGCCTTGTTCACGAGGTTGCACGATCTAATTATGAACGAGTTCTGCCTATAGCTAGTACCTCCGGGGAGGACGTGTAACAATGTAGGATTTCTTAGTGATTTCTTGTGCGCGCAGATACCAACCATACACAAGAGCTCTGGTACGTCTATAGCATTATTCATAATCTTCACTACATTACAAATGTCTGCTATCTGCCTTCGCCTTCTCAACGGTAGAAAATGTAATCGGTATCATATTATGTCCTAGCTTTGTATTGAAGAAATCGCGAAAATTTCTTCTGTATACCTTCAATAATTGAAGTCGTCGTGGCGCCGTGGTTACTGTGTGTATCTTACGATATCACAGGTTAAGCAACGTTCGGCGCGGTCGGTCCTTGGATGGGTGACCGCCGACCATTCGTTTCTCACGGCTTCATACTTGTATACAGTAGTCGTTAGGGTTTGTTAGAAGCCATATCGGCACCCTGAAAATTCTGACATCCACCACCCAGCACTGGGCCAGCTTGGTGGATTATGGCCTAAACCTCCTCGTCACCCAGAGGAGAGACTCATGCCCTGCAGTGGAACCATTACACGGAGTTGTGATGATGATGATGATGATGATGACCTTCAATTCGGTCTACATATTCATTGTATTGGGGGTTCCATACAGATGAAGCATATTCAAGCTGACTCCGAACAAATGCGCAGTATAATATTTTTAAGGTATTTATATTGCTGAACTCTGAGACAAATCCGAGAGTTTTTGATGCTTTGTTTACGATTTTGTTTACATGAAGGTCAAAAATTAATTTATCGTCAAATGTGACGCCGAGGTCGTCGATTGATACTACCCGCCGTATTGTGGTGTTGTTTAAGGTGTACTGATGAATTACTTTATGCTTTTTCCTAGTAAAAGTACATATGAAGCACTTAGAAATATTAAGGTCAAGTTTGTTTTTAATACAGTAAATATGAAAATTATTAAGGACGATTTGCAAATTAATAGAGTCAGATAATATATTAATTGGACAAAGTATTTTCATGTCGTCAGCGTATAATAAAATTTTACTGTAGGAAAAGCACTCAGCAACGTCATTAATAAAAATAGAAAATAAAAGCGGCCCTAGTACTGACCCTTGCGGCAAGCCAGACGGTACGTGTTTACTTTGGGACATGTAACCGTTAAGGACAACCACTTGACACCGATTATCTATGTAAGAGACGAACCAGCGGTACAAGTTGCCTCTAATTCCTATGTGTTGTAGCTTGCGGGGAAGGATTTTATGATCAATATGATCAAAACACTATGGTACTCCATGCATGATCGCACTTGAGCTGTTTATTTTCCATTAAACCAATGTATAGCATGTATGCCTTTACATGAAAATGTAAATCCTGTACGAACTTTTGGGTCTCAAGAAAATGGATGGCCAGCCTGGGGCACCACGTTTGATATCGGGGAGTTCGATATACATATATTGCCACATAGGTTTGGCTTGTAATAAAGAAAAACCACTCTCGCATCAGCATGTCGTATAAGGCGACTATTGATCAAGTGATCCCCGCTTGGGAAAGCGGCAAGCTTAGTAAAATAGTATAAAAACTACCGTGCCTTACGAATTTGTCTGGAATAAATAAAAGAATACCTAAATTTCATAACAAGATTACAATTTTAAAACCAGTCTCCTATCTTAATATATAAAGGACGGAACGAGCTAGCACAATCTTTCCGTCCCTTTATTTTAATCATGAATACAGTAACATTTTCATTAATCTAAGTGGTTGGTATAAGCGTAATATCTGTATCAGTAAATCTGTATGAGTAGGGTTAATCCAAAAAGTTTTATGTCGTCAACGTAAACAGACGTTAATTGCTAGCTCGACGTAATCAATTTGGATAAACAGAAACCTATATACTCGTACTTACATGGTATAAAACTCGTTTGTCTTATATGATCGGGAATAAAAACGGCCTTTAAGTAGGCACTTATATTTTTACGGGGACTTTAACAACGTTTGATTTCAAACTACAAAAAAAAACTAAGAATGTTATGGACAGCTGTCAAAAGTGGAAGAAGTCTAAAAAATTGTAACCGGCCAGTTTCAAATGAGGTTGCGTATCAAAGTCGAACTCCTTAGCCTTAGTGTGATAGTGTATTTTTATTTTAAAGTTATTAAAATAACCATAAAATAACGAAACCGGTTGTCATACAAACTCGTGAGTGTGGAGAGCTAGGAATCGGTCACCACTTAGAACATATCATAGAGCTACATTTGTCCAATTTTCACAAATGCCAGAGATGGCAAAGTATGGCAAAAAAAATTGTGCATAAAGTGGTAATAAGAGGTTATCTTTAAATGTTTGCAATACATAAAATAAAAATACTATTTATATGTCATAGCGAATCGCACACGCACAAGGAATACGACTTAAAATGGTATTTGTGCTCCCACACACTAGCGGTGGGCCACCCTAGGCTCTCCATTCAACCACCGCGGTTGCAACTTTTTAGTGCGTACAATCACAGCCTACTTTATATATTAAAGTTATAACTACCAACCACCAACAGTTCGCTTTCCTACAATACAATCACAGCAATATTGTAATATTGCTTTTCTTACATTTAGAGAGCTGTCAATCATTATACAGGGTGACTGGTGACAAATTTTAGATATTGAAGGAGACAACTTTGTACTCGATTCTGATCATAATTATGTAATAAAAGTAGGTACTTCATTTTTAACCACAATTCCCTATAAATAAGTAAAAGACTACACTGTTCCCAAAGTAGTGTTCTCGCACACGCACACCACCACCTGCTGTATATCTATTTTATTATGCCTATGTAACGATGCGTTGCGTAATGAATTCTTTAACTTTCGGTTAAGTTTACTCAGTAAATAATTAATAAGTAAGTATTTTGTTTTTATATTTTTTTTCTCTTCTTGTATGATCTCAAACTATCACATCCTCTAATTCCAAAAGTGATCCACCAGTCACCCTGTATGTACAAAAGAAGTTTTATGCAACGGTCCATTGCTATTCCACAGTTACCACACAGAGTCACGATGTCCAATTCAATAGGTTCTATACGGGTCGTCAAAACGCCGAAGTCCAAACAGTCCGGTGTTCACGCCAAGGTCAAAATGTGTACGGGTTCGGAGTTCAGTGTACAAAGCAAACGGTTAGCCAGAAATAATCAAATTGAAGTCAGGTATACAAGCACAGTTCGCGAGGTAAAGGTATTCAGAAAACAGAAATACGCATTCACCCAACGAAAAAAGAAAAGCGAATGACATAAGGTTTTCATTTGTCCCTGACGTGAGATGACGCTGACGTTTGACAATCAAAGATAGAAATAGGGATTCATTCCAACTGCTTTTCACCGATCTATTACTCAATGAAAATAATCGAATCTAAAATGATATATTTCCAAAAAACTCCCATTTGGCCAAAGCCAAACCCTCTGTTATTTGCAGAGGCTATTCAGTGAAAATAAGTATACAGATTTTTTTAAAGTATAACATATTTCCCCACATTCAGGCCCAGCTTGGGGGCTCTCCTTTAAAATAAAGTCACGAATCGAAAACTCAAAATAATTGAAAAACATGGTAAATATTCCTTTTTTTATATTGAGCTGTAAAACTTGGGAATCGTTCGGACATTACACAAAACTCTATATTTTTTTCCTTCAACCTTTGTTGAATTTAATATTAAACATTTTTTAATATAGGGCCAGAACAAGCCCTAACTGATTCAAGAAAACTTTTATATGAATTTATAAAACAGTTCCGTAATGATTTACTTTTCCATAACAGATTGCAATCTTATCATATGTAACCAGTAACCGTTTTTACGAAATTTCCATACGAAATAAAATGGATTACAAATTTTATAATACGAGTGGATACCTCAAAAACGAGGCGTAAAAATACCAACATATATTTTCACAACACAAGCACTGTAAGTCTCTTGCGTATTTCGCCAGCACTGAGGTACCTCAAGAGGTCTCGTTGAGAGGGTCTCAGAGGGTCTCGAAATTGGACCGTGTTGAGAGGGTTATAAGGAAAAACGAACCTGAGGGAACTCGTGGGGCTGACTGAAAATAGCACAAAGTAGGAAAGTAATGTGAGTATTATGTTTATTTTACCTTTATGAGCGGTTCATCACTACATTCGATTCTTATCCGATTCGAATCCGAGAAATAATAAATAAAATAAATATATAAATAAATATTTCTGACATTCACACAACATTATCTAGCCCAAATTAAGTTTCTTAAAGAACTTGTGTTATGGATACTAGTTAACTGATATACTTAAGAAATAAATAAACATACATATTGAATAAATGCATATTTTTTATTAGAATAAACTTAAATAAACATAAAACATCCATGAGTTGACGACTAATATCTGTGTTCATCACACAAATATCCACCGCCGCCGGGATTCGAACCCAGGACCTCTGGCATAGATGGCAATGTTACCGCTACACCAGCCGGTCGTCTATGGTCCGGCGCAGACGTAGAACTATTTCTATGGTAACTTACACACTACATCTGTCATTGCATCTGTCATCCTGAAATCAGCGCTGCAGCCTTCGGCTGTAGCATTTGCTGAGCTTTATTATTAATTTATATTTAAATATGTTTCGACAATTTTTATTATTAATTTATATTTAATTATGTTTTAAAGTTTTTTGCATTTAAAATGCTCAATTATTCTTAAATAAATGAAAAATGTGATAAATGAAAAAAAAACATTGCAATGTTTCACTTTAACTGGGATTCACAATTTCTGTAAAGAAATTGATCTCGGGTGGTCTTAGCTGCAAAGCTATACCATTAGATGGAGCTACGTTAGCAATATAACGTAAAAACAAAAATGTGGTAAGTAATTTTGAGGCGTAGCGCCAGGCCCCGGTAGCTCAGTTGGAAGAGCAGTCGTCCGGCAAACGAGAGGTCCCAGGTTCGAATCCTGGTAGGGTAATTTTTATTTATCACATTTTTCATTTATTTATATTTAATTGTTTCTGTTTGTAAAATGTTTTTACTGTCGAATAAATCATTTATTTCATTCTTTCTTTCTTTCATCCGGCAGTTTATACTTTATAGATTCCTATATTCTCGGATTCGGCTCGGATAGGAAAACTTTGGCCAAAGTATTTTGGCTGAAGGTCATAAATAGAAATATTCTCCGTAACTTATACATATACAATACTACCTATACAAATACACTTTATTGCCAGAATCAAAAGTATACAAACATATTAAAATGTTGTCCATAGAAGGAAAACTGGATTCAAGACAATTTAGGCAGCCTTATCACTCATGAGCGATCTCTTCCAGGCAACCTTTATTTGCAAAAAAAAAAAAAGAACGAACTACAAATTATAATTTGGTAATATATTTGGAGAGTAGTTAAATTTATGGAGAAGTAGTCTGAAGGTAATAATTCTTAACATTTTTCTTAAAGGAGTCTACAGATTTTGCATTGTGAAGTGACAAAGGCAATGTGTTCGATATACAGTAGAATTCCAATTATCCGAATTAATGGGGACCGGGGCCCATTCGGATAATCAAATATTCGGATAATCGGATTTTTTAAAAAAAAATTGCCATTGGAGAGAATAAAAGCTACGTTTTGATATTGCACTATTTTTTTATTGAATTAAATGAAAGAAACATGAAATTTTCACATGTTTTAAATAGCACACTGGCTAATCAAAACAAACAATGACAGGTGCGCTGTGACTGCAATGCGCCGGAACTTGTCTTAACTTGCCGTTGTGCCTACACTGACTGAATTTTTTGTGATTCGGATAATCGACGATTCGGATAGTCGAAGTTCGGATAATTGGAGTTCTACTGTACAATATAATATTTCGATACGAACTCGTAGTAGGGTTGTTCCGGATCGATCCACCTTGTCGTGATCCACCTCTCGTTATTATAATTAAAGTTTTCCGGAATGTTCCACCTTATCTTTGTCCGTCCGGATTGATCCACCTACATTTTTACAAATTAAATACGCATATAGGTACAGTCAGGAAGAAAAATATTTCGTCAGAAATCAACATTCATTGCATTGAGTCATTATTACAGATATAAATAAAAGAAAATAGAATCGTGACCAACACCACCGTTCCAATATTAATATTAAGAACTAGATACAAATTAACTTTTCTATTATCTCTAAGACTTTTATAATAAAACAGATAACCAAAGTATCAAACAAGTATTATCTTTAAGTTAAAACAGTTTTTAATGTTTCAGAATTATATCATACTTTTGTAAAAAAGACATGAAATAATTTTATCGCTATCATGAATATTTCAAGGCACTTGACTACAATTCGTCACGCAAGTCACCATGAATACAATATGTCACATTGAGAGCAAAATCAAGACTTGTGACTAGAAAGATAGATAAACTAGTTTTAAATAGAAAAAAAATCCTCACAACTCTTTGTAATGAGCCCACTGCAGGGCCGTGAGTCTCTCTCCTGGGTGACGAAGAGGTATAGGCCATTATTCACCTAGCGGGCCCAATGCTGGATAGTGGATGCTAGAATTTTCATAGCTCCGAAATGGCTTCTGACAAGCACTAACGACTACTGTATACAAGCATACAGCACCCGGGACTGCTTAACGTGCCTTCCAAAGCACGGAAGTAACCGTGAAAAATAAATGGTCGGCGGTCACCCATCCAAGAAACGACCTCACCGAACGTTACTTAACCTGCGATATCGTATGATGCACACAGTAACGTCTTCGATGCAGTGGTTATTATTAAATAGTAAAATTGATAATTTTATGCACAGTTAAGGTTATTTAAAAAATCTATAATAATACATACATACATACATAACTTCACGCCTGTATCCCTAATGGGGTAGGCAGAACACCAGAGGCTATATAACCATCTGATGTCACGTTTGACAAATTTGGAGGTATTATTATGATGGAGAGAGACTATTGCAGTGACAGAGGGTCAGCCTATCGACCGCAAAAACGCCAATGAAACCTCCGTCCCTGAACTGACTTTTACAGTATGCCCGGGAAGAGAAGCAGCTGGCACATTCTATGTTTTTCTTTCGCTCCCAGTCCAGCATGGTAAATTTATTTATTTCTCCCACAATAATATTTTACTTACACAATACTATAATTAAAAATTATAAGAGGTAATCCAATTTAGGTTTTAAAGTGTTTTTCAAAGTAGGTTTTGAAGTGGGAGACTGGTGCCCCATGTAGGTTGCCCTGTGCTAGGGGATCACCAGGCTCTTTCCTCGTGCCAAGTTCACGATACAATAGTTCTTAAACTAAGACTAAACAATGACTAACTATTATGCTACATTAAGTTTATTTTACATTACGTTGACAGGAGATTTTTTCTTAAAAGCTAAATGTATGCTATTTATTTGGAGTGTGTATATGAGTATGTGTGTGAGAGATGTCAGTATGTTTATGGTGTTAGTGTATGTGATGAAGTGTGGCTGGATGCGTGTGTGTGTGGGTAGGAATTGAGTGTGATGTCTCTAACTATTGTATCTAACTAGGTAATGTAAGTGGACGTTTAACCTACGTTGCTGGCTGTACGAAAATTATGCTTATAACGACTAGGTGGATCGGACCGGAATATAAAATAAGAATAAAAAAAAGGAATCCCCCTGGTGGATCACAACAAGATGGATCTGTTCGAAATAAATCGAATAATAGGCACTATTCGTAGCAAAATCGTAATGAATTCGGTAAATATTTTCGTGTGTATTCAGCCTTGGCCTTGCATTGGCCGTTCCAATTTTAGTATCTTTAAGCTGAAATCGATCCATTGTATTGAAAATTGGTCACTTTATCAGTATAGTATGGAAACAGTCAGCACATTTTTTTCCGCTTCAACAATTATAGTCATATTTCAGGCAATCTTCAGAAAACCCTTATTAGATAGACACCTTTTTAGGGTTCCGTAGCCAAATGATTATAGACTCTATGTCACACACTATCACTATGGAAAACTTCATCCAAATCTGTTGAGCCATCCATCCATCCATCCAAACTTTCACATTTATAGGTAATACTAGCTGACCGGCAAACGTTGTTTAGCCATATAAATAAAAAAAAATATAGATGTTAGCCATCTCGTCGATACCGGATAAGCACAAAAAATTTCATCAAAATCGGTCAAGCCGTTTCGGAGGAGTATGGCAACGAAAACTGTGACACGAGAATTTTATATATTAGATTAGTAAGATTGCTCGATTTTAAAGTATGGATATACATGTAAAAAAATGCAGAAATAATCATGGTTTAATCTTTTTTATATAGATAACTACTGTTTGAACGTTTTTTTCAGCTTAAGATAATGTTTTTGATTCTTTTAGCACTCCTGGTAGTTTCCAGTCAGCGAGACACTTAACGTTGGTTACGGTTGACGAGGCGTCGATCTAGACGTGTCTAGACAACAATCGATGCCTTTTGAGTTTCTTGCTCACTCCGTTGTAAGAAACAGTATTTTTACCGTGTTTTTATAAATTAATTTATTTACCCTTCATATAACACAAGCCCGAAAATTTTATAAATGTAAAAAGGGCTGCCTTATCGTTAGAAAGCGATTTCTACCAAGCAACCCAACTAAATGAAAATTAGATTGTAGATAATATAATAAATAATGCAGGTCTGCTGGAAGAAATTTCTTTAGAAATAAGCTGACCCTTGTAACTTTATTCTATATTTATTTTCAATTGTCTTTTATCCTGTGTACAAAAATTGTTAAATAAATAAATAAAATCCCCAGACTGTCACACTAACTACATGGCCTCAAAGTAAGCAAAGCTTGTGTTATGAGACACCATGTTGCGAACTAGGGGGTACCTAGAATATAAATACATAAATAAAGATAAACGCTCAGAACATGAACATTTTTTTTTGCTTGTTCCGTGCGCGGGAATCGAACCCGCAACCACTGGCGTCTGTGGCAGATAGGTTTACCCCATCGCCAAAGTGGTCGTTAAATTAACATACTTAAATTAAAATTAATAATTTTCAATTTAATATCATCATCATCAAAACTCTTAGTAATCTGTGAGTCTCTCTCCTGGGTGACGAGTAAGTTTAAGGCCATAATCCACCAAGCTGGTCACGAGCTGGTTGGTGGATGACAGAATTTTCAGAACACCGAAACGGCTTCTAAAAAACCATAACGTCTACGTGCCCTCCAAAGCACGATAGTCCTCGTGAGATATGAATGGTCGGCAGTCAGCCATTCCGGCCTAGAGTTGCTTAACCTGCGAAGTCGATAAATATACATGGAAACCACTCGATTTAATCTCACTAGAAATTAAACGTTAAATATCCTTGTTATTTAATACTAAAAATTTTATATTTTATTTTTTTACTATAAAATCGCGGAATTAAATAATAATGATAAATTTCTCGACATGTTTAATGCTAAGCTCAGTTACTAAATACCTTCAACAATTGATATAAAGGGTGTATATTTTTAAATAATAGAAATGTTTTTATAAACTACCTTTATAATTAAAAAAAACTGCTCGTGCATGCTTCTTACAATGCCTTGGCTAGGTTAACTTAATTACGAGCACAAATGGACGCACTACTGTTTCATTAATTGACAAAAGACTGGATTAGTTGCGGTTTTGTTCTCTACAGAGAACATGCGGAACTGTACAGGGAAATTCGATTAAAATACTCAAAGGGACTTTATTGAATTTTTAAAGGCATATCATGTTCTTTTAAAAGATCTGTAAATTTCGCCGTTTTGAATATTTGGTAGTATAAAAGGTTTGAATAAAAGACTTTATCTACTCTCATATCATAATATTCAAAATATAAAACTCAGAACGAATTTATATTGACATACTTTTTAAAATAGTATAACGAAATGAAATTAAAAAATTAAATTATAACACACTACCTCGAACAATACAATGTTATAATAATTTTTTTTTTCATTTCGATACAGATAACAGACCATAGATTTCATTTTTTTATCTGTGTCCTGCGAGCGCCGCGCTACGTTACATTCTGTGGCCGCGCGGCGAGTTTTGGCGCATGCGCGATAATGGCGGGAATAAATTTAGGCGCCATAACAAATTTCCTTGCAATCTTTTATTTAATATCTTCAGTGTATGAGATTAGATAAAGTAGTGTATGAAACTGCACATAACTAGGTATTATGTGACAGTTTCATAAACTACTATTACAAACCGGCTTTTTGGCTTCCCAAATAGGTAGTACAGAATATAAAGGGTGAATTTTAATTAGCGCATCACCTCTTGCAGGTGGGTCTTATTAGCTTTTATGGCAGCTATATGAAAAAATCTTATTCATGGAGTACACGGAAGTGATACTTGATATAAAGGTTCTTCAATGTAGGTTTTACTATGGAAGAAATTCCCGAAATTTCCACGGGGTCGGGAAAAATATGACTTTTATGTTTATGCGCGAACGAAGTCGCGGGCAAAAGCTAGTAAATAAATAAAATCCCCAGACAATCATATGAACTACATGGCCCCAAATTAAGTATAGCTTTTGTTAGGGGATACCATGTAGCGAAACTAGAATATAAATACATAAATAGATAAACACCCAGACACGGAACATTTTTTTTTCTTGTTCCGTGCGGGAATCGAACCTGCAACCACTGGTGTCTGAGGCAGACAGGTTTGCCCCATCGCCAAAGTGTGGTAATTACAGAATCGATCTCCTCAAGACTGGCCGTCTTCTAGTCCCGATCTTAATCCACGCTATTATGATTTATGGTCAGTTTTATAAAGTATCGCTTGCTTTAAACGCTTCGATAATATCCCAGAAACAATTCATACGATTGGCAGTGAAGAATGGGAAGAGTGCGTGCTTCTATTGATAGAGCCCATGAGCGCCTTTGTATCGTTATTTTGGAACTATAATGAGCCGTATTTGATAATACAATCTCTAATTTTAAGTCTCTACAATATCAGACATGAAGCTTCAAAAACAGTTTTTGTCAACAACTTTTGAATTTGAAGTCTTCTAATTTGACATTAAAATTACTTAAATGAAAAATGTGATAAATAAAAATGAATTTATGACATTTTTCATTTATTTAAGAATAATTGAGCATTTTAAAATGCAAAAAACTTTAAAAAAAGATTATTAAAACATTGCAATGCTTCACTTTAACTGGGATTCACAATTTCTGCAAAGAAATTGATCTCGGGTGGTCTTAGCTGCAAAGCTTATACCATAAGATGGAGCTACGTTAGCAATATAACGTACAAACAAAAATGTGATAGGTAATTTCGAGGCGTAGCGCCAGGCCCCGGTAGCTCAGTTGGAAGAGTACTCGTCCGGCAAACGAGAGGTCCCAGGTTCGAATCCTGGTCGGGTAATTTTTTATTTATCACATTTTTCATTTATTTATTTAAGAATAATGGAGCATTTTAAAATGCAAAAAACTTAAAAAAAAACAATATTAAAATTACTTACTTAAAATTAACGAATCTAATGTCGAATCGAGCAGCCCATTAGATATCCGAAAGCACCTTTACCTACGACTAGAACTTCTTCTTCAAACAAATTAACAATGTATAAGCTCCCTTAGCTCCCTAAGCCGTCGAATCAGAGAGCTTTAAAGTGAAAAGCTCGCCAAGGTCACTCGGCAATGGCCGACTAGCTTTGTCGAACGAAGCCACTCAGGAACTTCGCGTTGTCGGTTGTATTCTTTTATGTTTGTCAGATTAGCTATACAGGGGGAGACGAAAAGGATAAAGAAAAATAAGTTTCATTATTCATATACGCTGCAATATATATCCGCAAGCAACTGAAGTTACTGAAACTTGGCTTAATGATGAATAACTAAAAATCTGTCTAAAAAAGTATTTTATATTAATTGGTTTCTAGTTAATATTAATATTAATGAGAAACTTTTGAGAATCGTTCTCGGATTATGAATTCTCTATTCGATTTCAATTGTGTCTATATAAAACGTAGTTGTTCTTGTGAAAGTTCTATATGTTTATAACTCTGTCACAATTAAATTACGGAGCGTATTAAGCTGAAAATTTTACACCTGTACCTAATTTCAAACCCTGTGACGATATATACGACTTCACGTCATGATACTCTTACAGGATTATCGGCGAAACCGGTGGAAGGCTGTTATAATTTATAGAGTCAATAAATAAATAATAATCAACGAATGCAGAGCATTAAAAAAACCGACTTCACGTCAAAACTTTGGCCGACTTAAATTTTCAATGAAGTACTAAACCGATTTCAATAAAATTTATATGGAACCAACTATGAAATCATCATAGTTCATATGAAAAAAGAATTTTAAAAATCGATTCATAATTGTCTGAAATATAACAAAGACACAAAAAAAACATACAGACGAATTGAGAACCTCCTCCTTTTTTGAAAGTCGGGTGAAAATAGATGACTCTCAGCCTAAAAGCGTATTCTAGAAATCTAATATTCCTTTCCTATCTGCAACTACTTTAAGTTGGAAACTGTCTAGCGTCCACGCTTTATACATTTGACAGCACATAACATTGCTCCAGCTATGATGTGTTGTCCAGCATTATAAATGAAGATATTGTTTTATATCTTAGCACGATGCGTGTCTTAAAAAGGTGACATATCCCCGGCCCCGCTTCGTGTTAGAATTCTTTCAGGGTCCGCCTGGCTAGGAACCACCCTTCATATAAAATCCTACGGTGATACGTCTGGCAATATTTCATGAAGAGCCAGATCCTTCTTGTACACATATGCTGTCATCTTTGACCTCATTTTCACTCATATATTCCAAGATGGAGCCTGTAAGGCGGGCTTTAGGGGGAGATAACAAAAAATGATTTATAGTTTTAACAATATGAGTACCAAATGACACGTCTTTACAAATCTTACACGTGAGATTGAGTTCAAACGTGGGTTTAGTCACCAATAAAGATATCATTTTATGAAAAATACATTTATTCCGTTCGTTTTGTTATTTTGTTTCCTAATTTCTTCAAATATATTGGAATTATAATATTCTTCATTTTTTTCAATCTTCTCTTCTTGCTGTGTATTTTTGTTAAGGCCATAACTGCATTCTCATTAGTTTGTCCATCCGGTCATTTTAGAAGCACTGTCTGTTGTGAAAATGCACCTTATATATTTTTTTAATACCTTTAGTGTTTATAACTAATTAACTATTAACTATTAATGTATCTGTCTGTACTGTACTCTGTTTAAACTTTGCTATTTTTGTCTTAATATTTTACGATTCATTAAATACTTTAATATTTAGTTTTATCGTATAAGTATCTTTATTGACTATTCCTTCCATGCTGGACTGGGAGCGAAAGAAAAACATACCAGCTGCTTCTCTTCCCGGGCATACTATAAAAGTCAGTTAAGGGACAGAGGTTTTATTGGCGTATTTTTTGGTCAATAGGCTAACTCTCTATCCATCATTATAATACCTCCAAACTCAAATGTGACATCAGATGGTCTTATAACCTGTGGTGTTCTGCCTACCCCATAACGGATACAGGCGTGAAGTTATGTATGTATGTACTGTCTTTAAAGGGGACAAAACGAGTTAGAATGAAAAATATATCTTGAAAAAATTCGGTTATTATCAAGTCTTAATTACTATCGTGAAAAGTTAAGAATATATTTAGAACAAATGAAACTTATTTGCTTGTTAATGACCAAATAAAATTCCACTTTCTTTAGCAAAATAGCATTTCATTAATATGGATGAAATTTAATATCTAGTAAAAAAGCTATTTCCAGCTTTTCGAATTATTATCAAAAAATAAAGGAAATGGAGGTAGTCTTTTATTTATCTTTAAATTACACCCTGTATAGGTTCGTAGTTATCCTAAAGTTTAGTGATCTAAGGGATTTACAGGGCACATAATGGATAATACATTAAACGAAAAATACATTTGTTGAATGAAACCAGCTGTCTGCTTTCAAGAAATGGGCGTTTGTAAGTTTGTTTCTGATCTTCATATTCTCAATACCCGTTTTAAATGATCTATACACATTAAACAATTAATTCGTAAAAGTAATTCATTTATTATTGTTAACGCCGATTTCGTTCGGGATCAGCGCTACGTGTTAATGTCAACGCTTCGTGTCTGTTGTCAATGTCACCGCCCGCGTCACCTGTCAAAGTCAGCCGCCGCGCCTATATAAAGACCGAGACGCGCCGGAGTTCCAGGCTTGAGCAAGCAGCTACCACAATGTTACTTGTGTGTAACGTCACATTTAGGCCGCCATGCTAAGGCCAAGTGTTCTTTTAGTTTGTGAAACTTTAAATATAAATAAAAGTTGAAGAACGTACGCAGTGGTATTCTTCCTCGGCACCCTACGGCTTCAACAATTATTAAATTCTCTTATTTATTTATTTTATGGAAAGTTTTAAAGTAATATCAAGGTGTTTTCTCCGTACGCTAACTCAAAATTTTAGTTTGAGACTAAAGTTAAACACCTACGTAAACCAACTTTGGACCTTTAAAGTTTGGACATGATATTCAGCCTGATTCAGGACTTTGCTATCCACGAAATCAATTGATGACCAAGTAATAATGTATTCAACAGATTTTCGTACAGCTTCAGTGTATGATGCATTAGGTTTTTGTTTTATTTGGCTAGAGTAAAAACATTCTTACCTACGGGCATCTCTCGCTCGACTTTGCACCTCGTGTTGTCCAAATGCATGTAAAAAGGACGCTACAGGTCTTTTGACACACTATGTAAAAATAGAGATATTTTCGCCTTCAAAACGAATGATTTTTTTATTACAAAAGCCTATACATTGATCTATAAATAAATAAATATTTCTGACACAATATTATCTAGCCCAAATTAAGTTTCTTAAAGAACTTGTGTTATGGATACTACATAACTGATATAATTGAGAAAATATATACACATACATATTGAATAAATACATATTTTTTATTAGAATAAACTTAAATAAACATATAAACATCCATGACTTGACGGCTAATATCTGTGTTCATCACACAAATATCCGCCGCCGCCGGGATTCGAACCCAGGACCTCTGGCATAGAAGGCAATGTATGTTATCGCTATACCAGCCGGAAAAGACACTATCATAGTGACTTTTTGAAGTCTTCTACTATGACCACCAAAAACTTCATTATTTTGAATTCAGTGGGTCCGGTTTCGCGAAATATGCTAACCCTATACAGCGAGATACCTATTTACTTATAAAATATAGGGTCTTTAAATTAGGACGAGTCGATTTCAAGATGGAATAAAACAGGCTAGACGTGAGATATTAACGAACTTATTCTTTTGCTTGAAAGGCCCACTCATGCCATTTTGTTTTAAATATGACAATTCAAATGTCCGCCGCAGTTTCGCACGGATCCGGGAAGACCAATTTTCAATGACTCCGCTGCATTAATTCTACTGAAACTGAATGATGGCCTAGGCTATTTCGACTTTCAGGGTATCAGTTTATTGCGGCTTATTGGTCATTTCAAATGGTCATTGGAGACTTCAAAAACCCTCACGAGAAAATATAATATCTATATGTTTCAATGTAGGCTTAAAAAATGGATTAAAATGGACCTACCTTTTGATTGTTGTCTGGTTGTTGAAAATTTAACCTCTCGGATTTGTGCTACCATTCGAAGACGTGGCGGACTGTCCAATGATGACATATTTTAAACAAAATGGCATAAATGGATCTTTCAAATAATACAAAATAGTATCCATAATACAAGTTCTTTAAGAAACTTAATTTGGGCTAGATAATGTTGTGTGAGTGTCAGAAATATTTACTATTTACTAATTTACTCATACACAGCCGTTTCGTTTTCGAAATGTTTTACGCCATTTTGAAAACGATCCGTCCTTATTGAAAGACCTTATAGAACCGATTCCTTAGTATGAATGAACTGGAGTGTGGTACGCCGACGACCCTAAAGGTTACTGAAGCCTCAGTCGCTCGTCGTAAGTAGCTCGAGGTATTTATAGTATTAACCCTTCAATAGCGAGGAAATCAATCATCTTAAGGGCCTATTTGACCCCGAAGGTCTTGTCCATAATTGCCGGTCTCTTACAATGTGTTTAAGGTCATTAGTTTTTGTAAGTAAACCTTCGTGCGGTGGTTATTATAAATAATATTTTCTTATTTATAAATGTTTCTTGTTTGCCTCTCATCTTATCGTTAGGATGTTTAATGAGTATAAAATAAATACTTAAATATGTCGCACATTCACATCGCATTGCACCTATAGTCGAAATGAAGCTTATTTAAGAGTTATTGATAAAGTAACTAGATCTCGACAAGATCGGTGACAAATATTAGATATTGAAGGAGAGCACTCTGTATTTGGCTCTGATCATAATTATGTAATAAAAGTAGGTACTTTATTTTTCACCAGATTTCTCTTCAAATAAATAAAGAGACATTAGGTACTACACTTTTCCCGACGCGCCGCCTCAGTCAACACGCACACAGTAGTGTTCTTGCCACACGCACAACACCACCCGTTAAGTATCAATAATTCAATGTAGTAAAATGACAGTTCCAGGGTGCTCACTTTAGGGAAGAAAAAAAATTGTGATGCGTTCTAAGTAAATTAATGTAATTACTTTTTTAATAATAATACCGTAATATACGGAAAAAAAATTTTGCCTAACAAAATATTTCTGTTTTTATAGTGCTAATAGCGAAATTTCTGAAAATTCATTTTTAACGACAAAACGAGTTAAAAATCAAGAGATTGTCAAGTCGATTTAACTTCCACTGTAACCGTTTCAAAGCAATAGGTATGTTTGGTAATTCATGATTTTCATAAAAGCTACTTTAAAGATATAGTACACACCTCAAATTCAATTGTTTTTATATTTCTTTAAAATTTAATGCAAAACTAATAACAAAGACTCATTTCTTTTCAATCATTCTCATTCAGTACTTACACTACAAAGTTTTTAACTGGTATCATTATTTTTCTATTTGACATTTCGAATTGTCAGTTTACTGCATTGAATTATTTGCCAGAGTATATCGTATTACGCTGCGTAATTAATTCTTTAATTTTCGGTTAAGTTTACTCAGTAAATAATTCAATTTATTTTTTATTTTTATTTATTACTTCATGTATGATCTCAAACTAACACGTCCTCGAATTTCGAAAGTGAAATGACCCATTATGAACCTTAATTTGGGCAAGCAATGGTGTGAATGTTAGAAATATTTATTTGTATCATAGATCCAGAATAATGCAAAAAAAGCGAATAAATTGTTATCACAAATGATCGCATTGTGGCCACAACCTCTGGCTTCCGAGGCAAATAAGGTTACCGTATCGCCACAGGCGGCCTTTTACAAAAATCTTTAACGAATGTTAAAACTCCCTCATTATTACTCCATCTATGGTATAAAGTATGAATAATTAAGTCTAATAACTTTTGGGTTTATCGAGTGATTAGATAACTTATCTTCTAAAATTTCTAATCTATACTAATATTGGATTGGGGAAAAGTTACTTCGCATTTTTTAAGAAAATTCAAAACATTTTTTAATATAGTTTATTGACATTTAACTAAAGTATGTATGTATCATTTTGTTCGATAACCTTTTGCCAATAGGGACATGATCCCATTGCTATAAAAAATTTGTGACCTCTCATTAATTGTGGATAAAGTGGATTTGGCAGTCCTCTCGTGATGTTAACCTAACACTGCCTAAAGAAGTCTGAAGAGACCGAAACAGGTGGAAATCTGAAGGTGAAAGGTCAGGACTATACGGCGGATGCATTAACACCTCCCAGCCAAACTCTCTTAATTTTTGCTGGGTGGCTATAGATGTGTGAGGTCTAGCGTTATCATGATTAAACACCACACCCCTTCTGTTGATCAATTCCGGCCGCTTTCTCTAAACTTCTTGTTTTAATCTCATAAGTTGTTCGCAGTAGAGTTCAGAATCGATAGTCCTGCCTGGTGGTAACAGCTCATAATGAATGGTTGAATTTCAACAAATGGTGTTTTTTGTATCATATCGGTGAACTTTTTCATTTATCTGTTTTTTGTATATTTTTTAGTTTTTACGTGTTTTTTAGGATATTAAATATCCCCACCTTCATCACCATCAACGTATTATTCAAGACTAAGGAAAAAATTAAGGTTGAATTTTGGTTGCCACGGATATGATAAACCGTCCACCGAAAAAAAAATCTGTACACCGATATGAAAAGGCTGACCACCGAGATGATTAGTCTATCCACCGAAATGATAAATCCATCCACATCTGAACACCAAAACGAAAATAGGTGATACCTAGGCATTTTTACAACCGTGAAGTTGACTAATACCAGAGGTCTTATCACAACCAACGAGAACAGACTTTTATATTATAAATAATTAAAAAAAGAATGGTTATTTTGATTATAATTTTCTTTATTCAAATTAAATTAACCACCGATACGATAAAAAGACTCACCGATCTGATAAAATGATTCACCGATATCATTAAGCAATTCACCGATATGATAAAACTGTGCGTCGAATCATGAATTAAGACACCGATATGAGAAACAAGCCACCGATTCAAATTTTCTTATGATATCGGTGAAAATTATCACATCGGTGGGAATAAAAGACCACCGATTTCACCGATTTGAGAACACCGACTTGATAAAAATCACCCTTTTTTGAAAATAAAAAAAAAGTTATTATATCTATGATAAGTTCAATAACAGTTTATCAAACTAATTCATTAACTACCTTTGTAAGAAGCAAACAACCACAATTTAACTACTCATTAGACCAGATAAAGCGATCACCGATATTATAAAAATAATGTCCGAGGGCAACTGAAATGGCGTACTTACGTTATTGGCGGTAATATGCAGCGATTTGGCACAAATCCGTCCTGACTGCGTACTAGCACGTTACTAACGTGAAATAAAATCGAAGGCGGGGAGGCTGTCGGACTCGTCCATAAAAAGTTAAGTTTAAATTACTTTAGGTCACCGAAATAAGAACATTTTGCAGGACAAGTAGGTTTGTGCCTCTAATAAAAATAAACGTTACTTTATAGAATAAAACATGCTATTTATTCATAATAAGACTAATATTCCATTAAATTGAATAGGTTGTAAACTTGATTTACATATAGTTACGTGCGTATAAGCTTTTTTGTCCGTAAAAAAAGTAGAGGGACAGCACCGATATGAAAAAATTCGGAGTTTATTTATTTATTTCTGCCTTTAAATAAAGTTTTACATAAATGCTATTTTTGCCAAAACCCAATAATTACCCATTCTATTCTAAAAAATATTACTTAATGCAATATTCTTGCTGTAAAATACGAATTTCACCGAAGACAAAAAAAAAGGTCATTTGGGAAATTCACTCGAATAATGCCCTTCCAATCCCACCACACAAACAACATCACCTTATTGCGAGTTAACCCGGGTTTCACCACAGTCTGTGAAGCCTGACCGGCCTTTGACCACGACCTTTTTCGCACGTTCTTGTAGTACGTAATCCACTTTTCATCATCAGTTATCAGCTTCTTCAAAAATGATTCGGTTTCGTTACGTCTTAATAAAGAATCACAAATGAGTACACGGTTCATTAGGTTTCTTTCAGTGAGCTCGTGAGGTACCCAAATATCGAGCTTTTTTTGTGTACCCGGCTTTTTTCAAATGCGCCAAAACTGTTTTGTGGTCAATTCCCAGTTCTTCAGCTACGTCGTAACTACTGATATGTCGATCTTGCTCCACTTTTTCAAAAATGGCATCCATTTTATCCGTAATAGGGCGACCAGAGCGAGGTGCATCTTTGACATAAAAATTTCCGGATTGAAAACGCTTTAAGCAAATTTGTGCTACTCTCACAGACACTGCACTAGGTCCATAAATATCGCAAACTTTTTTCGTGGCTCGCGTTGCATTTTTACCTTTTTTGTAGTAAAATTTTAAAATGTATCGAATTTCTTCATTAGATTCACTCATCTTGACGGTACGAAAAACAAATGAAAATCACACATTTTCCTAATTTGAATTTGGATTACGTTCTTTAAAAATTTTACTTTCAATGATACCAAAATAAGCCAGATACAAATACTATAGCCAAAGAGATTTTATTACAAGTTCATACATACTTTAATGCGAAAAGACTTTTTCCCCAACCTATTATATAAAGCTGAAGAGTTTGTTTGTTTGAACGCGCTAATCTCAGGAACTACAGGTGGTATTTGAAACATTCTTTTTGCATTTGATAGCCCAACTCTTGAGGAAGGTTATAGGCTATATTTTATCCTGATATTCCCACGGGATCAAAAATTACGCAGGTAAAACCGCGCGCGGTAGCTATTTAGATATATTCTAAGCCCGCCCTGCGGAATAGCCCTGTTACACATTAATAAAATAAGATTGGTCCCCGTTTGATGGTATTCCCCTTTTCAGGGTATATCGTAGTGAACATACAAATGAGTGTTGAGCGCCAAGTCTACGCTTTTGAGCGTCAAGGCTCGCGAGCGTTCAAGACTCGGGCTCCGACGCTCGAGTTGCGTGCTCGAGCGTCTTAGCGATAACATTTTTAATATGAATATTTTTTATAAGGGGACATACTGCATTTGTTATGACATGTTACATGTTCATATACTTTTTAGACGCTCACGCTCACGCTGGAGCCCGAGACGAGTTAGGCGCTATTATTGAGCTTCTTTATCTAAACGCTCAAGCCAGTGCTCTAGCGTTTTGGAAATGACTCGAGCCCGGCTCGAGCGTTTTAGCGCCGACTCGAACCGACTCGAACACTAGTCGGGCTAGCGACCAAACCTCAAATGAAATCTGCCCCTAAATAATAATAAAAATAAATATTTCTGACACTCACACAACATTATCTAGCCCAAATTAAGTTTCTTAAAGAACTTGTGTTATGGATACTAGATAACTGATATACTTAAGAAATATATAAACATACATATTTTTTATAAGAATAAACTTAAATAAACATATAAACATCCATGACTTGACGACCAATATCTGTGGTCATCACACAAATATCCGCCGCCGCCGGGATTCGAACCCAGGACCTGTGGCATAGAAGGCAATGTATGTTACCACTACACCAGCCGGTCGTCAAAATGTCCTCGCTCCGGCGGCGGTGATATATTCCGGGAATATTAAATGAAGAGCCACTTCCTATTTGAACCCGTAGCTGTCATCTTCAACATCATGTTCATAAAGATGATGTTTATGAAAGATGCGCGGAGAGACATTGCATCATATCCTTTCTTTTATTAGTCACAATATTTAGCTCTTTTTGGTCTGGCGCGTTCTACATAACACCGGAAACTCAAAATGTCCTGTGCCCCACAATGCCTGAAATTCGTATGCCACTTTATACTAATTACTGTATTACTAAATACCTTGCGTTTTGTACATTACATGAGTAGGACGCTTGTCAGATCCCCCGCAAGTTAGACCGAAAATCTGGTCAAGGTCGCCGATAAAAAATGGATGAGGGCGATGCGGGACCGAGCAACGTGGAGAACCTTGGGGGAGTCCTATGTCCAACAGTGGACATATGCAGGCTGTTAATGATGATGATAAGTAACAGCCTGGTGACAGACGGAAGGACAGATGACGGACAAACGGACCTAAGTAAGGCTGCAAACTGGACGGCAGCGATAGCGAGAGCGACTCAATACTTTCTATCGTTATTCTACTGTTGTATGTTAATTTTTGATAATGTTTGCATAAAAGTGTAATTAGGTTTAATAAATAAAATAGTTATGTAGGTAAATCTCTTAAATTTAAAATTGTCACAATTTCCTATTTTATTTTTATTTCTTAAGAATAGTTAAATAGATTCTACTATGTTTGTATTTAAGATCTATATTTAATTTTATAGAAGTAATATTTTATTTGAATGAATTTTAAATGTTATTTTAGCACTCTCCAGCCTGAAAAACAGGATTATCCTAGTTCAGGCACCAATGTTCTATCCTTCCTTGTATATTTAAGCCAATATTTGTAATTTATGCTTTCGGAAATTCATAAACATTTTTATTATTATCGTGTCGCGTCGCAGTCTCTGTCGCTGCCGTCCTGTTTGCAGCCTAAGATAAGTAAGTAATAGCCTGGTGACAGAAGGAAGGACAGATGACGGACAGCGCGGCCTATAATAGGATCCCTTTTTACGCTTTGGGTACGAAACCCTAAAATACACAGAAGCAAACCTGAGATCGATAAGCTCTCTCACAATATTTATTCCGCTCGGAGTTTTCCGGCGTAATTGACAAAGGCTTGCTGTAAATGAAGTTATGTGTCCGAGTATTACAGGCTCTAGTAGCGACTTTCTCTGCGAATTCAGTTACAACGAGAAGGCTATTTATTTGACGGGATCGTATATAGGAAGATAGAAAGCGAAAATGTACAAACCGAAACAACAAAGAGAAATATAAACCAAAAAGTGATAATAGTATATTTCATTACGAGTGCGGAAAGCCTGTCATTGCAAAGAGATCCGACAAATGTCTACACGAGCCGAGGCGCAGCCGAAGGCGAGGGTTGACAGTCGGAACAAGTTGCAATGACAGTTCCGCACGTGTATTGAACGACTATTTTTAATACAGTTGCGAAAAAATTAAGCAATTTTATAAAATATACAAAATGGCGCCAGCCGTGAAAGATTATAAACAGAGATTTTTTTGTTTTGTTTCCCCATTCTGGGTAGGCAAAGGGAACTATGCCCATACAGCCAAGTCTTTACTAGATTTTTTGCATTGACATGAAATGAAAATGAATTTAATGAGATAAAATAAAATGAAACCTAACCTAACTCATTGCATCAAATCATTTTACCTGATATTGAAACAAATTAGTAGCTTCTTTTCAGAAATATTTGCATGAATCGTAAAAACTTCTATGAATTTTTTTTTAAGTAAAAACTTCGTGGTTGATTTTTTCTTTTTAATGGACATTATTTTGACATTTGGGAAAGAGAACGCACGAGTGCGGAAAACGTAAAGAAAAAGCACGAGTGTGAAATAGCCCACATCCCGAACGCTAAACGTCCCTGCAATACGCCACTTTTTGAGCAACTGTATTAAAAATACATTTACATATAAAGTAACATTTAGATATTTTTTTAATCGGACGAGAAGTTTAAAAGATAATGTCCTTGATTTCAGAGTAAAACCTTAAACTACCTTTTCATTATTAGTAAGTATAGAAAAATATGCAAGAGCGAAAAAGGCTACTACATATTATCTTAGCGGTATATGTAGCTAATAATTATATTATGTATTTTGTGTATTATCATCTCTAAATCTATCTTTGTTCTGTTCTAGATAATTCGAACTTCCGCATGATATAAAGAAAACTAGAAAGTTCGCGCGGTTTCACTCGCATTTCCTAAAATTTAGCTCCCGTAAGAATTTATACAAGAAAATATTCCTATTACTTTCCAAAAGAGTTAGACGATGAAATACAATTAGTTTTATAATGCCAACAGGCACTTTCAGAGCTTAGTACGTTAATAATATTTTTGTCAGTTGCTTTTCAACTTTCCAAAGCAAAAGCTAACAACAAAGCTTGAAATCTTCGTTTATCGCCTTCTTAGGGTGCTACCACAGTACGTAATGTCGCAAAAGGAGGCGGCGGAGCGATGCCGGGAGGATGACGCCTCCTCGCAGGCGGAGGGGGGGATGGAGAAGGAGATACGCTCACCTTCTCCCTCCCGATAGCCAGCCGTAGCAGGTGAGGGGAGGGACCTGATGCGGCTACTAGGGCTATGGTGGGGAAATGGTCTTGTGTACTGGACCATTTCCGTCGTCGGAGGGCGCTAGGCTGAGGCTGAGTGCAACCCACCGGGGCTCACGGGTAATGCCAATGGCGTTACCGTGAGCTCCACCTTTGGCAGATGAGGTACACCTGGAGGTTTTTAGTGGGTGAGTCCGGCCTTCTGCCGGATCATCCCTACATACCCCGCCGCTCCCCTTTGGGCGGTCGGAGACGTGATTGCACGTTTTCCTCCAGTCAAAAAAAAAGGGTGCTACCACAGCAATTGATCGATGGTCGACCGACGACGGCGACGATCGGTGTGTAACACCCTACAGTAACACCTACGATTGGTGTGTAACACCCTATGCAATTTAGGGAAATCGTGGGAAAATCCATAAAAGTATTTATAAAACGGAAGCTTTCTGTTAATTTTAAATTTATACCGCTCTCTCTCTCTCTAATTGTGTTAAAAAGTTTGAGTGAATTTTGATGTCTTACCTAGCTTATTCATAAGTCGTAATGAACGAAGCTAAATTTAACCAAACTTCGCCATTATCTTCGTCGCAATAAAATATTTATATGTATATCTTCTCATATTGAAAAAGCTGTAGGGTTAATTTGTTATTTTCTTTAACCGCGCTCATCTCAAAAACTACCTTTTTATGAAACAATATTTCTGCCTTTAATAGTCCATCACTCACATCTCAATCAGATCTCACATAGTTATATTTTATAAAGAAATTCCTACGGGATCAAGTGTCCATGTAATTAATTATAAGTAACTATGATATAGGCCTTATAAATAAGCTTAAAGTCGCTCAGCGGGCAATGGAAAGGGCTATTCTTGGAATTTTATACGGGATCGAATCAGGAATGAGAAGTTACGCAGGCGAACCAAAGTCACCGACATAGCCAGAAGGATTGCAAAGCTGAAGTGGCAATGGGAACGTCACAAAGCTCGCAGAACAGATGGCCGTTTGGGCAGAAAAGTTGTCGAGAGCTGGGCAGCGTAGAGCCCCCGCAATATGGACCGACGCTTTGGTCAATGACGCCAGTAAAAACGGATGAGGGCGGCGCGGGACCGAGCGACGTGGAGAACCTTGGGGAAGGTCTATGTCCAGCAGTGGACGTCTACAGGCTGATGATGATGAACTATCATATGTTTTTTATTTGTATATTTTTTTGGGACGAATTCTTTTCTTTTTTCAATTTATTTTCTTTCCTAGCTCTCGTCTGCGTGGCTAATAATCCAAGTGACTGCCGTTTCATGGTAGGATCCTTTCAGATCCAGCTAGTTAGCAACCACCCCCATTAAAAATGGACTTTATAGCTAACCAGACAAAGGCAGAATTGCACCTATTGTTGTAGTTACTGTCAGTTACGTTTGAATCATGTTCATAGACAAGCCAGCAAATCAATGTCTCACTCACTCATCACAACTCCATGTAACTCGCCCACTGCAGGGCTATGAGTCTCTCCTCTGGGTGACGAGGAGGTTTAGGCCGTAACCCACCGAGCTGGCCTAGTGCTGGTTGGTCGATGTCAGAATTTTCAGGGTGCCGAAATGGCTCCTGACAAACCCTAACGACTACTGTATACAGCACCTGAAACCGATTGCTGAACGTGCCCTTCGAAACAAGGAAGTCGTTGTGAGAAATGAATGGTCGGTGCCGTCACCCATCCTGATACCGGCCGCGCCGAGCGAACCTGTGATTTCGTATCATATGCACTATGACAATAATGACCGATGTGGGGGTTTAAAAACTATTGAAATAATTAACAGCCTCGTTGCGCGGTGGTCGAGTGTACGGCTGCGGCATTCGATTCCCAGCTGGATCAGGTTAGGAAACGATATTTTCTAAGCTTACTCAGTTACCTATGGGTTTATACTAGGATAACCCCTAGATCCACTGTGTGGTCTTCTTACTACAAGCTTATATATATAAAAGCTTACTAAGGGATCACTTAGTGGGTGAATATTCGATTTTTAGATGTTTCTCTAGGCACATCTAAAAATGTGACGTAAGAAGTAAGTAAGATAACATATAATATATATTTTTTTATCACATATTTTCACTAACACGGAACATCACAATTTCACGGAACCCTAGTTTGGGGAAAAACGGATTTGTTTGGCAAAGGACAGGAATAATTAATTATTCGCAACCGTTTTCCATGTCAACTGTGCTTAAAAACGTACTTTTTTCCAGTTTTGTATTTTTCAACGAAACCCTCTGGTGTGAACACACAGCTCAGAAACTTTGGATAGGGGATCACACTAAGTAGGGGACACCATATGTTATGTTGCTAATATAGGTTGAAATATAGGTTGAAATTGAATTGTGAAATTGTAATGCTTTGCAGATTTACTACCCGGAATCGAGTTTCTTTACAGAAATTGACAGAAAAAGTAAGTTCTTTCCTAAGCCCGTAGGTATACTGTTGTCATCTTTGACCTCGTAATCACTTACTATCAGGCGCTACGGATTTCAAGGGTTTAGTCACTCATAAAGAGACAATAACAAAGAAATTAACAAAACAATAACGTTACTTCCATGCTGGACTGGAAGCAAAGAAAAAGAAAACGTAGAAGAATGTGCCAGCTGCTTCTCTTCCCGGGCATACTGTAAAAGTCAGTTAAGGGACAGAGGTTTCATTAGAGGTTTTTTTTGTGAGCGATAGGCTGACCCGCAGTGACAGGCAATAGTCTCTCTCCATCATTTTTATAATGCCTCCCAATTTGTCAAACGCGACATCAGATGGTTTTATAACCTCTGGTGTTCTGCTACCCCATAAGGGATACAGGCGTAAAGTTATGTTTGTAACAAAGAAATCGTATCAAATTCAATTGTGTGGTATCTAAATCCAGTAGGCAACCAGACGCTCGTCATATTTTTCGTCTCATTCGCCAGATCTGAACAATAACACAAACAAAACAAACAAGTAAGTACTATATTCTCACGACCCTCGATGTGTTTGTTATTCAAATTCTGCGCAATTTGTTTGGGTACAACCCATGAAAATTATTGTTCTGAACTCAAAATATGAATACAGAAATTTGATAACAAATTAAGGGATTATGCTCTTTTGCTGAGGAAAGTATCGTTTTTATGGAAAATTTTGTTTTTAATTGGCGGCGGCTATCCTGTATCGTATTACTCTCGTAGCCAGAAATTACTCTATTAAGATCCATAACTGCACATAACAGTGAATTATGTGCTTGCCCTACTATTGAAAAAGTGGCAAAAACGAAATATCTGGGCATTCTCATTGACCAAAGGCTTAGTTGGCACTCGCAGTTGGAAGCAGTCATAAACCGTACTAGGAAACTAATATAGGTTTTCTGGTCTCTAAGTTCGGTCATGTCTCGTTCCCTTCTAAACAAATTTTATATCGCCCTAGCCCAATCGGTAATATCATATTGTATTCCAATCTGGGGTGCAGCCACCAAGAGCGACTTTATACACTTGGAAAGAGCTCAGAGGTCTCTCATTAAGGCAATGTACTATAGGCCTCTCAGATTTCCCACAAACAAGCTTTTTGAAATTAGTAACCTTCGCTCGGTTAGAAAGCTCTACGCCCTTAACCTTATTCCAAAAACACACAAATCTGTAACCTTTGACCCAGAACTTCTGAGGAGGTGACGGAACGACAAAGTTATCCCCTTACCTTACGCACGCACTTCCTTTGCTAGACGACAATATCCTTTCCAATCGGTTTTATATATTATGAAATGGTTGGACAAACTTACTTACGAGGAAATCGAAGAGATCTTGATAAGGCTCCTAGACCAAAATATATTGCCTAATTAAATTTTAAATTATACACATATCCACACACACACACACACTCTCCTTCATACACACAAACACATACACTACACTCACATCATGTAACAAAGCTAACTTCATTTCATTAACTAACATCAATAATCTCATTTTTATTTTTCTTGTGTTCCTACATAATTGCAAATTTAAAATTCTAAATAAAATAAATAATAATAATTTTGTTTAAATCCCGTATTGTTTGTTATTTTTAATTTTTTTTTTAATTCTATATTTTTGTACTTACTTATTTGCTTATTTTTTTCTTTACATCAATAATTATATCTTTTATATTATTGCTTACCTAATTACAAATTCTTATTATAGAAAATAAAAAATATATAAATAATTATTTTGTTTAAATCCTAATTTAATTATTAATGTATTATATTACTTTTTTTTTTAATTTTTAATTCAATATTGTTGTAATTATTTTAGATCGTACTTTTATTTGATGTTTTATTTTGTAAAATGTATTTCGAGTTAGATTTTTTTTCTTTTTTAGTTTAATATATTTTTATTAGTGTAATATCCTAAGGGAAGAAGCGGGTCATTTCCGACACAAGTATCACTGGAAAGTCCCAGCAAAACAGTGTAACATTACTGAAATAAATTAATTTTTCATTTTTCATTACAATTTCAATCATTATTTTCTAATATTTAAACTGGCAAGGTTGGAACGTCCGTTGCCATAAGTAGGTAGATTTTCGACCACGGCAGCTTTTAAAAATAATAGCAATATCAATCAATTAAGAAATTTTTTTAAAATTTTTCCCGCTGCAATATAACTGTTATCTTACTTCTTATCTTACAAATATTATAAAGAAAGTTTGGATAGATGTATGGATGTTTATTCCACAATCACAGCAAATGATTATATGAAATTTGGCATACTGATAGTGTACAATCTGGAATAGCACATCCCGATATTCTCGCGGGATTCGAAATAGCTAGTTATATAATATGTATAAACCACCTGCGAAAATAGCAGGTTTACTTATATCTGTAGGATGGACGATTGAAAAGGACACACCACTTGCACATAGCACTGACAATATTAAGAAGTAAGTAGTACTACGATTGAAAAGGGTTTACCATACTACGGTGGTTTGGACATTTAGAAAGGATGAGTGAAATAAGCTTTAAAGAAGAGGTGTACCTACAGAGCACGAAGGGATGGTGATGTCGAAAGGGGCCGCCCTAGGCGAATATGGCCTATTATATACTACATTGGTTGAAAAGTTCGCGGCCTGGCCATTAAAAAAAAAACTTATTACTTATTTTTTCTGCCGTCATTTTGAACTGTCATTATTCAATTGTCAGCCCGCGAATTTTCAATTTGATATCTTGTTTAAATAAAATTTTACGAACAATATAAATACGTGTGTAGAACAAATTTTCACTAATGGAGAAATTTGAACAACGTGCTGTGATTAAATATTTGTTTAAAAAAAGATTAACACCAAAGGAGATCCATGATGACATGCAAACAACATTAGGGGAATCTGCCCCGTCTTATACCACTGTGAAAAAATGGGTTGCAGAATTTAAACGTGGACGAGAGAACATCGAAGATGACCCTCGCTCCGGCAGGCCAATGACGTCTACGACCGAAGAAAACATCAATAAAGTGTGTGATCTCATATTGAAAGACCGTAGATTGACTATCAGAGAAATTGCAGACACTATAGGCATCTCATATGAACGAACGCAAAACATCATTGTCCATGAACTCGGCTTTTCTAAGGTTTCGGCTAGGTGGGTCCCCAGATTGCTTTCAGTAGAGCAAAAGCGAATTCGACTCACGATTTCTCGCGACTGTTTGGAGATGTTCGAGGCTGATCCACAAGGTTTTCTTGACAGATTTGTGACAATGGATGAAACCTGGGTTCACCACTATACCCCAGAATCAAAACAACAATCCAAACAATGGAAAAAATCAGGTGAACCAACTCCGAAAAAAGCAAAGGCAATTCTGTCGGCTGGCAAGGTGATGGCATCGGTTTTTTGGGATGCTAAGGGTGTCATTATGGTGGACTACCTTCCAAAAGGCGAAACAATAAACTCTGCGTACTATAGCACCCTTCTGCGCCGTTTACGTGAAGAAATTAAACAGAAACGCCCAGGATTACTGAGAAAGAAAGTGTTGTTTCACCAGGACAACGCCCGCGTCCACACGTCTGTCGAGTCTATGGCTCAAATTCGTGATTGTGGTTTCGAATTGTTGCCACATCCAGCTTATTCTCCTGATTTGGCACCTTCGAACTTTCATCTGTTTCCAAACCTGAAAAAACACCTCGGTGGGCAGAAATTTTTAACGAATGAAGAGGTCGAAGCCGCTGTTAACCTGTATTTTGAAGACCTTGAGGAATCTTTTTTTAAAACAGGTATGGAAGCTCTGGAAAGCAGATGGAAGAAGTGCATATAGCTAAATGGAGATTACGTCTTAAAATAAAAATATTTTTGTATGTACTTTATTCTGTTTTCTTGACTAGGCCGCGAACTTTTCAATCCACCCTCGTATTTTGGTCTTATTTATAATTAAGTATGAAAAGATTAATTAACGGGAGAAAGCGAAAGAGGTATGTCTGGATCGTAGCAATTGGCATTCCCTTGTCTCCGCCTACCCCAAAGGGATACAGGTTTGTAATTATATCGATATTTCTTTACAAATATATACTATAGTTCGTTTTTACAATAATCAGCATTCAATTCAATTCAATTCAAATACTTTATTGCCATTTGCATAGAATGGATAAATATTAACAAACAATAATATACAAAAAAAACATTAAATGTGCAATTTGGGCGGCCTTATCACTTCTAAGCGATCTCTACCAGGCAACCCCAATATACAGGGTTAATTTTTCGTCACCAGCCAAATTTAAATGTTAGTTTCTTTGATACGCATATTTATTTTAGCGTCGCTCAGTACAAAAAAGTTGAAATATGGAACCACAAACTTTTTTAAAAATAGTCGCTGTTGATGACGTAGCTACTACGACGCGGCATTTCCTTTATAATACTACGACGTAGTACTACAAGATGTTTCGTAGTAGCGCGTAGTCATCTTTATTTTGATGGAAATTTAGAGTGCCTTGGTTAATACGTTAGCGGATATATTAATTTTCTTGTAAAAACATAGGAAATACTTTTTTTTGCAAAAATCGTTTTATAAGTAATACTTATTGTGTAAAAAATATTTGGCCGATGACTACAAATCAACCCTGTATATATATTTTTCTAAAACAACATATTCGTCAGTTACGTAGTTTTACCGTTACGGTAACTTTTCTTACTATCGTATTGAGGAAGGTCAAATTTCATCAAGCTTTTAACACCTACAGTAAAAGAAGTTCTGCGGGTTTCATTGCGTGAACCTGCTAGTTTAATATACAATGTGTTAGGGTTCCGACTTTTGATACTTTACCTACGTGATATACATCAAATTTCATCGACAAAAGTCACCTTAGGGGGGGGCGCACCCCTCACCCCTCGTGATGGGGGTGATTTAAAAATTTCGTTTCTCTGGTTTGCTTTAAGTTCGTAAAACCATTTTTTTTTCATATTTATTGTGTGTATCTTGTTGAATTACATCTCATTTTAAAGCTTATTAAATTTACCAACTTTTGATACCACATTCACTAAAAAGTCATAAGAAGAAAAGAATTAATTTTAATGACTTAGAAAAAAAATCTTACTTTTTTGTAGTATTTTTTTAGTTTTTTGTCATTAAAAAAAAAACGAAGCCCTTAACAATGCATTTTTTTCTTCTTAACTAGTACTATTTGAGTTTATCTTTCTAACGATGCCAAAATTTAGGCCCGGTTCAGTAATTAGTTAAAAGGAAACACGAAATTAAAATATCAAAAGTTTATTTTACTAAGGTAATACGTCCTAGTTACAAAATTTAAGTACTATCAAGACTCGCGAGTTAGAGCGCGCGCGCAATGCGGTAGCAGGTTGCTTCAGGTTTTCGCCTGACTGCCTCTGCGCTCGCTGCGTTGGCGAGGGATGATCAGGGCGAGGCCCGTGCCGAAAGGCTAGAGCGCACCAATCACGTCGCCCCGCGCATCGTACGAGTCGAAACATGAATCTCTTTCAGTCTAATAGTGAATGAGATAACAATACTAAGGTACTGGTTAGGATTTCTACTTGCTAATCAGTTGTCCTTCGTTTCTCGTTGCGATTGCTACAAAGTTTTACTTTCGAATTTAGCTAAGTACTACTTACTCGATACTATGGCAGTTAATTATTCACCAAGTGAAGTGGCCGACATTGTATTTATTTATGGATACGCCAATGGAAACGCTGCGGCTGCTGTTCGGGAATATCGAATTAGATTCCCTACAAGGCGCATACCTTCTGCTCCAACTTTTGCAAGCATTTTTGCAAGATTGCGCACTCATGGAATCCGACAGCCGCCTAATGAACGTGCTGTTGTGGGGAGACCAGACATGGAAGAAGAAATCATTGAAATGATTGCCAGTGACCCGCGACTTAGCACTAGAAATATTGCCAGAAGACTTGGGATTTCGCATTGGTCGGTGTGGCAAGTTCTACGTCGGGAAGGATTACGGCCGTTTCATTTTCGTCGAGTTCAGAATTTAATTGAACCAGATTATGCTGCTCGCTTTGTGTTCTGTGCGTGGCTTAATAGGAAAGTGAGACATGATGCAAACTTCGTACGGCGAATATTATGGACTGATGAAGCCAAATTCACAAGAGCTGGGATAACCAACCACCGAAACCATCATTTGTGGCTTAATGAAAATCCCCATGCTGTGAGGCCCGCCTCGTTCCAACACGAATTCTCAATCAACGTGTGGGCAGGCATTATTGATGATGAGCTGCTAGGTCCCATCGTCTTACCAGACAATCTTAATGGTGAGAGATTCTTGGAATTTCTAAGAGGGGATTTCCTACATGAGCTACCATTGGAGTACAGACGTGAACGCCGGTCTTTTTATTTGCAAATGGATGGAGCTCCTGCCCATTTTGCCCGGAATGTAAGAGCATATGTGGATGAACACTACACCCCCTGGATTGGAAGAGGAGGAACAATTGCCTGGCCGGCTCGTAGCCCTGATTTGACACCTCTAGATTTCTTCCTGTGGGGGACCATGAAACAGCGGGTTTACCTAGAGGTGCCTACAACAAGAGAAGAGCTGCTGCAAAAAATTATGACCGCAGCGGATGAATTAAAAGCCGACAGAGCTATGATTAAAAGAGCTACACAACAAGTAGCATTAAGGGCTACTTCTTGTTTATTAAACAATGGTGGTCACTTTGAACAATTGTTAAATTGACTTAAAATCGGCAAAACTAAATAAAAAAGAGATTGTAAATTTCGTGTGTTTTATTTTGATGTCATTTTAGCTTAGCAGTTAGGACTGTTTCTTTGAAGTTAAACTGTCGTATTCTGTATCGTTAGAAAGATAAACTCAAATAGTACTAGTTAAGAAGAAAAAAATGCATTGTTAAGGGCTTCGTTTTTTTTTAATGACAAAAAACTAAAAAAATACTACAAAAAAGTAAGATTTTTTTTCTAAGTCATTAAAATTAATTCTTTTCTTCTTATGACTTTTTAGTGAATGTGGTATCAAAAGTTGGTAAATTTAATAAGCTTTAAAATGAGATGTAATTCAACAAGATACACACAATAAATATGAAAAAAAAATGGTTTTACGAACTTAAAGCAAACCAGAGAAACGAAATTTTTAAATCACCCCCATCACGAGGGGTGAGGGGTGCGCCCCCCCCTAAGGTGACTTTTGTCGATGAAATTTGATGTATATCACGTAGGTAAAGTATCAAAAGTCGGAACCCTAACACATTGTATAATTAATATTGAAATCTCAAGACAATTTTATGTTTTAAAGTATAGGTATGCCACCAAAACACTACCTTTAGATCGATTGAAACAGCTTATACAAAACACTTTCTAATCGGATCTATCAAGATACAATTTTTTTTAACTTATATTCAAAGTTTCGGTGTTTTTCCAAATTCCGTGGCCACTCGTCTCTAATAAAAAATGTCTAATTTAAGACTAAGACAATATTATGATTAAAATAACGTTCCTCTTAACCTGCGTATAAACACTGCCCGCTTTAATATGTTTTAGCGGAAACCCTAACCTACAATTTGTTCCTTATTCCTGTTATTTAAAATAAACTCCCATTTTCCGCATTCAGTATCAGAAGCTCGGAAATAAACAGAACGTTGGTTCCACAATTCCACTGTTGTTTCATACCCTTTGTCTCTGGAAGTTTCCAATTCGCACCTGATTCCCAAATCCAATATGGCGCCATTTAATTTATTCCTCTTTGTCGGCTTTGTTCCTTGGACGGTAGAGTCAGCAGAAAAATAACAGTGAAAATATTAATTCACAACCTTTATCCGATGAGAGCCTGCGTGGCGTTCTTAAATGTTCTTAAATGCTTGCTAAATCTTGACGTCGCGAGTTCAATTCCCCTCATGGAACCAAACAAAAAATCTGATTCTGGGTGTTTATTTATACATCTATACTAATATTATAAAGAGGAAACCTTTGTATTTTTGTATGTTTGTATTGAATAGCCTCAAAAACTACTGGACCGATTTAAAAATTTCTTTTACCATTACTTCCGAATCCGTATAGGCTACATCCCGCGAGAATCGAAATTGCGCGGTTAAAACCGCGCGCAACAGCTAGTGTATTTATAATCAAGGTTCCTCGCTAGTTCGCGACACGGCTTAGTAATTGTGTTATTGTCAATCAAAAAAATACTCGAAACATTTTTTGTGCAGAAAACGGTTAGACCGAGTCACATGCAATTGTATTTTCAAAGCGTTCAAACTTAGAGTAAATATGCACTCCATGTATTGTGGCTGTAGAAATATCTTGCTCTCCATTTACCATTTACGAAGTCGTCGTGGCGCCGTGGTTACTGTGTGTATCTTACGATATCACAGGTAAGCAACGTTCGGCGCGGCCGGTACTTGGATGGGTGACACCCGACCATTCGTTTCTCACGGCGACTTCCGTGCTTCGGAGGGCACGTTAAGCTGTCGGTCCCGGGTGCTGTATACTTGTATACCGTAGTCGTTAGGGTTTGTTAGAAGCCATATCGGCACCCTGAAAATTCTGACATCCACCACCCAGCACTGGGCCAGCTCGGTGGATTATGGATGGCCGAAACCTCCTCGTCACCCAGAGGAGAGACTCATGCCCTGCAGTGGGCCCATTACACGGAGTTGTGATGATGATGATGATGTAGCAGAAAGTAAAACAAAAAAACAATACATTGGTATTGTTTTTGTTGACGCTATATAGTTCGAGTCCTTCGGGATTTCGGATCGGAGTCAGTCAAATGTAATAAGGTCGATATTGCCTTCAGCAACAACATGTTATGTCTATTAAGATCCCAGCTGCGAAACAACACTGAATCTTCAATTGTAGACCTTATTGTAGGAATCTATGAAATCGATTTTCCATGTGTAAAGTTATATGAAAACGGACACCTATGATATGATGCTTTTGTACCACATTTAATTTTGACCTTTATTATAAAGGCGAGTTCTGATAAGTACAAAGTTTTATTCGTTTTTATTATCATGTTTAATACAGTTCAGTAAAAGCTTTAGAATGAATAGATATAAAATCTAAAACAAGCTTACAGTAATTAAGAAACGCCTACTCTGTGCCACGGCCGGGGCAGGTTTTGTACGAAACCTCGCCCGCCGCGTATGGCAGTGTTATCCCTTAAGGCGAGGATTTTTGACCAATTACTTATATAAAAATAAAATAAAAATAAAATAAATATTTCTGACACTCACACAACATTATCTAGCCCAAATTAAGTTTCTTAAAGAACTTGTGTTATGGAAACTAGATAAGTGATATACTTAAGAAATATATAAACATACATATAAAATAAATACATATTTTTTATTAGAATAGACTTAAATAAACATATAAATTTATTCATTGCTTGGTGGTAGGATCCCTTCTGGGTCCGCCTGGCTAGCGACCACCCTTTATATAAAGTCTGCCGCCAAATGTTACCGCTCCGGCGGTAATGTGTTCCGGCAATATTGTATAAAGAGCCAGTTCCTTCCTAAACCCGTGTGCTTTCATCTTCGACCTCATCGTCACTTACCATCAGGTGAGATTGAGGTCAAACGCGGGTTTAGTCACTTATAAAAAAAAAAAAAAAAAAACGTTCATGACTTGACGACTAATATCTGTGTTCATCACACAAATATCCGCCGCAGCCGGATTCGAACCCAGGACCTCTGCCATGGAAGGCAATGTATGTTACCGCTACACCAGCCGGTCGTCAAATACAGATTAATTTTTTTGGTGATGACATTTTAAGCAAAGGATAAGACTAATGTGTGGATTCAATTTAGGACAAAAAAAAATTAGGTTAGGTTAGGTTAGGTTATTCTTTTAAGTGACCAAATTTTTCTGACTTTTGAAGGATCGGGGCTTAACGTATTTCTTAATAGAAATAATTGGACAAACGCTTTTATTTCTTGCTGTTTAGTCGTAAAAACAGATTAAACTAAAATGTTGTTAACTTACGAGAATTATAAAATATAAATTTACCAAACATAATTTTTTTTTTCAAACTCAAACTCAAATGATCGTAACATATGGTACAACACTGTGGGACAACTACTTTGGGTTGCCTGGTAGAAATCGCTCACTAACGATAAGGCCGCCCTTTATACATTACATTTTCTTTTATTTGTTTTTTTTTTATTTTTGTTCTGGATTTGTTATTATGTATCTATAAATAAATATATTCTTTAAAAATAATGCATGTTCCTATCGCCAGAAAAAACGCCAATAAAACCTCCGTGCCTTAACTGACTTTAAAAGTATGCCCGGGAAGAGAAGCAGCTGGCACATTCTATGTTTTTCTTTCGCTCCCAGTCCAGCATAGAAGGATAAATTAGAAGAAATCTTATTGAATTTACACTGCTACTCTCGTGAAGTATATTTCGGGTATAGTAATGTAAAAACTATGCATTTTATTCGTATCGTACAGTCACAGTGAAAACTGCAGCTATACAGCTACGCAATTGATATCTAGATCAAAGGAGTATTAGTTTTTTTTTTCTTCAACCAATATTTTTAATGTGAATGCTTTTTTTTTCAGCAAAATTGGTGGGATGTATGTATTCTAAGAACAGATCTTCGTATGTCTTTTAACTAACCGATTTAAATGGACCACCCTGTATGCAGGGTGACTGGTGACAGATTTTAGATACTAAATGAGAGCACTCTGTACTCGATTCTGACCATAATTTTGTAATAAAAGTACGTATTTAAATTTTCACTAGAATTCCCTTAAATAAATACAACTATGTTACTATTTATTTTACAAACAACTGAGTCGATCGCGGCAGGGACCTGGCACGCACATCGCTGCCAACGCTAGCGTAACCAAGCGTTACGTAATCAATTCTTTAACTTTCGGTTAAGTTTACTCAGTAAATAATTAATATTTTTCTCTTCATGTATGATCTCAAACTATCACGTCCTTGAATTTCAAAAGTGACACACCAGTCACCCTGTATAATTTTTCTTATAATGAATGAAATGAAATGAAGGAATTAAATTTTCACGATTCATTATCTATACATATAATAAAATGGTAGGAAAGTCAAAACTGTACATTGAATATTTTTTTAAAAGAATACTTGGGGTATGATCTACAATCGAAACAGAAACAAAAAATATAGTTTTTAGAATTTTTGTCTTTTTGTCTGTTTGTCTGTTTGTCTTTCCGGGATAAACTCAAAAAGTACTGCATGGATTTACTTCAAATTTGGCATGAAGATAGTTAAGAAGTCGGGTCAACATATAGGCTACATATTATCACGCTAGCAGTGTTATAATCGTAGGTGCGTTTGGTGCTGCATAGCGTTCACGCAGACGACGTCGCGGGCAGCAGCTAGTATTAAATAAAACACTTTTGACCGGATTCATCGCGTATAATTGATTTCTAAATTTTAACTCGACGTTTCGGTGTCTTTGCAGACCCCGTGGTTACAAGGACTTTGAAATTTAAAATGTATTTATCCGTGATAAATCCGGTTAAAATTGTTTTATTTAAAAAAAATCGTATTACGATTTAATAACTCCTGATATCAATTGAAATGGGTCTTCTCTTTGTGTAAAAACTGGGTCAAGTTGGATACAGGTAATATGAGAGGTCATTTGTAAATAGGACATAATATATTTTTATTAGTGTAAGCTTCCGAATAAATGGGAAACCATTTGTTAAAATGAGTGTACGTTACCCTCCTCCTCATTATCTTTGACGTGCCTAAAATAGTAGAGCAGTAATTTCAAGTAACAGTATTTTTTTTATTATAGACTAAGCCCGCGTTTGACCTCAATCTCACCTGAGGGTAAGTGAAGATGAGGTCGGAGATGAAAGCACATGGCCCTAGAATAGAACTGGCTCTTCATAAAATATAGCGTCTCGATGCTGTACGGTTTCAATCGGACGCACGGCACGACGCGAGCGCGTTCCACGTCCACGGACGGCGTGCACTTCTCTCTTAGTTCTCTAACCCGCTGCCTTATCACGTTACTTGCAAGAGCAAAGCAATGATGGCATGAATTGCGCAAGATTTGCTAAAAAGAACTTATTCGTATTACGTTACAGCAAAAACAAAGCCATAGCAATCCGACAACTGTGCTGCCTCTATCGTACAATCGATGTACTAAAAGTGCATATAATCCCTTTGTCTTTCCTACTTTTCGTGTGTACTTTTCTGCGAAATTTTAAAAGCAAACATCTGTTTCACATTTTATTAGTTTCTTTTTTAGCTACCAAATTGTTTTTGGCGCTAGTATCGTAGCAATAAATGCATTTTGCGGTCAACGAACGATTGAACAGCTATTGCTTACATTATACGATGTAAAGCAATGGATCGCGAGTCCATGGCGTGATGACTGCGCCATTATAGCTGATCGCTAATATTTACGTGATAAGGCAAGGTTTCGATCGGACGGCACGATGCGAGCACGTTCCACGTCAGCAGACAGCGTGCACCTCTCTCTTAGTAATGCATCGCGAGTCGCGTAAGAGAGAGGTGCACGATGTTGGTCTAAGCTCCGTTCGGGAGCCCTGTCCGTCTCGCTTCACGGCGGGCGTCAGGACCGCGACGGATGCCGACCGACTGTCGGACGGTATTGTCTAGGAAACGCGCACAATATTTGGCGACAGATTTTATAAGTGGGTGGTAGGAGGCCAGTCGGACCCTGACGGGATCTTACCACCAAGCGGGGGTCACTCGGATTAGTCGCCTTTTGCGACACGCTTATCCAAGGGCGTAAGGGATATTCTAGGCAGACCCTACACGGACGGATGGATAAGTAAGGTATCCGTTCCAAAAAATAAACTTAATGAAACGAAAACCAAGTTACATAGCGCTATCAAAAATATCACAGTTTGCCATACTCTTATAGTTACTAGGTATATTAGTACTTTTCAGTGGTATTTGTACGATATATATAATTAACGTAATGCGTACGGAAAGTCAACATTGTCAACAGAATATCAGCGTTAAAATTTATTAAAGGTACCTATATTAATTTAATTATCAGCATAATTCTGTGTAATATGTGTAAACCTTTCAAGCGTAAAATTGCACAGCATATTTTTTTATTTATGACTTTTTTAATTTTGTTATACGTCGAGTACATGCTTTAATTAATTGGGATTATAATACAATTATTAATAAACCTATGATTTAATTAATAATTGTGTAGTCAGTCTAATTCTGTATGCGTTTCATTCCAAATGATTCATAGCAGAAGTTTACTATTTCATGTACCTAAATCTTTTTCGTATAAGCGACAAAGACAAAATGTAAAACACATCTAAATTCAAATTTTAATTTCTTTATTGCGTGTCACTCTTCAGAAAGGATCTTTAAATTATTGGTGGTTCTAGTGACGCCCTGCAAGGGCATTGCAATATAATACAATTTATGTAAGTAGATCGTTTGTTCAATTGTACAGAAGGCAGCAGAGTAAGCGTTACATATCTTTCAAAAAATTATAATTGAATCTGAACTCTATACCATCGATATTAAGTTAAAAATTAGAAAAATTTTACAGATTTGTAACGCTAGATATGCTGCCTTCTGTAAATTCTACACTTCTATACTAAATAAAACCCGAAGGGTTCATTTGTTTGAATGTATCACTGTTATATTTTCTGCTTATTTTGTAATAGCCCAATTGTGAAGTTTTCTAAAAGTAGCCTATGGCTTCTAGTGAATTATTGAGACCCCTTTTCAGTAGTTTATCAAGATTAAACCGCCTAACACCCCTAAGCACAATCAGGAATAATACTTTAATTTGTGCTCTATCAGTGAACTTGTCTATAGTAATATTATAAACTAACAAAGAAGTCCACTTAAATGTTTTAATCAGCGCCATGTTGTGACCCAGTTCGGAACTGTCCGTTAAAGTTTGTCAATATTGTTTGCTGGACGCACTTCATTAATTTATTGCTCGAAGCGCGCCGTGCGAATATGACAATGGATATCTGTGAAAAATTGACTTTTATAATTTGTTTATTTTACAATTTATGTACTTACACGTTTAAATTGATTTCGATGGAATGGAAGTGTAAAAGTACTATAGTCTGGCTAATGATGGTAGAAAATTAAAAAATCTGGCGATTTTAATAAAATGCCATTATGGTAACCCCGACTATAGTACGACACATATGGATTAAACAAACATGATACTTGATTAGTTTTTTTTATTAAATTTTCGTAAAAAATAACAATATTGGTACTGTCCTACTTTTTGATGAGAAGTATATAATTAAAATAATAGGCAACTAGTATTAATCAGGCTTAAAAATAAAATAATAAAATACAATCGTGAAATGAATCGTCAGAGTAACTAGTATCGCTACATTGTTTATTATAATGAAACTATCAATTTTTTTATTTTGTTATTCATTTTCAAATATGAAAATTCCAAAATCTCAATTACCAAAACCAAAGATTTAAATCTTTGACCAAAACCACCAACAACCGTTTGATTGACAACAGTGACACCAGAATAAGTTGCCATATAAAAAGTTTGCAAAAACCCTCATTGTCTACTTTCGTTAGCCAGACTCTAAAGCTTATATCTTTAAATGGATTATAATACTTTTTCTATAGACTCTATATCAGTTTTATTGTTGTGTACTTGAAAAATTGGCAGAGCCAAAATGACAGATTTTACATAGGTAGAAAGAGATCGTTAAGGGGGTCAAAATTTAAAATAAAAATTATTTACATTACCCCTTTTATTTGCATTGTGTAATTTTAGTTGTTATACGTGAACCTTTTTTGTAAAAATCAAAACCTATCAAACAATCAATTAGGTATATTAGGTATAGATACTATATTAAATCTTTATTTGGGGAACAAACGTTTACAAATAATACTTACATCTTTTGTACATTTCAAAATACATTAACCAAGTCTATAGTTAAAGTCAAAATTATTAGCTAAAACGTAAAGCTACCTTAACTAACCATTTAAGCTGCAAAAAAGCCTTTCAGTTAGTAAGCGAAGTGATATAGTTTATATAAATAAGCATATTATTTAGATAATTATGGCGCTTCGCCGGCCGCTGCGGGAACAGCGCTCGCTTTACTCGCTCGGCTACACACGTGTGAAATTTATCCGTTCTTTTTATTTATAAATTTCCAAATGCGATATTGAAATTTTATGCAATTCCTATAAAAGGATTGGTACATTTCCCAGTATATTAAATTTCCTCTACTTCCTAGGTTACCTGGTAGAAATCGCTCTTGAGCGATAAGGTCGCCTTTGTACAAATGTATTTTATTGTCATCATTTAATGTAATTTTTCCTCTGTAACCATGTTGGTGTACAGTAAAGAGTTTATTATTATTATATTAATGTATTAACAAATGTTTAAAACAATATTCCATATATTTCTTAAATAGCTTCGGAACTTATAATTTTTTTTAGGAATTGTGTAAATTGAATAAATACCTTGATTTCATAAATTTCTGGTAACATATGGAAACTTATTTTTCCTTGTCCTCCACAGGTAATGGCTACATAGAGGGCACAGAACTTGACGGCTTTCTAAAAGAGTTCGTCTCGAGCGCTAACTTCACAGACATCAGTCCAGATGTAAGTACCTATTTAAATATAATTAAGTTCCTTCTATTAACCACTAGCTGTTGCGCGCGGTTTTACGGGATAAAAAGTAGCCTATACGGATTCGGAAGAATCCCTCTAAGTAATGGTAAAAGAAATTTTGAAATCGGTTCAGTAGTTTTTGAGCCCATTCAATATAAACATACAAAAATACAAAGGTTTCCTCTTTATAATATTAGTATAGATAAGTTATTTTTATTGTAAAAAGCGACCGACTCACCTATGTGACCTTGTCAATAAACACGACGGGCGGTCGCCAATACAATTTTTTTTGGAGATTTATTCGCAGACGCTTTGACAAAGTTTTATCAGTCACCCTGTAGCTCACACTAGAATACCTACAATGACAAAGTGGACAATATACCTAAAGCTTTTTAAAGCGCTCATTCGGAATGTATTTTATACATCTTAAACAAGTATTGCCATATGAAAATTATTTATCAATTCTGAATATTTCTCGTCCAGATAGGCTTCGTGACTGTGTTGGGATAGTTATCGATGTTTCCTATTTTGCCGATACCCGCATAGCTTCATGCTGTCCCTTTTGTCGGTGGATAAATCCGAGGTGTGACCTGTCAAGGCCGTCTTATATGACCAAAATTATGGCGTTAAATGTTTGATGTGACCATCATACAATTGAGCATCTTTCAGCTTTTTAATAAAATACATACATATATAACTTCACGCCTGTATCCCTTATGAGGTAGGCAGAACACCAGAGGTTACAAGACCATCTGACGTCACTTTTTGCTTTGGAGGTATTAAAATGATGGATAGAGACTATTGCAGTGATAGGGGGTCAGCCTATCGCCTACAAAAAGCCAATAAAACCTCTATTAATAAAAAAATAATAAAATCCACAGACAATCACCAAATACAAAGCACCAAAGTAAGCATAGCTTGTGTTATGGATTACCATGTAGCGAACTAGGGAGGAACCTAGTATAAAAATACATGCATAGATAAACACCCAGATGCGGATATTTTTTTTTGTCCTAGCGGGAATCGAACTAGCTACCTACCTCACGATTGGCGTAGTAGCGTCTATATCCCTGCACCACCGAGACCGTCATTTATTGATAATTATTCTAATCATTATTGATATTCTGGTTTCCGCTTTCTATTAGTTCTTAAAACAAGATCAGCTCTTATAAATTCTTAATTAGCGTCAATACGCCGAAGCCGCTTACTGCACACTCAATGTATATCAAACAAATTAATACGATAGTGCGATGTAAATACAGAAAATAAACGGCCTTTGTGTACTGATTGATTAATTGAGATTCAGCTTTCAATCATTTACAGATCCATTGATAACTGTATATTGTCGACATCGGAAGCTTGGTATTACTGTTGCCAGTAAAATCAAGCTCGATAAAATAGCTTTATCGGGACATAAGCTAAGGTAAATGGATATAAAATGGGATGTATCTTAAAATGTGCATGTTTATGAAGCGAAGTCTGAAAATTAAGTCTGTATTTGTGGAAATATTGAATTAGTGCATTGAAATGTTACATTTTTTAGGCCTAACCTTGCGTTTTTCAGAGGACGCAATTTTATTTTTTTGATGTGTAGGGGGGGTCAGTGTAAAGCTAAAACCAAGTTTGTGGGGTCGCCACCCTTGTCCTACGGCCGCCATCTTGAAAATAGGGGTTGAAATGGTTTTTACGATATATCTCTTAAACTATTTATCTGATAAAAAAAATTATTAACATTTTTTGTTGCAAATTAAATTTTCTACAACTTTGGTCGGTAACTTTTTGTCGTAGAACTATAAATAAAAAAGTTATAAGCGAAAATGTTTAGAAATTCGAGAAAATAATTTATATTTTTTGATATAACTTTTTTTTATCATTTTACGAAAAAATGATATCTGACCATTTTTGTAGATCGTTTTTTGAGGAACAACTTTTATAAGCAACATTTTTTCATTAAGTAAATAGTTAAGGTTTTACAGCGCTCCAAAATGAGTAGGTACTATTTTTCAGTACTCTTAACTAGACTTATATTATACGTGTGTACTAATAATGTGTCATCAGTAATTGCTTTTTTTTGTTTTTATTTTGTTATTATATTTTTTTTAATTATTAATAATTAATTATTGACTCTTTTCCACTCCATTACAGAATTTGACAATTATTGATTTTTAAAATCCGATGCCCGTTACCGAGAATATTGTCCAGGTAGAAAATACCCAAGCGACCATTAGGGAACAAAAGAACATCTGCCTGCCATTATTATTATGCTAATTTCTATTATTCTAATTAATAGAAATTAATTATTATTCTAATTATTTCTAACCTTTCTTATTGTAAAAATCGCTGATGATATTGTGTTGAAGTTGTCGTTCAACTTATACCTTTTAGTTGTGCTACATATTTCTCCACGTGCGGATGTATTTTATTCTGTTTTTAATTGTGAAGACGATTTCGAATGATTTTAGATACCATTTTAACTTCAGTGAAAACTATTTTTTTTTTTTCGACTAGCATTTAGACTTTTTAAGCGTGCTTTTTCTATTATTTCATAATGAGTGATTGCTTTATTTGTAAAAAATCTTTAGGTGAAAATAAAATAAGAACTGTGAAGGCAAAAGGTGTAAAAACTTTACTAAACCGAGCTGTAGCAAAAAATGATGAGGCTAATGAACAATTTTTACGAACTGTTTCGGAAGTTACTGTACATATTGCGTGTTATTTTTATTACGTGGAAAATCGAACCGATAATGTTGTTCGTTGTCGCAGCAGCAGCTCCAGCAGTTTATCGTCATTTTCAGAAGCTCCAGAGCCAGACTTCGATTTTGCGAACAATTGTTTCATCTGTGCCAAAGCGGTTCAGGATCCAAGTAATTCGCGTACAAGCCGACAAGCGCGGGTTTGTATTGTACGTCATGAAAGTACAAAAACAAGTATTATGGACCTTATAAACAGACTTGCAGCAACGTAATGGAGCTCTCAGAATTAATAAATGAAAATAACTTTGATGATGAACCGCCGACATTAACACCCTTTCCTTCTCCAGTTATGCCACTGATATTTAATTTAGAAAGCCGATCAGATGCTGAGCCGCAGCCTGGTCCATCGAAAAGACTGAGGACAGAGTAGTTCGAATTTAGAAAATCACCGTGGATTATGCCTATTGGGGATACCACGTAAAAAAACGCGCCTCTAGACTACTACCTCGTGGGTGGTGGGGAAAAGAGTCAATAATTAATTATAAATAATTAAAAAAATTATAATAATAACATGAGAACAAAAAAAAACAATTACTGATGACACATTATTAGTACACACGTATAATATAAGTCTAGTTAAGAGTACTGAAAAATAGTACCTACTCATTTTGGAGCGCTGTAAAACCTTAACTATTGACTTAATGAAAAAATGTTGCTTATAAAAGTTGTTCCTCAAAAAACGATCTACAAAAATGGTCTGAAGGCCTATTTTGTAAATCGAAAGAAGGACGAAAGACGTACGACGTATACGATACGTGAGTAGTGCAAAAGTGCTATTCTGTGCGGCTTTCGTATCGTTCAACGTTTTTCGGATCCATAGACAAATTATAGACCCATTAGCGGACTGAATTAAATAACTTAGGGTTTTACAGACGAGGTAAGTTATCAATCAAAAAACCATCAGTTCATAATTTATGTGTTTTTACATAGTAATTTCACATAATACAGTTAGAAAGGGCGTTAAATATTTGAACGACGTGTTTTTCTTCAGTGGTTTTTATTGTTTTATGAATTAAAAGTTAAAAAATATGTAAAATCGTAGGTTGAATTTTGCCTTTGCCTCTTAATAAAAAACCACATTTGTCAATCATTCAACTAACCAGCCAATTTTGTTTTGACACTTGCAAATATTTTCTTTCAAATTATTTACTTACCTATTAAGTAAATAAGAATCTAGTAGATAACACTGTTTTTCTTGGAATTACCTTAGATTCTAAATTGCAATGGGGCGCCCATATCTCACAGCTAGCCAGTAGACTTAGTTCTGCAGCGTCGCGGTAAAGAAAATTCGCTCATTGACTGATGTTAATACGGCAAAGCTCGTATATTATAGTTATTTTCATAGTATAATGTACTACGGCATCCTACTTTGGGGCAATGCCGCAGACATTGACACGATATTTACACTGCAGAAAAGGGCTATTCGTGGAATGTATAAACTTGGAAATGGAGAATCTCTAAGAGAAAAGTTTAAAGAGATTGGTACAACAATATATATATGAAGAAGTAGTAGTTGACAACACCAAGACATTGGTGGATAATGGGCGATCATTATCATAAGCCGAAAGACGCACACTTCTCGACGGAGGCCTCCCCCAGGATTCGTCATGTCGTCCGGACCCGCGCCGCCCTCATTTGACGTTCGTAAAGTGTATAAAATTACCTACTGCGAATAAAGTTTTCATTTAATTTCATTTTCATTTAATTACCTCCTTAATATTTACAATGAGCTCTGCCACGAGGGAGCAATTGCAAATGCTCTTGCAGTTTATGCAGGAGCACAGTGATTTCCTGCGAGGGCGGCTGATTAAAAGTGTGGAGGGTAGGGTCCGTGCCAAAGCACTTTGGGCGGATCTTGCATCCGCACTAAATTCCACTGATGGGGCCATAAAAACGGTGACCCGGTGGCAAAAAGTAAGTTTTGTTGCCTAAATTAATGAAATGCTTGCTAACGCATATTGCATGATAGCATGAAGCTAACAAATTTCTTTTGCTGACAAGGTATGGGCTGACCGCAAAAAAAGCGGCTGCAGCATGCAGGCGCTCAGCCTCGGCCACTAGTGGTGTACCAGCTCCAAGATTTGCTGGAGTCAGAAAGACAAAAGAATGCTGAGCTTGCAGGCATCCGTAGGGAGCTAGGGTATATTATGATGTATGACCCGGGCAACACCGGGCTTCGCTGCTAGTATGTATGGAAATACTCATTTGGCTCACGTGATGGGGTTGAATAAATAAACTGAAGAAATTTATAATTTTGATTTAATATTGAGTTCCCACATACATACGGCCTGCAATTTGTGTGACTGCAGAATGGATGGTATTCACTCGTATTTAACATTGGAATGGCTCCTATAAGTTGCTGCCTATCATCATCAGATAGACCAGACAGTCACCAATTTGTGGGGTTTCTTGAACCTCATCATCTTTCCATCTCATCATAGATAGTATTTACTTGTATTGTTTCTGGACTAAAATATAATTATAAAATAAAATTTCATTGTCAAATATAATAAACATTTTAATAAAAGATAATATAAAAATCAACTAACATATCTTCTTGATCATTTCTCCTGTGGCATACCAAATATAATATCTTTTCATCCACATACATACATCCACAGCCTGTAGACGTCCACTGCTGGACATAGGCCTCCCCCAAGGTGGCTTGTGGCTTCGCCTTAAGAATAGCGCTACCTCATCTCTTCCCGTGGGTGTCGTAAGAGTCGACTAAGGGTCAAACCAGAGGACGGGCAGCAGTGTCCTTTTGTGTATATTAACATCACACTGCGATCGCCAACCCGCCTGCCAAGCGTGGCGATTACGGCATTTCCGCCCCAAATATCTTTTCATTTTCATACAACGTTCTCGAATAAAAGTTGCAAACATTTAGTCATAAAGAAAATGAAATAAATTAAGGTAAAAACGCCAACCGCATTCGCTGTCTGAGACGCCGGCGTTCTCGGTGCTCTTCAGCTTCAATTAGGTCAGCCAGAATGAAATTAGCCATTATGATGTTCCTATAATTCACCAAAATCAATAACTATACTAAATTCAAAAGAACACATGAATAAAAAAAATATATTGTTTACTCACGAAGCAAAAACGACAACCACTTTGATATCGTAATAATTGAGATTAAATTACGAATAGAGACATGTCAAACCGACGAAAGACGTGCTGTCAATTGGTTCACAGAATAGCACAATACGTCAAAAATTGAATGATTTCGTGTTTCGTTTCGTATTTCGTATCCGCAAACGATACGCAAGCCCCACGGAATAGCATTTCGTAAAAACGAAGGGCGATATCCGTCTTTCGTCTATCGTTTCGATTTACAAAATAGACCTCCTGATATCATTTTTTCGTAAAATGATAAAAAAAAAAGTTATATCAAAAAATATAAATTATTTTCTCGAATTTCTAAACATTTTCGCTTATAACTTTTTTATTTATAGTTCTACGACAAAAAGTTACCCGACCAAAGTTGTAGAAAATTTAATTTGCAACAAAAAATGTTAATAATTTTTTTTTATCAGATAAATAGTTTAAGAGATATATTGTAAAAACCATTTCAACCCCTATTTTCAAGCGGCTGTAGGACAAGGGTGGCGACCCCACAAACTTGGTTTTAGCTTTACACTGACCCCCCTACACATCAAAAAAATAAAATTGCGTCCTCTGAAAAACGCAATCCAAATGTAACTTTTCAATGGACTAACTATACATATACAGTGTGTGTGTCTAGTCACCGATGTCCGACCCGTTAAGGCGAAGACTGATTAGTTTAAAATAATTTTGTGAAACATTCAATTTATGTAAATTTTTGGATGAATAAAATTAATGAGATACTGTCAGACATTTATATTGAATAATGCGTAAAATAGTACCTTATGGTCGAAATTATGATAAGTATCCGCAAAAAATTTAAGTGCAATGACCCCAGGGCTTCGTAAAGCTGGGACCTGGTGTATACTTATCAGGGTTAGGGTCTGTCAGAAAGAAATGCAGCTCCCTGAAAGAGTACGTGTTTCTTTGTTATTTTTTTTACTTCAAATGCCTATTATTACAAAACAAAAAATATTTGGAGGCAAGGTCCCATTATAAGCTTCCACATAGCATCTTAAATGAAAATAAATACTTAACACACGATAATGTGATCTAAATTGTTGGAGATCGGCGACACTGCTAAATGTTGTCATTTGCAAGTTTGACAAGTTTTCCTAGTACACACCCAGACCCGAGCGAGCACAGAACTTTATCAAGTCGTATGTTTACGAAAATTATGTTTGTATGTATGTAATGGTATTCTTATTTAAAAATTTACCTTTACATACAAGTGACAAATTTACATAACAATTTGTAGATACTAAGGCGAACTTAAGACTAAAAAGAGTTTTCTCCCAGGCCAAAATTCACTGAGCTGTAAATTCACGTGCCTTTGTATCATTAAGCTGAGCCTAAATCATATCCGTTGCTGACCTTACAAAAAAACGACGTTATCGAAAAACTTTCGCCAAATAATACCTGGCAGCGACCCAAAAGGTCGTTCGGACTGTGCCTCTAGTTACCTACAGCCTTTGTCGAATTCCAGATAAAACTCTCGCCATCACAAACGAAGTTCATGGCATGAAAATGGACGTGTATTTGAAATTATTAGGTAACAAAAGAACTATGACTGACCCATAGCTTTTTTGTTGTATTTATTTTGAGTCGTATGGACTTACCTATCCTGCTATTTCACTCAGCTGCCCGCGCACGTTGTCTTTGTGAGATCTGTGATTTATATCATATTTCATAATTTTACATCTTTTTTATTTTTGGTCAAGTCTAAATTAAGTCTTGTTTACGAGGCGGGCACTAATAAATGTGATACAGTGCAAGAGTATACTTGTAATGATAATATGTTCTTGTATCATAAAGATTATTAAACATCAATCTCAAACTTTAAAGAATATAACTTGAAATTAGTAATAATAATAACAGGAACAGACGTTTAATAGTTATTAATAAAAGAAGTCTGAAACAATATTACACTGATAATAGTATATTATGTAACAAGTGAGCGAAGTTGCTAATTACAGTCGAGGCTGTGATTTGACTGGCTTAATAATGAGCCGAGACTGTAATTAGCAACGCTCACGAGTTACATACGACGTTTTTCAACACACTTGTGAGTAAAAGACAGACATACGAGGTCATAAAATAACAAATACATTTGATAACAAAGCTGTGAATTGTGATTGGAAAATGGCGCCGAACCTCGCGCATGCGCGTAGGTTTTTTTTTCTGCCAAATGTGTCAATGTCTGTATAGCATATACAGCCTATTTTAAGTGAAAATGTTTAATTTGGAGTGGTAAATGCAAATATTTTAATATTTTACTAATTATTGTAAATTGTGAATAATTTGTTTGATATACAAATTTGTTTTACTAATATAAGGCGCAAACATCTAAAAATGTATATGGATTTGAAGTGGTATAAAACCTCTTTGTTGTTTCTGAAAATATTTAATGTATAACCCGGACCAATAAAATATGCTCTGTTTACTCGCATGTAATTTGCACAAAGGTACAATTCAACTTTGTAGGATTCATTATATTATGCACTAGGGTATAATATATTATTCCACGCGTGACTTATAGCCCAGTTTATAGTTCTAAATTCAATAGAATAACGCTCACTTTACGAGCAAGTGTGTTGAAAAGTATATATGTATAGTTATATAGTTTACAACTATTAAACCTCAGAATTATGATTACAATATACTAAAGGACAATACAATATACTTACGGAGAGTGTGTGGGTGCTCTTTTGGAAACATTTTACCATCGCATTACCAGACGCGGACAAAAATTACATTGTTATGTGGTGAATATTTTATAAATCGAACAAAGCACGTTGACAGTTCGTTTTTGGTTAAGTACTTTTAAGTGTCGAGTCATTTGGTATTTCCTGGATGGACTTGTACCACTAAAGTCTTCATGATCGCTTAAAGATCCCATTCTGAATTTAAAAAAACATAAATTATATTTAATTTTAAATGCATTATTGATAAACTTTGAACTGCCACATTCGTTACAATGTTGATACAAAGTTCACCAGAGATTGTTTTGTTCATAAAAATATGCCGTCAAAAATATATTACGATACATTTAAAACAGTTGATTTCTCACCTATATTTTCGACTAAACGGTCATGAAATTTACCAAATCGGCATTACAGAAAAACCGAATTTTATTAATTTAGAATCCAATTAGATTTGCTTTTTCTTAACGGGTTTCCATATATTTGTTTAGCAACACATTTTGAGGGTGCTTAACCCTAACCTGCCTGTGACTTTAATATCACCTGATGGTAATATTTTAATTATTTACTGAGTAAACTTAACCAAAAGTTAAAGAATTGATTACGCAATTTTTCACTAGAATCGTGACCTGGCACGTGAAAAATTAAGTGCCCACTTTTATTACATAGTTATGATCAATCCTTCAGTATTTAATGTTCGACACCAGTCACCCTGTATTTGTATTTATATTCTAGGTTTCCCCCTAGTTCGCTACATCCCATATCACAAGCTCTGCTTAGTTTGGGGCCATGTAGTTGGTGTGATTATCTGGGGATTTCATACTGGATCTTTAAAAAACATTGCCAGACCACAACTTGGCCGCAGAATGTATGGTTCCATGCTGGACTGGGAGTGAACGAAAGACATAGAATATGCCAGCTGCTCCTCTTCCCGGGCATACTGTAAAAGTCAGTTAAGGTGAGAGGTTTTCAGACCTCCTGTCATTGCAATAGGCTCCCTCTATTTATTTATTTATTTTTGATTTACGGGGAAACTTACAGCTAGAGAACGAGCAAATCATAAACAAACTATACTATATAGTGACAATATCATAAACAACATCCCGTTTATTGAAGTGTAGGGTATGTGAAAATAAAGCTTATGAAACGTACCTTCAAATTAAATAATGATATTTTGTTTTATATACTATGTTTTGAATGGAAAAATACAGGGTGGGTCGATTTTTTGGCATATGATATTTGAAAATGAATAAAAAAATTAAAAATTTGATAGTTTCATAACCAATGTACGAAATAGCGATACCAGTGACTCTGACGATTTATTCCATATAGAATTGCTGGATTCAGGTTTTGATTACAATGAATAAAATTAATTATTGTATTATATTATTTTATTTTTAAGCCTGATTAATACTAGTTGGCTACCATTTTAATTATACACTTCTCATCAAAAAGGACAGTACCAATATTGTTAATTTTTACGATAATTTTACAAAAAAAAAAAACAAGTATCATGTTTGTTAATTCGTACTATAGTATATTTTTTCTATCTCTACTTTCATTAGCCAGACTATAGCATCTCTAACATATTATGGCAAAAGATTTACCAAAGTTTTAAAAATACCTGGATATAAACATGCTAGATCCACTTAAAGTTCCTAACTGCACATTTAATGCGATAAATGTTCACTTTTATTGCAATAATACAATTATCTTGCAATAAAAGCGAGCGTAGAATGCAGAAAATAGTTGTTAAGATAAAATCTCCAAGAACTTTCGTATCAATATATTTTATGAAGCGAAAAATGCAATTGCAGTTCTTTCTATTTTCTAGAGTTGCCACAACAGAACAATATATTGCGGCATCCGTAAAGATATGAGCCAACGTTTTGGCAATCTTCCAAACTTACCTATGTCAGGGTTGACACATTCGGAAAATTCGTCTTTCAAGTTCAAGTTCAAATTGTACGGAAAATTGTAGATTTAAAGTGGTTTTGCAAACGAAATGATAAAGTTGTGTAAGTTGGATTTTCAAACTAATAATGGTGTAAATATTTAGCAACACGGTTAATACTTGAGTGTACTAGCAGAATTCTTGTTTTATTTCTGTTCACGATGAGTGACTCTAGGAATGATAAAATAATAAATGACATGAATTTAATTTAATTTAATTTTTAGTTTTACTCAGTACTTACAGCACTTGCATATCTTACATCATCCACCACTCCAGAAAAGTACTTACTTTTTTCCATTTTGGAGACTTTTTTACTGTAAACATGCTAGCGCCATTGTAAACCACTATTGGAGACTTGACACCTTGTCAATAGCATCTAAGCGACATGAGCGGTTCGGAAAACGTAGATTGTGCAATTCTCATTTAAATCAATGTCTACAGCCCTATGCGTATAACAAATTGGTACTTCGGTTTCAACGAAAGCTATGTGTAAACACCTTAATAAGTTTTGGTAAAAGGCATGTCTAGGACGAGCTGAGTAATTTGATTGTACAAATAAAATTATAATAAATATAGTTACTATATTTTATTGGAAAAAAAATATATTGGAAGCTTGCATGCTGGACTGAGAGCGAAAGAAAAACATAGAATGTACCAGCTGCTTCTCTTCCCGGCCATACTGTAAAAGTCAGTTAAGGGACAGAAGTTTTATTGGCATTTTTGTGAGCGATAGGCTGATCCCCTGTCACTGTAATAGCTTCACTCCATCATTATAATACCTCATTTGTCAAACGTGACATCAGACGGTCTTATAACCACTGGTGTTCTGCCTACCCCACAAGGGATACAGGCTTGATGTTATGTATGTATGTATTTTATTGGAGGATAGGAATTTACTTGTAAGAAATATAACATACATACATACATAACTTCATGTATGTATCCCTTACGGGGTAGGCAGAACACCAGAGGCTATAAAACCATCTGATGTCACGTTTGACAAATTTTGAGCCATTAGAATGATGGAGTGACTATTGACTATTGCAGTGACAGGGATCTGCTTATCGCCCACAATAAAATCTCCAATAAAACCTCTGTCCCTTAACTGGCTTTTACAGTATGCCCGGGAAGAGAAGCAGCTGGCACATTCTATGTTTTTCCTTTGCTCCCAGTGTTTAAATTTTATTTCTTTCTATCGGATACAAACGTCAGTAATTTATAGCCAAAGTAATTTATAATATACATTGCCTTCTATGCCAGAAGTCCTGGGTTCGAATCCCGGCGGCGGCGGATATTTGTGTGATGAACACAGATATTAGCCGTCAAGTCATGGATGTTTATATGTTTATTTAAGTTTATTCTAATTAAAAATATGTATTCATTCAATATGTATGTTTATATATTTCTTAAGTATATCAGTTATCTAGTTCTTTAAGAAACTTAATTTGGGCTAGATAATGTTGTGTGAGTGTCAGAAATATTTATTTATTTTATTTAAAAAAATATATATAAAAACTGTGAGACTTATTACGTCGTTGACTAAATCAAATAGCTCAATTGAAACAAAGATATATAAACACAAAAATTTAAATTTTTCATACAAAATAGTTCGTAGCTCTCCTGTTTGTTTGTTTAAGGCGACTGCAACAATGCCGACGCATCTTGAATTGTATGACATTAGGCGAAACGCACTTCCGCACATACATGGGTAGGTGCGTCAGTGCGTCGGCAGTGTGGAAATCGCCTAAGTGACAGGACAATGAATTTCGTCAACGTTTTATATGAATAGCTACGCCTTGTAGCTAATTCTTATAAGCGTAGGTTTGGCATATACTGGGTATTAGTATATGCCACATTCATTCATCGAAACCCCTTTGTAATGAGCCCACTGCAGGACTATGAGTCTCTCTCTCCCCAGGGTGACGAGGAGGTTTTTAGTCCACAATCCACCAAGCTTGCCCAGTGCTGGTTGGTGGATGTCAGAATTTTCAGGTTACCGAAATGGTTTCTCACAAATCCTAACGACTACTGTATACAAGTATACAGCACCCAGGACAGACGTAATACCGACTGTTCCAAACATGCATCACAACGACATCCACATATTATGCTATTTACCCATGGTATAATGCTTTTTAAAAAAACAACTAAAAAGCCAATTAAGCCCGATAAAAACCATTCTTCTATAAAGACTAATTTCTCTGCCTCATTCTAAATTCAACTTAGATATCCTTTTAATAGGCAATGAATCTGAGCCATACAGCCCCAAGTGAGATATCTTACAATTACCATCAATAGAGCTTCCCGCCAAGTTGGCCGGAAATGAAAAAGTTTTTTTTTTAAATGGAGACCAAGAATGAAGTCCCCAGCCTGCGAAGTCCGACACCGAATTAAATTAAGGCTTTGTGGAGATCAAAAATGAAGCGAAGATATTAAATTGAAAAAGTTTTTGTTAAGGAAAGTACTTGCTTATTTTTTTTGCAAAATGTGTTTTTTGTTGAGTTCTTCGCAGTTCTTGAAAGATTAATGAAAAGGATATGATTTTTTTTATGTTTCAACTTTTTTTTTGAAAAATACTCGCCTACAAACTAATTATTTTCGAAAGCTTTAGATTTTTATAATCATGTAGAATACATTTCGTTGAATCGTTCAAATAATAAATATATTCATGAATTTTATGTTAGTGCTGAATTCATACATTATGTAAATACCTATACGCTCAATTTGCTTACACGTATCGATTTTTTTGTTTTTCGTATGGATGGTATATTATTAAAAGTTCATAAAATTATATGGATTATCAAGTTAACAGTGCAGATTCCATTTGGGAATATTTTGAATTTCTTAATGGGCGTAGAAGTATATTTGAACTGAAATCAATATGCCTCAAAACGTAAATAAAGCTAGGTATGCGGGAGCAAAAGAAGAACAAAGAATGTACCAACTGCTTCTCTTCCTGGACATTTAAAAAAAAATCATTAAAAAAAATCAAGAGGGACAGAGGTTCTATTGGCGTTTTTGCGGGCGACTGGCTAACTCCCTGTCACTCATACCTAAAAATTTGTCGAACCTGGTGCTATGCCTACACCATAAAGGATACAGGCGTGAAATTGTGTATGTATGTATCATCGTCATAAAATACTCTCATATTTAAAAAAAAAATAAAAAAAAACTTAACCTAAATTGGTAAACAGCAGTTGAGCGCTGTTTTCCCTAAGTAACTTTCGATCCTGTAAGAATTTCTTTATAAATATAGCCTGTTTAAATATAACTGTTTTTTATCCGCGGGAATATCGGTATAAAAATTGTACTTGTACAATTGTACACTATGCCAAATTTCATCCAAATCCGTGTAGCCGTTCTGCCGTAATTGAGAACAAACATCCATCCAGCCAAACTTTCACATTTATATTATTAATAAAAAATATATTTTTCTTCCAACTATGCTTTAATTTCATCACAATCACACTAAAAACTCAGTACAAAGCGAGTTTTTAATGCTCTAGAGCAATAAAAATGTATGAAATTTCATTATTGCACAGGTTTTCAATGGATTAGCTCTACTAGCCAGCCGATATCAATACTTTTTTTTACGTACGTATTATTCGTTGTTTCTATCCTACTTGTTCCAAATTTAAAAAATGATTGCTGCTAACACTGTTTTAATAATGAAAGAAGTTTAAAAGTTATTTGACGGGAACTTTGTTTATTAAACTTCTATTTTAACTGTTTGATATGAGTTTTTTTTATCTACTATTCCTATAGGTAATAGTCGAAAGAAAAGCAGATTATGCACCTCGCCTTAAGTAATTTTTATTGCCCTCGTGCCTGTTAGATTAGAGCCGGGCTCTAAATCAGGCACTCGGTGCAATAATAAGTTACTTTGTACTCGATGCAATAATCTACTATAACCCTTCCTTGAAGAAGTAGGATGGCAACTCTAAAAACTATTTCAAAATGGCTGGCAGTCAAACAAAATAAAGAAATAAATAAAATATAAATCAGCTTGATAATTATGTAAAGTACATATAAAGTAATTTTTTATTCAAATAGTAGTCTGTAATTTTTCAACCACGTTATATCCCACTAATAGCCAATACGTTTATAGTGTTTTTTAAATGCGAGGAGTCCGGTGACACATTGAAATTTGCCGATTTACACATACCTATTTTTGCAAAGGATTTTTAAAATGTCATTGATTATTTGCCGCGATGTAATTAAAAAAAAATAATACTTATTGAAATATTTAACAAAATCTATGTCTACTGATTACAGTTTTTCTGAATCCGATAAAAAAAAATCTTTTTTTAAATTATGCAGAATTAAAGAGATTAAAGGAGGGAAAGAACATACCTAATAGGCTCTAAAACTGTCAAATTTGAAACATCACCGGACTCCTCGCAATTGAAAAACAATATAATTTCACACAACCAAGAATATAAAACAGAAATAGCCACGTAATAAAATAATAATCCGAGTATTAAAGTGCTTTTCTATTGAATTATAGCGCGACTGGTAACTGTGCTCAAAAAAGTTCTAATTCTAGTTGGCAGCGAGAAGCCCGCTCGAGAAGACTAGACTTTATATACAGCCTTTTTCTGAATTTAGATAGTTCGATTCCATTATTGAAAGATTATTGTAAGCTTAATAGGGCGATAGGCTGGCCCCTGTCACTGTAATAGTTTCTATCCATCATTATAATACCTCCAAATTCGTCAAACGTGATATCAGATGGTTTGATAGCCTCTGGTGTTCTGCCTACCCCATAAGGGATACAGGTATGGTTGCCATCTGTACTGTTTTTAACAGTATTATAATGTTTTTCACAACATTATACTGTTTACTGTTGAACAAAAATAAAGTATAGGTACCAAATACTGTTTTCAGCATAAAAAGCTAAACACTTTATATTCTAGATTTTAATTAATAATTTGTGCAAGAAGCTCTAAAAATATGCGTTTAAAACATTAAATAAATTGAATACTGTTTATTTTACCAAAATACTGTTCGATATTCTTTTCAGACTCAAATATACTTTATTTTTAGAAAAAAAAGTTAGCAACCCTTGATACAGGCGTGAAGTTTTGTATGCATGTATGCATTTTAAGGTTATTTTGTGATTTGTTTTGGTCACTGAGTTACTACGTTCTATGATAACTCCATGGTTCCTGTAATGTAAACTTTAAGGAAGCAATAGCATATTAATAGTAGTGGGATTTTCATTAATTTCACACATCTTCACACACATACACTTACGCAACCTCACACACTTTATCAGTAATACACAGCACACTATAACAAACTACATATACACCTTGATACTTAAGCACCACCGTTATTGTATTTCTTTTCTTTTTTATTTTTATTTTTGTTTTATATTGTAACCCATTTCTTTTTATTAACCACTTGTCCGGAGCCTGAAGAGGCTGGTAATCTGTCATACAGGTCTCCTAGTACAGATACCAGTCTCTCGCATAGTTATACCGTAGAATTGACACCTACACTTGGATTTAATTTAAAACTGTTTAGCTCTTAGTTAAATTATCAGTATAAGTTGCTATGTTAGAGAAATCAATCGATAAAACATTTTTAATTAATTTTAAGTTTTAATATTTTTCTATGTGAGAGAAAATAATAAAACATTTTTCATTTTCATTTCAATGTTTTATGACGATTCAGTTCCTTCTTTTACTTCGGGAGGGCTTAGCATAGCCCTTACGACTCTGACTAAACGTGTCATAAAGGCGACTAATCCGGGACACCTCCGCTTGGTGGCAGGATTCTTTAGGGTCCGGCTGGCTTGCAACCTCCCTATATATACCTCGGTTTTTACTTAGTAAATAATTATTATTTATTTTTTATTCTTATAGTCTATTCACAAATCACTCTTCCCCTATTCCTCTGATTGTTTCAGGCTGTCTCCGACGCCAAGCTGGTGGAACTGAAGGCCTGCTTCATGGAGGCATACGATGACAACCAGGACGGCAAAATTGATATACGAGAGGTTAGTCTAGCATTCTTTCCTCAACCCGTATGCTTTCATTTTCGACCTCATTTTCACTTTCCATCAGATGAGGTTGAGGTCGCATGCGGGCTTAGTCTATAATAAATAATCAACGAATGCAGAGCATTAAGAAACCTACTTCACGTCAAAACTTTGGCTGAATTATAACGTCGTCAAGGTAAACATTCTCCGCATTCAGACATATCTTGAAATTTTGCATGAAGTACTGAATCTATAATATGAAACATACATACATACATAACTTCACGCCTGTATCCCTTATGGGGTAGGCGGAACACCATCTGATGTCACGTTTGACAAATTTGGAGGCATTATAATGGCGGAGGGAGACTATTGTAGTGACAGGGGGTCAGCCTATCGCCCACAAAGAAACCTCAGATGAACCTCTGTCCCTTAACTGACTTTTACAGTATGCCCGGGAAGAGAAGCAGCTGGCACATTCTATGTTTTTCTTTTGCTCCCAGTCCAGCATGGAAGATAATATGAAACAAGAATTTTCAAAATCGTTTTATAGTTGTCCGAAATATCGTGTAACAAAGACACAAAAAACAAAAATATTAAAAAAAACATACACACGAATTGAGAACCTCCTTCTTTAGGAAGTCGGTTGAAAAAATGATGAGTAACGTAAACTTAGCAGGGTGTCCAATAACTAATGACTTATAACTTTAAATATATTGACTGTTACATATTTTATTAGTTATTATAGAGATATTTGCTTTTTTTTATTTATTTTGCTTCCATGCTGGACTGGGAGCGAAGAAAAACATAGAATGTGCCAGCTGCTTCTATTTCCGGGCATACTGTAAAAGTAAGTCAAAGGACGGAGGATTTATTGGCGATTTTGCGGGCGACAGGCTGACCCCCTGTCACTGCTATAGTCTCTCTCCATCATAATAATACCTCCAAATTTGTCAAACGTGACATCAGATAGTTTTTATAGCCTCTGGTGTTCTGCCGACCCCATTAGGGATACAGGCGTGAAGTTATGTATTTATGTATGTATTATTTATTTAGAAACTGTAATGTACCGATCATGGCGTTTGCAAATGTACCGAAATATTGAGAACTAAAAATAAATAAAATAACTTGATAAATATCAAATTTCTAAACTTAATTATGAGTTTTTCCATGTTTGGATATTTTAATGTAATTAATAAAAATAATAATAATGGCGGCTACTTGGGCTTCTGCTGTTTGAAGCGATTACCTATTTCAAAACAACTTGACAAGAAATTCTATACATTAATAACTTATTCGCAGAGCTTTTAACTAGAAATAATGAATAGAAATCATATTATAGACAAAATTTATTATAATTTTACGCGTATTTGCATTATTTAGGTATGACAAAGTAAAAATTAAGTAAATCATCATCATCATCATACACAGCCTGTAGACGTCCACTGCTGGACATAGGCCTCCCCCAAGGTCTTCCATGTCGCTCGGTCCCGCGCCGCCCATAATTTGGGGGAGAAATGCCGTAATCGCCACGCTTTGCAGGCGGTTTGGCGATCGCAGTGTGATGTTGATATACACAAAAGGACGCTGCTGCCCGTCCTCTGGTTTGTCCCTTAGTCGACTCTTACGACACCCACGGGAAGAGATGGGGTAGCGCTATTCTTAAGGCGACGCCACACGCCAAACATAAATCGAAACAAAAATAAATCAAATGTAATGAAAAAGAAATTATAAGCATAAATAGAAGTTTCTAATTTTCTAAACACTTTTCTGTAAAAAAAAAACTATGTCACCACAGTAATAACGTTTAACATAATGTGTCTACCTAAAATCAAAGTTACGCGGTAAAAATCATAATAAAAACAAACATGATTGGCTAACAAGAGTTCAAACCAACAATCATATCAATAAGCAAAAATACTAGTTTCAATTACTTCAAGATTTGGTATGTTGCCAGTGTCGAGCCAGCCAAAAGGTTTTTATTGCAGCTTTTATCGCAAATCGTTATTGGCATCATTTAAAAATTGATATGGATCGAAAACAGGTTTTTCTTTAAAAAGCTACACCCGCGTTTGAACTCAATCTCACCTGGTAAGTGAAGATGAGGTCGGAGATTTTTTAAGAGTTCTTACTATGTGTTTCTGTAGACACAAATATTTTGAGTTTCAACCCAGTTCAAAAAAATGTACTTTTTGTTTAACATTTAATTTTAATTTTGGTTGTAATTTGTTTTTAAATTGTGTTTTATCAATATATAAAAAAAAAAGATGACAGCACACGGGCTTAGGAAAGAGCTGGCTCTCTACAACGTGTAACAAAATGGAGAGATAAAACTTTACGGTTAGCTTCTATACCATACGTAGAATATACAGTAAAAGAATTAGCATGATTAGTGCTAAATTACTTTCATACAAATTTATTTAATTATTTTACCACAAAATATTTTGACAACCCTAGTCAACCTAATAAGCTAAAACAAGATTTGTGCCGCAGTCAGTGACCTTATGACCTTTCCCTCACCGGCTGAACTTTGTAGTATCTGTGTTAGTTACCCATCACTTTATTTAACGCCATCTGTTATCGAAAAGATTTCATCAAAAGCCAACAGATGTTTTTAGGGTTGACACTTAGATATTTTGATCTAAACTTTGAACTTGTTTTCCGGTCGAACCGTAAGGATAACAAATTTATGTTACTGTTACTTATAAACTACATCATCAAACATACAATCCCCTTAAGTATTATCTCTTCATTATGTTACACGTTGTATAAAACATTGCGGGAACACATGAGCGGTAATATTTTGGCGGCAGATGTTGAATGAAGTGTGGTTGCTAGCCAGTCGGACCCTGACAGGATCTTACCACCAAGCGGGGGTCACTCGGATTAGTCACCTTTTACGACACGCTTATCCAAGGGTTATTCTAAGCCAACCCTAAACGGACAAAAAACGTTTTGGATGTTGGTGGTTTGAGGCCTAAAATTTCTGGTCAGCCAGGGACAAGGTTCATGGCCCAGAAGGTGGACTCATTAAAAAGGTTGTTATAAAGATGGCTTCCTTTGGATACAGTTTTATGTATAAAGCATAAATACATTTCGTACCTATTACGTATTTAATATTTAATTTAAAAGTTGATATTATAGAAGTAGGACTAGAAATTACTGAATTATAGAACTTATAGATAAAATACATACATACATAACGTCACGCCTTATGGGGTACGCAGAACACCAGAGGTTACAAGACCATCTGATGTCACGTTGACAAATTCGGAGGTATTATAAAGATGAAGAAAGACTATTGCAGTGACAGGGGGTCAGCCTATCGCCCACAAAATGCCAATAAAACCTCTGTCCCTTAACATCCTTTTACAGTATGCCCGGGAAGAAAAGCAGCTGGTACATTCTATGTTTTTCTTTCGCTCCCATTCGATCTAGGCCAAAAAAAAGGCGGTCAAAGTCGATCGACGCAGATCGATTGGAACGGCAAACACCCTTAAAAAATCAAATTCATGTCAAAACTTAAGCTGAAGTATAAGGTCGTCAATGTAAATATTCTTTGTATTCATACATATTTTATCAAAAATTTTAAACTTTTCATAAAGTATTCAATCGATATCGATGATTTTTTTTTAAATATTTCTTACACTCCCACAACATTATCTAGCCCAAATTAAGTTTTTTAAAGAACTTGTGTTATGGATACTAGTTATCTGATATACTTAAGAAATATATAAACATACATATTAAATAAATACATATTTTTAATTAGAAAATAAACTTAAATAAACATATAGACGTCCATGACTTGACGATCTGTGTTCATCACACAAATATCCGTCGCCGCCGGGATTCGCACCCAGGACCTCTGGCATAGAAGGCAATGTATGTTACTCCTACACCAGCCGGTCGTCAAAATGTATATGAGACCATCTCTGAAGTATTCTCGATCATATGGAACAATAATATTCAAAATCGATTCATAATTTTCCACAAAATCGTGTAACAAAGACACAAATAATACACCTTTTGGAGGTCGGTTGAAAAAAGGCCTTGAACTTGGTAACAAAATTCTTATCGTGTGACTTTGACTTGTCATTTTTATTTATGTTTGATTTCATAAGGTTTAAGGGTTGTGATACGTATCATGTATTCATGCCCATGAAGGTCGGGGTTTCATTGATGATTTTCTTTGTAGTTTTCAACCTTTGAAGTTTGTCAGAAGTATGAACTGGTCACTTTTTATATCGTTAACCTTTTAAACAAAAATTCATATTAACTTTTCAAACAAAATAAAAAATAATTAAACAATAACCAATATAAACATTGGGTATCTGTTTTTATAAGAAAAACGAATTTTGTTTTGTAAAAATCAATATTTGTGTTAATGGTTGGCTATATAAATAATGTCCAGTTCATATTAGAAAAACGAATATGAAGTTGGTTAATTAAGTGAAAAATACTAATTTCAGAATATGGGAAATGATGACGCACAATGAGTTTCTATTATTATTTAAAATGCTGTAATGTAAAATTTAATCGTAAAGTAATTTTTAAATAATTACATACATAATACATAATGTACCGCCTGTATCCCTTATGGGGTAGGCAGAACACCAGAAGCTATAAACCATCTGATGCTACATTTGACAAATTTGAAGGTATTATAATGTTGGAGAGAGACTTGCAGTGATAGGGGGTCAGCCTATCGCCCACAAAAACGTCAATAAAACCTCCGTCCCTTAACTTAACTTTTACAGTATGTCCGGGAAGAAAAGCAGCTGGCACATTCTATGTTTTTCTTTTGCTCCCAGTCCAGCATGGAAGGAATAATTATATACTAATATAGGGTTGCCTGGAAGAGATTGTCTTAAGATAACAAGGCCGCCTATTGTGCACTTTATTATAACATTGTTATTAAAATTGTATCTTGCTCATGTGTACAATGAAGAATAAATAAATAAATATTAGACGACCACTTTGGCGTTGGGGTAAAACCTATCTGCCTCAGACGCCAGTGGTTGCGGGTTCGATCACCGCACGGAACCAGAAAAAAAAATGTTCCGTGTCTGAGTGTTTATCTTTTTATGTATTTATATTCTAGGTTCCCCCCTAGTTCGCTATATGGTATCCCATCACACAAGCTATGCTTACTTTGGGGCCATGTAGTTGGTGAGTTGGTGTGATTGTCTGGGGACTTTATTTATTATTTATTTAAATATTAGCATAGCTTTCACTATTTGTAAATAAAATAAAACCTATGTTACAACTTGAAAATTCTGCCAGCACGATAATATTTGATGAAAGATTTTATAGTTATATTTAGAGACTACCTTATCCAAGGACGATAGGGCTTATCTAAGTCGACTGTACCGTGCTTCGGAGGGCACGTTAAGCAGTCGGTCCCGGGTGCTGTACACTTGTATACAATAGTCGTTAGAATTTGTCAGAAGCCATTTCGGCGCCTTGAAAATTCTGTCATCCACCGCCTAGCACTGGGGCAGCTTGGTGGATTATGTCCTATACCACCTTGTAACCCAATGGAGAGACTCATAGCCCTGCAGTGGGCTCATTACAAAAAGTTGTGATGAATGAAGTTAACTCTGCAAGGACATAGCTTTTATTGAAACAACAAACAAACAACGCAACTTGCCCTCCAAGACCTTTGTGCCTATGAAATATTGCAGTGTATAAATATTTCATGACATGACATGTTAATGTATTGCGTACTGAATAACTAAAAAGCATTACTTAGTTTATTTGTAACGGAGTTGTTACAAACAAAGATGGTAAAAAAGATGCTCTTGTTCAGGATATTATTTTACATTGAGGCTGTTGTTTATTTTTCCTGATATTTTCACCGAAATCTTTATAAATAACAAGTTCAGAGCTAATGAATATTAAAGAAAATAGAATAAAATCCCCAGACAATCCCACCAACTACATGGCCTCAAAGTAAGCAAAGCTTGTGTTATGAGTGAACTAGGGAACCCGGAATAGAAAATACATATTTAGATAAACGCCCAGATGCGAATTTTTTTTTATCTTGTTCCGTGCGGGAATCGAACCCTCAACCACTGGCGTCTAAAGCAGATTGGTTTACCCAATCAAAAAGTGGTCGTATTATTAATATTTTAAAGAAACTAATCACTTCACCCATAGTAATTACGTAAAGATAAACTATTAAATTTGTCCAAAAACGCAGACCTTTGTGCAATGTTTTTCAATATCTTGGATTTTGTTTCATTGCATTTACTCTTAAAAACTAATAAAAAGAATGAAATAATCTCTTCTTCATCTCTCATCTCTCATTCTCTATCTCTGCTTCTCTTCCCGGGCATACCGCAAAAGTCTGTATAGAAAAGTGACCTTAAAAGACAAGGGGCGGTAGGATTATTTTTATCCAAAGTATTTTTACAAGGATGAAATTTTAAAGTAGTTTTCAATTGTTTCAGCTCGCACAACTTCTGCCGATGGAAGAGAACTTCCTTCTGCTGTTTAGGTTTGATAATCCCTTGGAGTCAAGCGTGGAATTCATGAAGGTAAGTCTGAAAAGAAATGTGTTGTAATAATAAATTAACCAAATTAATACAGTAAGTAAATGGCCTCAAAGTAATCTTTTTAATAAGCTTGTGGTACATTTCACGGAGTGATATTTTTTTATTTCAAAACATGTCCATGTACTATTTTGTTCAATAGTGTAAACATCAAACCAACAATATTATACAATTACAATAAACATATTTTTTATACGAATACAGCAGGGAATTGCGCAGTGAAATGAATGAATGTTTAAATAAATACTCTATATGGCTTTAAAACTTATTAAAGCTATAATTATAAAATATCACTTACTCTCCACTTAAATAATTCAAAAAATCAACCCGACCAGGACTCCCGCTTGCCGGACTGGTTCCCTTCCAACTGAGCAAAGGTAGCTCGTCGTACGGTAGCATACCAGGTTTGAGTCCAAGTAGTAGTTATTTAAGAAAAAAATGATTATTATTAAATGAAAAAAATATTACTTTCCACTTATACGACGGAGATTAGATAATATAAATAAAGCGACAAAAACGTTCTCAATTGAAAATAATAAGAATTTAGTAGAAAAGTTACTCTTCAAGATAAAACTGTGATTTAACCTTAGCTTTACAAAATATAACAACCAGTAATTTCAGCGTACTAGCTGCGTACTAGCTGCGTACTAGCTGCGACTACGACTCGCTACGTGCTACGGATGTAGCATCTGTCTGTACACGACGTGACTACGAATTACATCGTGACTAGGATTTAAAATTTTGTGGCTAGATTTCTAATATTCTTGGCTTACAATGTGTTAGGAATATATTTTTTTTATATAAAAATAAGATGAGGTCGAAGATGAAATCACACGGGCTAGGGTAAGATCTGGCTCTTCACAGAATATTGCCTGAACACGTCACCGCCGTAGCGGCGATATTTGGCGGCATATTTTATATGAAGGGTGGTCGCAAGCCTACCACGAAACGCCGGTGTTTTTAATATGTTTACGCCAGTTCAGACCAGACCAGTTCAGGCCAGTTCAGTTTTAGTTACTTCTCAACTTCCTAACTAATTTTGCTAAAAAAGAGGCCTACGAAAAATAGTTTCCTTTTTAATAATTAAAATAATCGATTTTAAATAAAATATTTTTATTCTTATAGATCTGGCGGGAATACGATACAGATGGCAGCGGTTACATAGAAGCGGACGAGTTAAAGGTAAAATATACTATTAATTATTTAAGTTTGCAGCCAAAAATAATAATAAAATCCTCAGACATGGTTGCCAAGTCCGGAATAGATCCTTTAAATATAACAGCTAACTGCTTGAAGCAGAAACTCACCAAAAACTCTTTTGTACCGCAGGAATAATTTATCTCACTTTGTAATTTAAAATTGAATATTGAATAAGCTCCTCAGTTGAATATATGTGAAAAAATGTTTAATGTGTTCTTTGTCAGCTATGATGTTTGTCTATTTGTTTGTTAATATTGTAACCGTTTGTTTTCCATAAAAAAATGTTCATTAGAAATGATTGATAAGGAATAAAATTATAGAAGTTATGCACGACATCCGATCGGAATCCGGGAAACACGGTCTGACTACGCGCGTAGCCGTAGCACTGTTTGTATGGTAGCTTAGGCACTAGATCCAGCTTCCGTCAAGATTTCTAGATCCGTATTTTTTTATTTAATTACTAGCCACCGCGCGCGGTTTTACCCGCGTAGCTTTTGATCCCGTGGGAATTTCAGCATAAAAGCCTTTAACCTTCCGCAAGAGTTAGGCTATAAAATGCAAAAATAATTTTTCAAATCCCACTTGTAGTTTCTGAGATTAGCGCGTTCAAACAAAAAAACAAACTCTTCAGCTTTATATATTAGTATAGATTAAAGTTTTTTTAAGAGCAAAATTATGACTGGAATGTGTTTTTATTGCAGAATTTCCTTCGAGATTTGTTAAAAGAAGCGAAAAAAATCAACGACGTATCAGAGGATAAGCTCATAGAATACACCGACACGATGGTAAATACAGCTAAGTGTAAAGTATTAGAATAAGCCTGCAATCTTTTTTATCTTCTATAGTCCCTAAAACAAAAATTATTAACTAAGTAAAATTATGTAAAACGCGCTGTTGCGCGCGGTTTTACCCGCGCTATTTCGATTGCCGCGGGATTTTCGGGATAAAAAGTAGCCTTTACGGATTCGGAAGAATCCCTCTAAGTAATGGTAAAAGAAATTTTGAAATCGGTCCAGTAGTTTTTGAGCCTATTCAATACAAAAATACAAAGGTTTCCTCTTTATAATATTAGTATAGATGTTAAGGTATGGTATTGAAAAAGTTTGAATCACTAAACCTTCGCTTAAGGTTGGCTTAGAATACTCCCTCTGACTAAGAATATCGTAAAAGACGGCTAATCCGAACGAACCTGCCCCTTGATGGTAGGACCTCTTCTGGGTCCACCTGGCTACCACCTTCGTATAAATTCCGCGGCCAAATATCACCGCTCCGGCTTAGATGTGTTCCAGCAATGTGTTATAAAAATAATAAAAATAAAATAAATATCTCTGACACTCACACAACATTATCTAGCCTAAATTAAGTTTTTTTTAAAGAACTTGTATTATGAATACTAGATAACTGATATACTTAAGAAATATATTAACATACATATTGAATAAATACATATATTTTATTAGAATAAACTTAAATAAACATATAAACATCCATGACTTGACGGCTAATATCTGTGTTCATCACACCGATATCCGCCGCCGCCGGGATTCGAACCCAGGACCTCTGGTATAGAAGGCAATGTATGTTACCATTACACCAGCCGGTCGTCAAATGAAAAGCTAGTTCCTACCTTAACCCTCGGTTGTTCGATTTAAATAGCAAAAGTTTAAAAACAGTACATACATACACAACTACACGCCTGTATCCCTTATGGTGTAAGCAGAACACTGGAGGTCATAAAACCAGCTGATATCACGTTTGAAAAATTTGGAGGCATTAATAATGGTGGAGAGTGACTATTGCAGTGACAGGGGGTAAGCCTACCACCCACAAAAAACCTCAAATAAAACCTCTGTCCCTTAACTGACTTTTACAGCCTGGGAAGAGAAGCAGCCGGCACATTCTATGTTTTTCCCAATCCAGCATGGAAGAAAAACAGTAAATTCTAGATATGTTAACGAATATAAGTAGTTTATACTTTTAAAAGGCTAATTATTAATGGTATATTAATTTAATAATTTCAGCTCCAAGTTTTCGACTCCAACAAAGATGGAAGATTACAACTGTCAGAAATGGCAAAGTAAGTACCATTCATGTGACTTTTTCAATCGACCCTATCAAAATAAAAATGAAGCGTAATTGAATATGTCAGCCCCTCCTTGTTTTATAATTTTACATGGCAAATATGAAACCTAAAATATAAAAAAACATACATAATAGAAACAGTTACTGTTTGAATGCATAATACTTACTTATATGGATACTGTAAAGAATGGTGAAGCAGTAGACAAAAGTATTTAGCTGCGTCCGAATATGGTTCAGCAAGAACATACTGGAATATATGTAGGTACACTATTTAAATTAAATTGTCTTAGCACATTAGTTTGAATTGATTCGTTGCAAACACTTTCCAACAAACAGTGATACAAATCTGTATGCCGCACGAAGAGCAGTCAGGAGATTCGGCCTTCCTCAGAATGTGTTTACAATTATTTAATCGAACGTGCCCCAATCGTAATCTGAAAGACAGTACTAAGTTTTATGCTTAAACAAAACACGTACCTCTTTTCAGTAGATTTCATTAATTAAAACTTCCAAGACTCCTGGAAATATATGAACACATTACACATCAGTCCTAGTTTATCTTTCATTTAGGTCAAATGGGAGTAAAGAAAGTCCCTTAACGCGACTTGTGTTCCTTAAAAAAATTACAAAGATCTGACAAACAGCAAATGCTCTCAAATAAGACACATGATGCACAGGTAAGAATTTATTAATTTAGTTAATATTTGCAGATGAAGAAACACTATTTAACTGACTATAATAAGTAATTTTACAGAAATTTTATTTCAATTTGAATACATTCTGATTAATATTTTCTATGTATAGCCTGTTCCTAAAAAAAGTTCAAATACCATTAATATCATTGTAGATAGTATTTCACGCATCTCTGCGCGTTGGTGCACAGAATAAGGTTGGTGTCACCTTTACCCTGTACTAACTTCTCCAAAAACAAATTTGGTACACAAAGCTACAATGAAGATTAATTTGTTTGGCTGTCTTTCATGAGATACTCTTTTTGAACATTAAACATCGAATAAAGGACTTTGATATTTGGACGACCACATTGGCGATGGAGTAAACCTGTCTGCCTCAGACAGGTTTACCCCATGCCTCATGCCTCAGATGCCTCAGACCCGCCAGACGGGTTCGATTCCCGCACGGAACAAAAAAAAAAGTTCCGTGTCTGGGCGTTTATCTATTTATGTATTTATATTCTAGGTTCCCCCCTAGTTCGCTGCATGGTATCCCATAACACAAGCTATGCTTACTTTGGGGCTATGTAGTTGGTGTGATTGTCGTGGGATTTTATTATGTATTATTATTATTTATTATTTATTTCTTAGTACAGTACGCCATAGTGTGCAACGAAATGCCGAAACCTGATTTTCCTGACCTCTGTCCTGGTATAGTTGTCCTGGCACAGTGGTTTCTGTATATACATGGTGACTGGTGAGTCACTTTCGAAATCGAGGACGTGATAGTTTGAGATCACAAATGAAGAGAAAAAATAAATTAAAATAAATTAATGATTATTTACTGAGGAAATTTAACCGAAAGTTAAAGAATTTATTACGCAACGCATGATTACATAAGCGTTATAGAGGGTGTTTGGAAAAATTCAAAACCACATGACATTTTTAATGGCCACAAGATCATAGCAGATAACCGATTCTACAGGCCGTATCAATTTGGCTGGCGATGGACCAAACACCCTGTATAATAGATACTTAGCGGGTGGTGGTGTGCGTGTGGGGTTGACTGTGTGCGTGTTGACTGTTGACTGAAATAGCGCGTCGGGAAAAGTATAGTAATGTCTATTTATTTTTAGGGAATTCTAGTGAAAAATTAAGTACCTACTTTTATTACATAATTATGATCAGAATCGAGTACAGAGTGCTCTCCTTCAATATAAAAAAAACACCCTGTATAATTCGATACAGGCTAAGCAACGTTCGCGGTCGGTACAAGGATGGGTGACCGCCACCGATAATTCATTTCTCACGGCGACATTCGTGCTTCGTAGGGCACGTTAAGCAGTCGATCCCGGGTGCTGCATACTTGTGTACAGTAGTCACAACGTTACCGTAGAAAACAGGCGCCAGAAAATTCAACACTAGGCCAGCTTGTTGATTTAAGGCCTAAATTTTCACGTCATCCGGAAGAGAGACGCACGCTTTAAAAGAGTTGTGATAACATGTAAAACTACCTATAGGTACATTTTAAATTAACTTTACTTGCACATTTATAGTTATTTTGTCCGTGTAAGGTTTTCAATGCACATGTTAAACATCAGACATCAAAACCAGGCCATGCCTGTGGTGACGAGGGTTTTCTAAAGCACATCCGAGAACGGATATCTACCGTAAGCGATTGACGTTACTACTGTCCCTTTGTCTCTTTGTTAAGTATTCATCGATGGGTTTATTGAAACAGAGATAATAGATGTGGAGAGCTATATCTTGCAGTTAGATTTCATAATTCCTTACCACAATACGCCACTGTTCGCATTTGAAAAATATTTTACATTTGATAGTCCGGCTTTTGGGGAAGAGTATCAAGTAAAGTATCAAGTATACGCAAGTATTTTAAGGCTTTGTTTATTCGCAACAGAAGCTCATCTTCAACATTATCTCTCAGGTTTTTGAAAATATGTATTAGTTTTCTAATTTTATCAGTCAAATGTGATATTTAGAGCTGCCAATTGCTAGTATTATCCCTAAGTATTTCACACGATCACTTCTTATTAATGTAATACAGTTATTAGTAGGTATGTGTTTGTTTTACAGAATGTTACATAAGTACTCCGTTTTTTCTATGTTCAGAGAAAGAAGGTTTTTATTTGATAATATGAATAGTCAATTTAAATCTTAAACATAGCCAAACAATATGAATGAATGATTTATTTAAAAGTAACAAGGACTCAATTTGTTAGTATATATATGCTAACAGGCTATGTTAATAAATGTTAATATGACTTCACAAAAGTTAATAGATGCATGTTACTTTTTCATACCTATTAAAAAATACTTTCCCATACTAACTCGGGTCTGGGAGTTCCGCCTTGTAGTCTCAATACATACATACAGAACTTCACGCCTGTATCTCTTATTATAGGCTAAGCAGAACACTAGAAGCTATAAAACCATCTGATGTCATGTTTGACAAATTTGGAGGTATTATTATAATGGAGTGAGACTATTGCAGTGACAGCCTATCGCCCGCAAAAACGCCAACAAAACCTCTTTCTCTTAACTGACTTTTTCAGTAAGCCTGGGAAGAGAAGCAACTGGCTCATTCTATGTTTTTTCGCTCCCTGTCCAGCATGGAAGTAAGACGTCTCCATAACACAGGCGATATTATAATTGACTATTATTGCAAGCGGATTAAAGCATAGTAATCAAAATTCTGCGTATGATGGTGCTGACTATACAAGAACACATAAATAACCGCACGCTCCAAGTTGAATCTGCTAAATTAATGGCGCCGCACCGCAAACTCGAATCTCAGAGGGATCACACGTTGAGAGCTAGTTAACCAATCGTCAGAGGCGCTAAGAAGCGATGGAGTCATGATTTTATAAGCTTTGACAAGTTTCTGAAGATTTTTAATTATTAGCATGATATGGAAATAATAAAAAAAATATATAGTACGGGCGTCAATGAAGGCCCATTTAATTTCAAAACCTTGTAAAATCTAACCGTGGAGTAAAGTTAAGAAAAAACATAATGGAAGTTGTAATATGACATACTTACACGAGTTTAATGCCCTCTATGGTCCACTATGGAAAGCATAATGCGTAATAAATGTGAATGAGTAATACAAAAAATACTTGACTGACACCCCAACTGACTGGTTCCAAAGTCCTCTAATCTTTCCTAGGCCCGTATGTTGTCATCTTCGACCTCATCTTCACTTACCATCAGATGGGATTGAGGTTTGAGTTGAGATTGATTTGAGGTCGTCAATGAATTCACGAGATTATTGCCAAGACTTTTGATCTTTGTTTCACGTGTACAACATTTCGATATTATTTAAATTAAATTGTCTTAGCACATTAGTTTGAATTGATTCGTTGCAAACACTTTCCAACAAACAGTGATACAAATCTGTATGCCGCACGAAGAGCAGTCAGGAGATTCGGCCTTCCTCAGAATGTGTTTACAATTATTTAATCGAACGTGCCCCAATCGTAATCTGAAAGACAGTACTAAGTTTTATGCTTAAACAAAACACGTACCTCTTTTCAGTAGATTTCATTAATTAAAACTTCCAAGACTCCTGGAAATATATGAACACATTACACATCAGTCCTAGTTTATCTTTCATTTAGGTCAAATGGGAGTAAAGAAAGTCCCTTAACGCGACTTGTGTTCCTTAAAAAAATTACAAAGATCTGACAAACAGCAAATGCTCTCAAATAAGACACATGATGCACAGGTAAGAATTTATTAATTTAGTTAATATTTGCAGATGAAGAAACACTATTTAACTGACTATAATAAGTAATTTTACAGAAATTTTATTTCAATTTGAATACATTCTGATTAATATTTTCTATGTATAGCCTGTTCCTAAAAAAAGTTCAAATACCATTAATATCATTGTAGATAGTATTTCACGCATCTCTGCGCGTTGGTGCACAGAATAAGGTTGGTGTCACCTTTACCCTGTACTAACTTCTCCAAAAACAAATTTGGTACACAAAGCTACAATGAAGATTAATTTGTTTGGCTGTCTTTCATGAGATACTCTTTTTGAACATTAAACATCGAATAAAGGACTTTGATATTTGGACGACCACATTGGCGATGGAGTAAACCTGTCTGCCTCAGACAGGTTTACCCCATGCCTCATGCCTCAGATGCCTCAGACCCGCCAGACGGGTTCGATTCCCGCACGGAACAAAAAAAAAAGTTCCGTGTCTGGGCGTTTATCTATTTATGTATTTATATTCTAGGTTCCCCCCTAGTTCGCTGCATGGTATCCCATAACACAAGCTATGCTTACTTTGGGGCTATGTAGTTGGTGTGATTGTCGTGGGATTTTATTATGTATTATTATTATTTATTATTTATTTCTTAGTACAGTACGCCATAGTGTGCAACGAAATGCCGAAACCTGATTTTCCTGACCTCTGTCCTGGTATAGTTGTCCTGGCACAGTGGTTTCTGTATATACATGGTGACTGGTGAGTCACTTTCGAAATCGAGGACGTGATAGTTTGAGATCACAAATGAAGAGAAAAAATAAATTAAAATAAATTAATGATTATTTACTGAGGAAATTTAACCGAAAGTTAAAGAATTTATTACGCAACGCATGATTACATAAGCGTTATAGAGGGTGTTTGGAAAAATTCAAAACCACATGACATTTTTAATGGCCACAAGATCATAGCAGATAACCGATTCTACAGGCCGTATCAATTTGGCTGGCGATGGACCAAACACCCTGTATAATAGATACTTAGCGGGTGGTGGTGTGCGTGTGGGGTTGACTGTGTGCGTGTTGACTGTTGACTGAAATAGCGCGTCGGGAAAAGTATAGTAATGTCTATTTATTTTTAGGGAATTCTAGTGAAAAATTAAGTACCTACTTTTATTACATAATTATGATCAGAATCGAGTACAGAGTGTTCTCCTTCAATATAAAAAAAAACACCCTGTATAATTCGATACAGGCTAAGCAACGTTCGCGGTCGGTACAAGGATGGGTGACCGCCACCGATAATTCATTTCTCACGGCGACATTCGTGCTTCGTAGGGCACGTTAAGCAGTCGATCCCGGGTGCTGCATACTTGTGTACAGTAGTCACAACGTTACCGTAGAAAACAGGCGCCAGAAAATTCAACACTAGGCCAGCTTGTTGATTTAAGGCCTAAATTTTCACGTCATCCGGAAGAGAGACGCACGCTTTAAAAGAGTTGTGATAACATGTAAAACTACCTATAGGTACATTTTAAATTAACTTTACTTGCACATTTATAGTTATTTTGTCCGTGTAAGGTTTTCAATGCACATGTTAAACATCAGACATCAAAACCAGGCCATGCCTGTGGTGACGAGGGTTTTCTAAAGCACATCCGAGAACGGATATCTACCGTAAGCGATTGACGTTACTACTGTCCCTTTGTCTCTTTGTTAAGTATTCATCGATGGGTTTATTGAAACAGAGATAATAGATGTGGAGAGCTATATCTTGCAGTTAGATTTCATAATTCCTTACCACAATACGCCACTGTTCGCATTTGAAAAATATTTTACATTTGATAGTCCGGCTTTTGGGGAAGAGTATCAAGTAAAGTATCAAGTATACGCAAGTATTTTAAGGCTTTGTTTATTCGCAACAGAAGCTCATCTTCAACATTATCTCTCAGGTTTTTGAAAATATGTATTAGTTTTCTAATTTTATCAGTCAAATGTGATATTTAGAGCTGCCAATTGCTAGTATTATCCCTAAGTATTTCACACGATCACTTCTTATTAATGTAATACAGTTATTAGTAGGTATGTGTTTGTTTTACAGAATGTTACATAAGTACTCCGTTTTTTCTATGTTCAGAGAAAGAAGGTTTTTATTTGATAATATGAATAGTCAATTTAAATCTTAAACATAGCCAAACAATATGAATGAATGATTTATTTAAAAGTAACAAGGACTCAATTTGTTAGTATATATATGCTAACAGGCTATGTTAATAAATGTTAATATGACTTCACAAAAGTTAATAGATGCATGTTACTTTTTCATACCTATTAAAAAATACTTTCCCATACTAACTCGGGTCTGGGAGTTCCGCCTTGTAGTCTCAATACATACATACAGAACTTCACGCCTGTATCTCTTATTATAGGCTAAGCAGAACACTAGAAGCTATAAAACCATCTGATGTCATGTTTGACAAATTTGGAGGTATTATTATAATGGAGTGAGACTATTGCAGTGACAGCCTATCGCCCGCAAAAACGCCAACAAAACCTCTTTCTCTTAACTGACTTTTTCAGTAAGCCTGGGAAGAGAAGCAACTGGCTCATTCTATGTTTTTTCGCTCCCTGTCCAGCATGGAAGTAAGACGTCTCCATAACACAGGCGATATTATCATTGACTATTATTGCAAGCGGATTAAAGCATAGTAATCAAAATTCTGCGTATGATGGTGCTGACTATACAAGAACACATAAATAACCGCACGCTCCAAGTTGAATCTGCTAAATTAATGGCGCCGCACCGCAAACTCGAATCTCAGAGGGATCACACGTTGAGAGCTAGTTAACCAATCGTCAGAGGCGCTAAGAAGCGATGGAGTCATGATTTTATAAGCTTTGACAAGTTTCTGAAGATTTTTAATTATTAGCATGATATGGAAATAATAAAAAAAATATATAGTACGGGCGTCAATGAAGGCCCATTTAATTTCAAAACCTTGTAAAATCTAACCGTGGAGTAAAGTTAAGAAAAAACATAATGGAAGTTGTAATATGACATACTTACACGAGTTTAATGCCCTCTATGGTCCACTATGGAAAGCATAATGCGTAATAAATGTGAATGAGTAATACAAAAAATACTTGACTGACACCCCAACTGACTGGTTCCAAAGTCCTCTAATCTTTCCTAGGCCCGTATGTTGTCATCTTCGACCTCATCTTCACTTACCATCAGATGGGATTGAGGTTTGAGTTGAGATTGATTTGAGGTCGTCAATGAATTCACGAGATTATTGCCAAGACTTTTGATCTTTGTTTCACGTGTACAACATTTCGATATTATTGCAAGCAAAATGACGACGGACTGGCACATACATGGTACTTTTATACTGGACGCGCAAAATAAAAATCGAAAGTTATAATAAGAATCCCGTAAGTTCTTGAAATTGAAACTTTTTTTAAGTTATACATGGAAGCCTGTATAATAGGCGAGTATCATAGTGATAACATTAGATAACAACCAGGAAAAGCCACTAAATCTACTCAACTATACGGTATCTTTTAGAAACGTTAGACTTGCCGTTTTCACTCCACTTAATTATAACTCTATGTTGAAGCTTTCTGCTAAATTTACGCATTAGAAGATTGAGAACTATTTTCAGTCAATATTCCGAAGTTAGCATTGATAAATAGCTAAACTTAGCTGATGGAAAACAGACCACAAACTTGCTCAACTTAATCCTTCTATTTTGACATTGGTTTTTGCCTCATTGCTTGGGAAAGTGAACAATATTCCTGTCAAATACCAATTTTTTAATAGTTTTCTTTCTTATTCATAATTTGCGTATTGGAATTGAACCTTAAGGCTGCAAACTGGACGGCAGCGACAGTGACAGCGGCGCGGGCAGCGATTTCCGCGTCACGATAGAAAGTATTGAGTTTGTATGAAACCGCGGCAAATCGCTCGAGCTCCCGCTGGCGGCGTCGAGAACGGCCCAGATTCCCCGCGTCGCTGCCCACGCCGCTGTCGCTCTCGCTGTCGCTGCCGTCCTGTTTGCAGCCTAATAATTGTGAAAGAATGGTTATTAAGTATGACAATTATAGGGAGACCCTGAAAATTGGTTGAAATAGAGTTCAAGGAGTCGTAGCACAGGCAGAACAATAAAATATCAGATTTTAAAAATTCTCATGACATAACCTGTAGACCAAGGTCTTTGTATCCTACACATTATCAATGACAGCATAATTAAATCCTTATTGGAGGCTCAGACCGTACAATCATCATACATTTTGTTTATTTTTTGGATGCCTACTATTAAAAACATCATGAACTTATTGTGAGTCAATCTATAGCACCACCAAAAATTTTTTTGTTCTCGTGGGTATTCAACAAATATGGCGCTATGTGAAACCCGACGGCGTATCTTAGTATCATATTTCCAATTACTTCACCGCCAAAGAGCTTTGCTAAGTTAAAGTAAAAGCCAGAATATGTAATAAGGGTATGATAATTCCTGGTGATCATACATTGTCATTTTAAAATTTCCCAAAAAAATACTCTAACCACATGCTCTACTACCAAGTCAATACGTCAGAGAGACTATAGCAGACGGCGTCATATGGATTAGAATTTGGCTAACGAAAGTAAACACTGGATTTTGTTGCAAACTTTTTAAATGGCAGTACTAGCATAATTGTCACAGTCGTTTTTCTGGTGTCACTGTTGTCAATCAAACGGTTTTGGTTATTGAGATTTTAGAATTTTCGTATTTGAAAATTAATAAAAAATTAAAATTTAGATAGTTTCACAATCAATGTAGGAAACAGCGATACCAGTGACTCTGACGTTTCATTCCATATAGAATTGCTGGATTTAGATTTTGATTATAATGGATAAAAATAATTATTGTATTTTGTTGTTTCATTTTTAAACCTGATTGATACTAGTTGACTGTCGTTTTAATACTCGTCAAGTGCGGCCGTTGGGAGTTTGCGTTCCTGACAGCTGTCAAAATCACAGCTTTTTTAACTTTCGAATCGGAAATAAACTTTATTCAATGCACATAAGGAACTGTCAGGAACGCATTCTTGCAACGGCCGCAATCTAACATAGTTCTCATCAAAAAGAAGGACAATACCAATTTTGTTATTTTTAATCTAGTATCAAGATTATTTCATCCATTCTACACACAACTCACCAAAACAAATTATAATCACAATTCACCAATGAATAGGATGCATAATATTTATAATACACAATTCTCACTCAATTGTGATATATTTAATGACAATAAGATAAATTTTAGGCATAAGATATTAAATGACTTATTTAATAAGGTAAAACTTTTATAAACATTTTCAACACAAACAGACATGCAAACACGAACTTCTAACACTCATTCAAACACATAACATCACTTAACTACAAGAATATTTAATTACTATCACAAAGACCGCATAAACATATACACAATCACTCATACAACCAACAACATAAACACATAACCTCACCTCACACTAAACACTTACAAGGGAGTCAAGACAGACATTTTTACTTTTATTTTGTATACATAACCAATAGATAATTAATTTTACTTTGTTTTTATTTCTTGTGTTTTGTAAATTATTATTTCCTGTGTATACTTATTGTTTGGCCACACCTTTGTTTATTTTTAGGTATAGGTACTCTGTATTTTTTTTATTTTTTATTATTGTGTGTCCCTTGTGTCAATCTTAAAAATTGTAAATCCTTAATTGGCTGTGATTATTGTTTTAAATGTGTTGTTTTTCTATACCTAAGAGCTCTGGATTTTGTAATAAATAAATAAATAAATAAAAAAAAAAAAAACCATGTTTTTCGTACTATTACCGTGATGGTATTTTTTAAATTTGCCGCAGTTTTTCAGTCTCTGCTTTTGATTAGCCAGACTATAAACGATATTTTCGGAAATTATGACTATGCTGCTTTGCACCCCTTTTAATAAACAAAATTTTAAATAAACACATGCTGAAACTGACTTTCACATCAATAACTTTAGCAAGGATATTTGTTTAAATCGTTTGCAAACATTACTGAGCCCCTGTACTGACCGGAAATTCGTTCTGTCATTTACTTCTCTCGTAAAGCTACTTTCCATATCCGGTTTCTAGTAACCGTGGCTGTATTCTAAACAGAATTCTAAATTCACATTTATATCTATCACTGTGCTTAGCTCTTAATAGCTTAATCTTTTCCTATGCGGTTTTAAATACATACATGCGTATGCAATAGATTTATATTTCGAAAGGGCGGAATAGAAGATTTTTATTTTAGTATGTAGATAATTCTAAATTCTTGTTCTAACTCGCAAAACGATATTTCTAAAAGTAATTAATTTGGTTTACGGCTTGGCTGTGCAATATGCCATGTGGCTTACTGGTGACTGTTCCCTAAAATATGGTTGTGGGGGGTGAAAGATGGTGCTTGCGTTATACTCGTAAACGGATGCTGCTACTTTATGGTGGCTTCTCACTGCGCGTGTTAGCCCGCGCCGCGCCGCGCCGCGCCCCGCGCAGTATGAAAAGCGTAGTAGCACGCGCAGGGAGAAGCCACCTTAGCCCGCGCCGCGCCGCGCCCCGCGCAGTGTGAAGAGCTAGGCGCGTCGCGGCGCGCCCTATCCGCTAAAAGTCGGTAGCTTCAAATGCGCCGCGCCGCGCCTCCCCTAGCTCTTCACACTGCGCGGGGCGCGGCGCGGCGCGGCGCGGCGCGGGCTAAGGTGGCTTCTCCCTGCGCGTGCTACTACGCTTTTCATACTGCGCGGGGCGCGGCGCGGCGCGGCGCGGGCTAACACGCGCAGTGAGAAGCCACCATTATATGACTATTTTATTCCATTCTCGCTTAAATACTCTGGTTTATAACCTGTGGTGTTCAGCCTACTCCGTAAGGGATACAACTACCCGGGACAGTTTTAAACCGTTATCAAAAAATTTTACTTTGGAACCAGTTAGTTGGAGTGTCACTCAAGTATTGTTTATTACTCATTCGCATTTATTACCTATGCATCATGCTTTCCATAGTGAACCATACTCGTGTTTGTTGTTTTATTGGCGGAAAGTGTTAGCCATGCTATAGACATTTCAAAGAATTGACATAGTTGTATAGAAACTAGCGACATCTTCACTCCGAAGCGATAGATAGTTATTTCGTGCTGTTCGGCTATGTTATATTCTATGGTAATAGTTATACTATTGAAATTAATTTATATTTTTTTACAAAAATAAACTTGATTATTACACAAGACTTTCTAATTAATTATTTAGTTTCTAATAAGTTTTCTTTGATTCTGAGATAAAATCAATCCATCATTACTCTGATTGATTTACGTACATCTGTAGTCTTTCTGAAACAACACCAACATCAGCCAACATGTCGGTTTGCTGTTTGTTCAAAAAAATTTTCATTTGTGCATGTAATTCACGATACTTTACTTAGTGCTCTCAATTTTTATGTGATAGTCGCGCAAGTGAAACGAAACGGCTAGTGCCTGAATAGAAATAAAAACTGGAGGAATATGCACACACATTGATATTATGGTTGTTGAGTGAATTCATGGGTGCTGTGTGTGAATTCCTTTGTAGGTGTGTGTGAAAACTTAATCTTTATTGCGGATATGTGGCGCTATTTTTATTTGAAAAAAAAACATCGAATGACTTATCTATGTCCGTATGTATATAGTAATCTGTTCTCCTAAAAGTGACGAATGGGTCTGAGTTCAGTAGAAGTCTGTTCATAAGGTCTTGCTTTGTGGAGGCCGAAACATTTTTCTTGTGTTATTGAGCCTTTATATTTTTATTTGTAGCTTCTGCCTCGTCTTTGGATAGCTTACCGATAGGAACTTATCTATTAAAATTACTATGGCACCGTGTCTACGCACTTCTTGCACGGATGAAGGTCGGTTATACCAAGGATATGCTATCACGAGTTCCTTAGCCGTTTCTATCGCATATTCTACAAAACTTGGCTGTATTTATCATGTATTCATGTACTCTTGGCATGAGTAAAGAACTATGTATTATTATTTATCATGTAGTCAGATGACATGCACTCCAAGAGGGTTCCGCATCTTTCGATTAAGCCTTGGAAGACGCATGGTAGTAGCATACTTATAACTAGACAATCCGCAAACTTCCGCAAATACCCGTTTATGGCCTAGACATTTTATGGTGTAGACACATTGCACTACAAAATTAACAATAAATTATAATTAAGTACGATTAAGAACAAAGTTAAAAGTTTAAGTTAAAAACAAACTCCAGATTTTATAAAAGTCTTTGCGTGGCCTCATCGTTATTTCTATTATTTACTTAAAAATGTCAAAACGTCATAATTATCTGATAATCGAAACTTCAAAACAAAATATTGAAGGAATATACTAGGTTTTTCATGACAAGCCACCAAAGATCAGTCACTGGATGTAGATTGGAACCACAATAACGGTGAAACTTAACTTTGTAGGTTTGATAAACAATGAACGTAATTCCTTTTGCCTGTTTGTGAATAAATCTAGCACGATTCCTTGGTAATGACATGACAGTATTCAATATTTAAAAATATTACCATATTTTTTTATAATTTTGACCTCTAACCACACCACTGTGCAGCGGAGCAATTTGTCGCAGTTTCATACAAACTCAATAACCGGAAATAGCTGCCCGCTGCACCTGCTGGGCCAGGTATCTATGAGGCAAAATACCACTACCCGGCCGAGTACCCCTTTTTGGTTACTCCGAGAAGCTCAAAGCGACAACGACATGCGTGCAAAGTTTGCCATAAACGCACCACAACTTATTGCACCGGGTGCAATAAAGCCGTGTGTGCGTTTTTCTGCTTTACACACATAAATAAAGCTGGTAGATACCACCCTCGGTTTGTTATATTGACCTCAAAAAATGCTCCGACACAGACAGCCATCCTAAGCTATTACAAAGTTAGAAAATATTGGCATTACAGTAACAGCCTTAAAAATGTTTACCTCTTACTTAGAAAATAGATAGCAAGTAGTTAAAATTGATAACTACACCAGTTCTAAACAAACCATCACATACTCAATACCTCAGGGCTCGGTTCTCGGGCCGTTATTGTTTCTAATTTATGTAAATAATATAAATAAGATAGGCTTAAAAGGAAATCGAACTCTATATGCTGACTATACGTGCCTTTTTTATTTTGGAAATTCAATAAATAGCATCATAAGCACTGCTCAAAAAGATTTAAAAGTACTTAATTAATGGTTTAAATATAATTTGCTCACAATCAATGCGGCAAAATCATCTTAAATGGTTTTTGTTGCTAAAAATAAATGTACACCAGAGTTTACACCTCTAACTATGGATAATATTACCTTACAGCGTTCTCATCTTGAAAAATACCTCGGGCTTTGGATTGATGACAAACTTACTTGGAAACAACACATAAAACATATTAAGTCAAAATTACTATCTTTCTTAGGTGCGTTGCGAAAGGTTTCTCACTGCATTCCAAATAAAGTTCGCTACGTTATTTATTACTCATTAGTAAATCACATATCGAATATCTTATCGAAATTTGGGGATCAGCCGCAAAAACAACCTTGAACCTCCTTCAGAGGGTTCAAAATAAAATCATAATAGTATATTATGTAACAAGTGAGCTAAGTTGCTCACGAGTTACATACGACGTTTTTCAACACACTTGTGAGTAAAAGACAGACATACGTGGTCATAAAATTTATTTGAAGCAGCTGTTAGCTGCTGCGCGTCCCTGTATACACGCTATTGTTGCTTGGAGGCGCCGTGCAGCCGCTGCTACTGCACGCGCGCCGCCTGTCCGCGCGCCGCCTGTCCGCTGGCCGCGCCGCCTGGACGTATTATGCACTAGGGCATAATATATTATGCACGCGTGACTTATAGCCCAGTTTATAGTTCTAAATTCAATAGAATAAGGCTCACTTTACGAGCAAGTGTGTTGAAAACGTATTTTTCCACTACGATTATTTTACTCCATCTGTTCAAATATATCAGAATGCAAAACTCTTAAATTTAAAACAACTATATAATTACAGAAATTGCATCTTCATACGAAATATTTTAACTAATTCATTCCAATCTAGTATAAGTTTTAATAAAATGCTAAATAAATACTCTCTAAGAGAAACAGAAACAAGATTCATTTACCTACCTAAAATTCGCACAAATTACGGAAAACCTACCTTTATATTTGAGGGAGCACAACTTTATAATAAATCACCAAATAACTTAAAAGAAATGAACTCTTTCGAGTCGTAAAAATTTAGATTAAAACACCATTTCCAAAATTTCAATACCAATTAGCATATGTATCATTTCCTATTATCAAAATATTGATGTAATACTTTCTTTCTTAATTTTTATATAAAAAAGATTCTTTAAATGTATGTACTTACAAGAAATCAGAGACCAACAAATATAAATCTTTCATCTTATTTAATTATAAGTAAAAAAAAATTGTATCTCATTTTAAGTGAACTGTATCTATGTTCTTATGAAAAATAAAGTTCTTTAAACCTATATTGATTAAGTAGTTGTTATTATTTAACACAACTATAACCACATATTTAGGATCTAAGGCTAAAACTTTGTTTTACCAATTTCTCAACTAACATTTCATGTTCGTTTTGTTTACATTGTTTGTTAAAAAAAAATTCTGGCCCTAACCTAATACAATTTTTAACCAGATCTATCGAGCGTTGTCGATATCTTGAAGAAAAAGACGTAGGCTAAGTAATTTATTTATTTTTTATATTTTTATTCCAGTGGCATTATAATTTATGTAATAATTTATTCTTATTTAATTGTATTTAATTTGAATGTGTTGAAGATTATTTATGGGTTTAAAATAAAAAATTAAAATGTTTTCAAAATCTTTGAAATGTAAATTTTGACATTTGATATGTTTTAAAAATTTAATATTTTTATTTTTATTGTAATTCATTTGTATAGTCTACTTCGTTATTTCTTAAATATCATCAACTTAAAGATTCATTTAATACCTAAAATCTATTTCATTACATAACAGGGCCATATTTTTATTTTATACGTCAAATAGTGATGCTCAGTGGTCAGAAGTGTAGTGAATTTATAAATTATTAATATTTCTTGTTTCACTAATCTAATTTTAAGTTGTAAAACTAATCAGTGGGCCAAGCTGCCACAAAATATTATTATTATTATTCATATTAAAAGCTACACGCCTTTCGGCGGAAAGACCCGACAATTTGACCAGTCTCGGTCGGGGCGGGGATCAGGGCAGGAGGGACAGAAACCGGCGAACTATTCGGGCAGTATCCAGCAAAACCGCTTTTTGCATGCGTGCTGGAAGCGAACCACCATTATTATTATTAAGTAACTAAAACTAAATATAGTTGGCTAATGTAAAATCATCTAAAATTACCATATCTACTTTTCTTTTTTTATGTTAAGTGATAATTTATGTGTACGATTTATGTGTGAATAAATATGAAAATAAAAAAAAAAATATCTTTATTTTTTTTTCTTAGGAAAATTTATTTTTTCTCGCATGAAACCTTGGCATACCAACCAAAACCCCCAATATCGTTATTTGCATTAAAACAGTTTTCCAGAACGCGATTACATACATTTATATACCTACATATTATATTGCCATTTTTACTGAGAATGAACATTATGTAATGCCTAAATAATAAAAATCATATTATCATCTTAACATCGTGTCATGGAAGACAAACGTCCCATCCATATTTTATAAAAAAAAAATGTTGCAAAACAAACTCTTGTTCCATGGGAGAGACTTTTAAGCATCGACTGAATAGGTTTCTCGTGGATGGACTTGTACCATCTTAGTCTTCATGTTCACTTAACATCAGGTGTCATGAAAGACAAACTTCCCATCCTTATTTTATATAAAACGTGGGAAAAGAATTGAAAATCTTATTATTATGACTGGCGTTTCATTAGCAGTACAAACCTGTGTAATATAATTGAAATATTAAATTTTCAGACTGCTCCCCGTAAAGGAGAACTTCCTATGCCGACAAGTTTTCAAGGTAAGTGACACTCTAAGTTCCCGCCATTATCACAATCTCCATTATCGTACGCCATTTTGTTCTTCATCTTCGAATTCGATTAGGTATGTCAATATCAACTTCAAAATACAATTACGAGGAAAGGAAACGTCTTGTACGATTTTTAATCTATGCTTTTGCATCAATTTTGTTTTAAATTGTTATGATTAAAAATAAATTATAATGATAATAAAAAAATGTGTAAATAGTAAATAAAATATACTAAATAAATATTGAAATGTATATGTTTGTTGCGCAGGATATTTTAATTTGCCATTTCCATTTCCACTTTCATTTATTTATCTTGTGCACGTAAATGTGTTTTATTTTTATTTAAATATAATATGAATCTTACACACCCATATTCGTACATACCCGTATTCACACATACATTTTCATATAAATTCATATTTACTTACGTATTTTCTTGTCAAAAATATACGTTCATGATCGCGAAATCGTGACCAAGAGTTCTTTACAGCTGTCTTAGAAGAATATTAGTGTATAGAAAATCAGTATTTAGATTTTAATACGCACTTAAATTTAAGTTTATAGTGCATAATGAGACTTGTACCTTTCATAAATTAGTTAAATGATTCGGGGGCCACATAACAAATGCCCTTTAGTAATACTTACTTCAGGGCCCTAGCTAACAGACGCCCGTAAGTTACACTGTATGAGCCTTCGCCCTAGGTAAGCGACCTACGTTGTCCTATGTGAACGACCGGACAATACGACGTAGCGCGGTCCATACTTCAATTAAATTGTCTGTTAAAGCAACAACCTAGGCATGGTAATATTATCTATACAGTATTTTGACTCGGCGTATCTCAAGCGAAACTATTTTTGATTGAGCGTTACATTAAAATAAATAATAAATCATGTCGTAAGCCTCAGTCGAGGCGCAAGTAATTTTCGGTCGCTCATTTATAAGACCGATTTGTAATTCAATCGTAAACATGGTTTTTGACACAAAACGCATTTTTGTTGAACACATCCTTTTTAATTCACAAAGTATTTTATCTGTTTATATATTAAACTTGGGCACGTTGGGAAGACGATTTGCGGATTACGGCTGGCAGGGACTGGATGCGCAGCGCTAGAGACCGAATTCGGTGGCGCGCGTTGGGAGAGGCCTACGTCCAGCAGTGGACTAGCGCGGGCTGAGATGATGATGATATTAAACTTATATTTAAAATCACAAACCTAAATGGAAGTAAACACTTTAGGCATTTATTTCAAAGATGCGGCCGTGTTAAAATACCGTATAGATAATATTACCGTGGCGTGACGTCGTGTCTCTTTTGTCGTTCATCTATGACAACGCCTAACATCAATTAGTTACATTTCTTAACTCTATGGCTTGTGAAAGTCCCCTAGCTTGATGTAAGAGCAAACTCCCGTTGGTAACACTTTTGGAAAGCTAGTAAATGTGAAATAGTTACACTTTACGAACACCTAGCTATACTAGAGTTTTGTTGTGTCTAGAATTCTGGGTTCGATTCTCAGCTGGGTTAGATTTGGGTGTTTACATTACAAAAGCTACCAACAATGCGTACGGTACGCGTACTTTGGGAAAACTTACCAATAAGGGCCACTAAAGCCCTAAGCCAATGCGCGCGTTATTTTTACTACTTATAGTAGATACTATATTTTAATATTAAACAAATCCGCGCAGGACCTTAATTTTTGGCTGGATTTACAACTATCATTCAGTTTGATAAATTAACTTGTGACTTTAAAAACTATACAGTGCTATAAGCATCTCTAAATACTAACAAAATCTATCCTATAATGATCTGGATCTTTCTACTTTGGTTATTTGGTAATAGACAGTCCGAAAACCAAAAAAACACTACTCAGCATGTTTGCTACCTATCATTTCATTTGCACTTGTTTTGTTTGTCTGTCTGTCTTAACACTGCCGCTTGTGTTCCGCACTGCACTCATAGGAGGGCATAGAGGTAAGAACTCTAAATAACGAATTTTGTTTATATTTTGTCCTACTTTAAAAATCTGCAAATTAAAATTATGTATTTTAAAATTCAGATAAACTGAGTATTAAAAATGTATGGTACTAACTATTTCGCGCAGTTTTACCCGCGCAATTTCGAATCCCGCGGGAATATCGGGATAAAAAGTAGCCTATGTGCTATTCCAGACTGTACACTATCACTATGCAAAATTTCATCCAAATCCGTTGAGCCGTTCTTCCGTGATTGAGGAACAAACATCCATATATCTATACATCCAAACTTTCACATTAATAATATTAGTAAGATTTTAACTTCTGGGATAAAAAAAATTAGGAATCTAAACGAACTTAGTTCCTTGGTTCACATTTTAGGATACCTTAGGAAAATGTCTTTAAAGATTGGCCAGTTTAAAGATATCCTGCATATTCTCAGATTTTCGAATAAGGTATAAAATAAAACTTCTTCATATTAAGTCTACTTTCACCCCTTGGAAGATACATTCCTTCCAAGGGGTGAAAGTAGACCTTAACCCTGTATACAAAAAATTATATCTATAGTTATCGGTGTCTATTTTTCTGAATTAAGGAACTCAAATAATCTGAATTTTAAAATCATTAGTTCTAGCAATAAAAATACTTTACTAAAATATTTGTACTTAGGTAGTACATAAATAGTTTAGATATTTTATTCGTAGAAATGCACTTCACTGACATATAAGAGCGTGTTCACTATCAAAAGCTTTACAAAGTAAAATGTTGCATAACATTTGATGACTTATTTTTTAGCAAACTGTATCAAAAGTACAAATAATTAGAGGTGCCAACATCCAAGCGATAGCGGAACAATTGCGAAAGGGAGGGAGTTGAATTATTGCGGGAGAGCGTTTATAATAAACGGGTCTTATTTATGAAGATCAATATATTTTAGGAGAAGGTTAAGAATGATGGGTGGATTCAATTTATGACAAAAAAGAAATATTTTTTTTAAATAGAAATTTTACAATTCTTTTAAGTGACCAAATTTTTGTGACTATTGAAAAATTGGGGCTTAACGTATTTCTTAATAGAAATATTTGGAAAAACGCTTTTATTTCTTACTATTTAGTCGTTTTTAACAGATTAAACTAAAATGTTGTTAACTGATGAGAATTATAAAATAGCAATTTAGGTAACAAAAAAAATTATTTTTTCTTAATTTGAAATAACACATCATTCTTAACCTCCTCCTAAAATATTTTGATCTGCATAAAAAAGACCCTAAATAATAACATTCTTAGGCTGCGTCCCCAGTAGGCAAACTGTTTGTTAGCGGTCGACTGAGATTGCGGCGTATCGATTTAGTATGCCTTTCCATACATATCAAATGTCGTGTCGATAAAGTTTATATAAACAAAAACTTATTACTTAGTTATGGCGTTTCGCCAGCTGCTACCGTGGCACCGATCGCTAGGCTCGCCCATTTGTGTTCTAATTGAAACCTAACTGCTCCGCACCTTACCGTTCCGACTACATTTTCCGGTGCAGGAGCCTTTTTCATCGCATAAGGTACTTACTTAATTGGAGTAGGTACTCCCTAGGTAGGTTTCTACTTATTTTGCAAACTGAAACTGACGTGGAAATAAAAGTATAGGTACCTAGCTAACATTGTTTTAATTTATCGTAATTTTGATAACACCTAAAAAATACGATTTACTGAATCTGTAGATATTGAATACTCGATGTCAGCTTATTTGAGAAATTGTAAAGTAATGTACCTATTGAAAATTCGACGAATCTTTTTACTGGCGATGAAAATCGATGAAGTTAATTTTGACAAAGTGATGGCTTCCCCGTTTTTATTTTTGTGCTATCTTTACTAATAATTTGTATTATATGTTGAGTCTGAATATAAATGTATTCATTAATTCATAGACTAACCACAATATAGAGAACACGCTCTTAAACTCTTTTGATTTAGATAAGGTTAAATAATTATATCTAGAGCTGTATTAATACACTAACTTGTTGGAGCGGTGAATGGTTTAAATAAAAAAGACGTGTGGCACTCGGAGACTGCCGCGGTAAAGCTATTGCATAGCATTTTCTATCAACTTATGCAATTATAATTGTTTATTTATTTTATTAATGCAGTAATGTTTGATCTAATATGAAGTTCCACAAGTTCCTAGTAGATGGCGCTGATTGTTTATTAAAGCCCGCATGTAAAGTTATGAAATCAAAGTATCACCGCTGTGCCGGTTGGCGTTAGGTTTTTTTCGTTACGGAATTTCTGGATTCGGTCCCCACGCTCAAGGCCCGCGATAGAAGCTATGCAATAGCTTAATAATCTGTATATCTTACGTTAAGGATCTTATAAAATATTAATATTATAAAAACGATGTATGATTTATATTTATATGTCAGTGTTTGAATTTAATAATGCTCAATTATTATTAAAGATCAGACTAGAAATAGAATATAAAAGTAGGTATACTAAGTAATTTGGATGGTTTCTGCCAATGTCGATCCACGTAACACCATAACCCGCACAGCAAGTGGGAGTCCAAGTTTCGAGTCCTGATCGGGTGATTTTTATTAAATAAATTTTTACATTTAATATTACCTATGGTTTATTACTTTCTTTCTGACTTATATCTCCTACTTCAGGGGTCTATAAAAAGACAGTATAGACCCCTCAAATAGAAAGTCTTTCGCTTTTTTAATATCTTTATGGAATTACTATCAGATACAGGGTTGATTTGTAGTCACCGGCCAAATTTTTTTTTACAAAATAAGTATCATTTATAGAAACAATTTTTGCAAAAAAAAAGTATTATTTTTTTTTACAAGGAAATAAATATATCCGCTAACATATTAAGCAAACCATGGTCACTCTAAATAACCATTAAAATTAAAACAATTACGCGCTTCTACAAAGCACCTTGTAGTACTACGTCGTAGTATTATCAAAGACATGCCGCTTCGTAGTAGCTATGTTTATCAACAGCGAATATTTGCATAAAAGTTTGTGGTGCCATGTCTTTATTTTTTTGTAATAAACATGCAGGTACGTTTATATCGTATCAAAGAAACTAATATTTAAATTTGGCTGGTGACTACAAATCGACCCTGTATACCTTACCGTAAAGACTACTTTAACAGATCGATTTGATGGTTGTATATCACCGTGTATAAGGCCTTTTAGTTTTTTGTGGGTACCTAGAACTTTTGCTTGACTTTTGTAAATATTTAAAGAATAAAGTAAAAATCAATATAACGAAAAAACATTTCATGTTTAATTTTACCATTTCAGCTCTGGATAAAAAAATATGGAAACAGTAAATAATAAATTATGTATTTTACTTAGCTCAGTACCTACTTAGATATAAATTAAAATTTTATTTTAAAGGTGCTGTGGTGACGAAAAATTGTTTATATCTCAACTTAATCGTTATAAAATAGTTTCTGTCAATGTATATTTTCTGTGTGTAACATGTGCCTACGTAATGTCCGATAATATTTTCAAGTAAATTTTTTTTGTATTTTTTGTATTGACAACACTAAACACTTTTTAACTTAACCATACACACACAAAATACACTCTATTTAAAATTCACCTAATTAATATTCCAATAATAACACTATGATCAGTCCATTTTAAGAAGTTTAACCTTACCTACAAAAAGTATTAAATATCTATAAATACAGGAATTACATAAAACAAGTACAGTCCACAAAACAGACTGTTATACTACCTTTCATGAAAGAAGTCCCGCGATTTGAGCGGTAATACACCCTATTTGTTTGACATGAGAGAAACGCACGGGATATCTTTTATGAAAACGTTACTTCTTCCCTAAAACGGACTGCAAAAAGTCAAAATCTTTTGTCAATCACCTAGCACCCTTGACAGTGACATTAAATTCAGTGATGCCAAATAATTTTTAACTTTTTAATTTCGCAGGGAGCCACAAAGCTTACCAAGGATGACATTGAACGTGTATTTTCACTTTATGACAGGGTAAGTTTACAGAGAACTCGTCGGTTTAAAATACCCTATCTACCTTATCAACGCTTCAAAAGCGTCTTGCTAAAACTGCGCTAACCGCCTGGCCACAGTACAGATATCTACAGTAATTCAACTTCATATACACGGACGAAACGCGAGCTACACCTACGCGGCTCGATCTCGGCATGCGCTCGGCTTGCGGCCAGTCACGAGTTTTGCATACCGAAACAATTGTTGATAATTTTTACGTTAATATGCATCTTTTTGTGCGTCTCAGTCGAGGCGCAAGTATTTTTCGTTCGCTTATTTATAAGACCGATTTGTTATTCAAACGTAAACATGGTTTTTAGACACAAAACGTATTTTTGTTGAACACTTCGTATTCAATTTACAAAGTATTTTATTCGTTTATGTAATTATTCGTAAAAGTATATTTGCAGTCACAAAACTAAATGGAAGTAAACACAAAATAGGCAAATGTAATTTAAACGCTGAAGGCGGGCAGCCCTATCACATGTGAACGGACCGCGGCGCTATAGACATTTATTTCAAAGATGCGGCCGAGTTGAATTCCTGTAGATATCTGTACTGTGACGGGACATTCGCCACAGCGAAAATTCGCGCGGCGCGAGCGGCAAATTCGAATTCCCGCCTTTTTTCTTGGATAGCTTGCGTTGATCTGCCTCTACGATTTGCTATGTTGCTAAGCTAATATTTAAATAAGAATACGTAATATAATAAAAATACTATCTAAAAAAAACTATCTGGTGAATTAGGTATTTGTGATAATTATAATCATGCAGTATAAATACTCACTTATTATTACTCTAAAAAAAATTATACATAATCAAAATTAACGTTAAAACATAGCAGAATAAGGCCTACAGATTTGTGATAACCTCAGGTAACAGTTGTAACAGAAATAAAATATAAAAAAGTCGACAATACAATGCAAATGCATTGAAAGTGGAATAAAAATTGCATTTTTTCTCTATTTCAGGATAACAATGGATCTATTGAAAATGAAGAATTACATGGATTTTTGAAAGACTTGCTAGAGTTAGTGAAAAAAGTAAGTATGGACCATTATTTTGATGCAGTACAATTTTGCCAAACAAAACTTGAAAAAAATAAATATAAATAAAATCCGCAGACAATCACACCAAATACATGGCCTCAAAGTAAGCAAAGCTTCTGTTATCTAGCGAACTTCTACCTAGCGAACTGGGGGTAACCTAGAATATTATCTAGATAAACGCCCAGACCCAGAAAATTTCTTTCTCTTGTTCAGTGCGGGTATTGAACCCGTGACCTCACGATTGGCTCAGCAGCCACTGCACCTAGGAGACCGTCATTTCAAACATATACATATAGGTATTAACACTTAAATTTACTCATGCCATGACACAGCTGTGTGAGAGACAGAGATGGAGAATGTCATGTCTGATGTCTAAATACGAGTTTTGGTGAATTTATTGTATTGCGTTTTCAAAGTACCTACATATTGTTAGTCTGTTTATTAATTTTGATCATTCTCAGAAAATCACACTCACAGCTTTGCATGTGTGATGTAAGATAGTTAAGTATCTATGAGACTGCACAATATCTAGTAGAGTAATCAAGTGCCCTCTGAAGTTGTTGCAAGAGTGTATTACTCACAAAAAAACCTGCGGAAACGTCTCACAACAGCTTCACGAGGACATAGGCGTGCGTGGTCTCTCATCAACCGGCGATCAGTGAAAGAATGCGTACTTCACAGCTCCTTATGTCCACTAAGTAAAGTTCATTTCCCATTAGAAAGAAAAGCTATGATTTTGACAGCTGTCAGGAGTATCAGGTATATTCACTACAATAGTCCTGTCCGTGATAATGGGCCGATCCCAGTAGAGCTTGGCACGTTTAAGAGAACGGGCTCCGGCGTGTACTGGTAATAGGACAGTTTCTGATTGATAAGACCGTATTGCCGAGCGAGCTCTTGGTGGAGAATCTTGGCTACTTGGTTATGTCTGTAAAAATACTCAGTGTTAGCAAGAACCAAACAACCCGAGCCTACAGGGACTTCCGACTGTGCCATCTCTCATAATTTACTTCCGGTAGTTGTTCGCCTTAATAACTTGATCCTTTATCAAAAAACATAAATCCTTCGGTTTCCCCAAGAGGTCCCCGAAGCGCAGTCAATGCACGGAGGCTTCATGCGAAAGTTGTTTTGACGGTTTCGTTTGACCAGTTTTCCAACGACATTGTCCACGAGAAGGAGTTCCTTTGGTCCGGTATATTAGTTGTAATATTAATTAATTATTATTAATATTACAACTAATACCTATACAGGGTTAATTTTAATTAGCGTATCACCTCTCGCTGGCAGCCTCTCCACACCAATCCCTTTTTTTTCATCAAAAATGTGTTTGTTTTCTTTTTTTTGTTATTTATCATGATGTTTTTTTATGATTTCAAAAAGTCGTAGATTAAATATTGCTGGGGTTGTGGAGAAGATGCCTGCAAGACGTGATGCGCTAATTAAAATTAACCCTTTATAAACCGCAACCTTGCATTACTCATAAAGTTATAATAGACATACCTATATATCTATAATTATGTACCAACCTAATCATAAACACAATCATTTAATTGGCATTCAACAATTATTTCAGGACTATGACGCCCAGGACCTACAAGAATTTGAAGATACCATCCTCCAAGGAGTAGAATATAGCAGCGATGGAAAAATCAGCAGGAAACAGTTAACCATGATTCTGCTGGCTCTAGCCAAACACAACCAGGAAGAAGATGTAGTTCTTATGCCATAAAATAGAGAGATTGACAGTGACAGTCCGTCCCAGAAATGTTGCCGAGCTTTTATCAATCAAGCTGTTTCCTGCTATAATATTTTTTTGATATAAAACTTTGAGTAATTTCATACATTAAAAAATTGTTTTTATATTGTGCAACCATTGGGCTAGAATCTAGATAATCAATACCTACATAGTTATTTTCAGTCTTCGATATTAAAAGTTTAGTTTTTTTAGTAACGAAAAATGAAATGGATAAAAAGTTAAAATGTTATTCTATTAACTCTATAGTCGGTCACTTCTTTAAATAATCAGAATAAAAGTAAAGAATCTGTAAATAACAAACTTTATCTTACATGTTTTCATAGTTTTACATCTTTATTTCAAAAAACACTAAATCAAAAACAAAAATACCTATTGCGAAGTTTATTGCTAATGAATATTTCAGACAGACTATCATATCTTTGGCAACATAGCTGTAAGTATCTAAGCCAATAGATATGTATTATAATTTTGGTTTTTGTAAACAGTTTTTATTATTTTTATTTGGTGCTTCCACATGATCGCAATGTTTATGGGCTATGAATAGTAAAACAGATTATTCCCATATTTATACTTCGATTAGTTTTCCATGTAGCTAAACTTGCGTTTGGCATCACTGCAATATTGTATTCTGAAAAATAAATGTTCATAAAAAGGCGTTCATGTGAATGCTACCTTATTGATTAATAAATTTAAGAATCTCAAGTCAAAACTTTCTTACCTTCATAACTTTTTTTATTTTTGACTGTTAGATTATTAATTAATGTGATACAAATACTGTAATAAAATACGCGAATCAATGTTTTGACTAACAACCAAACAAACTGAGGCGTTTTCGTTATATTGCGAATGGTGCTGAATAATACAAAATTGTAAGCTCATTATTTTATTTTACAGACAACTTATTTTACTTTAGTAAAATTTTCTTCAGAATGTTTTCAGCGCCATCTTGTAGAGAGTTACTGCAACTCAAAAGTTGATACCCATCTAGTTTAAGAAAACGCCTGATTACTCTATAAATGTAAAGGAAAAGAGCCAAATCAAATGCCAAATACCTAAGAAAACTATCTTCGCAAAGTTAATGTAAAATATTATATTTTCATATTGATATTTAATATTCGCACTATATCTCAGACATATAATAGAGATTCACATATCGCTCAAAACTCATTAAAAATTTCACATTATTAATATAAAATATGAAACCGTATTTTCCTCGCTGTTTATTCTATTATAATAATAAATATATCGCTTTAAATGTGATTTTATAAAAAATACCTACAGTAAGTTTAAAATTATAAAAAATAAGGATACCTATTATTTTATTTATACAATAATAAATGTTATTCATCATCAAAATTTTACGATTGTTGATGAACTCATAAATCTGATCACATAAGATCAGTCATTTAAATTTACGACGAGATAAGTTTTTTTTTATAAATAGCTTCAGTGCGAAACTTAGAAGGTTTTTATAGAGTTATCGATAATTTTCTAATTTTGTAATGAAATTCAAGTCGTTCGAAAGATATTATGCATACGTAAATTTTTATATTTAGTTTCGTTTCAGTTACTTTTTGAAAACAAAATCTCAGAGTTTCATTTTTTTTAATGAATGTTTAAAATCAAATATATAAAACTTTTTAGTGACGTTCAACGGATGGTTTACGTATGGTAAAAGTGAAAGCATGTTTTAAAGATGAAAAATGATGATGATCATCATTCCATCATCTTTGGAACACACGATGATTGGTGATGCCTAAGTTTTATAGAACTAAATTCGTGCTCAAGTTAATTTATACCATTATTATCAATATTACAACTCATACGACTTTGATGTATCTTAATACGTAGAATGGAGACGAGGATGCTATTGCCTTTCAACATAAGAGCGACGAAGCGGATACGGGTCGCATTTCATTGAGGTTCACAGCTAAGTCGTATGAGGAAGGTATAGCTTACTCTATCATCGTGAAATGAGCCCTCTATCTGGCTCTCTCCAGCTGACGAAGAAAGAAGGCAGGCGAATTATGACCTGTCAACTGATTTAAGTGATTGATAGCCGAAAGACGCGTCTTATTTTCAAATATATCGCAAAAAATCTTAGATTTTTTACTGATTTTAAAGCAATTAAAACCGTGATCAGACAGTCCATGGAAAAAAAGAAAACAATTTTTAAATGATTTCGAGAAATATTTTTTTTGAACGCAGCCAATCTATTGTTTTAAGTTTTACAGAAATCATCCCTATGAAGGGCCGAAACTAAAAATGATATTAGAACAAAGATCATGTAAAAATAAAAATACTATTATGTCCGTAAATACATACTTTTTTCATTGTAATTAAACATGAAAGCTGAACGTAGCTATAAGATATGAGATGCGGGTTCTGTCACTCGCATAGATCAATCAGACCTCAACGTCAGATTTGATTGATATGTTTTTTCATGCAGTCCTTTGTGTGCCTTGTTTGTTATGTTAATTCTTTTTACATTGCAGTAGGCTTATTATTACGCAAGGATTAAGCTAATATCCTGATATTTGATACTATTCGGCTGCGAAACTAACACAATTGTTAGTTTTATAAGTCTGAGTCTGAATTGACGTCTGACATTGACGGGTTGGCTATGTGTTTATTTTATTAAATAATTTTATTTCTGCATCGAATTCAAAAATATTGATAATATATTTAGATATTTAATACAATAAACAACAGTTTGAAGCACCAACGAATACAAGACGGGGTCAATAAAAGAATTAAAGTGACAGGTTTTTGAATGTATGGAAGGTGACCAATATTCTTTAGGCAATTATCCATCAAGCTAGCCCAGTGCTGGTTAATGGATGTTAGATTTTCAAAGCCTCAAAATGGCTTCTGACATACCCTAACGACTTCTGTATACATACTTGCACCCGGGACCGACTGTATATCATGCACTACAAAGCACGGATGTCGTTGTGAGAAAATAATGATCAGCGGTTACCTTCCTCACATTGTATGCTATCGTATGGCATACGACGAGGGTTGCCATTTTTTTTCTAACACTAAAAAAAATATCTAATAGTATTTTAACACAGAAAAATTAACAGTATTCAATTTATTCAATGTTTTAATCACATATTTTTAGAATTTTTTGCACAAATTGTTAATTACGTTACAGTTATGCATATAAAGTGTTTAGATTTTTATGCTGAAAACAGTATTTTGTATTCTTTATTTTTGTTCAACAGTAAACAGTATAATGTAGTGAAAAACAGTATAATACTGTTGGCAACCCTACATACGACGTATGCTATGCGCAGGAACCACAGATTGCATACCATTTTGGAAACCAATGTGTCGGCGGAGCAAAGCCAACTTCAGAGTGGTCTAGATGTTTGGCCTGTAACTGATTTGTCAAATTGTTAAGCTATTTAGTTAATCTGTTATTTAAATGAAACCCTGCTTTATGTGCACTATAAAATTAATCGTTAGTCTAAAATTGAGTGTTGTGATAAGTAATTAGTACCTAGCTTTAATTGTGATGATCTGTATGAAGAAATTGTTTTTATGTAATTGTTATTACTTATCATACCTAACTGATAAAATTTTAAGCTGTAATTTCCTATAGAATCCTTTATTTTGTATTCATATAAATATAATAAGAGCGAGAAGGAAATATTACCTGTATTTAGATATTATTTTAGAATTATTTCAGAATAATAAAAAATGTGTTACGATTTACTTGGGCCCGTATTAACAGATCGCTTTTAACTCTGATAGCTTAATTCATTTTAACTAAACCTAAAATGTTTCTATTCAAGATCATACTCAAAAGTTAAGCACGATTTATTAATTAGAAGTTACCTCCAAGCCCTAGTACACAGTACAGATATCTACAGTAATTCAACTTGGCCGCATCTTTGAAATAAATGCCTACAGCGCCGCGGTCCGTTCACATGTAATTTTCCTACTTTGTGTTGACTTCCATTTAGTTTTGTGACTGCAAATATACTTTTTTATATAAACAAATTAAAAACTTTGTAAATTGAATAGGAAGTGTTCACCAAAAATACGTTTTGAGTCAAAAAAACCATGTTTACGTTTGAATAACCAATCGGTCTTATAAATTAGCGACCGAAAAATACATGCGCTCCCCGACTGAGATGCACGAAAAGATGAATTATAAAATTTTAAAGTATATACAATCCACAAATTAACATAAAGCTCAATCAACAATTGTTTCGGTATGTAGACACTCGCGACTGGCCGCATGCCCAGCGCATGACAGCGCAGCTCGCGTTTCGTCTGTTCGTGTGAAGTTGAATTACTGTAGATATCTGTACTGCGCCTAGTATGTTTTTAAATAAGGAATACTTATTTTCCGAGATCCTTAAAAAGTAAACGTGGAATGAAGGTTTGAGAGCCACGAATCAGGAGGGCTAATACCTATTTGATGATTATAGTGTATGTTGTCAATGAAACAGTCCACTGAATCTGTGTGACAACATTCTTAAAATGCATTGTAGTATCATTGTAGTCTTATATTCCAAGGCACACCATGTCTCTGATGATAACCATCATAATAACTAAATAAATACGTGCGAACGAAGCTGTAGTCCCGACAAATGAAAAAGGGTTTAGCTTTGAGTGGGCAACCTGCACAAATCCTACCATCTTTACCTAATTTATTATGTCAAAGGTCTGTATTAACTTACCATCAGTTGGATTCAGTGATCTATTCTGAAAATAAATATTGACTTTTCTATGTCAATCACCAGTTACATATTCTAATAATCTGACAAGATGCTGATAATATTTACCTTAAAACAATAATTGTCTTAGGTACTGAGTTCAGTTTTTACTCAAATAAAAAAAAAAACATCGGGACTGTTTTGTAATAACTGTCTGGAGTTTTAATTTAAATAATACACTTTCAACTTTCAAAAAGTTTTATCTAACCCTGATCCTTCTAATACAGAATCAGAATTTAAACAAATAGATGTGTGATGTTTTAAAAATAGATATACCTAACCTTTTTAAAATAAACTAAAATGCCATGGACAAATTCGTCCAGAATTTTAATACTGCAAGAAAATCAATATTATATAACTTAGCACAAATTAACTCTAAAACCTAGTAATTCTATCTACCCTTATCATCTTCTCCTGTATGTAATACATTAGGTATAGGTACTTTAAATCCTTGTTGGCCCTACAAATAAATAAACAGGGAATTCTTGTATACTTACTTTATTTAAGAAAGAACTACTTATCCTAAATCTGCTATCAAAGTAACATGCAAACATGTGATTTCGAACTAAAGTGACGAGATTTTTATTTTCACAAAGATATACAGGGTGACTGGTGACATAGATACCGTAAAACTACACAACTATGGTTCAGATTTTACACATTTTTGTTTACTTTCTTGTTATTTTAGAATTAATTTACAAATATAATACCTGTTCACGTTTTTCTATTAAGTAAAACGTAGTCATTGAGTATCTACATATGTAGTCGAGTGTATTTTGAATCCTATTTCGAATTTATTTTATTTAATGAATATTGGACTATAGTTGTATGGCATGTTGACAACTATAGTCCAGGTTACAACGTATGGCAATAGTTACTTATTACGATGAATTTTACCATAGTTCAGAGCTTTTTTTATAGAATACTGAGTACTCTAAGCCAAAAACACAAATCCTTCCACAATTACCTTCAATTTAAGTCCAAGTAGGTATTTTTATGCACTGAAACCGATACTAATAAACAAAATTTTTCAACACTCACAAAGCCCGCGTAAACAAGTTCTTCTTGCGAACATCGAATGGCATCAATCCATGGCACCATCTGTCAAATGCACGTAATACTAATCTCTTCGTGCCTTAAGCAAACGAAATAGTACAAAACAATAAAGTAGATGTCGTTTCCTACCGCAATTAAAGGGTTTTTGTTCGTTGAGATCGGTGGACCATAGTTTTGTAGTTTTACCAGTAGGTACCTACTGAAGGAGAGCACTCTGTACTCGATTCTGATCATTATTATGTAAGTAGGTACCTACTTAATTTTTCACTAGAATTCCCTATAAAAAATACCTACTACTGTGTTACTATTTACTTTACATACAACTGAGTCAATCGCGGCACGTGACCTGGCACGCGGATCGCTGCCGACGCTAGCGTAACCATGCGTTGCGTAAGCAATTCTTTAACTTTCGGTTAAGTTTACTCAGTAAATAGTTAATGTTTATTTTTAATTTAATTTTTTCTCTTCATGTATGATCTCAAACTATCACGTCCTTGAATTTCAAAGTCACCCACCAGTCACCCTGTATAATGTGCTTAAGTTGAGAACACTAAACTTACTTAGAGATGTTGTTTGGGTAAATCATGTAGGTTCAGTCACGTATTTTCATTTCCCCACATAAGATATAAACAATGTCGTTATTAACAACGCAAGCTCATTAACAACGCTACTAGGGCCATCTAGTTACTAGATTCACTATAAAACTGATTGCATTTTAATCGTCAAAGAAATGGCTCATAATTCTAAGATATTTATTGTAATCTATGCAGTCCCAGTGTCGATTCACGAGAAGCGGCCAACAGGGTTTTGAATTATTCTTAAATAATTAAGTTTATTGTCTATACCTAGATTATAAAAGAAAAGCTGCATTGCTGGCTCTGAGTTTGTTAGCAATGATGAAGGTATTTGTTATAAAATGTTTATATTTGCATACGTTTGTTGTTTTATTTCTCTTAACCAATTTATTCTTCGCAACGCAATTTTTTTCGTTCACTGTTAGCAACTAAAAGTTGACTTAGGGTGTTACCATACCAATAATAATCATAATGTGGCCTAAACGTTTTAAGCGCCTAAGCCTACTTAATAGGTACTTTTTATTCAGGCGCTGTTGTACTGAAAATATGTCTAACGATTTTAATAAAATATTGGGTTTAAAAGTATATTAATGATACAAAAGTAGTCGTATTATTTCGCACTAAAATTTTATGTGTTCAGTTTCAGATTTTTTGAGCGTTTTCCATTAATTTAATAGCGGTCCCGCCATTTTGACGTCATAATGGCGAGCCCACTTTCTTTGTGGATTTTTTTCATACTATATGAGTGTGGAATTTTTCTATGAAGGTATAAATTGGTAGAATAATTGCATTAAATACTAAACACATAGTTAACGAAAAACCTGACGTGATCCCGCCATCTGGTCGTTCACGATAGTTTTTACTATACCAATCCGATCAGAAAATACTGATCGACGTCATCGGTCGACCGCCGATCAACGTCGATCGATTGGTGTGGCAGCACTCTTAAAAGGTTGTCTTCGTAAAATATAATACTTTTAAAGTCTGAGAACCAACGAAAGCTGTCCAAAAAAGACGGGAATTTTAAAAAATTCAAGATCAGGCTTTCCGCGCTTTATTTTTATTTATTTATTTATTCTTTATCGTACACCACAGAAAAAAAATACAAAGTAAAACAAAAGCAGAAACATGGTACAAAAGGTGGTCTTATCACTAATAAGCAATTTCTTCCAGACAACCTTTGGGTGAGAATTGGAGACCAATTTATAGGGTGCCTAGGCGTACATATACTAAAATTTCACTAATATACAAATACTATAGGTAGATAATATAGTTATTTCATAAACTTACATGCGAATAATACATAATAATAAAATATATACATATATCCACTAACTATAATGCTTAATATACAGGGTCTTCTTTATGAAGATCAATATATTTTAAAAGAAGGTTAAGAATGATGTATGGGTTCAATTTATGAAAAAAATAAAAATATACAGATAAATATATTTTTTTTTATTGAAATTTTCAAATCTTTTAAGTGACCGAATTTAAGTTTAATCTTTTATTTACGACAACCTTGCAAGGAATAAAAAAAACCTATCTATTTATTTTAAGAAAATAACTTCACTAAAACTAAGATCTTACGCTGTTAGTACCTACCTATCCACGCGAGCAAAGGTCGATGCCTCGCGCGCCCGGGCGATGCGTGACCTACTTAGCTTGATGTATGACGTAACAATCAGCTGTTGTAATATCATACTTATTTCGTATAAAAGTTGATTCTAATTTCCCATCACACTTCAACTATCAATTTAACGTTCAACTAATTGTAAATACCGTTTTAGTAATGTTGACTTCTTTGATAATGTTTAAATTAGAAATAAATTTTAAAAAAGCTTTCGTGCTTGAGCTGTTTGTCTTAACGAATAAATGTATTTTACAATCAATTGAATATTTAAATGGAATCACCTTATTATCAACTATTATTATTTACAGTTTATGTACAAAAATAACTTACATATTGCTTCCTGTCAATGATGTTAGGTACACAGCACACGAATACACATACACAAGCACTTTATAGTAACTGCTGCACATGACTACCTATTTGCGATACACAAAGTCTTGTTCGTTTAATAACATTGGCAGCACATAACATTGGGTGGAGTAAATGTGCCATAATCTCGATGGTTCTGCACAGCTCCTAGAATTGTTCGGAGGCGGGACGCCTTCCATGTCTCTGCTCGTACTACGTGTCACGAGCTCGTGACAGGTTCTCACTCGCAGCACTAGCACAAAGCCATTTGAAGATATTCTTGGTTCGTGTACGTGAAATTAGGCATTTTGATAATTATTAATTTACGCGCGCGTATCATTAGACAGACTTTTACAGACTGGCTGGCGAGCGCTCGCCGAGCGGTGAGCGGCTCGCGCGCGTTTGGCTCAAACAAAGTCGCCGCCGCCGCGCCGCGCCGACAAGCCAACAGAGTGTTGTCGGCGCGGGCGGCTCGCTTGACTTTCGGTGTCGATAGTGCCGTCAGAGAATACCTACATACCTATGCCTAGTGCGATTTTTCTCTGTGTGTGTGAGTGAGTTCTTAATATAAATAGTTAAATAGAAACACTTTTATTTCTTGCTTTAGTCGTAAATAACAGATTAAACTAAAATGTTGTTAACTTATGAGAATTACCTATAAAATATTTATGAAAGAATTTTTTTTTGTTAATTGTAACAAAAAAAAAATTCTTTCATAAATTGAATCCATACATCATTCTTACCTTCTATTAAAATATATTGATCTTCATAAAGAAGACCCTATATATACTAAATAAATTAAATACATTGTACTATTAATGTCGTGTCTTTAGAAAGGAAGTACTGCTTGACCAGTGTTTTAAATGTGTCAATTGATTTGGCAGACTTAATCTCCAGTTATGCTGCTTAAACGAATTTCATAGGTACTATATATTATAATGCACACATATAATATAAAACGTCCTCCTTTTTTTACAGTCTATAAATAAATAGTAACTATCAACTTCGTTTAAGCAGACTCTATGAAACTATGTAAAATGTATAAAAACTATTGATCAATATCTAAAAAAAGTCAGGCCGACCGCCCATCAAAAAGGGCGATAATCCGAGCCACCGCTGCACCGCCGCCGCTTGGTGGTACGACCTAGCTAGAGGCGAACTTTGAAGATCCTCCATCCAAAGTCTGTCGTTAAATATCACCTCTCTGGCATTGATGTGGTCCAACGACTGTTTCGTAATCTCGTGTGCCGTCATATGTCATCTACGACCTTCACCATCAGGTGAGATTGAGAAAAAAGGCGGGTTCACCGTAAATATAACGTCACGGAATGCCTGTACAAAATTACTCTAAAAACACGATGTGGATGTCTATTTTTCCTTATTTTTCTCGCTTTGACCTCTCATTACTTGCTACCAATCTCTTGTGAAGGTTGTCTTCTTGCTTTTGAAGCAATAAATGCTGGATTATACAGGAATATGACCGTTAAGATCGGTCACTATAGGAAAAAACTGAAACTAAAAGACATTCGAAGATCTCAAAATCAAATTCAAATATTCTTTATTTCGTAAGTATTTAAATACACTTGAAATAAGTCAAACAATTTACAAATTGAACTGAATCTACCATCACTTCGGAAAATCGATCTGTTGAGAAGAAGTGGCAAGAAAGTCAACAGCAAACAGCTTTTAAAAATAAGAAAAAAAATACACAATAACAATTTACAGCCAGGCAATCCCATCGTCTTGCATCCGGATATTTTATAGTTAACCTTTTCACATAACACCTTATCCTTAAATCTATCGAAGGATGGTTCCGAAATCTGTTCTTAGGAAACATGCCATCGATTTTGTTATACTAAGAAAAACTGTTGTTTTAAACTATCACGGTTATTTTCACTGTAATGTAATGATTATGACCACGATTTTTATTTCGTGCGTCCGAAAATGATGCTGTGACCTATAAGCACCACGATCGCGGACTGGCAGATGTAGGTGGTTAAAAACACCACCGATTGCGGAAAAAACGTGAACGTGTACGTACATTCACATTTTTTCCGCAAGGTTTCAAGTTATTTTATTTTATTTACCTGGTCTTTACACCTACACCTGCCAGTCCGCGACCATAGTCATTGTAACAGCATCGAAATATCGATATAAGCAATAAGCATCCCGAAAAATCATCAAATTATAGAAAAACTGCATTCACACATTCAGAAAAAAGAACTTGTACTCAGCTTGGGAATCGAACTCAGAACATTTGGAAAATAAAACTAAGTTATTTTTTATACAGAGGAATGACACGACAAAAGCCACATAGATTTTATCATGTCGACGGAAAGAAAGATCTTCAAAGATGTCTCTGTAATCAATGACGTGAAAATCGGAAGCGATGACCGCATGGTAATAATTTACATTTTACATTGAATCCAAAACTGGGGCCTTACTCCCGACGCGATCGAGAATCAAATCAACTCGATCTCAAGCATTTCGAAACCGATACTAGCGCCGAATCGAGCGGTGGCTCAAATTGTAACTAATCAGGATCGAATATAACTGTTTATAGCTTGTAACAAATGACCAAATCTATGGTACCTAATGTATAAATATAATAGTAGACTCCAGAAGATCACCAACTCGTTCATGGGTCAATGTGTACGCTTTTATAATAAAACTCCAAAATATTTAAGATTAACCCTTCGATAGATTTAAGGATAAGCATAAAGTTTTATTATAAGATATCCGGATGCAAGAAGATTGTAAATTGTTGTTGTTGTTATTGTTAATGTGTATTTTTAAAAGATGATTGCTGTTGAGTTTCTTGCCACTTCTTCTCAACAGATCGACTTTCCGAAGTGGTGGTAGATTCAGTTCAATTTGTAAATTGTGACTTATTTCAAATGTATTTAAATACTTACGAAATAAAGATTCTTTTGACTTTGACTTTTGACTTTGTACAATTTGAGCCACCGCTCGATTCGGCGCTAGTATCGGTTTCGGCAGTGCGTAAATCCTTGAGGTCGAGTTTATTTGATTCTCGATCGTGTAGGGAGTAAGGCCCCTGGAGCGATCTCGATTGATAAAGTCGACACTACGTTCTGCACTTATCTAAATCCAAAACCCCGAAAGCTTTTAGCTCGAATTGCAGAACCGCTTTGAATGCCTCAGCGATTGCATCAATGTGGACGATATCAATAACTGGTTTGTGTAAACTCACGTCTGGGTATAAATTCTCTTAAACCAGTCGTGCAAAAATAATTGGGAAAGTCTCAGCCTCTATAGACTTATGAAAAAAGGCGTACAATGATCCTGCAGTCTTGAAGTTGAGTTGAGAAGTTGAATTTCACGTTGAACTTCACGAACTGCACGTTGAACTATACACGGCAATACCGGCACCGGTTTATGACACGAAAAAGACCAACGAGTCAAATTGACCCGACATTATAGGTATTTGGACCTATATTTCAGAAGTCAGCCTGTATGATATTAGGGTGGCTCTTAAACAGCTTTAAAACTAGTGGTGCACTGAGCTTCTGAAAGCTTGTGACAAACCAGTGTGAAAGACCTCACATTGCGCGGCGTTTGTGGACTATGAGAAAGCTTTCGATTCGATTGAGACCTTGGCTTTACTCCAAACTTTGCAGCGCTGCCAAATTGAGTATCTATACATCGAAGCGTTGAAGTGTTTGTACAAAAACGCCATCATGTCAGTCCGTTTCTAGGTCCATAATTCGAAGCCTGCAAAAACTGCAACGGGGCATCAGGCAAGGCTATGTTATATCAGCTAAGCTGTTCATCGATGTGTTAGAAGATATCTTCAAGACTCTGGACTGGGATGTGCTCGGCATCAACCTGACATAACTCACCTTCGATTCGCGGATGATATCGTAATCATTATCTCAGTGAAGCTTCGCATCGTAGGTAGGTCTTAAAAGGACAAGACGAAGATCGTATAAAACGCTCGAAGTTGTCGACGATTATGTATACCTTTGATATAATATCCAGTTAAGTTAAGTAGGTTAGGTTAGAAGACCAATTTTGAGAAAGAGGTCGATAATAATTTAAAAGTTAATGTAATAAAACTCCAATAATACAATTTCAAAACTACAGAAGAAGACATATCGACTTAAACATTAATTATCACAATAATAAAATAAACGAAACAAACACGGCCAAATTTCTAGGGCTTATGCTTGATAAACATTGTAATTGGAAGGCCCATATAGAATTAGTGTGTAAGGAATTAGAAAAATTTGTATATGCAATCAAACGTTTGCGGCAGACCATGTCAACGGAAGCTGCACGTAGTGCATACCACGGATACGTATCATCGGGGCTGTCATATGGTCTCATAATGTGGGGAAACTCGGTTGAGATTGACTTAGCATTTAGAGTCCAAAAAAATGCATAAGAGCGATTTGTGGTGCTTGGTTTACAAACAGCTGTAAACCAATATTTATTCAGTCTCGGCTCATTATTAAGCCCTCGCCTGCGGCTCGGGCTCAAATCACAGCCTCGACTGTAATTAGCAACTTAGCTCACTTGTTACATAATATACTATTACCGCCTTAGGTGCCATTTGAATATTTTTGAAAATAATTGTTTTATTGAAGCTATTGATGTTTATGACAAATTACCTAATAAATTTAATGAGTTACCACTGACACTATTTAAAAAAAGTATAAATGTTTGGCTTGCAGGAAAATGTTTCTACACTTTAAAAGAATATTTGACATTCAAAGAACTTAATGCAAATAAATTAGGCAATTATTCTAAAATTTAATACAATTTTCGACATACAATGAGCATTACCTATGTACCTATTTAAAAAAAAATGTAGGTACTTCTATTTGACATATTTATTAATATAATTCAATAAAATTTTTGACCTTATAGTCCATTGAAAAGTTACATTTGGGGTTGCGTTTTTCAGAGGACGCAATTTTATTTTTTTGATGTGTAGGGGGGGTCAGTATAAAGCTAAAACCAAGTTTGTGGGGTCGCCACCCTTGTCCTACGGCCGCCATCTTGAAAATAGGGGTTGAAATGGTTTTTTCTATATATCTCTTAAACTATTTATCTGATAAAAAAAAATTATAAACATTCTTGTTGCAAATTAAATCTTCTACAACTTTGGTCAAGTAACTTTTTGTCGTAGAACTATAAATAAAAAAGTTATAAGCGAAAATGTTTAGAAAATCGAGAAAATAATTTATATTTTTTTATATAACTTTTTTTTATCATTTTACGAAAAAATGATATCAGACCATTTTTGTAGATCGTTTTTTGAGGAACAACTTTCATAAGCAACATTTTTTCATTAAGTCAATAGTTAAGGTTTTACACAGGGACCGGAACCGCTTACCCTTAAAGAGGTTTTTGATTGGGTTTTTCATAGACTTGTTTTAAAAAACCCTATCAATTTGGTAACCGTATCGAAGACTTACCCTAATTTAAGGCTTACCATATCAATAGAGTTAGCTTCATGTAAGCAGTAAGCCTATCGAAAACCCTATTGAAGGTTACCGATTCAATAGGGTTTTAAAACCTGCAGGCAAATTTAATCTCTAAGAATATCAAATTATCAAAAATATCACCATCTATTCAATCTCGCGCTTCTAATTATACTTCCGAATTCAACAGCATGCGCGGAAAAGAGATAGAAATATTTGTATATGCAAATATACAAATATTTTTTACCTTACCTATCACAGGGTAAGCGCATCCGAAAGTAGATAACTTTATTCAAAGTGTTACCACGTCGATAGGCTTACCATATCAATAGGGTTACACTTCCATATGGTAAGATTTTGATAGGGTTACCCTATCAATAGGCTTAATCAAATAAAGGGGTTTTCCGGTCCCTGGTTTTACAGCGCTCCGAAATGAGTCCGAAACTATTTTTCAGTACTCTTAACTAGACTTATATTATACGTGTGTACTAATAATGTGTCATCAGTAATTGTTTTTTTGTTTTTATGTTATTATTATAAATTTTTGAATTATTAATAATTAATTATTGACTCTTTTCCCCACCACCCACGAGGTAGTAGTCTAGAGGCGCGTTTTTTTTACGTGGTATCCCCAATAGGCATAACCCACGGTGATTTTCTAAATTCGAACTACTCCGTCCTCAGTCTTTTCAATGGAACAGGCTGCGGCTCAGCATCTGATCGGCTTTCTAAATTAAGTATCAGTGGGATAACTGGAGAAGGAAAGGGTGTTAATGTCGGCGGTTCATCATCAAAGTCATTTTCATTTATTAATTCTGAGAGCTCCATTACGTTGGTGCAAGTCTGTTTATAAGGTCCATAATACTTGTTTTGTACTCTCATTACGTACAACAAAACCCGCGCTTGTCGGCTTGTACGCGAATTACTTGAAATCCTGAACCGCTTTGGCACAGATGAACCAATTGTTCGCAAAATCGAAGTCTGGCTCTGGAGCTTATGAAAATGACGATAAACTACTGGAGCTGCTGCTGCGACGACGAAAAACATTATCGGTTCGATTGTCCACGTAATAACAATAACACGCAATATGTACAGTAACTTCCGAAACAGTTCGTAAAAATTGTTCATTAGCCACATCATTTTTTGCTACAGCTCGGTCTAGTAAAGTTTTTACACCTTTTGCCTTCACAGTTCTTATTTTATTTTCACCTAAAGGTTTTTTACAAATAAAGCAATCACTCATTATGAAATAATAGAAAAAGCACGCTTAAAAAATCTAAATGCTAGTCGAAAAAAAAAATAGTTTTCACTGAAGTTAAAATCGTATCTAAAATCATTCGAAATCGTCTTCACAATTAAAAACAGAATAAAATACATCCCCACGTGGAGAAATATGTAGCACAACTAAAAGGTATAAGTTGAACGACAACTTCAACACAATATTATCAGCTATTTTTACAATAAGAAAGGGAAATAATAATAATAATAATGGCAGGCAGATGTTCTTTTGTTCCCTAATGGTCGCTTGGGTATTTTCTACCTGGACAGTATTCTCGGTAACGGCCATCGGATTACAATTATTTTAAAAATCAATAATTGTCAAATTCTGTAATGGAGTGGAAAAGAGTCAATAATTAATTGTTAATAATTAAAATAATTATAATATTAAATAAAAGCAAAAAGAAGCAATTACTAATGACACATTATTAGTACACACGTATATTAAATCTCGTTAAGAGTACCTACTGAAAAATAGTTTCGGACTCATTTCGAATCGCTGTAAAACCTTAACTATCGACTTACTGAAAAAATATTGCTTATGAAAGTTGTTGGTCAAAAAAAATGGTCTGATATCATTTTTTCGTAAAATGATAAAAAAAAAGTTATATCAAAAAATATAAATTATTTTCTCGATTTTCTAAACATTTTCGCTTATAACTTTTTTATTTATAGTTCTACGACAAAAAGTTACTTGACTAAAGTTGTAGAGGATTTAATTTGCAAAAAAAAATGTTAATAATTTTTTTCATCAGATAAATAGTTTAAGAGATATATCGTAAAAACCATTTCAACCCCTATTTTCAAGATGGCGGCCGCAGGAAAAGGGTGTCGACCCCACAAACTTGGTTTTAGCTTTACACTGACACCCCCTACACATCAAAAAAATAAAATTGCGTCCTCTGAAAAACGCAAGGTTAGGCCTAAAAAATGTAACATTTCAATGGACTATTAAGGAATTTTTGATTGTTAGGTTATTTTTTGTGCCATAATAATAATTTATTATGTAATAATAATTGTTTGTACCTTCCTAATTTTTTTTGACATATTTACACACCATTGTTATGGTAGATTGTGAATGATCTGTATTATATTTTATCACCCTCATGTAACCACAAATCTGGTAAATAAATGATAAAAAAATGTGTTAATGCCAGATTAGTAACAGTGAGTTATCCATCTTTGCTATATTCAACAATGATTATGATGGATGACCTAGTTACGGATGTACAATTTTTATTCATTACTTCAATATAATAAATTTGTATAACAACTTGTATAAATTAAAATTTCATTTTTCAAACAAAAATCATGCATTTTGACTGTGCTTCTGACCATGATTTCTAAAACATCCAGTCATTAAATTTTGGCAACACTGTTCTTTAAATCAGTCAGTCAGAGTCAGTCACTCACTCACTCACTAAAAATACTTTCCACGCCCATTAGTAACTGTATGAGTAAGAATAAATTGTAAATATTGTCCGTTATTAATTTTCTCCAAGACAAAACATGGGTGTTGATGTTGAAACTTTATCTCCTGGCGATGGTAAGTACTAAATAATTTACCTTCAGTGAAATTCATTTATAGTTTTGAAATAATATTATCGTGCATTCATTATTCAGAAATTGCTTGTAACTTCATAGCATTTAATTATGAGGTTAGTAGAAGAATGATTTTTCGACACATTGCATTATAATTCAGAATAACTAAATTTAAACATACAGTTTTCCTAACTATCTGATTTCATTGACCTAAGAGGTTATAATTAATCGACCGACGCTTTATGGGTAAGCGACGCCACCTTGCCGCGATTTTATCAGTTTTTAATTAGTTGTGAATAAAATAATGTAAATAATAGCATTAAACGATATATTTTATGTAACTGGTCAAGGAAGTTTATACTTAACTTATATATTCTGAACCTAGTCTTATATACCTACCTACTTAAATTATTTATTTATGCTACTTACTCACTTAACTAAAAACGTGTTAAACAAAAAAATTAAAAAAAAAACATCAATTCTGCAATAGTTGCAATTATAGTATAACAAAAGCTACAACTTATTTTATAATAGTATTTGAAAATTCTGGTTGCCATCACACTACATTATTGTTTATATTTCTGTAACAGGATCGTCATACCCCAAAAAAGGACAGACCGTTGTGGTGCACTACACAGGAACATTGACCAACGGTCAGAAGTTTGATTCATCCAGAGACCGAGGACAGCCTTTCAAGTTCAAGATTGGCAGAGGAGAAGTAATCCGTGGCTGGGATGAAGGCGTTGCTCGGGTAATTTATTTTTTAAGATTTTGTTTCACTTTGTTTTATGGGTTAATATACCTGTGCATGACCTCTAATCTACTATTAATTAATGATAAAACTAAATATTAGGCATGCAAGATATTAAAAATCTCAGTACTTTTATTAATGATTAAATGGAGGAAATTTATTCATTAATGAAGGTTTAATATTTTCAATAAGATTATAGTGATTTTTATTAATATCTTTGAGCTGCTCCTCCTTCTAAAACTTGCAATTTATAATGACCACATGAACCCAAGTTTATATTCATAAAAAAATCATGGAAACCTATAAGAACTATTTATTTATTTTATTTATTTATTTACACTTTATTGTATGCCATTAATAAGTACAAAAAAAAGGAAATACATGATAACAATTTTGAGATACAACTCAGTGGATTTGTATCTGTTAGAATTTTTAATAATTCTTGAATGTCCACTAAATGTTTTATTTGTCTATTAATCTGACATTTGTTATATCAATAACAAACAAAAGATTACACTCTGCAATTTTCTTTATACTTTTCTTAGTTGTAGGATCTGACTAGCTAGCGACCACCCTTCATATAAATCTGCTACCAAATATTACTGCTCTGGCAGTGAGGGTTTTGACAATATTGTATGCAGAGCCAGTTTTTCATCTTTTACCCTATCTTCACTTACCATCATCAATGGGGCTAGCATGTGACCATCTCGACAACAATAAATCTTTTATTGATATTTACTTAGAATTTGGACCTTACAGTATGCATTTTTTTAAGAATATGGCATTTTTAGTTCTGTGGGTTTAATCATGGTATCAAATGGAGTAATTCTATCTATTATGGTGCGCTAATGCAATAGGATCAAATAGTATTTATCTTGTTGATTCAACTATTTATCAATGGTTGCATGCTAGCCCTGCAGATTAGATTGAGGTCAACTGCAGGATTAGTATTCTATTTAAAAAAATATATAAAAGTAATGATTGTATAATGTGCCAAATATATTTAGAACTACCTTAAGCGAAAAACATCAAATAAATAGATATTGTATTGTGTTTTACAGATGTCTGTTGGAGAACGAGCCAAGTTAACCTGCTCACCAGACTATGCCTACGGTCAACAAGGACATCCTGGTGTCATCCCACCAAATGCCACCCTCATCTTTGATGTTGAACTTATTCGTCTTGAATAAAGAAATAGCACAAACCTTAATTTGTAAAGCCAATGTATGCACAATAATAACAAGAAAATCTTTTCAATATTTGAATTCCTTTGTGCATTGGCTACATCTTTAGTCAATAAAATAATAATTAGTCTAAGTGGAACTACTATTTAGTGTCTAATGATTCCAAGTTCATTTGCTGGACATAGATTATGACCTAAAATGAAGGCTAATGTGCAATATTTAGCCAAAAGCTACTGTTATGTAAGTCCAGGGAACTACTTGTCAGTAGAGTTAATGGTCCTTAATTTATGATTTTACATAATTGCTCTTTCACAAACAAGCACAAAACGGTTTGCATTTTGTGAACATTCCTTTTATCAATTTCTTCTCGACGGTTTCAGTTAGCACGAAAACCAAAAGCTTTATGAATTATTCTTTAATAAAAAACTAATGTGAACAAATTATGATTCGGTTTTATTTTTATACTAGTTGCCTCCCGCGATTTTACCCTTGTATCTTTTAATTTTGTGGAAATTTATGAAATATAGCATATAGGTAGGTATATAACCCTAATCAAGAATCAGGATATCAAATGCAAAATAGTGAGTGCATTTCAAAGGACGACGCATAATTTTGGCATCCACCTCCAATAGCCATTTGGATAGGTCTTGGTAAACTGAATCAAAGTTACTATGGCGCCAAGTTCCGAACGTTCAGTCCATTCAGAGTCAAAATAGCAGACGAGTCACCTATAGCATAGATAGTAAACGACACTGCTGCCCTGATTATCTGTTGCACACCTGAATTCAGGTTTTTTTTTCATTTTATCTTCGGAGATTTTGATTAGTTTTATTAGGTTAGTTATCAGCTTGGACTCAGAATCAAGACAGTCGCCATACCAATTCTTGTTCTAGAAGTAAACTCTTTTCAACGATATATCACACATTTCTATTGAGGTGGGTACCAGCTCTCATACAAAGTTATGCGTCGTCCTTTGACCGCTAGTTACAGAGGTAAGCGCGTTTTACTTACAAACTGTTCTGCTTTATTATATTATTTTATATAACAACTTTTAGGTACAGAACGCCACAGTCAACCTTAACAAATCTGTAAAAAATTGTAATTGAATCTGAATTCTACTCCCCCGACATTAATTTAAAATTTGATTGAGAAAATTTAACAGGTTTGTAACTGCCGCCTTCTCCTAACAGTATAACTCTTTTACAGTAAAAACAGCTTGACTACAAACATACAATAAGGCAGAATAATTTTTATCCTGATATCCCAACGCCATCATTACTTTGAGTAGGTAGTACTGAACAATTAACATAAGTTTTTGTATAAGTATTAAGTAATTGGAGACTGATTCACTGTAGGAAAGAAATTTATAGGCTCTAGTAATGATGTAGGTATATTTTTTGGACAAATTTACCCAACCAATTTTTAACTTAATATCTAGGGCATAGAGTTCAGATTCAATTACAATTTTTTGACAGGTTTGAAACGCTTGATCTGCTGCCTTCTGTACCTACCTAGTAGAGAATAATGATGAGAACTTAATAATAAGAATGTTCCATATCGAAGACGAATAAAGCTTTTCTAAATATGTAGGATGATGAACAAAAACTTTCGAGGACTGACACATAGTCACACCAGTAAGATAAACAGGGTTTTTTCCGTCACACTACTGATTTAGCCACACCTTTTATTTATTCTAACTAGTGCTGTACTAGTTCCTGTAGGTACCTGCATAATTTAGTTTTTTCATTTAAGAAACCTTCAAATTCAAGTTTTCAGGTAGGTAATTTAATAATAAAGTTAGTATAACTAGAACCCATTATGTGGGATAAATGGTATGGCAAAATCAGTAGTCTGATAAACAAGAAACATATTCCTGTTTGTCATACTGGTGATACAACCAGTCTACAAACTTTTGAGGACCGTCCGGTCTAGAGGTAAAATATTACCTTCATGTGGTCATGAGTTCGAATTTTGGCGGGATTAGATATTTTATGTAGGTAAATAATCATGTATGTTTAAATGAACGGTAGAGGTGTAGAGGCGGTGTGCCATCTCCTCTGCTGTTTTCGCTTTTCATTAATTCTATTACCTACCTACTCCTTACTAATCTTCTTTTTCTTTCACATACCTTTATGCAGATTATCTCCGGTTTTACACGAAAGCTTCGGTCAGCTACATTCACACGGCAACACAGGGTGACTGGTGGGTCACTTTTGAAATTGAAGGACGTGATAGTTTGAGATCATACATGAGTAGATAAAATATAATAAAAAAATAATATTAATTAGGTATTTACTGAGTCTCAGATCATACAAACACAGAGATATGCCTTGCGCATTAATTTGTTCCGGTCCCGATGTCTCCAAGTTTCTCCCACTTATTATACTAACACAACAATAAAAGTAAACAGTATAGTACACATATGAATATTTCTCACGCACACTATTAATTTCGTTATAACACTAACAAATCAACTAATAGTCCACATGCAAAAAAAAGGCAGCACCCGCGCTCGTAGCTACGAATGATATGCACACACACTAATGCAGCTAGGTTTGAAATTGGTTATCTATAAAATGTCGATGAAAAATTGACGTAATTTTTTTAGCAGTTAACTTTTTTACCCGACTTATTCAAAGGAAGGCAATTTATTTAATGAGTATGTATGTGTTGTATGTAAAGCACACATACAATTAATAAACGTCAAGTGAAGATAGTACTTCGCCTTTAAGTTTTACCTAGTCTTGTCATAAATATTGTAATAAAGAAAAAAACAATATTTTAACTGCAAATAACATTTTTTACTTTTACAGTGTGTTAGTTTAATACATAAATATACAACAATTAGAAATATAAAAAGCTTATTCGAAGTGGTCTCCATTGGCTGTAATACAGTCCTTTAAACGTTGAGGCCAGTTATCAATAGAAGCACGAACTCTTTCCATGGGAAAATTCTTCACTGCCAATCATATAGATTGTTTTAGGGACTCCAAATTATCATGGCGGTTTTCCATCGGATATTTTTTAATTATTTTTTTTGCAGGGAGATCAAAAAATAAGTAATTGTTATATTTATCAAGAACCTAATTAATTATAACAATGTAATTAATAGTATAAATACATAAATAATATTATTGATTAAAAGTAATCAACAAATGATTTTATTTAACAAAATTATCATTTGATAATACGCCTTAATTTTATCGATAAAATGTAGACAATCACACATCCTTAAGTCACGAACGCAACCAGCGGCCGCACCACGAGTTACCGAATAAGTGAGTATTTTCATAGGTATACTAATCCATTGCGTAGTTAAAACAACGCATGCATAAATTTGCTGTGTTACGCAAGCAATAGTGTTTGCTCTTCACAAACGTAGTTAATTTACTATGTGATCCGATTTTACAACTAAAGTGTTATTTCCAATGAATGTTTTACAAGTTTTAATAAAAAAATACGCATTATTTCAGTCAGATACGTGTGAAATGAGATGCCATCTTTACTATAATTAACTTTGGCGCTAGTATTTTTACAAAAAACCACTGAACAAGCCGGCATTTTGAGAAAATCGCTAGAAGTGACGCCGTTGCGAGTTGACACACGACTATTAGCGAAACTCACAATGAGGTATGTTTTTTACCTGATTCGATCGCACGTGACACGCCCACTTAGCACATCTCTTAGTTTTTATGATCTGAGTACTGAGTAAACTTAACCGAAGGTCAAAGAATTTATTACGCAACGCATGGTTACGCTAGCGTTGGCAGCTATCCGCGTGCTAGGTCACGTGCCGCGATCGAGTCAGTTGTATGTATAGTAAAATAGTAGTATTTATTTATAGGGAATTTTAGTGAAAAATTAAGTACCTACTTTTATTACATAATTATGATCAGAATCGAGTACCTACAGAGTGCTCTCCTTTGGTATCTAAAATTTGTAACAATAAAACACAGAAGTTATTTATTAGGTAGTAGTTATTTAGACACAATATGCTGAAAAAGGACTTTGAACATTTTAATGTGTCAATCAACTTTTGTAGCTGAATGTACCTACCATTATCCCTTACTCAAGTTCTGTTACGAATCTTGGTGTTTTAATTGATAGCACAATGTCTTGGAAACAGCAAATCGATGGAGTTAGCAGGAAGATATTTGCTGCAGCAGGATCACCTAGGCGCCTCCGAATATTTTTACCCGCAGCTACCTACTAAAATTGCGCTCGCTCAGTCACTTCTCCCAATATTGGATTACGCAGATGTTAGCTATCTCGACTTGTCCGGGCAACAGTTAGACAAACTTGAGCGCCTCCACAATATGTGCATACGGTTCATATTTTCATTGCGACCATGTTTCAGAGTATCGCGATAAACTCAAGTGGCACCCAATTATTTTTTTCAAATTCACCTAACTACTTGAAGTCAAGTTTTAAGTTAGACATGAAACTCACGACCGATCCTTACGTTCAGCTAATACTTACTTAATAAGTTTTTGTCGTTGCCCTGCCACTATTCTGGTTTCTTTCACAACTCCGTCACTGTTCATGCCTCTAGTTTATGGAACTCACTTCCTCCTTATCTACACTGTATGGAAAACATTGTGCAGTTTAAAAAGATAAGTTAAATTCAAATGTTGTATAGGGTCTTTCAATAAGGACGGGTCGATTTCAAAATGGAATAAAACAGGCTGTGTATGAGATTTGACGATTTTTTCTGTTATTTGAAAGACCCATTCATGCCATTTTGTTTTGTATTTAACTGTCCGCCACGTCTTCGAATGATGGGACAAATCTGGGAGGATCCATTTTAATCCAATTTTTAAGCCTAAATTGAACCATATGAGTACCTATGATATTTTCTTGTGGGGGTTTCCGAATTCTCTAATAACCAATTGAAGTGACCAATAAGTCGCAATAAACTGATATCCTGAAAGTCGACCTAACCTAGGCCATCACTCAGTTTCAGTGGAATTAATGCAGCGGCGTCATTGAAAATTGGACTTCCCGGATCCGTGCGAAACTGCGGTGGACATTTGAATTAAGTACCTACCTATGTACCTAATATTCAAAACAAAATGGCATGAATGGGTCTTTCAAATAAAAAAATAATTTCGTTACTAAGCACCTCACACATAGCCTGTTTTATTCATCTTGAAATCGACCCGTCCTTATTGAAAAACCCTATGTACAATAAACTTCTTTCTTGCATCCTGCTGTAAATCACACACCATCTGTGTTGTAGGTATATTTCAATAGCCTTTTACTTAATACACACATATTGTTAATGTAGTTATATTTTACTTTATTTTACTGCTCTCATTGTTTTGTTTAATATTTAATGTTTTGATGATTGTGAACGGGTTGCCTGGCAAAAATCGCTCGAAGCGATGAGGCCGCCCACATTTTTCAACATTTTGTTTGGTTATCTTTTTGTCACTCATGTATTTTTTTTTGTTGGCAATAAAGTGCAAGTATACCTATAAACAGAGTCGGTTTAGAATAGCCCTACCGCCCCTGAAGAAAAGTGTTGTAAAAAGCGACTGATCTGAATCCCCCGCTTGTTGGTAGGATCCCGTCGAATCAGGGTTTGACTGGCTAGCGACCACCCTTCATATAAAATTCGCCGCCAAATATCACCACTCCGGCGATGATGTGTTCGTGCAATATTTTTTGAGGAGCCTCGACCTCATCTACACTTAGGAACTTTCAGGTGAGGTTTAGGTCAAACATGGGCTAAGGTATACTGTAATAAAAAAAAGATAGATTATTTCAGGTACCTACCTACCTATATATTGTATCTTTTTAAGTCCATAATTCATCACAAAACTTTGTAAATGAGCCGACTACAGGGCTAGAGTCTCCTGAGAGACGAGGAGTTGTAGGCCGTAAATGACCAAGGAAGCCTAATACTGGCTGGTGGTTGTCAGAACTTACAGGGCTCTGAAATGGCTTCTAAAAAACTTTAACGAGTAGGTACTGTATACCTACAAGTATCCACCGGGAACCAACTGCCTGATGTGCCATCCGAAGCATGGAAGTCGCCGTGAGAAATGAATGGTCAGCGGTCACCCATCCAAGTACCTACCGACCCGGCCGTATACTGCTTACTGCTTAACCTGCTATATCGATTCATATTAGGGCCTTCGCTGCGTTAAGCGTGCGTACGCGGCGGGTACCCGCCCTGCGTGTATGTTTTAAAGGATACTATGTTGCAGCGCTGCGTTGTTAGAAGGGCAGCAGAGCCCGCCCCGCCCGCGAACCGGCACGCTCGTTCGTCTGACAAATGGGCTGATTGGTTCACGTCCGCTAATTAGAATTTCAATAAATAATCCAGAGCTATCGTGATTGTACACGAACGCCATCTAAATTATGCTGGCGGCGGCGTTGCGAGAGATGGGAGTCCGCTGCGGACGCTCGCGATGGAGCAGGCGTGCCCACGGCGCGGACACCCGCGTCGGGCGGGTACCCGGCCTTTACACAGGAGCCACTGCGCCAAGGCCACTTGCATGCTGATCTTGACTGCTTCCTTTTTACGATATAAGTATTTTAATTTTTAGACCCCGGTGCAACCATGGTTGCAAAAGAAATCGTGGCGTTTTGTCGAATAGAACTGTGTTAGGTATCCACAAAGCCACAGAGCAAACAACAATATTACTAATATTACAAATCTGCAAGTTTGGATGTATGGATGGATGTTTGTTTCTCGATCACGGCAGAACGGCACAACTGATTTGGAAGAAATTAGCATAGTGATAGTGTCTGGAATAGCACATAGGCTACTTTTATCCCGATGTTCCCACGGAATTCGAAAATGCGCTGGTAAAACTGCGTGAAACAGCTAGGTAGTTTAATATTAACCTTAACTCCATGTATACACTAGTCGTCAGGGTTTGTCAGAAGCCATTTCGGCGCCATGAAAATTCTGACATCCACCACCCACCACTGGGCCAGCTTGGTGGATACTTCCTTGTCACCCAGGGGAGAGACTCATGCTCTGCAGTGTGCTCATTACAAAGAGTTGTGATGGTGAGCAACCCCCGCCTACGTCTGCAGACGAAATTTTTTTTTTTAAATTTTATTTATTAATTAAATACGCATACCTTTACCTAGTCACCGAAAAAAAACTCGATCGTTAAAATGCCTGTAGTATGTCGCTGTATATGTACAGTCATGTGTTTACACTTTCATTAGACTTTGAGCCTTATAATAACGGAAGTTGCTAAGTGTATACATCTCATAAGACGTGACTGTACAGGCAACTAAATAGAGTCGCGAAAGCAAGTAAGCTGGGTTCTTAACACATAAACTATTCGAAATAAGTAGGTACATTGTACCTACCTACGTGTACATCAACTGTAACATATTATTATTTATGTGGCGAGTTCAATGCAATATTTATTAAACCAGTGCATTACCGTCATAGATTAAGTTTGTTAATTTAATGTAACTAGTTTATTTAGATATTGTTCCGCTCGTCCGATATTTCGATGCTGTACCTAGCAAGCTAACCGTCCGCGATCATGTTGCTCAAAAATTGCAAGTTAGAGTAAAAATATAGGTACTTAGTTTAAAAATTTCAAAGTTTATTAAATCAATACATGTACCTACAGGTATGTAATTTTCATTAATAAATTCATTTATTTATTTATTGTTAGTTACACGGACAGTGCCCAGTCAGAATATTAAATCTTCAATAAAGATCAAATATTACACACCTAGATAGTGTTACAAATAAAATAATCAATAATCATGGCTTTTTTGATATAAGTAATTGAAATAGGTAGGTACCTACTCAAGATAATTTTTAATCAGACAAATTATTATTCTGATTATAAAAGTAGTAAAAATGAACAAAATCTAGCATCAGCCACATCAATCTAATTTTTATGCCGGGGCACAGCGGGTTGATCAACCGCCACGGATTTTTCCGCGCACTGCGACCCGTCACAGTGTACCAATATAGCAAGCGGACTAGTCAAACCGTTTGTTGCCCGTGGTCCTTAACCTCCTGGTTAAGCAATTCTGCGGTCATTTTTTTTTGCCTGTGGTCCGATTTACCGAACCAGGGTGCGGAGGTGGGTGTATGACGCCACGCCACTTGACTCGTACGCAGTGCATCATAGTAGGTACTTACCTAGTTGTCATCGTACTGAGCGCAAAAATGTGCAATTCCAAAAGTATGCTCAGCTCCGCTTCACAACTCCGCTCTGTTCCACTTCAGTGGAAACACTCACCACTTTTCACCGCCCTTCTCCGCCCAGCTCCGCGGCAGTGGAACACAGCCATAAGAAGCTATTCACCAAAAACATTTTGAACCCATGGAACATAAAGAAAAACTATTAAGCTTAAAAATTAGTGTGGGCCGAGAGGTAATTGCGTATCAATTGCACGAAGTCATACACTAAACATCTGTAGGAAAAGCTCAAAACAAGAAATTCAAACTTTTTCCGCAAAGACACATGGTTATTTTTAGTCCCCGGTAATTTTTTTTAAACTTGTCATTTATAGAGACCATTTTTCCAAAAAAAAAAAGATATAGGTACGTAATGTATTTAAATTAATATATTCGCTAGCATATTAACCAAAGCATTGTCACTAATTCAATTATCAATGAGTACCATTAAAATAAAGACGACTACGCGCTACTACAAAACATCTTGTAGTACTACGTCGTAGAATTAGAAATGAAATGCCGTGTCGTATAGCTATGTTCATCAACAGCGACTTATTTGTAAACAAGTTTGTGGTGCTATATTTTTTTTACTGAGCGATTATGCAGGTACGTTTATATCATATGTCTTGGGGGCAACCTCTCCACATCAATCCCAACAACATTTGTTCTACGACTTTTTACAAATCTTGATAAACAACAAAAAAACACAAAAAAAAAATTTTTTTGCTCCTTACTCATTTTTAAGAAGTACCTAGTATTATTATGAAGAGATATTTTACTGCGCAAGGGTCATGGTAGGTATACCTACGCTCAGAGTAAATAGAGTTATTACTATTAAGAGGCTATTACTATTTTTTTATAGGAAAACTAAAATTTTAAAAACTATGAAATTTAAAAAGAGAATTTTTAAAATTTTTTGGGATTGATGCGGAGAATTAGCCCTGTATATCAGAGCAGGTCTCCAAAAAAAAATATTCCAAAAGGTACGGAACAAAATAAAGAAGTAAACAAGAAGAAAGGAGATAGGCCTTTTTCTAGCAGGGGGGCCACAGACATACATCTAAGTACTACTCCACCAACCTAAGTTTGCACCTCGCGTCAATGACGTCACACAGACGCTTACGTACGGTCTGCCAAAAAGGTTTCGCTATGACTTTAAAAAAAGTAAACAAGTATTTGTTAGATTCTACTTTGCATTTATTGTTTTTAATATTTTTCTTCCAACTATGCTTTAATTTCATCACAATCACACTAAAAACTGAGTACAAAGCGAGTCTTTAATGCTCTAGAGCAATAAAAATGTATAAAATTTCATTATTGCACAGTTTTTTTTAATCGCACCAAAAGGTGCCAATCTTAATGGATTAGCTCTATTCAGCGAGCCGATATCAATACTTTTTTTTTACGTACGTATTATTCGTTTCTATCCTACTTGTTCAAAAAAATGATTGCTGCTAACACTGATTTAAAAATGAAAGAAATTTAAAAAAGTGATTTGGCGGGAACTTTGTTAATTTTACCTACTATTCCTATAGGTAGGTAATAGCTGAAAGAAAAATTAAAATTCAACAGATAGGGAGACGAAAACTCGTATGACTCGTGTCGGTGACAAAGATGCAAACCATAGAACACATATACTCAAGAGAAGAAGTACAACTTCATACATTAAAAGTTAAGACTAGACGCCATCTGAAAACGGTCCACATAGCTAATATGGCGGGAATTTCAAACAGTTCAAACGACTTCGAGATTTCAATTTGCTCTGGTCTGAATAAAAATAAGCAAATACTTGCAAACTTGTTAGGTGAAATACCATATGTATCAGTTCTAACAGAACTTTGCTTATTTTTATTCCGACTGGCTAAATTTAAGGTTAACTTGATGAACAATAAGTAAAACAATAAATAAGTTTTTGATATTTTTATTTTGTTTAAGGTAATACAACAAAAATTGTGGATAAATTGACACTCTTTCTTAAAAATACAAATTCACACTGACGCGAGTTTCTTCAAGCAATCAGGGGGAGAAAAGTCGATTAAATCACAAGAAAACTTAAAACACAAACACAATCTAAAAATATCGCAAAACCGCAATCGCGAAAAATATTTTCATATTGTGAAGTAGACGTTAATTTTTGACATTTCTTTTTATGTCTGTGTTGCTATATTCAAATAACATCGATTCGCTAATTCATTCGATTATGTAATACGGTCCCTTTAAATATTTGTTAAATTATTTAAAAATGATGAAGAAGTCATGAAAAAGTTTTCGTTTAATGTTATTTCTAATAACAGCGAAGATTTCTTGAAAAAAAATATGAATAAGTGTAAACTCAAAAAAATACTGCGATGTATTCGAACAATCGATTGAATATTTTTTTTCATGGGCTACACTGGTATCATTCTTGCTCTTTTCCTCTTATTGTGTTCTGTCTTCTTCACTCTGACTCCAGTATGTAGTCTGCACCATCTCCATACATTGTCGACGCCCCCTGATGCAAACCGTACTGACGCGACAGGGCGACCGCGGGTAGGTGAGCGGGGAAGCGGGGCGGGGCGCCGCATTCCAGCGAGGTGCAAACTTGGGTTGGTGGAGTAGTACCTACATAGACAGCGCAAGTTCATGTAATTCGCACGTGTCCGAACTAAGCGTCAAGGTTGGCCGCCGCTCAAATCAACGCGCGTATATGTATATGTCTGTTATAAAATCGATATCACAATATAGATATCGTTCTTAATAATCGGTTTCATCGGCGGCATCAGTGTCTTTGAATCGGTTTATATTTTATTTCACAAAAGATCAGCTGTGAAGTCATAAAAGGTGTTAAAAAGTCGGCACGCTTGGTTCAATACAAATCGTGACAATTGCGTCATCTATGTAGATGTATGTCTGTGGGGGAGGCTCATATCCAGCAGTGGGCGTAATATTAAGCAAGACCAGCATTAGCCGAAGCCCGACCGGAATTACCCATCGTTGCGAGAAATACCGGTCTGAGACAGTGTTATTTTTATTTGTAACAAAAATAATTAAACTTGTTACGTCAAGAAAATTGCCATTTGAAAGTTTATCGATCTCAAAAAAGAAGGAAGTTATAATACTTAAATAAAAAGTTTAAGCCATAGTTGTATGATCTTGAATTTTTGATCACTGGTCAGCAGTGCGAGCACAGAACTTTGTCGACTCGTGTCTACGTATGTTCGTATAGTAGGTATGGAGACTATTTGTAAGCAATATGTAATTGAAATCCATCCATTGCCGCACGGCCAGCTTAAATAAATGTGTGCCTTGTTAATTTTGAATGTTTGTAAGCATGTTGTACTCTTAAATAACTTTAAAATAAAAAACACAATGTTAGGTACTAGAAACATGCAACCGACTACATTCTATACGAACATTCGTAAACATACGAGTCGATAAAGTTCTGTGCTCGCACTGCAGACTCTATGTATAATGCCACCATCAAGCAATAAAATCGTACCGATCATTTTACTCTTATTTACGGCAGATATGTTCACGCTGAATAAAACAACTAAGTATTCGGCAAAGGCGGCAGCGACATATGTATGTATTATGACAGGGCAAGTTTGGCGGAAATATACATAGCTCAAAATGCTAGTCACTTCCTTCTTATCCAATCTACATCCTACCGCGCTCGATAAAGAAAGACACAATAAAACACCACATAAATCATTTTTTACATTTATTTCAGGTAGGTAAATATTCAATATTGTAATCACTGACACTTGTTATAGATCTTAATATAAAAAAATATTATTTTTCAAACTAAATAATCATAGATTTGCAAACATAAAAATCATACTTATTCTTATATTAAATTTTCACTAAACATAGGGCATTTTTTACAAAGCTTGAATAACTAAGTACCTAATAAGTTTGCGAGCCGAAAAAACCTTCATTAAAGTATTTAATAAAATTTCCAAATAAATGGCTACCTACTTAAACTCTAGACTAGGAAGCAAACAGATATAACAAAATATTTCTGTCGAATAATAACACAATAATAGTAATTATATTTTTCTTAATACTATTATCTACTCTAGTTGAACTATAAAAGTGGAGTAAATGTTTTAAATCGATACTTAGATAAAATATCTTTACAAATGTAACTTAAACTATTTTTTACAAGATAAGTAAAGTCAGTTAGAAACACATTGCATACTTGTACATTTCACTTATTATTAACTTAAATGACAACTTCTACACATAGTTTTGACAGTTGCGAACTAAACACAATTGAAAAGGGGGAGTTTTCTGACAGCTCATAAAAATTAGTTCAAAAAACCTCTATAGATGGCACTTTTAAAAAGCCGAAGGCGTTAAGTCTGTATACTATAATGTAGGTAAGTGGTATCTATGGTTATTTATACGTTCAATTGCTTTTTTTTTTACTTTAAAAAACGCAGTGTGGAATAATAAATTCTTTGCCTTCGCCTTTTGTAAAGCGCCATCTATCGAAGCCTTTTGTACCAATTTTGTACAGTTTTGTTTTTTTAATTAGCCGTCAGAAAACCTCTCATTAAATTCATAAGTTAAGAGAACACAAAAATTATAGTGAAAAAAATATGGACATAATAAATGGAACATCAGGTAGATCATTAAAACAGCTGTTACCTAAATTAATTTTCATCAACTCTTTGGTCCGTATTAATAAAGTGTTTTTACCTCTGAGGACGCTCTTAAGTGAAGGAATTTCTTTTATTTATCGCATCTTGCGATATTCCTCAAAGTAAAGACCGTTTTATTGATACGGGGCTCAAGCTCGTATTCTGAAAATTTCAACATATTTTTCCAGTTGCCATTACGGAAAAAGTTTCTAAGAAAATTGATGAAGTATTTATTAAAAAAGGGTCGATTTTTTTCTACTTATCAAGTAGTTATTTTATTTCCTCTTAGGTCAGGAGTAAACCGGACATTACTTAGCAAAAGATAATTTACAATATAATATAATCTCCTATACTTATCGCTATAATACCGTATTCTTTTACATAATAGACTACTTTAAACAAAAATGAGCTTTATCGCTAGAGCCTAAAGTCCTTATTTCTTCGCATCTACGTGCGTGATAGTGTGCGTTCTATTACTATTTCGGTTGTACATTTCACCTGACAACTGTTATCATTGATCTTTTATAATTAATCTACAGTTCGAGCCAATTAGCGATGGATAAAGGACACACAAATATTTCCGTAGTTTATCGCTTGTCAAAAATCGCACCTTACTCACTACTTCTACTATGATACGCATACTTTATTAATTTACGGTTAATTAGCGACAGTATTCAGCTTTTTTATGGTATAATCTGTGACAATGGCGTATAATGGTAGAGAGGCGTCAATAAACTTTACTTAACTGAACTCACTTTACTTGACTCAGACCATAGTGAAATTGTAATCAAAGAAATAGATTAAGCAATGTAACATTGATTACCTTACGTTTAGTTATAAAAAGGATTTGACAATGTTATGAATATAAAAATGAACATAATTAGACACAGTGCAATTCTAAGAAACCCTTTTTGTACTTAAGGTTCCAGTACAGAGACAACACATTTTGCTTCAAGAATAATGATTAGTTATTAACCAGATATTAACAAAAATGTATTCAAGTAGTTTTATAGACTCAAATTATATTAAATGAAACATAAGAAAACCTCGCCTTTGTGACATATTTCAGTATAAAAAAATTAAAGATTTATACTTTTCAGTCATTTTTACACATAGAGCATAAAGTGTAGTAAATTAAATACTTAAAGCCAATTAATGAGAACCTATTGAGCTTAGTAACAAAAATATTACTTTTCAATGTCGTAAGTGGGACCTTTACATATAGTAAAGTTTAAATAATCTATATAGTTTACTCACATAAATCTGTAACGATATTACTCTTTACACTCAGATAATAGTATGTCAAAATACAAAACTAAACATTTTCGTTAATAGCACAAAATTAAAAACAACTCCTATCTTCTTAATATAAAACAAAATATAATGCTGTATTCTTCTTAATTCTAATATAATTTTAAGCAGTGAGGTTAGAGCCTTAGATTGTCTTGTCAACCCCAAATTAGATTCTCTAATTAGAAATCTAGATTCAAAGAAATATTGATTACCTCAGAGTCGAATCCTCATCTAGCTAGAATTTCCCAATTTGCTTCATACATAGCATAGCTTCAACGCATAACTTTTTCAATTTGTGATTGAATCACATAAATTTAATGACTTTACGTATTTGGTAAAGGCTTAAGGGGTCCTAAACTTAATAAACCATCAGCGCCAAGCCCTTGTAAGGCTTTAGTATTGCCATTCTGCATACTATGCACGGATATTATAGGAACACCAAAAACGCCATTAGCTTGTGCTAAGGGAATGAAACTATAAATACCTATATTGCAGAGCTTTTGCAGATTATCTTCATTAGACATATCTACGATTGGTATTCCTAGCTCTCTGTTTGGCCCTGTCAGGTTGTGGAAGGTTCTTTTATGGTGTTGCAATTGTAAAGACTTGGGGTATGAGGCTGGACATTCATCACATTTGAACATAGGTATCTTAGACTGTGGATGAGCATTTGTCATATGGACTTGCAAGGAGGGGCTATTAGAAAACATTTTCTTGCATATTCTACATGTCAACATATTGCCACTACCAACTTTCGATTCAGGAATGGAGAAATTACTAGATTTTGAGGTGTGTTTAATGCTCATTCCAGCGGGTAAGTTAGGGATGTGAGGTATAGGTCGTTCAGGTGTTGGCGATCTACTTCTTTGTTTCTGTTTGATACTAATTCCCCTTGATGCTAGAACATCAGCCATTGCATTAGCTTCTCTGTTAACAGTCTTTTTAGTAATAGAGATCTGACTGCCTAAATTAAGTTTGTCTTTGGCACCTTGAACACTATGAATCATTGGCATGCCTTGTCGCTGTTTCTGCATGGCCATTACTTGGCAGTCTTCATTGTCGTGTTTCCCTGGTAGAAGCATATCAGGACGTCTCTTTTGAATAGGCCCTGTTCCAGCGGCTGCTGGGCGTTTTAGAGGCATGCGCAAGTTAGGTTTGGCTCCACGTACTTGGCCTTGGACTTGTATGCCGGGCCGAATAGTTGGCCGAGGTCCTCTTGGACCTGGTTGACGAGGTCTAGACATAGCACCAGGAGCCATTCTAATAGTCCCAGGCGAAGAATTTTGACCTAGGTGACCTGGAACCCCGGGTTGGGGAGGTGGAGGCATTTCCATAGATTGAGATGTGTTTGTCCCTTGCCCTGGTGGGAACGTTTGTATATTTTGAATTTTAATAGGGCTGTTATTCTGAAGCTTCATGCTCCCAACAGGACTAGAAGACGGATTATATAAATTAGCTTGAGATTGAGGAGGTCCCATTTGTCCAGCCATATTCATTATGCCAGTTGAGCCCATTTGTCCTCCCATATTCATTTGACCTTGAGAACCCATCTGGTTCATAGGGGATTGGCCATATACAGCTTGTTGCATGCCTTGTAACGGAGAATGCGTAGAATATGATGGTGAGTAGGCTGATTTATTCATAGGAGATGAAAACTGCTGTCCAAACCCTTGATTCCCGCCACTAAATCCTTGTCCAGGCATTGATTGTCCATATTGGCCAGACATTGATTGTCCATACATATTGGTCTGAGGTTGCTGATAGCTTTGATGCATGTTTTGATTAGGCGCATATGAATTGTATGACTGTGGCATTCCAGCTCCGGGATAAGCTTGTATATTAATCATGACATTCTGTTGGTGTGTGAATGCAGATCCGCTATTTCCCATGCCAGACGGAACAAGTTTGCCGACTTGTTCTGCTAATTGTTTGACAGGAAGTAAAGAGGAAAGAATGTTAGATGAAGAATATGGGACTAAAGTTGACGAAGAAGGCGCAGCTACAAGACTGTGAGAATGGCCTGTCATTCTTATATGATCCTCTAACAAGTTGATATCCGTAAAACGGGTATTGCAAATATCACACGAGTGCTGTGGCCCTAATGTGTCTAATGATATGTATTCACTGGCTTCTGATAGTGACAAATTGTTCTCTTTCTTTGCTGAAGATAGCAGACTTTCAAAAATATCGTCAGCACTTTTTTCGAGCATATCAATAGGCGGCTTTGAATCTGGTGCATTCCAATTAAATGCATGTTGTTTTTCAGTATAAGAAGGCATAGATAAACGAGACGTTAAGATGTTACTCGAGCTATAGGGTGACTGTGATGTTGAATAAGATGGAGGCAAAGCATGCGATGATGCTGTCGATATTATTTCAGTTTTTGGTATTACAGGTTTAATATCAGGAGCGGGTGTTGAAGAGACAACACAGCAGTCGTCATCTTCGTCATTAGAATCCCCATTTATTTCAATTATAGTTGTACCAGTGTCTTCTTTTTTTGTTACAGGAAGTAAAGGTGTTGTGGCAGAAACGTTATTTGGTATTGGCTGGGTACTAACCGGACCAACATTTGGTTCAGATTTAACTGCCGCTATAATAGGAGTTGATATCTCTTCAATAGGTGGTGAACTTCGCTCAGATTTTATTTGACCAGAAAATAGAGGCATTTCAGATGATGCTGAATCTACTTTATCAATTTCTTGTTTAACAACAACAGTAGAGGCAGTACTTACGTTACTGTCTCGTGACTCCCTTCGTTCTGGAGTAGAGACTGAAGAATTACTTTTAGAGGTTTCTTTTATGTCCGGTGGCGGAGTGTCTTGCTGAGCTCTTGATATATTAATGGTATTAATGGCTCGTTTCGGTGTTTGTTTTACAGCAGGTCTACTTGGAACTTTTGCCTGTACTGGAACTTTCTCAGGAATTTTGTGGGATTGGGATTCTATTTTCGGAATAATATTACTTAACATAATTTTTGATTTTTGCGGAGTTTCTTTACCCACAGGAGGTTCATCGGCTTCATCGCTTTCTGAATTTTTTTGACTCGACTGTTGTTCTTCATCCGAGTCTTCTTGTTTGCCTGGTAAAGCATCAGCATCGTCTTCATTTGGTTCTTCATTACCACTTCCATCATCTTCATCGTCAGAAGCATTAAAGTCCTTTAATCCGTTAACAACTTTAAAGCTATTCGTATTATTTCCATCAGATTTTAACTTCAATTTTATTCCACCTAACTGACCTAACTTTTTCATCAAATCGACGTTACTACTAGGCGGGTCCGGTTTTTCCTGTTTGATGGGCGAAGAATTTTTCTTTATGGTAAAACCTAATCCGCTCAGTTTATTTAGAGCAGCATCAGCATTGTTTGATGATGGAACGTTGGGTTTTTTTAAGGTTATGCCTGTTTTATTTAAAGTTTGTTTTATCTGTGATATGTCTACCTTTTGGGGTGCTTTGTATGTTTGGGGTAACTTAGTCTGAGAATCGTCATCTTCATCAGACCAGTTCTCATCTTCTGAAGGAATGTTGTCTTCGTCGTCGGACGGCAGTTTGTTTAACACCACTGAGGGCTGGGACACGTGTTGAATTAAATGTTGCTCTAGGTCTTCCCAATCACGGAAATCTTGGTCGCAAGTAACACACCGGTACTCTTGCTTTGGCTTTTTGATGAGCGCTCCAGAAGATTGAAGACGTTTCAATATATCTGCAACATTTCCAGCTGGCGGTGGCTTGGCATCTACTTCTTCTTCTGCAGAATCTGCAGCATCTTCGTTTTCAGCATCTACAAAAAAAGAAATAAAACAACTTAGGCATCAAATACATAAAATCTTAACTATTGTACTAGTTTTGGCATATTACTGATAAAATTTTATATCGATTTTATTATACTCAATCTCCTATAAATGCGCTTAGTAATCTACTGTGCTTATTTTCTAGTTATTAAATAAGATTTGTACCATACATTGTGAACGGCAATAAACTTGTAGTAAACTTATAGGTCAGGTAATAAATACAAGACTATAAAGGCTAGTAAGCAATCATGCAATATATATTTATTTCTACTTCGTAAAGACGGAACTAGGCTTAAATTACCCATATATACTCAAAAACGTTTACAACTATAATTCTATACACAATATTTTTAAGATTGTTCTAGATAACAAAAGGAGTCTCATTCTTTAAAAATACATATAAATACATATAGGTAATCCTAATAAAAAGCTCAAAATAAAAAATCGCAAATAACAACAAACCTGACTCATCATTCTTAGGAGACGGGTAATCATTTTCAAGTTTTGTATCCATCATGGTATACCTGTGAACAAGGAAACCCATTTCAATCTCACATGATTTTGTTTTGAGAAAAAAAAAGGTTACATCAGATTTGATTATATTGAAAATCAAAGACATGTCTTCGGACTAATGCTAGCTCACAGACAGCAATAAAGAGCTCAGTATAATACAAATTGGCATATCAAAAATTACACGCCTTTTTTGGCGGAAAGGACCCAACAATCTGAGTAGTCGTGAATCAGGGCAGGAGAGACAGAAACTGGCCAACAATCTGAGCAGTCTCGAGCAAAACTACGGTATAATTTGGCATTATTAGTAGCCTTTAGACTGGACCGGAGAATCGGATATCTCAGGTGTTTTAATTTATTTACTCTTTATTGTATGCCATAAAATAGTAAAAAAAAAAAATAGAAACACAAAAAAAAAAACATAAAAAATTTGAAATACAATTGGCGGTCTTATCGCTGGGAAGCGAACTTTACCAGACAATTTTTTCGTATGGAAAATGAAATTAATTAACAAAAGTTGTGTGTAGTGAGAGTGAAAGTGGGCATCCAGAGCAACGCAAACATTTTACCACATCACAGGACAACTGTAAAATAGACTTAAGTATGAAACAAAAGAACTCTAGTTGGGTATTTATTACAGATACGTAGGGCCGCTCTCAACTATAAATCCGAACTTAGTCCAGCGGATTTCCTTCTAAATGTATAGCGGAACTCAAGAGCGGTCTTAGAGTAAAGTGTTATATTAATATGCACCCTAGTATCATTTAATAAAATTGTTGTCTACTAAATGAACTTTCGTTCTCAACGAGTCCACCAGATTGGTAAACATCATTTTTATAACTTTATTACACTTTCCATACTTTAGATACATTCATAATTTTACGCCTGTCTCCCTTTGGGGTAGATAAGGGAACGCCAATTGCTATTTCCTCCACGTTCATTAATCTTCTCATACATGAACGCCGGTTACGGGCCCCTTCCGACACCACCATCTATTCGTGCTCTGTACACCTCATTCGTTAATCTACTTTCACTCGTCCTTTCTAAATGGGAAAACCACCGTAGCATACCCTTTTAAATTTTAGTTACTACATCTATTTAAAAGTACTAATAGCTCGTATGATGAAAGCTTGAACTCAACTTACATACATACATACATAACTTCACGCCTGTATCCCTTATGGGGTAGGCAGAACACCAGAGCTCATAAGACCATCTGATGTCACGCTTGACTTAGGAGGTATTATAATGATGGATAGAGACTATTGCAGTGACAGGGGGTCAGCCCATCGCCCACATAACACGCCAATAAAACCTCTGTCCCTTTACTGACTTTTACAGTATGCCCGGGAAGAGAAGCAGCTGGTACATTCTACGTTTTTCTTTCACTCCCAGTCCAGCGTGGAAGTTTGAACTCAACTTAAATATAGATTTGTTGACAGGTCTCCGTGAAGTTTGCTCTTGTTGTAGGCTTTCTCTGTGTCGGTGTAGAGTTGGCTTAGAACAGCCCTACCGCCCTTGGATAAACGTGTCGTAAAAGGCGACTAATCGAAGCGGGGGCTGGTTGGTAGGATCCCGCCTGGATAGCACCCTTTGTATAAAAGTCAGCCGCCAAACATTACCTCCGGAGATGTGTTCCGGCAATATTTTATGAAGAGCCAGTTCTTTCCTAGGCTCGTGTGCTTTCATTTTCGACCTCATCTTCATTTACCAGCGGTGAGAATGAGGTCAAACGTGGCATTAGTCTTAAATAAAATATTTTAAAAAATCAGAAGGACTGCGCCAGATGCACCGCACTTAATGGCGCATTTTCATTAGTCGATAAGCCGGTCGATAGCCCGAATGCGGCGGCTCTACGCATGCGGGCCACCGACCAATGAAATTACCTCGGTCGATACATAGCATGCCGGGAGGCGAATATACAAAGGCGAATATACTATTTGAGTCACGAGTCAGACTCTAATAGAGGAGCTTTTATTTATGCATATTACTTGACAATACCTAATCGAACTCAGTAAAAAAAAATACTGAAATGGATTAGCTTTTGCTCTTGTATTTTTCAAAGAAATGCAAAGACAAAACCTAGTACTGTATAATACATATTCACTCAAATAGATAAGCTTTTGTCAAGAAGAAAAGTAGGTATATCTTCGTAAGTAGGTATATCGGCAGCGGCCGGCGAAGCGCCATAAACCTGGTCAGCTATTCTAGTCAACCCTGGACAATCCCGACATGGTCAAGAGTCATCAAAATAATGATGGTCATAATGCATGCACATTTTATTCCTATCTTTAAAATCAGAACAATTGCCATTTAAGTATCAAATTGAAGTTAACGATCGGTAAATATCGGTATCAAATGGTATAGCATTTGTTGCTGCAATGTTACATTGAAGTAATCTCACAAAGTCTATACGACTTCGGTCAATTTCTGTGCTAGAATAGATTAGGGTTTCGGCAAGTTTTTGTCATACAAAAGCTAATCCAGTTCAGTTCGCACTTTCACTCTAATGGTATAGACTTTGTAAATACGCTGCCGGGAGTCCCTGCATTCGATACCTATTGCATACATTTGAAAAATCTCCCGCACGCCGCATGCGGTTACTAACGACCAATGAAAATTCCATTACAGTTTTGTGTGTATTAATGCAATAAACGGATTCTATTCTATTCTATATATTATTAAAAGAGCACAAGTTTATTTTATAGACAGAGAATTAAAAAGCTGCCCAATGCGAGTCGGACTCGAAAGGGTTCCGTAGAAGTTTACGATTTATGATGCATGTATAAAAATAGCAACTTAATAGATCTCGGGCAAACCAATTTGGTAATGAAAATTTTTACTCAATGATTTTTACATGATATATTTCTTTAGTTTCACCATTCTGTTATTTATGAAGTTGGTTATTAATTATTCATGAAGTGCAGTCACGTCTAATAAGATGTATACATTCTCATTGGAATTTGAACCCTATCACGATCGAATAAGTTGCGAAGTGTATACATCTTATTGCACGTGACTGTACATACATTTTACCACTTCGGGAGTGTCTCTTGCGAAGAGCTTCAGATAAGAAAAAATAATATTAGAAACCTATAAAGAGATAAGAATATTTTTTGAAGACCTTTAGTCATGGAGATTGACAGCAGCCGGCGCGGATAGTGCACGCAGTTCTATATGAATTCATACAAAGCAAACCAAAATCGGGTGAGTGCTGTGTGTGCGGTGTGTCCGGCGCGGGCCAGTGAACGCGCACTTTAAGTGATGATCAACGTTTAAGAAAGCTTTCATATAATATTTTACCTTAAATATCTCAGTTTGAAGAGCGTACTTCAAAACAGAAATAGGTAGTAGCCTAATTTTTTATTAATTATTTTCTCTTATGTATCTAGTAATCGTTGGATCGAGGAGAGAGGATGTTTTCAATAGTGTGTATATTATATTTGTTCGATTTTAGCTGTAATATTATTCTACTTTGCTTTTATATTGTCCCAAGTTTTCAACCGATTTACAAAAAGAGGATGTTCTTAATTAGAGGTCGTTAAGCGGCCATTTGATGGTCTTATGATGAATAAAAATTTTCATTTCATTTTCATCAAATCCTAAAATTGTATTTCGATACCCCATACCAAAATGTTGATGCATGAACGTAGATTCAAATTAAATAATTATTAAGCAGGTACGACTGTTAATAAGATTGTTATAGTTTACTTTTTTTCTGTCTCTATTAAATCAACTTTTTAAAATTCGACCCAAAACAAGAATGAAAACCAGCCCAAAACAGGAATTTTAAAGAATTCGATACGAAAATTCGACCCGAAACAGGAAGAAATCCACACGATCCTCTAAGCTCTTGAGATGCATTCCTGAACCGCGTCAACGTGCAACGTAATTTATGTGCATTTCTTGTAATATTAATGTAAGATATTTTTTAATACAGTTGCTCAAAAAGTGGCGTATTGCAGGGACGTTTAGCGTTCGGGATGTGGGCTATTACACACTTGTGCTTTTTCTTTACCTTTTCCGCACTCGTGCGTTCTCTTTCCCAAATGTCAAAATAATGTCTATTAAAAAGAAAAAATCAACCACGAAGTTTTTACAAAAAAAAAAATCATAGAAGTTTTTACGGTTCATGCAAATATTTCTGAAAAGAAGCTACTAATTTGTTTTAATATCAGATATAATGATTTGATGCAATGAGTTAGGTTAGGTTTCATTTCATTTTATCTCATTAAATTCATTTTCATTTCATGTCAATACAAAAAATCGACTTGGCTGTATGGGCATAGTTCCCTTTGCCTACCCAGAATTGGTAAACAAACAAAAAAATCTGTTTATAATCTTTCACGGCTAGCGCCATTTTGTATATTTTATAAAATTGCTTAATTTTTTCGCAACTGTATTAAAAATAGTCGTTCAGTACACGTGCGGAACCGTCATTGCAACTCGTTCCGACTGTCAACCCTCGCCTTCGGCTGCGCCTCGGCTCGTGTAGACATTTGTCGGAACTCTTTGCAATGACAGGCTTTCCGCACTCGTAATGAAATATACTATTTTGCCCTACTAACATAAATGTCAAAGTTTACGATTTTTTTTTTTACTTAACTCAAGTATTTTAGTATAAAAGAGCCTGTCTCTCAAATTCGATTCGATATTCAACATTCTTCGTGACAATTTCATCGTTTTAAGTTTTAACTATTTATTTATTTATTTATTTATTTACACTTTATTGTACAGTAACAAAAATAGGAAATACAAAAAATGGAACAAAAGGTACAAAAGGCGGTCTTATCGCTCTAGAGCGATCTCTACCAGACAACCTTTACAAAATTATACAAAAGTATTTAGCAATTAAAAATAAAACACAAAAAAAAAAAAAACAAAAAGAGAAACATTATAAAATAGGTCAGTAATATGTGAACTTTAGTCAGTATATCGTATCGACCCATAATATAAAAATAAGTAACACATAATGAAATAACGATATAAAACATAATATACCTATATATGAAAACATAAAAACAAATACATAATATATAATAAAATACACAAAATAATACATAATTAACGAATACTCTCTTAATCTTATACTGAAGATAAATAATGTGTTTTTAGTTTTAATTTAAACGAGTTCAGCGAAGGGGCAGATTTTATTTCATAAGGAAGTTTGTTCCATAATGACACTGCTCTCACAGAGAATGAATTATTAAAACAGTGGGACTTATGAAGAGGAGTGCTGAGCATGAGATTATCAGCAGATCGTAATATTCTGTCGTGGTTCTCATGGCGATATTGAAATAAGTCTTTGAGATAACTCGGTCCCGCGGAATTAAACAGCACCCGGTACAGTAACGAAAGAATATGTGTATCCCGGCGAAGTCGGATTGGGAGCCACTTGAGTTTAGAACGGTATTCGGAGACATGGTCATATTTACGAAGACCAAATATGAAACGTATGCAAAGGTTTTGAAGCCGCTCAAGTTTATTTAGAAGTTCTTCTGTAAGGTCAAGATAGCTGGCATCGGCATAGTCAAGAACGGGAAAGAAGAGAGTGTGTGCTATTGAGATTTTGGTGGGTATTGGCAAAAGATTGCGCAAACGTTTTACGGAACTATTGACGGCAAACATCTTCCTGCTCACTTCTTCAACTTGATACTTCCAGGAAAAACTCTTGTCAAATATAATGCCCAGATTCTTGACAGTGTCACTGTAGCAAATCTGTACACCATTGAATTTTACAGGATTAATTGTGTCGAAATTTAAGCGATTAATCAAGTTGGTACTGCCAATAATTATGACTTGTGATTTAGTGGGATTTACTGTTAGCCCGTGTGATTTGCTCCAATTAGATATGCTAGCAAGGTCACAGTTAATATTTTCTAAGGCCATGGGTAGGTCGTCGAAAGAGCAATGGCGATATATCTGCAAATCGTCTGCATACATGTGGTAGGAAGAAGATAGGTTACAAGTTATTGAGTCTATGAAAATTGAGAAGAGAAGAGGAGACAACACGCCACCCTGCGGGACACCGGCTTCGAGTTGGACCCAAGAAGAACAAGCATAGTCAGTGTATATACGTTGCCGACGTCCACGCAGGTATGTATGAAACCAATCAATTACTGATGGAGATATGTTAAGAGACCGTAGAATTTGGAGTAAAATGTCGAAGTCGACTGAGCTAAAAGCATTACTGAAATCAAGTAATGCTAATATTGTGAGCTGTGTATTTTCTTTTGCCTTGCGAATGTCATCGGATATTTTAACCAGAGCTGTAGTAGTGCTATGTCCGGTCCGAAAGCCTGACTGGTGGTTACTAAGAATATTATTCTTTGTAATAAAATGCGTTAATTGCTCATGTATAAGCCGCTCTAGGACTTTGGATAGGTAAGGTAAGATAGAGATGGGGCGAAAATCGTTTAAGAGTGTGGAAGAGGATTTTTTAGGGAGAGGGATCACCTGAGCGTTTTTCCATTGCGTAGGAAAAGTGTTGGACAGGACGGAATTATTAAATATAGCAGTGATTATGGGAGTAAGGAAATCCAGGAGAGGAATAATCATGTTACGGCTAATGCCGTCGAAGCCAACTGCATTGGATGTAACAGATGTGATGGCTCTCTTAACACCACGTTCAGTAAATTGAGAAAAAGTAAAAGAGTCGAATGATGGGGCAGGCAAAGATGAAATATTGTTTAAGGTGTTGGACTTATCATAGGCGTCCATGCGGCAAGTAGAAGAGAAGTGATTATTTAATGAATTTATGTCGACGTTGCTAGGAATATTATTATGTTTATTTTTGCCTACACCCAATGTTTTAAGAAACTTCCAGACCTTAGCTGGATTTTCATTAGTAACGGAGTTGTGAATATAGCGTCGTTGTGCGTCCCTACACATTGTATTACATCGATTTCGCAGTTGCCGATATCTGTCTCTGTTGATCTCTGTAGGATCTTTTTTGTATCGCAAACGTGCACGATTGCGCCTTGCCATAAGTGCCTTTAAGTCGTCAGAAAACCAAGGAGCAGGAAGATGTTTTATTTTAACAGGTCGTACTGGGGCATGGTGGTCATAAAGCTGGGTAAGCAAAGAGTTAAATTTTTCCACTTGTAAGTCAACTGTCTCAGCATTTAGGACCCCGTGCCAATCCAGTTTTTGAGCATCTTCCAAAAGGTTATTTAAATCAATACCACCAAAATTTCTCTGCAGAAGGGTTCTCGGTTTTGATTTTGGAGGGCGAATCTTGTAAGATAGAAAGAGGAGATCATGATAAGAAAATGCATCAGCATCCAGTTTTCCAAATTTTTGGACATGGATTAAGGAGTAGACAATCATCAAATCAAGAAGTGATGGCGTGGAATTAGGGAAGTGATGAGTTGCTGCTGAAGGTAAAATATGCATGTTACATGAGTTTATAAGTGAACGTAGAGTGCAGGATCGGTTGTCATTTTTTAACAGGCAGGTGTTAAAATCACCCATAAGTATAATATGTTCATACGGTGGTATTAAAAGTTCAAGCGTTTTTTCAAAAGATGAGAAATAGTGACGTGTTGAGGGAGGACAATAAATAACACCTAATAAAACCTTATTAACGCCAATAGATACCTCTATAAACAGGTATTCTGCTTCATCAGAGTTGATTGATGAATGTGTTGATGCATTAACCATCTTGTATGGGATGTGTGACCGCAGATAAATCGCAACCCCACCTCCTGTGCGCTCAGGGCGATCATTGCGTATTAAATGAAAGCCAGGCAAGGAGTAAGATGATGATGGGAGACAGGGTTTCAACCAAGACTCGGAAATAAGAATGGCATGTATACCCTTATAGTCGAAGGATGCCAGCATGTCAGGATAGTGTGCCGGGATACTCTGCGCATTGAGATGTAAGACATTGAAATTTTTCAGTAATCCTGAGAATTCTGACTCTATTTGGGATGCAAGAGGAACTGAAGTACTGTAAAAACTTCCGCTGCTGTCTAACTCCGACGAGGAACATGATTCAAAGTCCGGCGATAAACAATTATCAACCCCATTGTTTTCATTATCAATTGAAGTATTCATTTATACATAAATATAAATAATAAGAATTAAATAAATAAGATAATATATATAATCTATATAAAATAACAGAAAACAAAACTAGCTTAAGTAGCTTAAAATTAAAAGGGTACGACCCACCAGCATTAAATAAGCAAATTAAAATATAACAAAAACAAACAAAAATTAAACTTTAAACATAAGTACAAATTATTACGTTGCGTTGAGACAAACATGGAACGGGACTTCTCAAACTAATATAAGTTTTGAACGCACAACACAAACACGGCGCTTTGTCAATCAGACCGTAAACGTCATTAGTTGTCAGATAAGTGAGATCTGTCAGTGAAAAATATGATAAGTAAACATTCAATAAAATGACGTAACAACTAACATATCATCGTAGTAATAATAATGAAAGTAAAACTAGGCTACGTTTATTTTTTTACAATTCGCCTTCTCGTGTTCGTTGCTGCCTTTGGTGTTGTCGGCTTCGAGGTTTGAGCTAGCGAGCTAACAGTGGGCTCTGCTCCAATTTCCGGAATTTGCAATAGGTCGGACTCAACAACAATCCTATGTCGTACATCATTGGGACCCAGAACATACACATAGCCAGCATGGGTCCAGCTTTTCGAAACACCGAAACGCTGGCGAGCCGCTATAAATGCCTGGTGTCGAAGCTTGGTTAAAAATTCCGATAAGGTGACGCCGGTGCCCTTCAACAGAGTTTTCTTCGACCAGACCGTCTCTTTAACGTCAAGATCACGAAATTTAACGAGTAACGGCCTTGGCTTACCTTCCCTTAGGCGACCCAAACGATGGCAGCGAGCTATGTTGCATTTGGTGATGGAGCCAAGTTTGAGTTTGGACTGTAACTGATGAACTACTGATGAAATTGGATCTTCGTTATTGTCTTCCGGAACACCATGTAGCAACAAAATATTCATCCGACCTTGCATGTCAAGCCTGTCACATTCTCGTGCTAGCAGTTGTATTTGGCTTTGCAAGCTGCCGAGTGTAGAAAGTACAAACTTTTTGAAAGCAGCATATTCTTGTGCCAAGGATGAAGGAGGGCCTGCAGTAGTGGTTTCATTAAGGAGTCTCTCAAATTCGTCCATCCGTGTACCAAAAATATCTTTTAAATTGGTTAATTCTTGCATGAGCACCATTGTTTAATATTTATGTGGGGTTATGTGACACAATGTATAATTTGTAGGAAAATAAATGTGAAAGCTGGTATGTAGCACTTTAGCAAATCATATGATAGTGATTTACTGTAATTTAATGGTATAATTCTTTGTTTATTTAATTAAATTAAAGGAGCTTTACAAAACTTGTGCTACTTTTCTGTCTTTTCTGTCTTAAAACTCTTGTTAAAATTCTTGTATTTCTTAAATAAAGTTATTTTAATATTGCCAGCCGACATAACAAATACCTTTATTTCTAAAATGAATCGAGACACATGATGGTGAAACAATATTTGAGTTTTGAAAGTCAGTAAGAAAAAGAACTGAAAAAAAACGACGGGTTGGACTCTGGGAGTGCCGGCAGAAGTGAAAACTTGAATATTAACGTTGTGCATTTTTGATATTTTGGCATGGTTAGGGAATAATTTTGCACGAATTGTTAAAGCAATATAAAAGCATTTATGTGGTAGAATACAATATTTTTTTATTGGGCTATCGACCCAACACAAACGTTATATTAAACATATAATGTTATAATGTTTGTGTACTGCCAAGTTTATGTTGAAATCTCCACTCAAAATCATTGGTAATTCAAGCAAATTTGTAATTATAGTAATATTACAAATATTACATCTACAAATATTATGTAAGTACATATGTATCTATATTAATAATTTCGTCAAGAAGTACGGTAGACTCGATCGAAACCTAATCTTAATAATAAAATTACATTAATTAAAAAATTGAAAATTAATTAAATTTTCATCCAGTATAACATTTTCGCCACGCCGTAGAAAGAGAGGGGGATACTCCCTCTCCTACGCCGCGCCAGCTGTCTACTCTCCATCCGACTTACGAATTTTCGATCAGGACACGTGACCTGACGCGAGTTTTACATTTTTTACCCATTCCAAAAAAAGTGCACAACGCCTCTAAAGAAGTTTTCACTTCAAAAACAATAAATGTAGCTAAGTATAAATTTTATTGCTTTTTATCTTTTTGTGCCACCAATCAACCTTAACAAAAACAAAAACACCCTGTATTATTCTCCCTGCTTCTCCCCCCGGGCATACTGTAAGGGACTGCTAAGGGACAGAGGTTTTATTGGCGTTTTTGTGGGCTATATGCTGACCGCCTGTCACTACAATCCATCATTATAATACCCCCAAATTTGTCAAACGTAACACCAGATGGCTTTTTAGGCTCTGGTGTTCTGCCTACCCCATAAGGGATACAGGCGTGAAGTTATATATGTTTTTTTTTATCTCGACGCGAAGGGGTGGGTATTGGTAACCTCAGCATTATGTTTTTAGCAACTTTCAAATTTCAGAAAGGACCTTTAAATCAAACAGCTTAACGGAGCACTGTTATAATTAATGAATATAACCATAATAAATAAATTACTGGAATTCTACGTATTTAATGAACTATCTATAAAACAATAAATAAACTAGAAAGTTTGTTAAAACGCGCTAATTTCTGAAACTTCCATTCGGATTTGAAAAACCCGTTTTTCATTTGGCGGCTTTTAATAATTTGCACATTATTAAGGAATCAAACACTGAGAAAAAAAACGCTTAACAAAGCGACAATAATTGCTTTGTTGGAATTTTATTGTTATAGTATCTAAGTAAATTGTCACTGCAACAACGTGGCCCTAGTGCTTACAGCAAAGCTATTTTTGTTAACTTTTTTTAGTCGCTGCATCAAAACATACATGGATACTACAACTATGTTAGTAATATTTAAACGGAGTAACATAATTGCTAGTGTGAGTATAACAAAGTATGTTTTAACAGAATAAGAGTTGTCAGCGTATTTTTTCTAATATGGTTCCATCGACAAGGCTCCAAATTACAAATGAAATTAACAATTTACGCATATAGATTGTGACTAAGTAGCTTATAAGCGACAACAAAATTGCAATTTATGCGAGAAGTCCAGATTTTTCTTGTCATATTGTGTCAGTCAGGTTGTGAACGAACCCCGAACGCCACGCACTGGTTGTACCGTTAGATACCTAAAAATTCAATTTACTGAGATTTAACAAACTGGATCATTATGGAGGACTTAGATAGATTTCTATGTAAATATAAACTGGAACATCTATCACAGTCTCTGAAAGGTAAGTCACATAGTTTTACTAAGCTGAAGCAAGTTATATGTAGGTGACTATCGAGTGATTTAATGTTTTTGTCTGCCAGCCATGTTGTTTTTGTTTTTATTGAACACATCATTTGTAATGTGCTTAAATTTAGTTTACTTTTTACTATATTCTGCTTGCTCTGGTACAATACACGTCGTCGCGTGACATTTTTTTCTTCAAGCTAAGACTTTTATCGTTAATTTAAAAAGTTTAAACATTAAAGGTACCTAATTAATCAACAGACAGACATTCCCAAATAAATAGTTATTATTTTTTGTAGATACCTACTTACATTGTTACTTTGACAGAGTATCCAAATGGTTGTGTAGAACCAAATTATTATTATTATTTTTTTTATGAATATCTACATCCTATTTTAATTCTAGTCCACTCTGGTGCATCACAATTAGAAACTGTAATGAATAACAGTGAACTTTTTTTTTCAGAACAAGAGATAACACTCGAAATACTATTCGAGGATAATGACAATGAATTATCCCAAGTTGTCCCCAAGATAGCTGACAAAATAAGATTAAGATCAGCATTACAAAAATTACGGGTAGAATGTCTTTTATATTATAAACTATTTGACACAGTTACTTAATAAGATACTAAATCAATCATATCAGATGTATTATATTTTAGTAACGATTTTCATCAAAATAGATAACTAGATACCTATTTTCGACTCCAAATATTTTCTTTTGTTTATCTTGATCCAGGCTCAAAATATCTTGCCTAATATTATGTCTTCTGTTAGTTATACGAGATGTATGTATATTTAGCAACTGTTTGTTTTTTGACTTATCTACTTTTAATAATAAATGCCAGTGATTTAGTACAATACCTGTTTTAGTATTATTAATCCCTTTCATATTTTTTATTATGTATATTTTTTGCAGCACGAACAAAGTAACGTTGCCGGTTTCGAATTTTGTACTTTTTAATGGTTTACTATGTGGGAATATCAATTTTCTCGCCCAATCTTCGAGGAGATTATTTTTTTCTTCCCGAAGATTGTGCTGGAAATATCAATGTCCCACATAGTTAACCATTAAAAAGTACAAAATTCGAAACCGACAACGTTACTTTTTTGCCGCTGCAAAGGATATGCGACAAAAATACTTTGTTGAGGCGTCAAAAGTAAATTTGTTAAAGTCATAATGTTGAGGCAACAAAAGTAAATTTGTTAAAGCCACAAAGTCATATTGTTGAGGCATCAAAAGAAAATTTGTTAAAGGCGCAAAGTAAATTGTTAGTACGGCTAAATATAAATGGATGTCGAGACAACAAAAAGTCCATCATTGAAGCAAATTTTGTTATTGCAGCAAAATGAATTAGACACTGTGACAATATTATTTTGATGTTATAACTAAGTTATGACCAAACCTAGTAAAAGATAAAGTGATAGGAACAATTTTACAATTGTTACAGTATATATTTCACTTTGCTCGGCCGACAAACATTTTACTGTTGCATGAGCTGTATTCTAATCTTTGTTGCATTGACAATTTTATCCAGGAACAATAAAAACTTTGTTCAAATAACTACCCAACTTTGATCGCTCAGTAGCAACCAAGTTTTATTGTTGCAATGGCAATAATTTTTTCTCAGTGAAGGTTACGAGGGTAAAACCGCTTGAATTTGCTTGTGTTATTTACAATAATCTTAAGCGAGTTCACATTGGTGTACCTCATGTAACATTCTGCGTTTCTTTACATGTTCGAACTGCCGTTTCACTGAATCACTGAATTCCTCGGGATGCAGTTTTACAAAAAACGTTTTAATCTCAACATTAAATAAAAAAATAGAGAATACATATTTTTGCAAGATATTTGATTATTCTTCCCCACTTTCACGTCATCACTTTTAAACGGCTCATACGATATTCATTAAAAATGTCTAAGAACATTCGCCGGTAATTAACTTTTATACAAAAAAAAACGGTACATATCAATATGTCATGGCACATAGCTCTGTAGCTGAGGTAAAGAAAAGGGGATTGCGCAGAAGTCAAAAATAAGTCTCTCTGGGGGACCAACAAGGACGAGGGGCCACAGGTACCGATGCGCAGATACCCCCTCCACGTTTCGGTGAGCGCTAGAGTTATATGCCGCGACCTCACTTATTCATCTGATGTTAGTCATACTTTAACCCTCAGATTTAAAAAACGAATAACAAGTCGAAAGGAATAATGCCAGAAATACTCGGCTAGAGAGAACAACCACAAGAAACTAATCGTGCGCGCCGCGGTCGTCGTCATTTCGGAGTCAAACTGCTCACACGATGCTTTTATTTAATTCTAAGAAATGGCCGTATTGCATACAAGAATTTAATGTTGTCTAATATCCGGTGTACTGATAACACAAGCTATGTGCTGTCTTTAGGGCTACCATAGCATTCGATATTACAGGTTAAGCATCGTAAGCCTCTGTTAGTACATGGATGGGTGAATACCGACCATTAATTTACGAGTATTACGACTTCCGTGCTTCGGAATTCACGTTACGCTGTAGGGTTCTGTACATACTTGTATACAGAGGTCGTTAAGGTTTGTCAGAAGTAATATAAACACCCTGCAAATTCTGAATGCTGGGGCAGACTGGTCGCCTGTACCCTCCTCGTCAAAATTTCAGGGGAACAATTGTTTTGAGCCTCCTCTGACATTCGTGGGTAGGTACCATATCTCAACTTTTATTTTCAAGTTTTATTTTTATTTTACTCGAGCAAAGATTCCACAAAATGTTCATTCTCACACGCGGATTAGTTACCTTTTACGCGCTCTTATCCACGGGTGACAGGACTACTCTATAAAACTATGTCTAAAGGTGTAAGCAAAGCAACTAAATATGTACAACAAATGAACTTTTAGGAAAGATATGGGACTGTTCACGTAGCCATAGAAGTAACAATCTACACAGAAAATGTCGGTCACAAAAATAAATAGACCATGAGTGGACAACAGTTTGAAAACCGAAAGTAGTAGGTATGCCGCCGAACGTTTTTTTTTTGGTATTACTGCAAATAATTGATATTTCCAATTCAAAAAAAAATGTTTTTTCTGTATACATACACAATTTTATTAATAATATTAGGCAATGTTATTTTATATACCTAGGTGGCAAACTAGCATAAGCTCGAGCAGGGAAGCTATCGGTGCGTCGCATAGGTACCCCGCCCCCTTTTTTTGCAGGTTTCATTATTAATTGCATTACGATTGCTAGTAATGCAACTAATAATGAAACCTGCAAAAAAAGTTCCCATGATTTGGAGGCCTCTCGCGCACGAACTTAGCTACAGTACAGCGCGCTCGTGGCCTGCTCTAAGCTATCCGTACATTTTCTGTTTCTGGATAACATCAAAAAATGCTCGATGCTCAATTTGTGAGCATCGACCAAATTGAGTGAGCCCAGCTCGGGAACACGAATAGCGCCTGTGTGAGTGGATGACGCATAGCCTTCTCGACGCAATCCGTGAATAGTCGGTTTTTTAGACAACATCAAAGGGACTCTGATTGCAAATTGGATAATTACGAGAGAACATGAAAATGTGATTTTTTGTTTGTTAAGTTATCGTAAAGATTTTGATGTCAAATGAAAGCTCTGGGTATAAAACCACTTTATCCATTTGAACCATGTAACTCAGTTTACTCGTTTCGGAGATAATTTAGGAATTAATTGTTATCGTGAAAATGAAAACAATGTCGAAATGAAAAAAATTAACCAGAACTTTTAAAGTTTTTGTTTTATCATAATATGTTAGCCGTCTCTCCTTTTATTACAGAATTGTGCGCCACCAACTTCGAGGCCTTCGGAGTTTTTTCATGAGTACAACGATTAGCTTTTGCTCATGACTCCGTACTCGAATAAACATTGTCTATCTAGTATCCATAGGTAGCATAATTTCTTAAGAAAACTTTATTTGGCCTGGATAATGTGGTGTGAATGTTTGAAATATTTATTTATTTTTAATTTACCTAACCAGACACCCATTGACGAATCTTTATACCAAGTTTCACATCGGTGCACTACTAACTATCAAAACTATCTTTACAAAACTACATTATGCCTGGTAGGGGTACAAATAATGGCATAACTAATAATGGTTAGGTAGGTACTATAAAATAACATCCAGAATGGAAACCTAACAAATAACTTTACAGCTTAAATACAGGCTAATTTGTTTGTGCAATTTAAACAACATAAACTGATGTAAAAGATTACTTGAGACAATAGATAAAAGGGAACTCGTAAAACTATAAAATATCCTTTGAACACTTTGAAACTATGAGAACAGAAAATTTCTGTTCGTAAATAAAATACACTTGGTATGATTTAACAAAAAAAATACATTAACACATACAAACAATATAGTATTGTTCAAAAGCAAATTAATTTAAGTATTAATCTTTCCTTTAATAAAAAAAAATTTAAGGCATAAAAATATTTCAAAAAAATCCTTTCAAAAGAAACTTTTCCTACATACTTTTTCTTTCTTACACCATTTCCACTTAACATTTTTCTTACTCTCTATTAATTCATTTAATTTTTCAATTGTCTTAACAAGTTCTACATACTTAGGTACATTATTCTTTCCTCCAGTATTGGCTACACTTTTTATCCTACTTTGGGATATTTTTATTTTCATCGGTGGCCACCGTATTTTTTACTTATACATTTATATCATATCATATTTTGGGGTACATCATTTCATTGAGTCGACTCTCAAAATTTTTACTTTATTATATTCATAATTCAACTAGTTTTTACAGAGAAATCTCGTTTACACCATTATCAAACTTAAGGATCATATTGTGCCCTTGTACCCTTATTGTGTGCCAAATACTTATTAATCATTCCTATTACTATTCAAAAATATTATTTATCAATCAAAAACCAATTATTTACGACTCTTCCTAAATAAATCGTTCCAATAATAAGAAATTAGAAAAAACTTCTTGGGTTATCAGTCCAAAAATTTTTAATTTTCTATATTATGGAAGACTTCCAGCAACTTTTAATTAACTGACTTAATCCTAAATCTAACAAATCCGAGCATCTAATTAGCACATTCTATTTCCTTCCTATACCAGCATAAACCCATTCATAAATCCTGACATCCAAATCTTTGTTACAGTAACTAATCGTATTCTTCAGATGACGAAAAGTATTTTTCAACACACTTGCTCGTAAAATGAGCCTAATTCTATTGAATTTAGAACTATAAACTGGGCTATAAGTCACGCGTGCATAATATATTATACCCTGGTGCATAATATAATGAATCCTACAAAGTTGAATTGTACCTTTGTGCAAATTAAATGCGAGTAAACAGAGCATATTTTATTGATCCGGGTTATACATTAATTTTTTTCAGAAACAACAAAGAGGTTTTATACCACTTCAAATCCATATACATTTTTAAATGTTTACGCCTTATATTAGTTAAACAAAATTGTATATCAAACAAATTATTCACAATTTACAATAATTTGTTACAAAATATTAAAATATTTAGATTTACCACTCCAAATTAAATATTTTCATGTAAAATAGGCTGTATATGCTATACAGCCATTGACACATTTGGCGGAAAAAAAAACCTACGCGCATGCGCGAAGTTCGGCGCCATTTTTCAATCAAAAAAAGTCTCGGCTCGCCTGCGGCTCGGGCTCAAATCACAGCCTCGACTGTAATTAGCAACGCTCACGAGTTACATACGAGGTTTTTTAACACACTTGTGAGTAAAAGACAGACATACTTACGTGGTCATAAAATAACAAACACATTTGATAACAAACCTGTGAATTGTGATTGAAAAATGGCGCCGAACCTCGCGCATGCGCGTAGGTTTTTTTTTCCGTCAAATGTGTCAATGTCTGTATAGCATATACAGCCTATTTTAAGTGAAAATGTTTAATTTGGAGTGGTAAATGCAAATATTTTAATATTTTATGACAAATGATTGTAAATTGTGAATAATTTGTTTAATATACAAATTTATTTTACTAATATAAGGCGCAAACATTTAAAAATGTATATGGATATGAAGTGGTATAAAACCTCTTTGTTGTTTCTGAAAATATTTAGTGTATAACTCGGACCAATAAAATATGCTCTGTTTTCTCGCATGTTATTTGCACAAAGGTACAATTCAACTTTGTAGGATTCATTATATTATGCACTAGGGTATAATATATTATGCACGCGTGACTTATAGCCCAGTTTATAGTTCTAAAAAAAAGGAATAATAACTGTTACTAACAAGGCAGTGAAATGATAATAGAGAACTCTTTACGAATTTATAACTCATGATTTAGATTTATAGTATATTTTAATGTATGGAATATTTGGTTTACATGACTTCCAAAAAGGGGGGTTAGCAATTCCATAGTATGTTTTTTTTATAAGTACACAACGCTACATTTCTAAAATCGATTTGAGAATAAATTTTTCACATTTAGCTTCAATAAAATTATTCAAAATATGTTTAAGTCTACAACCAGAAAGGAAATGACTATTGAGCTGTTTTACATGAACGTTTCAAGAAATTTTTGACTATTAAAAAAAAATACTAGGTACTCCACCTACTTCTATAAAATATAAATTCATATTTGAAGAGAAGGTAATTATTTTAGAAAAGTAACTTAATAAACCAAAAACTATACCATCCTTATAGGTAACGAAATTAAATATAACGTTTTAATTTGCATCGAAATAAATCAATGTTGGGTTGTCTGTACCTGGCGCATGATACTAACTCCCTTACGCTGCAAATTTATGTTCTCAGAAACAAACCTTCAATATGAAATATGACGACGTCGAATTCTTTATAAAGTTATTATATAGAGATCAAAGCACAAGTTAATTACGACTAATGGAGCTACTAAAAAAATGGATATGCACCAAAACTTAAACACTTTTTAAGCTGTAGGTAAAAGCCCACATAAAATACTACAAAAGCCTACAGAAAACTGGCGTACTGAAAAATTTAAACGTTATGCAATAAAATTAAGTAAGAGACCAATATATTAGAACCAAGACCGTATTTAAAATGTATTTAGTTAGATGTTACTGCTTTCACCTGTTTTGTCAATGTGCTAGTACGTAGGTACTAACTTATTTCATTAAAGATAGAGAACTACATAATTAAGAAGAAGAAAAAAAAATGACGTATTTTAAAAGCACAATGAAGCCAGTTTTTTTTAAACACAATCAACACTTTTTTTTGCAACTTTATTTTGACACACTAATTTCACACACAAACTTTGACGGTTTACATTTCTCTTCGCTTTATCAGCTCAGCATCGATCCGGTATTCTATCGGCATCCTGACTCGATCAGATCCTAGCGCCCAAGGTTCATCCACTGTACCGTCATCACAGGCGCCGCTTTTTTCATGTATCCGTATTTATTTTTCTTTCATATTTTCTTGATTCTTTTCTTCCTCCATCAAAACCATTTTCCAAAGACTGTGGCGTAAATTTTCCATAATTATTGCAAATCGGGATTCATCGCAATTTTTTTTTCTTCTTCTTATTTTCTCAAATACTATGTTTATTAATAAAACTATTTTACTTGAACGTTTAAAAACATTTTTTTATAGGGCGTATTTTATTTAATGTTCCATCTACGCAGCGCTGCCGCAACGCAGCACTGGCAGGGTCGCCATGCAAGGATGTTAGGTGGAGCCGAAATAATACACGACTGATTAGGTTCAATCAAAGTAGACTGGTGTATTGACAAACAAAATGATACATATAACGATATACACACACTACTCGGTTGAGTTTGAGTGGAGGGTTATTCGAGGAAACGACTGAGAATATGGGTGTTAGAGTTGTGAGAAACTCGAGTCTTTTAGTCTTCATTTCGAGACTTAAGTCGTTTTTCAAGACTAGGACTCGTTGGTAACATTGAGTCCGAGTCCTTTGAGTCTTCCGAGTCCTTTTGAGTGTTTCAAGTTCTTTAAGCTAGACTGAGTCATGAACTTGAGTTGGTGTATTACATTATGCAATGTAATACACCACCACTGTTAAAAAATGGCTTACTCACGTCATCCCGTTGTTGGTACGTAACCCGCAAAACTATTTACGGTACTCGCTTCTATCTGGTTATATGAATGAAAATTAAATTAAATTAAATTAAATTGACCTAAATTTGGTCGGTAAATTTTATGAAGCTGTTTGACGGAGTATTACGGACTATATGACGGAGGACACAGTCATGAGGTCTTTTAAAAAAACTCAGTCTTTGAGTTCTTTCGACCATCACACACTACGAATAGTCTGCTCGCCGAAACAATTGTTGATTAAGCTATGTATTAGAATGCGAATTTTTTATACTTTATAATAGATGATTAAACGAACTTCTAAGTGAAGTTCTATCGCTATTATATGAGTCGCTTCATTCGAAGATATTATATAACAGGTAGTCCTTTTTAGGTACTAGGTAACTTCGCACAATTTAAAATTATCATAAAAAAAACACTGTGGTGGGGCACCGCGTGGCATGATCCACCCGGTACGCGTCAAGCCCTCATTCTTTAGAGACTCTAAACGAAACTTTTAAATGGGTTCTGGGGTGGGTGGGTACGTCATATCTTCGAATGAAGCGACTCATATAATAGCGATAGAACTTCACTTAGAAGTTCGTTTAATCATCTATTATATTTCGTCGCTTCATTCTTCAGATATTATATAACAGGTAGATTTTCAGAGATAGAAAGTTTTGTTTAGGTATATACTTGGAATTGAAATTAGTAAAGATATAAGTATGTAATTACACTTTTTTTCTTTTTTTATAGTACTTAATGCTTAGTATTATTACATAATGAGCTTCAAATAATCTTATTTTATTTGAGTTGCTAGAAGTTATAATCAGCTTAAATTAATGAAACTTAGTGATAGTCTATTTATAGACACATCATCTTTAATGTAGTAATTTACTTAATATCAAATTACGTAATATTCAATAATTATTTTTAATATTAGGTTAAGTATTGTTCATGTCTCGATTAAGTATCGACAAAGCAAAGTTATTTTGTTGATCATCTAAAGGCCGATGGTAAAACTTTGCAAACACCTGTGAGTTTTGTGTCCACCCGGGGCCGTTTTTCGAATGACATCGACACTGAGACCGGCCGCGCGCGCGGCTGAGGTTGACACGTGTCGTGTGCTGTGCGCACCAAAAACGCTCATGTTAATGCCGCTGGCGGCGAGCGTTTGCTTAATCCATCGACTTAGCGTCTGACTTGATGCAGTTCTGTGGGGAGCTTTGAATGTTACGAAGAGATTCCCGGAGTTTGAACCTCTGATATTTTATGTAATAAAAATATATTCTTTTAAAGTTGAAACTGGGCATATGTTGATATTGCTTTGAAAGTTTGGGAGAGATAATAAGGGCTGTTCACAATTTGGAGCGGAAGTCTTGATAGGTTTAGTTTTATAGGCTCCTTTTAAGAGGCGTTTAACACAACTATTATCACTTATCTCTTCTCCTAATAAAAGAGATAATGCAGATCGATGTGTATTTAATGAATCTTAAGAACATCCCTTATTAAATTGCTCGTTTAAGAAACAAAGAACTAATGGAATGGATTTTTCGAAACTATTAATATTTCGTAACTTGCAAAACTTCCACCATAACTTCAATGAGACGTTGTACTGGCGAACAGTAGTGTCTGCGAGCGAGGTGAGCATCAACGTGAGAGCCTCTGGTGGGCAGCCGCGCCGGCTGAACGACGTCCGGAGAGCCTCGCGGCACCCAGGGTAAGGCTGGAGTGCAGTGGGTGCTGACTCTTATAATGAGAGTTGACTAAATCAGAATTTGAATTGAAGTAAATTATATTTGAAACTAGTAGTTTGCATAAAAGTGGGTACCATGGCTGGGAAGGCCAGAAGGGGAATACAAGTACCCCTTCGGCTTTATCATCAATGATTTTTCGTACACATTTTAATACAAGAGAAAAAGGAGGAAATGCATAAAAATCCAAGTCAGCCCAGCTTATTGTAAATGCATCAACTGCGACTGCATCAGGTTCAGGCTTCCAGGTGACAAATAATTTACATTTGGCTCGACTTGAGAACAAGTCGATCTTAATGGGCCCGAAACTATTTACAATAAGTTGGAAAGCGCTATCCATTCAGTATCAGGGTTAAGTTTTCTGGACTCTTTCTTTCTTTCTTTTCTTTTTCTTCACTAGCTATACTTTTGAGACCTAACAAAACCGCGAGTAATTCTAAAAAGTTAATATGATTTTCTTTTTCACTGTTCGTCCATGAACCACTATATTTATTATTTTTGCATACTGCTCCCCAGCCTGTCCTAGATGCGTCGGTGTAAATTTCTAACTTATAATTTTGAGTAATGATTGGACAAGAAATAATATTAATATTATTTTTCCACCACCATAAATCTTTTAGTAATATCTTATTAAGATTCATTTTCGCCTCATAGTTTCCTCCGAACTTATTTAAGGCTAAAAAATTTTGTCTCTCTAATATTTTTGTATATAAGAATCCATATTTTGTGGCTGGACAGGCTGCGATCAATACACCTATAAGTTTAGCGAAATTTCGTATTGAACAAATTTTAAGATTAATGTACCTATTTATTAACTGTGCAATGTTATTCCACTCATCGCCAGGTAACGTAATAGACATCTGTTCTGTGTTGAACATAAAACCTATGAATTTGATTGACTTTTTTGGTACAATGTGACTTTTATCGGAATTTACAATAAAACCTAGACAATGTAATAACTTCCAAGTTTCTCTTACATTAATCATGCATTCTTCATATGTATCTCCAATAAGAAGATCGTCTTAATAGGTAGTAGACTTAAAATATTTCCTCCGTGCTTAAAACCTTGTTTTCTCAAATGACTCATTACCTCACGCATAATTTTTGTAAATACCCACGGAGCTACCGATAATCCATACGGCATTGCTGTGAACTCGTAAGTGATCGGCTCAGACGAATCATTTTCTTGGAATTCGAATCGTAGGTACTTTCTGTCACTAACAAAAATCGGTATAAGTAGATATGATAATTGGGTAAGTATCCATTACGAGGAATTAATTTCGAGGCTGTTTTATAAGATTCCATTTTAAAATGTACTTTTGTTACGAACTTGTTTAAAGATTTTAAATTTAGTATAAACCTTTTTTCTCCGATAGGTTTCGGAGCTAAAAATATATTTGAAATACATTGATCATTTGAAGGAGAACAAGGTTTTATAGCCCCGAAGTCTCGTTTTTCACATGATCACAAATTATTTTTAGGAATAGAATACTGACAAATTTGAGTATCGAATGGTATTCTAAATCCATACTTTATCCACTTCAATATAACTTCATTTTTAGTTATTTTTGTCCAACAATCATAAAATAAATTAATTCGACCTGCATGTACCTTGATAAATTAATGTTGGGTCGGAGCACGCATCCTGGACGAAGTCTGCGGCTGGAACTTGGCGTTGAACGCAGAGTTCGATTGTGGGCGCTGCTGTGTTTGAGCTGCTATCGGTTTCCTCTGACCTCCCCGCCCCTGAACGACGGGTAACGAGGTCCTGTCCAGTTTGAAACTGCCAGTTTCCCTGCTGAGACGACCGGTTGACCGTTGATATTTGAGAGGCGACTGTTTTGGCTGGGCCTTTTTTAATTAGGGCTCCCTGCTTTTCAATGGCTTTACTTGCCTTTATTTTTTCCGGCAATGAACTTCCGAATAAAGTTTTGTCTCTTTCGGAGTCTTGTATAACATGTTTAAAGTTTGTATCCAAATTAGGTAAAATCAGTTTAACCCTATCTTTGGTTAACATAAAGTGGAGGTCTGATAATAGGCGGCATCCATCACTTACGTGACGGAGGGCCTTCATTTGTTTTCTTCCTTCCCAAGGAGGACGTCAATCTCTCGATTTATGGCGGTAATACCGTACCCCAGCTGTTGCTGAAAGTTTTGGTTTTTTTTTTTTTTGTCACGGTCTCGTGCTAGGTCAGTTATGGCTGCCGAGATTTTCGCATTTAATTTTGGGGCTTGCAAGTTTTTGCAGTTTTCGGGTACCGTATTTTCTATAGTTAATTTATCTTTGTCTTCTTTGGACAGTCCTTTTCTTAGTAAAGGTGTCCATAAATTTGAGAGCGTATCGTGTATTTTAGCGCCAAATTCGGGTGTATCGGAATTTGCAGCTCCAAGTGCAGTAAGCAGCTCTGGATCCAGATCGGGATTAGGTTCTCCCGATATACCTGGTGCGTCTTGTGATATTGACGGCTCCGGATTAGGGAGCGTCTTTGCAGATAGCTTTTGATCCACAGTGAATGACGCGGCAGTCTTCTGGTTATCCAGGTTTACATCATCCAGTGGTAGCGGTAACTCATACCTTGGAGGCGACATGTTTATGTCTAATTCATATTAATATAACACCCATAACGTATTACAGACAACGAGATAAATCTCCTTGAGATTACCCGCATTTTCTGTAATCGTATTGAAAACAAAAGGTGATCGATAAGATCAAATAAAATTTATTAAATTTTACATCATTACGATATTGAGCGGATAACGTGATATACCTATCTATTATAGATTACACGCATTTTCTGCTCTGATTTTTTAAATAACCTTGGAGGCGACATATTTATGTCTAATTCATATTAATATAACGCCCATAACGTATTACAGACAACGAGATAAATCTCCTTGAGATTACCCGCATTTTCTGTAATCGTATTGAAAACAAAAGGTGATCGATAAGGTCAAATAAAATTTATTTAATTTTACATCATAACGATATTGAGCGGATAACGTGATATATCTATTATAGATTACACGCATTTTCTGCTCTGATTTTTTAAATAACATTTTTAAACCAAATAAGTAGGTCTTACCTTGTAATATTTCTTCTTCATCGGAAGAAATAATTCGATGTTTCCGTTTTTTATTTATTTTTTGTTCCAACTTTTTTATCTTTTTATTATAATGTTGAAGCTGTTCTTCTGCTGTACGTTTAGGCATTTTGTAAAAACTTAAGTAAATCGGTAGATAATAAAGTATTTCGTGCGTCTCAGTCGAGGCGCAAGTATTTTTTGGTCGCTAATTGATAAGACCGATTTGTTATTCAAACATAAACATGTTTTTTTGACACAAAACGCATTTTTATTGAGTACATACTACATTAAAGAAATTCACAAAGTATTTCTTTTGTTTATATAAAAAAGTATATTTACAATTTACAAAACTAAATGGAAGTAAACACAAAGTAAGCAAATGTAATTAAATTACTGGAGGCGGGCAGCCCTATCGTACCGCGTGGCGCGGCGCGGCGGTGGGCATTTATTTCAAAGATGCGGCCGAATTACAATACTGTAAAGATAATATTACCGCGGCCATATTACTACGCGTAGAGAGCTGAAATTTGAAACATACATTCCTTCGGGACCTTAGGGGTGCATTAAGGAAGGAATTTCTGAAGTACCCACGGGAACGGAAAATATAGGACTTTTTACTTATGGATAAAAATTCAGAAATTCCCGCAGAAACGGTAGTTATAGCACTTTTTCTTTAGTCAGAGAAGTCTTGAGCGTAAAAATGTTCAGTAGATAAGTAAAAACAGCTTTTATGCGCGAACGAAGTCACGGGAAAAAGCAAGTAGATTAAAAAGGTTGTGTCAGCACGTTACGAAAGCATATCATCTCAATAAGTTTTTAATGGAAACTAACAGAAAATGATAGCAAACAGTTAGTGTGTCAGAGCTGGCGACTCGGTATTAATTGGGTAGGTATATCATTGTAATTGTGAATAAAGATAGGATTATACCCAAGCTCACACTCTCAGTATCTACCCAGTGATTCATTCTCATCATCATCATCATCAGTTTTGTTTCTAAACCGAATTTCTTACAAGTGGAAATCACGGAATCAAATATTAAGTACCTACTTATCTCATAAAAATTGTAGAATATCCTTAACAAAATCAACCAATTATCAACCAATCGTTTAACCGACGAAACTTATAATAGGTACATTACATACCCTAACGCGTAGCCTTTAATTAAGATGAGACATGAACTGACAAAGTCTTAACTTATTTATTGTAGCTGTTGCGCGCGGTTTTACCCGCGCAATTTCGATTCCCGCGGGATTTTCGGGATAAAAAGTAGCCTATACGGATTCGGAAGAATCCCTCTAAGTAATGGTAAAAGAAATTTTGAAATCGGTCCAGTAGTTTTTGATCCTATTCAATACAAAAATACAAAGGTTTACTCTTTATAATATTATTAGTATAGATTATTATTGGAATATACAACACTCGTAAAAAAAAGAATTAAAATCATATTGAAAATCTAATGAAGTTACATCTTTTAACTATTACAGATTTTTATCAGCTGTTCGCCGCGTAAATCTGGATACCGTTGGAATATCTTTACAGACCGGTTAGGTGCGATTCAGATTGTCGGTGCACCGAGGGTTCCGTACGTAAATTAATAGTATTTAGATTTTTCCTTTATTTTACCTCACGCAATATGTTCCCTTGCCATAAAGATTTTGATTGCTTTCTAAATGTCAATATTTATGGCATAAATGGAGCATAACGGTTATATCTTTGCTTTATTCGACTCTCATACTGATTTCCGAATTACTGAACCTCGAATAACGCTACCACGAATAATTAGTCCCCGAAATAACTTTACCACGAATTTTCATATAACAAATTAATGCTTTAACGAATATTTATACATCGAAACAGCATTATCCCTAATATCAGCACCACGCTTTTCATATAACGAAATTATGTAGTAACGAATACATCTTATACCTAATATCAACACAATGAAGCCAAATACACAAATAAAACACCAAGAAATCAACAATGATTTTTATTATTCCTATTATAGCCATCAAGCGAATATTTCCAGAGAGTACCTAACCAAAAGTTTTGCTTTTTCCACTTAGCTAAAATCATTTGGAGACACATTCAAGCTACTGGATTAGCGAATATGTATGGGAGGTCCACGGATTTTGCACACAAAATGCGTCATTTACCAGCTTTGGCGTACTTAAAATCAAGACTGTATACCGGTATGAAATTCTGTACAATTTTTTTCTGTATGACGTCACACCGTTAAATTAGGTGTATTTAAAAATAACAGTACAGGAATTCATACTGAAATAATTCTTGTACCTTTTTTATTATTGTAGTATAACTGATGTTTTTTTCAGTTAACTCAAATTTTCCGGTCTTAATATTAATATTGATATTAAAATTTTATTTTTAAATAACTGTAGAATGTTCGATAGTTTAGTTGAAGGGTAGGTACATATGCTGACCTATACATTTCGGTACAGAAATTAAATAAGTTGAAATATTTCTGTACTTTAAACATCTACAGAAATTAATCAGGTATACATTATTTGGGTACTGATATAATTAATTTAGATTTTAATAACTTGTACAGTTATTGTGTTTGATGAAGCAGTACACTAATAAGGCTACTGAAATTTTACTAGTAGGTACTATTTAAAAAATTTAAACCGATATGCAGTCCCCGCTTAAAATCGAAAGAAATACCTGGAGCCTTTGATGTTCTACAAAAGTACGTTTTACCCAGTGAGGCAGCACAAGTGACTACGTTGCTCTCGAAATATTATGTACCTAAATGGAGAATATAAAAAGCAAATGTGCAGTAATACCAACAAAATATACGTACCTATAATGACTGTTTGTTTCCTGAATAAAGTAAAATAAAAATAAAATAAAAAAATGGTGTCAAAAAATTGCCACCAAGATTCCCGCCACAAACTTGGTCTATTCACTGTTCCATAGGATCATATCGTCGGTGATACTGCAATACCGCGGAACCAACAGTGGCAGATATCGCAGAAGTACGAAAAAATCAAAATTGAAATTTCGCGCCTATACATTTTTGACAGCGATTGGAATCGTACAATCATACGAGCGCTTTATCCAATCAGAACGCTTCAAACTACGTTTGTCAAAAGCAAGCGAGTGGCGGGCTAACGATTTACATTACAGCCCAATACCCCGAATCTACGCAGCATTACTTAGATAGAACGTGTGGTCTTTTTTTTGTTTTTCCGCCACAGAAGACAACCTCAGAACACCCGCTGGCCTATTGACCGTACGAGTGTTCACTGAGAGGAGGGGGAGAATACTCAGAAGTACGAAGGGGCACTTGCCAGGGGGTTAAGTCCCCGGCCAGATGACACCCAACAGTGTGAGACTTCTACTCACTAAACTCCCCCTAAATGATCTTTTGTCTTTCTACAGACAATCGACCGAAGAAATTAGCCACAGCCAGTTGGTGATGCAGGCTGCGACGTGTGGATTTGCGTATACGCGGATTTAACACTCTCGCTTTAACTCTTCTTTGTTTTATATTTTAGGTGAAGATATAATTAAGGAGGAGATAAATAGTGAAGAATATCAAAAGACAATAAAACGGATTCTTATATGAAAGTCATAACACTGAGGGATATTCAAAAACGACGGCAGGAACTTCTTCAAAGGCAGATTATTTTAGATAAACAGCGTTCCCAAAATCAAACGATATTAGAAAATAATATACCTAAACGCCTATTACAGACTGAAATAAATTGAACCTATATATTAGATGAGAGTACTGGACAACTGTCAAAAAACTACAGATTTGAAGAAACTACTGAAGGAAGCTTAGCCGAAAAGTTTATTTTCCACGAATGAGCCTTATAAAACAGAATGATCATAAGGGACATGATAACGACATTGACGTTCATCATGCTGAGGCCACACTACCGTGATATGCCAATAATTATTGCCATAACTTAAGCAACACCTAGGTGTAACCACGATTTATGGCCATAATTTTACAATGCCAATCAATATGGCAAATGGTGGTAGGCAAAATAGCTCCGGTGGCGGTCTTTTTTCGCACATCAAAGAAGATTACCGCAGTAATTATTGCGTTTGTGGCCACACTACCGTTTGTCCAGTGTGCAATATGAGCTCTATTATTCTACGCTGCAACGGATACCGAGGATTCGTGTATTTAAATTCCGAGTTGATTATTTTACGGACTTAGATGAAACTCATTTTTTCGTTACATTTCGTTTATCGAAGGATGCAGTGAAACAAGTGCATAACTTAATAAAACATGAAATAACTCCTAAAACGCAAAGGTGAATATAATTTTTTCATTATTTAAAATAATTTAAATGATTTTACTAACAGATAACCTATCAAATCATAATAATTAATACCTTCTACACCTTGGAAGTTAAGATTGAATACGATGTTCTGTTACTTTTTTAGACAATAGAAAAGGACACAATCATAAAAACTTAACAAACTGCTTTCTACGTTTCTTTAAAACGATACATCTGCACACATTTCTTTAACTTCGTACAACTTTCCAAAGGCGCGGGAGTAACCCTTTTTGACAATAGAAAAATAAATTCCTAATCATAAAACTCTAAAGCTACATCCGCACAGGCATATAGCTCACTTGGCGCCTAGAGCCTAGAGAGTCACCTAGCGAGTAGCTTAGTAAAACGAGCTTTCTTGGATGTTCGCGACCGGCTGCACTGCGCGCTTGTAGCCCAGTTAGTCACTTACACTCTTATTAATAAACTCGGATTAAAGTTATACCTAGTATAAGCAGTACTGTACAGTACTTAGTGTGTATCTACGCTAACAAACGTGATGGTTTTTTGTCGTGAGGCGCGACGTACCTATAATAAAAGTAAAAAATGGACGAAATATTAATTTCATCAGTATTTAACCACGCATACCACCTTCAGTGCGCCCTCCGTATATCCTGAATACAAGCTACTAGGCTCTAGGCATCAAGAAAGCCGCCTGCCTGTGCGGACGTAGCCTAACAAATTGCAACGTTTCTTTAAAACAAATCTTAAGTGATATTGCAACTTAGACGCTACAAAGCACAGCTTGCGTACCTACATGTGCAAGCGCGGCACCATCCGCTTGTCGTATAGGTAGGTAGTTGAATTTATTACGGTCACTCAAGTGACCTAGACGTAGACAAAACGTTTTGCTAACATGTCATAAAAGATTTTAAGAAATGTTTTACAAATATTATGTCATTCCCAACATTTGTTGGCAATTGTTTTGTTATACCTACACCAGCTGTAGAGTGTTTAGCATGGCTTAAAAAGTGAACGAATTGTTAAGTTGCCTGTTACATTTCAGTTATAATAATTATTTTTTTCGATAAAACATGCAATTATTGTAACGTTGGATGTGTTAAATAGTAAATCGCCATAAGCATGACCAAAACACATTTTTAGAATTCAAACTAAAAATGCTCAAACAAATTGCAACGTTTCTTTAAAACAAATGTTAAAACTATTAACGTACGCCGTCTCGTACACAATAATTTCCTAACCAAAAACACAACAAACAATACACGAAATTACATGACAAAAATGTGACAGCTATTGCTAATGACGTTTGACGAGAACGTTGACGTAATATTGAACGAATGTAACGTATGATTTGTTACGTAACGGATATCTGAAAAAGCCGACTTCATAGACCCAAAATCCAAAAAGACTTGTCGAGTAAACACGTCAAGAAATCCTTCGATGAGAAACCGCGCGGTCTCATTATAGAATTGCAAGTCGTCACGAAATAAATTTTGTACATTAGTTCAGTGCAATAAAGGAACTTAAAAGTATGCTGAAGAAGATGCTCTCATTCACATGGATTTTTCTGAGAATTATTTAACTAAATATACTCAAGAAATTATGATCCTCTTCCTTTTTTGTACAGAAAGAACAAAGTGGTTCAGAAGAAATATATTGGATATTGGAGAGTAAAATTTCTATATCGAGTCTTAATTCAAATCCGGAGCGGCGAACCTTGATCCCTGTGACACTGATAGTAATTTCCACAACACAACCTTGTAGTGCCGTCACCGTTACATTAGAATCGTATTGGAGGCGTCTAAAAATGGTATTTATATATTTTACGTAGCTATATTTCAAGACAATGATATTCCGTTGGAATTATAACAATTCATCACTTTTACAAGAAATTATCTTAATCACAATTTACGTTTACGCTCTGCAAAAGTTACTTCATAAGGTATGATTTAATAAATACCCTAAGAATTAACTTTTGCAGAACGTAAACGTAAAGTGGGATTGAGATAATTTCTTGTTAATATTATGAATTGTTATAACTCCAACGGAATATCATTGTATTGGAATATTACTACGTAAAATAAATAAATGGCATTTTTAGATGCAACCAATATGATTCTAATGTAACGGTGACGGCACTACAAGGTTATGTTGTGGAAATTACTGTCAGTGTCATAGGGATCAAGGTTCGCCGCGCCGGGTATAAGTAGGTATTTGATCAACTCTTGAAAAATGTGTATTCATTTTCTATTAAAGACTCAAAAAATTTTATATTTTTCTTGTTAACGAAATGCCAGTACAACTTTGATGTCCCAGTAGTTCAACTTTCGAGAGGATTGCACAAAGTTGAACTACTGGGAACTACCCCAATTTTTATTATTTTGCTATATTTTAGTAATAAATAAATATTTTTGAGACTGATTCTGTAGTGTAAGTTTAATTCAAAGTAATGAAAGTATTTTCAAATATGTGATTTTACAGTGCTAAGTACAATGTTACAGAAATATAGTTGATTCTTTATTTCTCAGTTACTTAATTCTTAAGCTCCAAAGTTTATATTACTAATAAAATGTTTAATTTCACTACTAAAGTTGAATATTTTATTTAAGTTTACAGTACCCTGGCTTTGGCAACAGTCCCCTGTCTATTTGTTTCAGAAAATACTTAATATTTCCTAAAGTAAGTAATGGGAATATTTGTGGTTCATCTTCTGTATATTAATATATAGGCAAATACTTATTTAGTAATGAAAGTTTATTATTTTATGAGCAAAAAAGTAGCTTAGAAAGTTTCATTAGAATGAGTTGCCCAGTTTACGGAGAAATGCCCAAATGTCTATTTTTAATCTACTGCCGACTTTAATTTCCAATGTTTTCTTGAACCCGTGAAATGACTAGTCTGAAGTTTTACAATTAGCCATGGACCCGGCTGGTACCTAAACCATGGACCCCTGGGAAAATACCAAAAGTACCACAGGATTGAATTGTCCAAAATTTAGGGTATTATTATTGTATCGGGTATTTATTTTGCTGGCACTACATGCATAATACATAAGTTCCCGCCTGTATCCTTTATGGGGTAGGCAGAACACCAGAGGTTATAAGACACTCTGATGTCACAAATATTGACAAATGAGGTATTATAATGATGGAGAGTGGCTATTGCAGTGACAGGGGGTCAGCATATCGCCCACAAAAATTCCAATAAAACCTTTGTCCCTTAACTTACTTTTACAGTATGCCCGGGACGAGAAGCAGCTGGTACATTCTATGTTTTATCTTTTGCTCCCAGTCCAGCATGGAAGCACTGGCACATGGCACTCAAATGTAATAATTATTATAAATTATGTGTTATTATAATATTAAGTTTCAGGTATTTACGGCATTTATCATTAAATTCTATTGTGTCAAATAATATACACAAAGGGATGTTTTTGTCATTTCATGATGACAAAATATGTTAAAGTATATTTATTAATTGATTAAAATGGGATTAAATATTATACCAAAGAATAAATAAATATTTCTGACACTCAAACAACATTATCTAGCCCAATTTAAGTTTCTTAAAGAGCTTGTGTTATTGATACTAGATAACTGATATACTTAAGAAATATATAAACATACATATTTTTTATTAGTATTAACTTAAATAAACATCCATGAATGCTGCCGGGATTTGAATCCAGGACCTCTGGCATAGAAGGCAATGTATGTTACCACTACACCAGCCGGTCGTTTACTTTCATTTATAGAATAGAATAGAATTTAGAATTTTAGTTCAGAGAGTTGATATAATTGACCACGGCTGGTGTAGCAGTAAAATGCATTGTCTTCTATGCCAGAGGTTTGTATGCCAATAGTGGAGGTTGTTTGTGAGGCCTTCACGATATTAGCTGTAAGTAGTAGAAATTTAAGTTAGATTTACAATAATAAATATGTAATATATTCAATATCTGTATTTATATATTTCTTAAATTTATTATCCGTTATCTAGTATCCATAATAAGTTCTTTAAGAAACTTCATTTGAGCTAGATAATGTGTGATTGTCAGAAATATTTATTTTGTATAATAGCATATTTCAGAATATTAAACAAAACATTTGCCAAAGTAAAGAATAAACTAGCGCTGTCTATTTTTGCAGGTATTTTGGAGTAGTAATTTTCTTAACTTACCTAAGTAGAAACTGCAATAATCATATTTCCTCCATTTATTGATATCTTTTCAAGTTTTTTGTCAGGGCAAGATATTGAACAAGTTTTTGCAAATATAATGTAACTGCGATGTATTAATCCAAATAAATATTTAATTAAGTAGTATTTAAATTTAAAATTGCATTTGCCATTAACAAAATTATGTTTCATTGATGTCACCAACAATATGATAGATTGCTTGTTTGAAATTAGTTTTGTTTAGGGTGCTTACTTTTGTTTTTGCAAACATTTGAGGAAACAGGGCCATTATTGATGATGAAAAACTGAGTGATTCATAAAATGCTTAGGATAATGTTCTAGGATCTCGAGCAATTGAATTTATGTTAAACTGTTAAAAAATTATAGGCAATAAATCTGGTAATTTAAAAAATTTGATACTTAATAGAGTAAAATCACTTAACTATTATGTACTTTGAATGCACAAAGATGCAAGAATCAGTGATCTCCGATTGGGAGAGAGGGACAAACAATAACAAAACTTTTGGATACGCATGCCATGCCGCTAAATCAAAACAAATCCTAACTACAATTTGATAACGCACTGATAATATTATTGGTAATAAATATTACTTACTAGCATTGTCCAAGATGAGTTTTTACTTGGTATTTTCTTATAAGATTTCCAGGCAATAAAATCCAAATCCAATAATTTCAGTGAAGGTGTCTTACTTCACTTAAGTTCACTGGTTTTACTGGCACTTGCACAATAAAGTTGCTTACATAACTAATAAACAATAATAACTTTAATGAAAAATATGTATTTAAACCAAAGTTTCACCGTTTGTTGTAGTCAAAGAGAACAAAAACACACAAAATGGCCGCGCCGACCGGCCAAAAATACTTTAATAACACTTCAAAATACAACTGTCAATTTATAATTATGGTCGATTATCAATAACTATAAAATACATTCCATAATTATAAATTCCATAAACCGTATTTATAATTGGTCTGGAATTTGTGTCCTTGGATCAATCAAACGCTTTAGTCTTGCCCGGAATGTTGCGTTGCGTTGCCGCGACCGAAGCGCACGAACGAAACGAATCGGCCAGCAACATACATTCATTCGATCGAGGCGAGGTGAAACCTCGGCTAGAACGAGTAAGCCGATCCAACGAGTCCGCTATTCCGCTCACGCATAGTACGACTACGTTTTGAGAGAATATTCTGCTACACAAAATGGCGCAACTTTACGTTGGTAGTCTGGGTTGGGGCCTTGTGGGACACTTCGTCACTATAGCGATGTCTCGTTCACTCTTAGTGTGCCAAACCCGTCTTTTATCTCTGTCATTATAATTGTGGCGTATTCGTACACTGCTGGCTGGCTGTTGTTGTGGGTGAATGTATGACTGTGTTATGTGCGCTGTGTCCGTGTTGGCAGGCGAAGTATTATTATCTAGACTCGACGAACAAGTTATTATTATTACAACCCATTCCCCGCTATCGTGGAGTGACCTCGCCCGGGTAGAGTCTGTGAGTCGAGCGAACGAGTAGAATTTATTCAGTCAGACAGAACGAAAAGTAATAATAATAGGTTACAATTCTGTGAAACGGATTTGTCGAGCATTCATTATAAATGCGTGCGGGTTTTGTACGTTCGAGCATTCGCATAATTATTGTAGTTGTTATTTTTGTATGATGATGATTAGTTATATAACTTTTATTATAATGGTAATGGAATCATGGAATGGAATTATGGTTATAACGATAAGGAATTAATTAGGTAGGTAATATTTTGTTGTAAGAAATATTCCTACCAGTTTGTAAATTCCTACCGTAATAATTAAATGTGAAAATTTTATTTGTAGGTTTTGTTATTGGCGCGTTGCCTTATCACTGGCTGCAATAAACTGCTGGAAGAAGACTTTTTCCAGACTTCAAAAAATGTAACAAAGAAACTTAAAGAAAGAATATTGAAAGAAGTGGCACATTTTCTGTGTGTACATTTTTAGTCACGCTATAAATTTTATATGGTGTAGGTATATGTCTCTTAATCGGGTTGTAATCGTTAATAGGTAGGTGAAATAGGTATGTACCTGGCTGGATACATATGTAACTACAGGTAGCGTCTATTCGTAGGTAAGTAGGTATCGCTGCAAAAATATAAGTAAGTAGGTATGTATAGGTATCTAAGTATTCCGTACATATTTAGTTTACCTAGTTTCAAAAGTAAATACCTAGGTGCATATTTGTTTTATATCTTATAAGTGCCTATTTAAAATGCCAACCTAGATGTTTTAAAACTATTAAACTTCTACTTACCTCCACATTCAATACAAAATAAACGTACCTATTTGTAACTTAAATGTGTAATAAAAATAGAAATAGGTACGTACATAATGAACAACAATAACATTCAAGAAGTATCTCGTCATGATCACGGTAATATTAAGCATTATGTATTATGCATAATATTACCATGTCATGGTGTAACTGCTTACTTATATCACTCAAGAAGAATCCAAACAAATTTCAATAAGGTTCTCACAATACATTTAGACGCAGAGAAAGATCCAAATGCCAGGTAGGTACAACGTTTCGCCCCAAGCTACAAACTCCCTCTCCCTCTCCCTCCCTAATCCGAAAAGGACTACCACAAAAGGGCCCCCGCCTGTGCGGGAGGGTTTACTATGGGGTGAATCCGGTCTTCTAAGGGGAGATTCGACCCCCGCCCCACCGAGTTTATAAAAGCGTGAAGGACTAAAAGGATCTCCTCTCCACTCATCGGCTTTAGTATTTATTGACGTCTAGTTATTAAGTTTATAAGCTATTTATTCTGAGTTTTTAAGAGAAAACTGTGGCATTTCATATTTTAATTACTGAAGGAGAGAATAGAAGTACAATTTGTCATTTTAATTCGGTTTCAGCTTTTATTTGATTGTCTACGTTTGCTTTTTACTTATTCTAAGTTATTCTTATAAGTTATTTTAGACATAGAGTTACACCTACGCTTATTCAAATAACAGAAGCAGAAAATAGAGTAGGTAGTAGTTCATTGTTGTTGATGTAGGTACTTTATTCAATCAAAAGTAAATTCAGCTATTAGAAGAGGAGATAAGAAGGCGAGTGAGATAGAATAAAGAATGAATGATTTCATTCAACAATTGTAACCGGATCCGGTAGAACGCGTCATTTGTTTGTGTTTTGTTTTTACTTTTTAGAAATAAAGAGTGAGTGTCAGCCGTGTGACGTAGTGCGACTAATGAGTCAGCTCAGCGACTATTGGTGATAATTAATTGTCAATATAACTATCAATAAAATATATTGTTCTATTGTTTTGATTGACTTCGCAATATTCCGATATCGTCTTAAGTTTTCATAAAACACTTATTTGACCTGATTTAACTAACATCATAAGTATGTAAGTATTAGATATATCGCAGGGATATTATAAAATGACGTGGTATATCACTACATAGTATAAAACAAAGTCGCTTTCTCTGTCCCTATGTCCCTTTGTATGCTTAAATCTTTGAAACTACGCAACGGATTTTGATGCGGTTTTTTTTAATAGATAGAGTAATTCAAGAGGAAGGTTTATATGTATTATAACATACATTAAATAGTGGAGAAGTACCTACTGTTATTTTTGAGGTTTCTAATGTGATGTCGTAAATAATTACATTTTTTCGGCTTACATTGCAAACGCAGGCTGAACCCTACGGGTTTTATCAAAATAATGTACTAAGTATTGTACACATTGAAAAGGTCTACAGAAAAGTCCGTGATGGTATATGTCTATCTCTTATGGATAACCCACAATAACTTTTTTTGTCATTTACTTTTTACGACAAATAATGGCTAATTTTCGAAGCGATTTTAACCAATACAGCATTAATCCTTAACCAATTAAATACCTTGAATACATTGTTCATTTAATATAGATCTATATGGCCCTTTACACCATATGGTTTAAGTAAATATTTTCGAAGATATTACAGATTTAAAAATTGCGGGACGTAGCGTTTGCGGCGGTACCGGCCGGCCGCCCGGTGCGGCAAGAGCGTGCAAAGCCGGGGCGGGTCGCTAGTAAAATTATAAAACTCACTTGTGAAATTACAATAACACGGTGAATTAAGTTATAATAACCTAACATGCGTTATATTTGATCTAAACTGGTTTGACGATTGTATCCCTACAACAGATTCCATTATAACTCGAGTTTTCGATAAACTTCGATCCAATAAGCGTTTAATTCTCAATGCTATTTATTTATATTTTGATCTGACTTAAAACAGACTTTTTTAGGCTCATATAAATAATTAGGTATTTTTTACATTAATTCTAGATTTCAAGGTACCATGGGGAAAGAGGCCGAATTTTTACTTTGTTTTGTTGCCACTATATTATACCATGAGGTGAGTATATTACAATATGTACCTCTCCATCCCCCCATCCGAGTTCGGCTTCACTCCTTCCCCCGTTGAAAATTGTCCCATTTTTCAGTTCACAAAATGTTTAGGGGTGAAATTATTCCTTAATTTATTCCCTATATGGAGTTATAGTTTCCAAGATACCTATGATGCGCTAAAGTTGACTAAAAGATATAATTTGAAAAAAAAAGAACATAATACCAAAAAGGCACCAGCTTCAAAATCAATACTGAAAATTGTATTTTAGCAGTTTTCATTACATCAGTCATTTTATAAAGTTATTCAACATTTTAATTCTGATAAGAACTGGCCAAGTCTAATCTAACCTACTTCAGGATCTCACATTTTTAAATAAGTATCTAACAGCAACTTTTATAGGTATCCAATAAAGCAAAGAAATAGAGCTTAATACTTGTCCATAATGTTATTTTATTCGTGTAAATAGATAAATACATATTCTCCTTTTTTACATTTATGTTTTTGGTGGAATATCAATACTTTTTGTAAAGACAACTATGCAGGCATTGAGATTTAATGTTTTTTCATTTATATATAGGGTCTTTCAATAAGGAAGGGCCTATTAAAAATGGAATAAAATAAAACAGGCTGTGTGTGAGATATTAACGATTTTTTTCTGTTATTTGAAAGACCCATTCATGCCATTTTGTTTTGAATATGGCATCATTCAACTGTCCGCCGCGACATAGTATGGTGGCACAAATTTGGGAGGTTAAATTTTTAACAGACAGACAACAATTAACAGGCAGTTCCATTTTAATCCAATATTTTACGCCTAAATTGAACTAAGTACTTATATGGATATGATATTTTCTTGTGGGGGTTTTTGAAGTCTCCAATGACCAATTGAAATGACCAATAAGCCGCCATAAACTGATACCCTGAAAGTCGACATAACACAAAGGGTGTTGAAATGGCTTACCTTTATAGATGATTTATAGTAGATTTTTAAATTCTTTATTGTACAACATAAAGGCAGGAAATAAAACAAAAGACTAGAAATATAGTACAAAAGGTGGTCTATCAGCAATCCCTTCGAGAAAAACCTTAGAAATTAGAGAGTAGGTACTGTATGCAATGAACTAAACAAAAACGGATGGTTTCACTTGCTATGCAAAAGACAGAAGTCGTTGTGATACACGAGTCAAGTGATATTTTTTAGATATCTTTATGCAGGGTAGTAGGAATATTCTAAGAGGTTTGAGATGTAGTACCTAATTTATTTTATGAAAAAAATCTATGCAAGGATTTCATTATTTAAGCCTTCTGTATCGAGAAACTTATTAAACATTAAAATATAATTCTAAGACATCTTTCCCTTATAGGTGACATGGGGTATGAACGACAAAAAAAATATCTCCATATTTTTGATAAGGTATCTCAATAAACAATATGTCCCAATATATTGCTCTACTATGAAAACATATGGCTTTTCAAAGAAATTTTGCGAATACTTAGTTAAATACTACTAAAGGCTTGAAGTTTTCAGTTACAGAGTGTTGCATTATTTTAGTTAACACGATGTGATAACTACGAATTCAAAATATTTGAAAGCTATGTTTAATTTAAATAGCTTGTCTAAACTTTTCATTAGTATTTTCGGGAGAATTCTTTAGTAGGGTTCCATGCCCAAAGGGTAAAACGGGAAAGATTTCTTTGTTCATTTATTTATTTGAGGTAACTTAAGAATATACTACAAGACATTTATTATTAAGGATCAAACGAACTTACCAAGTGAAGTTCGATCACAATTATGTGAACGGCTTAATTCGAAGCGATTTAATGTTAACATGTTGTAGTAGTACTTCCAAGCGTCAGCCTTGCACGGTTTTCAGAGACACGCTTTTTTTTTTTTTTATTTGGCAACCCTGATCCCCTCTCTTGAACTCCTCTCCACTTACTTCCTCTCATCATCCCTCCTCAATAATCATTTTGTTTAGAGCTAAAGTTCCTAGGTAGTACCCATAAAAATAATTCCCAACGCGGCGACGACGCTCGGAAAATAAAAATATTTTAAAATACAAGTCTTACAGTCAATTATATATGGGACGATAATAATAAGAATAGGTTTAAAATATTATTGTTAGTTTTTAAGGTCTTTTTTTGTGTTGGGGGGTTTTTAAAATTTTTAATTTTACTTTTATTTTGTACTTTTTAAAGTAGGTTTTAATATTAGGAAGGTATTTAATAGTATATTATGTAACAAGTGAGCGAAGTTGCTAATTACAGTCGAGGCTGTGATTTGAGCCCGAGCCGCAGGCGAGGGCTTAATAATGAGCCGAGACTGTAATTAGCAACGCTCACGAGTTACATACGACGTTTTTCAACACACTTGTGAGTAAAAGACAGACATACGTGGTCATAAAATAACAAACACATTTGATAACAAAGCTGTGAATTGTAATAGAAAAATGGCGCCGAATCTCGCGCATGCGCGTAGGTTTTTTTTTCCGCCAAATGTGTCAATGTCTTTATAGCATATACAGCCTATTTTAAGTGAAAATGTTTAATTTGGAGTGGTAAATGCAAATATTTTAATATTTTATAACAAATTATTGTAAATTGTGAATAATTTGTTTGATATACAAATTTGTTTTACTAATATAAGGCGCAAACATTTAAAAATATATATGGATTTGAAGTGGTATAAAACCTCTTTGTTGTTTCTGAAAATATTTAATGTATAACCCGGACCAATAAAATATGCTCTGTTTACTCGCATGTAATTTGCACAAAGGTACAATTCAACTTTGTAGGATTCATTATATTATGCACTAGGGTAAAATATATTACGCACGCGTGACTTATAGCCCAGTTTATAGTTCTAAATTCAATAGAATAACGCTCACTTTACGAGCAAGTGTGTTGAAAAGTAATTAGTTAGTTGAGTTAGTAACTTAGTTAGGTATTAGATATCATATTAGTTTTAATTTACTAGATTAAGTTTTAACTAGTAGGTAGTCTTAGGTCAATTTCACTGAAGTAACACGGTACGAAATTTCGAATCGATAGGACATATGGAAGGTAGTCAGATCCCCTCATCAACAATAAGAGAGCTGATGATCTTCAAACGGCTGATCAGGTAATTGTAACCTTACCATACACTTTCAATTTCATTGAAGTAATACGGTACCAAATTTCGAATCGATAGGATATATGGAAGGTAGTCAGATCCTCTCATCAAAAGAGCTGATGATCTTCAAACGGCTGATCAGGTCATGGCTCCCTTACCATATACTTTCAATGTAATTGTAGTAATACGGCACCAAATTTCGAATCAATACGACATATGGAAGCTATTCAGATCCCCTCATCAACTATTAGAGAGCTGATGATCTTCAATTGGCTGATCAGGTTATGGTTACCTTACCATATACTTTTAATATCATTGTTGTAATACGGCACCAAATTTCGAATCGATACGACATATGGAAGTTAGTCAGAATTAGGTCATCAACTATTAGAGAGCTGATGACCTTCAAACGGCTGATCAGGTCATGGTTACCTTACCATATACTATCAATATCATTGTTGTAATACGGCACCAAATTTCGAATCGATACGACATATGGAAGTTAGTCAGAATTAGGTCATCAACTATTAGAGAGCTGATGACCTTCAAACGGCTGATCAGGTCATGGTTACCTTACCATATACTATCAATATCATTGTTGTAATACGGCACCAAATTTCGAATTGATACGACATATGGAATTTAGTCAGATCCCCTCATCAACTGTTAGAGAGCTGATGACCTTCAAACGGCTGATCAGATCGGTTACCTTACCATATACTTTCAATATAATTGAAGCAATATGGTACCAAATTTCGCATCGATAGGACATATGGAAGGTAGTCAGATTCCCTCATCAACTAGTAATGAGCTGATGATCTTCAAACGGCTGAACAGATTTTCATTAAACATGGCTAAGAACACTGCGAACATGCGCGTAGGTTTTTTTTCCGCCAAATGTGTCAATGTCTTTATAGCATATACAGCCTATTTTAAGTGAAAATGTTTAATTTGGAGTGGTAAATGCAAATATTTTAATATTTTATAACAAATTATTGTAAATTGTGAATAATTTGTTTGATATACAAATTTGTTTTACTAATATAAGGCGCAAACATTTAAAAATATATATGGATTTGAAGTGGTATAAAACCTCTTTGTTGTTTCTGAAAATATTTAATGTATAACCCGGACCAATAAAATATGCTCTGTTTACTCGCATGTAATTTGCACAAAGGTACAATTCAACTTTGTAGGATTCATTATATTATGCACTAGGGTAAAATATATTACGCACGCGTGACTTATAGCCCAGTTTATAGTTCTAAATTCAATAGAATAACGCTCACTTTACGAGCAAGTGTGTTGAAAAGTAATTAGTTAGTTGAGTTAGTAACTTAGTTAGGTATTAGATATCATATTAGTTTTAATTTACTAGATTAAGTTTTAACTAGTAGGTAGTCTTAGGTCAATTTCACTGAAGTAACACGGTACGAAATTTCGAATCGATAGGACATATGGAAGGTAGTCAGATCCCCTCATCAACAATAAGAGAGCTGATGATCTTCAAACGGCTGATCAGGTAATTGTAACCTTACCATACACTTTCAATTTCATTGAAGTAATACGGTACCAAATTTCGAATCGATAGGATATATGGAAGGTAGTCAGATCCTCTCATCAAAAGAGCTGATGATCTTCAAACGGCTGATCAGGTCATGGCTCCCTTACCATATACTTTCAATGTAATTGTAGTAATACGGCACCAAATTTCGAATCAATACGACATATGGAAGCTATTCAGATCCCCTCATCAACTATTAGAGAGCTGATGATCTTCAATTGGCTGATCAGGTTATGGTTACCTTACCATATACTTTTAATATCATTGTTGTAATACGGCACCAAATTTCGAATCGATACGACATATGGAAGTTAGTCAGAATTAGGTCATCAACTATTAGAGAGCTGATGACCTTCAAACGGCTGATCAGGTCATGGTTACCTTACCATATACTATCAATATCATTGTTGTAATACGGCACCAAATTTCGAATCGATACGACATATGGAAGTTAGTCAGAATTAGGTCATCAACTATTAGAGAGCTGATGACCTTCAAACGGCTGATCAGGTCATGGTTACCTTACCATATACTATCAATATCATTGTTGTAATACGGCACCAAATTTCGAATTGATACGACATATGGAATTTAGTCAGATCCCCTCATCAACTGTTAGAGAGCTGATGACCTTCAAACGGCTGATCAGGTCATGGTTACCTTACCATATACTTTCAATATAATTGAAGCAATATGGTACCAAATTTCGCATCGATAGGACATATGGAAGGTAGTCAGATCCCCTCATCAACTAGTAATGAGCTGATGATCTTCAAACGGCTGAACAGATTTTCATTAAACATGGCTAAGAACACTCGGGATAAAATTATCTATAACACAAAAAAAACTAACCGAAATACGATACCACAGACAGATACACAGACACGTTAAACTTATAACACCCCTCTCGTTTTGCGTCGGGGGTTAAAAATAATTCACATTAATTATGGGTGGGTGATATTACTTTAAAGGAATACTGTTTGGGCGGGTGTATATCAATCGCTTCGAATTAAGCCGTTCACATAATTGTGATCGAACTTCACTTTGTAAGTTCGTTTGATCCTTAATTATGTTTCACGGCTTAATTCTTTGCGATTTAATGTTAACATGTTGTAGGATGTTCAGAGTATTTTAATGTGAATTGTTTTTGCAGTATAGGTATAAGTAAAACTGTATTGTTAGATTAACAAAACGTTGTTTATTTAAAGTATAACCAACAGTAATAAATCACAAATATACATCTATTTATTCTAAGGAGTTACATAAAATACTAGTTGCAAATTGATTGGCATCCGATACAATTTCTTTGTTGTAGAATTTGGCAAATACCGAGGATGTATTACTCCATCCTGCGGATTTCCGTATGACATCAATATTGACACCGACTCTGCTAGCAGTGGAAGTGGCCGCATGGCGCGTGCTGTGCGCGCTAATCACTGATGTGTCCACGCCACTGCGTTGTAAAGTATATTTGATCCAGTGACTCAAAGTTTGAGACGAAACTTTTAAGTGAGGTCTTTTGTGGCTAATAAATAAAGTGTCACAACTAGGTACGTAAACCACTCGTTTTATTTATATAATCTAAAATGCATCTGGCAGGATTTGTTTTGCAGGATTTGTATGAAAAAATGGTAGCCTTAGAAGGGGTTGAAAGGAGTTTGGTTTTGAAGTTTTTACTAAGTCAGGTATTTTAACTAAGATTTCTGTTCTGTTTTGAGTTATATTATTTATTTTAATGAGAGAAAATGTTTGTACTCTATGCGCTGTCACCAAAGCTAGCAGAGTCAGCGTTTTCTTAGAGAAATCTTCTAAACTAAGGCTTTCATTTGGCCATTGAGTGGCCAAATAATTTAACACTATGTTTGGGTCCCAAGAAGTATTATATTTTGGATTGGTGGGCCTCAACTTGTAAACACCCTTCATGAAACGTTTGACTCAATCATCATTTAAGCTATTACCTAACAAAAGAGATAAGGCAGAGTGGTAAGAATTGATGGTCCCGTATTTAGCGCCTTTATCAAAAATATCGGTTAAAAAATGTATTACAATTGAAATAGAAGCATTAAAATAATCATAATTATGTAATCTACAGTAAATTATCCAAGATTTTATGCAAACATCGTACTGTTTGTAAGTATTATTTGCAAGCGAAGCTAGCATAATATCTACTGACCTATTCGATAAATATTTCCTTAGTAATGCTTGCCTGATAATTTCGCGGCAACAAGGCGTAGATTCTTGTGTACACAATCTACAATCTACTGAAAGGAGATGTTAGAAGGTCAATATCTGGTCCAAAATACAAAAAATTTGAAACAGACAACTTTTTAAACATAGGAAACCAAGGTTGACTTGGCCAATATGGCACCACAACAATACCCTCTGCCTTATGACAAATGATTTTCTGCATTAATTTTACTATAAGCGAGAATGGTGGAAAGGCGTAAAATAACATATTGGTCCATGGTAGTGTAAAGGCATCAACAGCACATGCTTCGGGATCATTTCTCCACGAAACATATTTACACTTAGTATTGCATCTGTTTGCAAACAAATCAATACTGGGATGACCAAAGTTGCGAACTATTTCATTAAATGCAATTTGATTGAATTCCCACTCTGTATCCTCGAACTGTTTTCGTGATAATGAATCTGCCTCACAATTATCTTTAGTATTGATGTAAGAAGCGAATAAGATTATTCTACGTTTTTCGCACCATTTCCACATACTTCTAGATATATAATCTAGGTGATCATATTGAATACTGCCCATTCTGTTAATACATGAGATAGCCGTCACATTATCTACCCTTAATAAGATGTCACAATTAGATAATTCTTTGGCGAAACATTTCAGAGCTAGAAAGGCTGCTTTTAGTTCCAACTCGTTTATATGACAAGAAGTTTCGTTGTCTTTCCTATATCCACAACATCTAACTGTATCACAATACGCTCCCCATCCCGTAGAAGAGGCATCAGAAAAAAATTCTAAAACAAAGTTGTTCGGTTTGAGTGATGAATGGCCTATATCTATGTTTCCTAACCACCAATATAATTCTTCATGTAGGGTAATTTAAGATATCAATTGTCTGATCGTAGTTTGGATTTTTTAATAAACAATTATATTTATATTGTTCAAGCTTTTTTGTATATAACCACGAATAAGTTATTGCTGGACATGCGGAAATTAAATAACCAATGAGTTTAGCGAATTCGTGTAACTTGCATCGTTTTATACAAAGAAATCTATTTATAAAATCTTTCAATTTTATTTTCTTTTCCTCGGGTAGTTTTAAAATCATCTGCTTTGAGTCGAAAGTGAAGCCCAAGACCTTACATTCACGTTTAGGTATTAAACAACTTTTTGAAAAGTTAATCAAAAAACCCAAGCTCTGTAATAGATCTATAATTGTAAATACATTAGTGACACACTCCCAGTAAGTCTTTCCGATAAAAAAATGTTATCTAAATAAATAACTGAAATCATACCCCGACTACGCAGGTATTCTATAACTGGTTTCATTAATTTAGTAAACACGAGAGGTGCGGTACAAAGGCCGAACGGTAAACAATTGAATTCATATAATATATTGTTGTATTTGAATCGAAGATATTTTTTGTGAGCTTCATTTGTCGGAACAAAGAAGTATGCATCTTTTAAGTCTATTGTTGCCCTGTAGCAGTTTTCAGTTATTAATTTTGACGCTGTTCTGTAATCTTCCATTTTAAAATGACTAGCAAGTACAAATTTATTTAACTTTTTTAAATTCAATATAAACCTTTTATCACCATTAGGCTTAGGTACAAGAAATATACTGGATAAAAATTGACATTCAATATAAGTACATTTCGAGATGGCACCATTGTTTATTAGGTTGTGTAATGATTGGTCGAAATCTAAGCTCTCTTGTGTGGATTTTGGAAAAACAGACTGACAGTGACAATCGGAATTCGATGGAATTGATGTAAATGGTATGATAACCTGACAGCCATGACAGTAAAGTGGGGTCTTTAGTAATTTATGACCACTTATTAACAAAATATTTAAGCCGACCGGCATAGCATACCTCGATATTTATCTCCTCTGCGTTCTCCCCTGAGGGGGCTCGTCCGATGGTCGTTGATAAGGCTGTTTGTTGCGAAACTGCTGACGAGCAGTCGAGGGTGGAGGCCGACGCTGCAAGTTCTCTGGCTTGTTGGTGTAGTATATTTAAGTGGGTATTTACTTTTAATAATATTGTACTACCTTCAACTATGAATAAACAGTGTTCAACCAGCTGCTTGCGTTTCACTACATGGTGACAGCGGTGCTACGTAAAATAATTGTTTTTATCAGATATTTCGCGAAAAGTAACTGTTGTTGTAGTGCATATGGGCGGCAATAGATGATTAAACGAACTTCTAAGTGAAGTTCTATCGCTATTATATGAGTCGCTTCATTCGAAGATATTATATAACAGGTAGTCCTTTTTAGGTACTAGGTAACTTCGCACAATTTAAAGTATCATAAAAAAAACACTGTGGCGGGGCGCCGCGTGGCATGATCCACCCGGTTCGCGCCAAGCCCTCATTCTTTAGAGACCCTAAACGAAACTTTTAAATGGGTTCCGGGGTGGGTGGGTACTTCATATCTTCGAATGAAGCGACTCATATAATAGCGATAGAACTTCACTTAGAAGTTCGTTTAATCATCTATTATATTTCGTCGCTTCATTCTTCAGATATTATATAACAGGTAGATTTTCAGAGATAGAAAGTTTTGTTTAGGTATATACTTGGAATTGAAATAAGTAAAGATATAAATATGTAATTACATATTTTATTATTATAGTACTTAATAATTAGTATTATTGCATAATGAGCTTCAAATAATCTTACTTTATTTGAGTTGCTAGAAATTATAATCAGCTTAAATTAATGAAACTTAGTGATAGTCTATTTATAGACACATAATTTTTAATGTAGTAATTTACTTAATATCAAAATACGTAATATTCAATAACTATTTTTAATATTAGGTTAAGTATTGTTAAGTATCGACAAAGCAAAGTTATTTTGTTGATCATCTAAAGGCCGATGGTAAAACTTTGCGAACACCTGTGAGTTTTGTGTCCACCCGGCCGTTTTTCGAATGACATCGACACTGATACCGGCCGCGCGCGCGGCTGAGGTTGACGCGTGTCGTGTGCTGTGCGCACTAAAACGCTCATGTCAATGCCACTCGTGGCGAGCGTTTGCTTAATCCATCGACTTAGCGTCTGACTTGATGCAGTTCTGTGGGGAGCTTTGAATGTTACGAAGAGATTCCCGGAGTTTGAACCTCAGATATTTTTTGTAATAAAAATATATTCTTTTAAAGTTGATACTGGGCATATGTTGATATTGCTTTGAAAGTTTGAGAAGAGGGAGAGATAATAAGGGCTGTTCACGATTTGGAGCGGAAGTCTTGATTATATCTGTTATAATAATATTTACTTTATCAGATTGAAAAACAATATTTTCTAATTTATTTAAAGACAATGTCTGTACTCTTTGACCGGTACATAAAGCTAATAATGTAACGAGTTTTTTTTTTTTTTTTTTGTAATATTTTCTAATGATAAATTAATATTTGGATACCAAGAAGACAGTTGATTTAGTACTAAATTTGGATCCCAAGTAAATGAATATTTAGGCTTAATAGGTTTAGTTTTATAGGCTCCTTTTAAGAGGCGTTTAACACAACTATTATCACTTATCTCTTCTCCTAATAAAAGAGATAATTCAGATCGATGCGTATTTAATGAACCGTTAGAACATCCCTTATTAAATTGCTCGTTTAAGAATCAAAGAACTAATGGAATGGATTTTTCGAAACTATTAATTCATAACCACACTTCTTGAAACCATAACTTCAATGAGACGTTGTACTAGCGAATAGTAGTGTCTGCGAGCGAGGCGAGCATCAACGTGAGAGCCTCTGGTGGGCAGCCGCGCCGGCTGAACGACGCCCGGAGAGCCTCGCGGCACCCAGGGTAAGGCTGGAGTGCAGTGGGTGCTGACTCCATGGCTGAGAAGGCCAGAAGGGGAATACAAGTACCCCTTCGGCTTTATCATCAATGATTTTTCGTAAACATTTTAATACAAGAGAAAAGGGAGGAAATGCATAAAAATCCAAGTCAGCCCAGCTTATTGTAAATGCATCAACTGCGACTGCATCAGGTTCAGGCTTCTAGGTGACAAATAATTTACATTTGGCTCGACTTGAGAACAAGTCGATCTTAATGGGCCCGAAACTATTTACAATAAGTTGGAAAGCGCTATCCGAGAGGGCCCATTCAGTATCAGGGTTAAGTTTTCTGGACTCTTTCTTTCTTTCTTTTCTTTTTCTTCACTAGCTATACTTTTGAGACCTAACAAAACCGCGAGTAATTCTAAAAAGTTAATATTATTTTCTTTTTCACTGTTCGTCCATGAACCACTATATTTATTATTTTTGCATACTGCTCCCCAGCCTGTCCTAGATGCGTCGGTGTAAATTTCTAACTTATAATTTTGAGTAATGATTGGACAAGAAATAATATTAATATTATTTTTCCACCACCATAAATCTTTTAGTAATATCTTATTGAGATTCATTTTTGCCTCATAGTTTCCTCCGAACTTATTTAAGGCTAAAAAATTTTGTCTCTCTAATATTTTTGTATATAAGAATCCATATTTTGTGGCTGGACAGGCTGCGATCAATACACCTATAAGTTTAGCGAAGTTTCGTATTGAACAAGTTTTAATATTAATGTACCTATTTATTAACTGTGCAATGTTATTCCGCTCATCGCCAGGTAACGTAATAGACATCTGTTCTGTGTTGAACATAAAACCTATGAATTTGATTGACTTTTTTGGTACAATGTGACTTTTATCGAAATTTACAATAAAACCTAGACAATGTAATAACTTCAAAGTTTCTCTTACATTAATCATGCATTCTTCATATGTATCTCCAATAAGAAGATCGTCTTAATAGGTAGTAGACTTAAAACCTTGTTTTCTCAAATGACTCATTACTTCACGCATAATTTTTGTAAATACCCACAAAGCTATCGATAATCCATACGGCATTGCTGTGAACTCGTAAGTGATCGGCTCAGACGAATCATTTTCTTGGAATTCGAATCGTAGGTACTTTCTGTTTTATAAGATTCCATTTTAAAATGTACTTTTGTTACGAACTTGTTTAAAGATTTTAAATTTAGTATAAACCTTTTTTCTCCGTTAGGTTTCGGAGCTAAAAATATATTTGAAATACATTGATCATTTGAAGGAGAACAAGGTTTTATAGCCCCTAAGTCAAATAATTTATTTATAGCTATTTTCATGTCTCGTTTTTCACATGATGACAAATTATTTTTAGGAATAGAATACTGACAAATTTGAGTATCGAATGGTATTCTAAATAAATACTTTAGCCACTTCAATATAACTTCATTTTTAGTTATTTTTGTCCAACAATCATAAAATAAATTAATTCGACCTGCATGTACCTTGATTAATGTTGGGTCGGAGCACGCATCCTGGATGAAGTCTGCGGCTGGAACTTGGCGTTGAACGCAGAGTTCGATTGTGGGCGCTGCTGTGTTTGAGCTGCTATCGGTTTCCTCTGACCTCCCCGCCCCCCCCTGAACGACGGGTAACGAGGAGGTCCTGTCCAGTTTCCCTGCTGAGACGACCGGTTGACCGTTGATATTTGAGAGGCGGCTGTTTTGGCTGGGCCTTTTTTAATTAGGGCTCCCTGCTTTTCAATGGCTTTACTTGCCTTTATTTTTTCCGGCACTGAACTTCCGAATAAAGTTTTGTCTCTTTCGGAGTCTTGTATAACATGTTTAAAGTTTGTATCCAAATTCGGTAAAATCAGTTTTACCCTATCTTTGGTTAACATAAAGTGGAGGTCTGATAATAGGCGGCATCCATCACTTACGTGACGGAGGGCCTTCATTTGTTTTCTTCCTTCCCAAGGAGGACGTCAATCCCTCGATTTATGGCGGTAATACCGTACCCCAGCTGTTGCTGAAAGTTTTGGTTTTTTTTTTTTTTTTTGTCACGTGCTCGTGCTATGTCAGTTATGGCTGCCAAGATTTCCGCATTTAATTTTGGGGCTTGCAAGTTTTTGCAGTTTTCGGGTACCGTATTTTCTATGGTTAATTTATCTTTGTCTTCTTTGGACAGTCCTTTTCTTAGTAAAGGTGTCCATAAATTTGAGAGCGTATCGTGTATTTTAGCGCCAAATTCGGGTGTATCGGAATTTGCAGCTCCAAGTGCAGTAAGCAGCTCTGGATCCAGATCGGGATTAGGTTCTCCCGATATACCTGGTGCGTCTTGTGATATTGACGGCTCCGGATTAGGGAGCGTCTTTGCAGATAGCTTTTGATCCACAGTGAATGACGCGGCAGTCTTCTGGTTATCCAGGTTTACATCATCCAGCGGTAGCGGTAACTCATACCTTGGAGGCGACATGTTTATGTTTTAACAAACATATAATTCATATTAATATAACGCTCATAACGTATTACAGACAACGAGATAAATCTCCTTGAGATTACCCGCATTTTCTGTAGTCGTATTGAAAACAAAAGGTGATCGATAAGATCAGATAAAATTTATTAAAGTTTACATCACAACGATATTGAGCAGTTAACGTGATATATCTATTATAGATTACACGCATTTTCTGCTCTGATTTTTTAAATAACCTTGGAGGCGACATGTTTATGTCTAATTCATATTAATATAACGCCCATAACGTATTACAGACAACGAGATAAATCTCCTTGAGATTACCCGCATTTTCTGTAGTCGTATTGAAAACAAAAGGTGATCGATAAGATCAGATAAAATTTATTAAAGTTTACATCACAACGATATTGAGCAGTTAACGTGATATATCTATTATAGATTACACGCATTTTCTGCTCTGATTTTTTAAATAACATTTTTACACTGAATAAGTAGCTCTTGCCTTGTAAGATTTCTTCTTCATCGGTAGAAATAATTCGCTGTTTCCGTTTTTTATTTATTTTTTGTTCCAACTTTTTTATCTTTATATTATAATGTTGAAGCTGTTCTTCTGCTGTACGTTTAACATTTTGTAAAAACTTAAGTAAATGATTAAAGTAAATGACGTATGCTTGTTACCACGCACGAAAAAAGAATGAGGGCTTGGCGCGAACCGGGTGGATCATGCCACGCGGCGCCCCGCCACAGTGTTTTTTTTATGATACTTTAAATTGTGCGAAGTTACCTAGTACCTAAAAAGGACTACCTGTTATATAATATCTGAAGAATGAAGCGACGAAATATAATTACATTTGGTTATATTTTATAAGTTTACAAGTAAGAAATATTTCTTTCTGATGACGTTATTAGTTTTGCCAATTTTGTAAGTTTCCATTTGCTATTATATAACTTGTTTCTGACTAAAATTCTATTATTCTAATACAATAACATTAATTGCTTTATAATATTGTTTTGACCCTTTCTATAATTTGTGATTACGGTTTTAAGTAATAAGTTCTTCCTATTAATCTATTGTTATTTTAATGAGATTATTACGACAGCTGCACTGGCTGATTTTCGATGTAGATTTATTTATCATTTTAGACTTCAGTTTGCAATGTATCGTTGTGAGAGCAACTACTCTTAGACTATTGTTGTAAAAGTTTGTCAATTGATTAAAGTGTGAATATTATATGAACTGTGGAAGAATTGTGTTTCACTGATTTCTCAATTTTTATTAGTATGGATAATATTGATATGGATAACATCGAAAGCGGAGTGCCGCCGACAGCAGCGGTGGGATCACAATCCCCTATACTGGAAGCCTCCAAGACGAAAGAACTTCAGCCTGATCCGACTTTTTCCATGGATCAAGTTATGAATTTGCTAACGACTGTGACGAAAGAAGCATCGTCAAGTACTGTTACAGTCGCATTAGCTACAACTTCTGCACCACGAGAAATGAGTAATTTTTATTTACCACCATTTGATCCAGACATCCGGTCACATGACATCAATATTGACGAAACATAAGAGGCACGCATGAAGTCTATATTACAATTGAAAGGACGAGCGAAGACTTGGGCTGATAACTGGTGCCTACATTCTATGACATGGTCGCAAGTGAATGAGATTTGATTAGGACATGTGGAAAAGAGTTTTTGTGCACTGATGACGATGTTCATAAATACCGAAATTTCATATCGGTGGATGCTTTTCGAGAAAGTGTGGCCTGAAGCTTCTGACGCTAAGGTTATTGATGGTTTGATCACAGGCATATCCTGATTTATTAGGTGCGAATTACTTCGTAATACGCCCGACTCTATGCTTTAGGCATTTTACTTATTGCTGGTTTGAAAACTTTTCGTAAGCGTAAATCTGAGTGTAATAACAAACTAGTCTTATATAGTAATAATATAAAATGACCGCGAGTATTTGAAAACATGGTAAAGAGTTGCTCTAAATGTAGCTCTAAACCAGGTCATCTGTTATGCGATTGCAAAGAAAATACTTCCTCTTCATCCATGACATTTGCTAAATCTGAATCTTCTAATAGTGTTACAGTTAATAAGGATAGCACTGAACCAAACTCTCATAAAAATGGTCACTTATAAAGAAATTGCTTTCTCAAACAACGAAAGCAACGTAATGTATAGGTCAAAGATAAATCAATAAATTTAGGTAAATATTGGAAACTGATGAATAATTGTGCGTGGAAGTAGAATTTAAAGTGCTCCCGAATACTCGGACTCAAGTTGATAAGCTATTATTTCTTTTATTTTGCGTTTAATTTTGTATAGCTTGCGCTGCAATGGTAAAGTAAAAATATTTTAAAATAAGAATCTCCAATAGGTTTATTGAATAGCAAATGCTTTCTCGGATGCTCTCGTGCTTAAAATTGTTTTGAGTTTCAATTTATCTTGTTGAACCCTGTGTTGAAGTAAAGTAAAACTGTTTTTGAGTTAATGGTCACAATATTGTGTTGCTTATCAAACGATTTCTGGATCGGCCTTCATTTGAAATTAATTGACTTGGTAAAAAAAAAAGTGACCTTGTACAGTAAAGTTGTTTTGGAAACTACGATCAGAATACGGTGAATTGCATTGCAATCGTTTGCTTAAAATTTTTTTTATGTGAAGTAGTTTTGACGATGTTGTTCGTTTAGTTCGGGTTCGATACTTGCTAATAGAGTTAAAAAAAAAAATCTTCCATTCTGGACTGGGAGTGAAAGAAAAACATAGAATGTACCAGCTGCTTCTCTTCTCGGGCATACTGTAAAAGTTAGTTAAGGGACAGAGGTTTTATTGGCATTTTTGCAGGTGACAGACAACAGGCCCTGTCACTGCAATAGTCTCTGTCCATCATTATTATATCTCCAAATTTGGCAAATGTGACATCAGACGGTTTTATAGCATATGGTGTTCTACCTACCCCATAAGGGATACAGGCGTGAAGCTATGTATGTATGAAAAAGTATTTGTAGGTTTGAATAGACGTCATAAAATAACTTAACGAGTTTTGGATTATTTTAGTACGGACGAACAGGACTTGTGTTGTGAGAATTCGGTGATGATATCTCTTTTTATCGGTAATTTGGATTATTTGTATTGTTCGATGAGCTACATGATGATGATGATGATGATGAGCTACATAATGTTTGTTTAAATAGTCGTTTCAAAAGTTTCTATTTTCTTATAATCGTTTATCCGTGGCTCGGTGGAAATCGCTTTGTATCATACCAATCTTTGAATATTTTGCTACGTTACATAGGCGACACTTTTGCTTTTGTTTTGATAATAAAAATCTTATTTTAACATTTAAATCGTTATATCGCTTTATTATGTGTTAAGAGTGCGTATATACTTACGTAATTATATTATTGAAATTGAGTTCCAACGCTTAAAAACCAAGCGTGTATTAATTTTTAATATGTTGCGATTAACGAAGAAGCGGGATTGATTTTATGATCTATTTCTTAGTTGTTGAGCAATCTTAAGACATTATGTAATATTTAGTTGTTGTGAATTATGTTGTATGTGTGTGCTCCTACCGATTTCTTATTAGATTCATTGTCCAGTTATTAAATGTAAAGTAAATGTCATTGAATACTGTGCTATTCACTCGTTAAAATATCACAGTTCATAAAATGCGTTGACATTAGCCGATTCCTGATGAGTTTCTTGCTGGTTCTTCTCGGTAGATGGATCTTCCGAACCAGTGTTAGCTTCACGTAAGATCTTGGATTATAATTGAAACGAAAATTTAACAATGAAGTAAAAGTTAAAAGGCATAACTTCAGTCTTGGCTTTTAAGCCCAAACTATAAAAATAATCAAAAGAAATACCTACATAAATGTTAATTCTTTTAATGGAAGTGTGCAATTGGTAATTCGAAATGAATAAATATTGTATTGATTATGTAGGTATTCACTGCGACCAAAAATTTGCAAAATAAATAGTTGCGTTCGGAAATAACATCATCATGTTGATATGAAATTAAAAATAAACAAAAATGTTGTAAACAAGTAAAAATAGTACAAATATTAAACCATAAGTATAAAAAAGTAGTAAATCCAAATATTCTATAATTTTTAAACAAAACAGAATGCGTTCTTCCCATAATCAACGACACAAGTCAATGCCAACCGTCAAACTGTCAAATTTTCATTCCTTTGTTACTGCTTTGTGATTACATGGTGCTCTGTTGTTACATGGTGGATAATTCCAACTTGTGTTTCTTAACACGAAATTAATAGTGACATTACTTTTTCAGCTTATTATATTATCCATAAATAATAAAAGAATCAACTTTATATGGTGAGCATAAAAGCCAGGCAATGTATGCACACTGAGATAAACCCTTTTAGTGTTTAGTTTCGAAGTATGTGTGAAGTTTTTGAAGTTGAAGTTAAAGTTGTAATTTTTCCGGAATTGCAAATATATTTTAAAACTAGCTGTGACCCGCGACTTCGTCCGCGTGGATACCGTTTATTAGAGTTGGATAAATACTATTATTATATCCTCCTTGAAGTTAAAACTTACCTTATTCTAAATTTCGTCAAAATCGACTCAGTAGTTTAGCTGTGAAAGCGTTACTGATAGATAAACAGACAGAATTACTTCAAGAACTGTTACAACAAAGCAGTGATCCGCAGTTTCACCTAGGTTTTGTGAAAAAGTATAGGTAGGTAGGTAGGTATATTACATAGATGATGCCCGCGACTTCGTCTGTATTGAATTAGTATTTCGAGTAGGTTATTTTCTTCTCCAAGGTCCTAACTATCTTTAATAACAAAAATAAAAAGGAAGAATCTTCGCCCATATAATATGTACCTATAACTCCTTACCACAAATATAGGTGGGTAACTACCTATTAGGTACATTACAAAGGCACATAGCGTTATAAACAAATCGGGTGCCAAAGTGCCTTAAACTTTAATATTGTCTTAAGTTTTCGCGATAACTATTATGTATGACTATTAAATAAAACACTTTTTAACCGGATTTATAGCGATATTTACATTTTAAATTTTAACAGTCGCTCGTGACCACGGAGTCTGCAAAGACACCGAAACGTCGAGTTAAAATGTAAAATATAAATTAAACGCCATTAATCCGGTTAAAAAGTGTTTTATTTAATGCCTTCAATTTTACTTAATTCATGCAATATCTCCATTCATTATACTTAGCTTATTGTTATTCTAGGTAAAGCTAAGTAGTTTTTGCGTGAAAGAATATCAAAAATCCATCCATCCAGCCATTATCAGTGTACATACAATACTACCTATAGTTATGTATGGCTGCTTTTCACTGCCAAACGGCTAAGCCCATATTAATGTAATTTGGTATAGTAGTTAACACATACGTTAACTACTATACCAAATTTTACTTACTTTTTATTCCGAAGAAATCTACGGTTTCTGACTTCCAAGAGGCAGAAACGATCATGAAATAAACAAAACCTTGATTTCCATTTTATCTCTGTATGTACAGAAGGCAGTACATCAAGCGTTACCAATCTGTCAAAAATTTTTACTTGAATTTGAATTCTATGCCCTCGATAATAAGTTAAAATTGGTTGGGGAAATTTGACAGGTAATGTAACGCTTGTTCCTTCTGTACCTACCTATATTAAATCGCGCAAAAGCTTGCGCTCGCCTCCCGCCTTTTTATACAGGGACCGGAACCGCTTACCCTTAAAGAGGTTTTTGATTGGGTTTTTCATAGACTTGTTTTAAAAAACCCTACCAATTTGGTAACCGTATCGAAGACTTACCCTAATTTAAGGCTTACCATATCAATAGAGTTAGCTTCATGTAAGCAGTAAGCCTATCGAAAACCCTATTGAAGGTTACCGATTCAAAAGGGTTTTAAAACCTGCAGGCAAATTTAATGTCTAAGAATATCAAATTATCAAAAATATCACCATCTATTCAATCTCGCACTTCGAATTATACTTCCGAATTCAACAGCATGCGCGGAAAAGAGATAGAAATAGGCTAACCCTATCACAGGGTAAGCGCATCCGAAAGTAGTTAACTTTATTCAAAGTGTTACCACGTCGATAGGCTTACTACCATATCAATAGGGTTACACTTCCATATGGTAAGATTTTCATAGGGTTACCCTATCAATAGACTTAATCAAATAAAGGGGTTTTCCGGTCCCTGTTTTTATACCCTACCGCCGCGAGCCGCGTCGAGCGCGGCAACCATTACGCAAAAATAATCCCTATATCATTCAGTATTCACGCGCGATGGGTTATTAGCGTATTTCATGTATAAGTTTGGTGTTTCTATACCGATTTCTATGATTCTTTTTTTATTGAATAGGTAATAATGTTAATTTTTTTTTTAATTAGGGATGAGTGAGAGTATTATAAACGTAAGAGTAAACAAATATAATCAGAAAGCTCCGAACTGCTAAGCTATCGGGATTTACACGTGTTATTGTGAGTCAACCAAAAAATATAGATATATACTGTTATGGAATATTTTTTATATAATTTTATGAAGAATATTTCTGTCATACATGATTTCTATGTAGCTTTAACCATTAAGGCTGCACACGCGACGGAAGCTTAAAAAATGAAGTAACTTCTCCCGTTTTTCCAACATTTCCCTTCACTGCTCTGCTCTTATTGATTGTAGCGTGATAATAAGTATACTATAACCTGCCCAGGAGTATGAAGAATAATTTTACTAAGTTTCGTTAAAATCCGTTGAGTAGTTTTTGTTTCTATAAGGAACATACAGACAGACAGACAGACAAAAATTTTACTGATTGCATTTTTGGCATCAGTATCGATCACTTATCACCCCCTGATAGTTATTTTGAAAAAATATTTCATGTACAGAATTGACCTCTCTACAGATTTATTATAAGTATAGATAGATATATAAAAAAAAAAAAGTTGGTTTTGGAAGGGGGATTTTAATGTGTTTTATCAATCTGTCTGTTAGTAATAATAAAAGTCCAATCGAATTATTATTTGAGAAAAATATGTTCTCCACCGGTTATCAAGTTCTTCGAAATTGATAATGATAAAAGTGTTGACAACGTTATGGTAAAAAAAAGTGTAAAAAAGGATGGACGAGCAATCTATTAAGGATAAAGTCGGATTTTCAAATTGGAATTTCGTATTAATTCATGAACTTCACACTACAAAATTGGAACCTAAATATTAGGATCCTGAAACTTAAGTAATTTTGCATAGTGATCGTTATTAAGTAAAACATGTTATTTTTTGCGAATATTCTGACAAAATCGCCAGTCATGACTCTTATAGATCTGTACAGGTAGCAGATCAATTTGATGATGTTGATAAAACTGCCATATGGGCGGGTGATTGAGCAAAAGAAAAGTGAGACAATCGAATTGAAAACTGTAATTGTTAAAAAGATGTGTTAAATCTTTATATTTTACCCTTTCCGCCCCCCTCTCCCGACGCTGGCTGGCCACCATGCGTCTCCTTCCCTGTCTTGGAGGCTAGATCCCAGGATGGGTGATGCCTGGGTTATGTTGGTGAAATCCCTTTATGTGTGGGGTTTTTGGGGCTAGATCCCAGGATCGGTGATGCCTGGGTTATGTTGGTGAAATCCCTTTATGTGTGGGGTTTTTGGGGCTAGATCCCAGGATGGGTGATGCCTGGGTTATGTTGGTGAAATCCCTTTATGTGTGGGGTTTTTGGGGCTAGATCCATGGATGGGTGATGCATGGGTTATGTTGGTGAAATCCCTTAATGTATGATGCCTGATTCATGGTGGCTAGATCCCAGGATGGGTAATGCCTTACTTTAATGTTTCGGGGCAAATTTTCGATTATGTAATTTATATGTATTTTTTTATTTTATGCACTTTTTATTTATTGTAGCGCAGAGAGCGCGCTTGATCAGAATGGCCGTATGGGCGGCAATTACATTTGGTTATATTTTATAAGTTTACAAGTAAGAAATATTTCTTTCTGATGACGTTATTAGTTTTGCCAATTTTGTAAGTTTCCATTTGCTATTATATAACTTGTTTCTGACTAAAATTCTATTATCCTAATACAATAACATTAATTGCTTTATAATATTGTTTTGACCCTTTCTATAATTTGTGATTACGGTTTTAAGTAATAAGTTCTTCCTATTAATCTATTGTTATTTTAATGAGATTATTGCGACAGCTGCACTGGCTGATTTTCGATGTAGATTTATTTATCATTTTAGACTTCAGTTTGCAATGTATCGTTGTGAGAGCAACTACTCTTAGACTATTGTTGTAAAAGTTTGTCAATTGATTAAAGTGTGAATATTATATGAACTGTGGAAGAATTGTGTTTCACTGATTTCTCAATTTTTATTAGTATGGATAATATTGATATGGATAACATCGAAAGCGGAGTGCCGCCGACATGCATTATACAAGTGAACATAAAAATATAAATACGCAAGTATGGAACACGCACGCCCGCCAGCTGAACTTAACATTGAAGGCAGTCCCGCGTCGCGAGCCGACGCTTGGAAAAGATGGTGGACGCAGTTCTCTGTGTTTCTGAAGGCATCCGGCGTAAGCAAAGAGGAACCCGATGTACAAGCAAGCTTGCTGGTGAACCTCATAGGAGGTGAAGGTTACGAAATATTTACTACTTTCACATATGGGAAGTCTGAGAGTCCAGATGATATTAAGTGTATAAAAAAGAAATTCGACGAACATTTCGGTACAAAGGTCAATGTAACCATGTTGCGATACAAGTTTTTCACACTTAACCAAGAAGTTGGAGAAAATATCAGTCAATACGTGACGACATTGAAGGTACTGAGCAACGGATGTGAGTTTGAGGCGCTCAAGGACAGCTTGATAAGAGATCGAGTTGTATGCGGCATCACATCGAATATAGTTAGAGATCGCCTTCTTCGTACGGATGACTTGACATTAACGAAAACGGTGCAAATATGTGAAGCCGATGAAATGGCTAAAGAGGAATGCAAGCATATTGAGCAGGCACAGGCGTCGACGTCATCGAGCGAGCAGGTGGATGCAGTCGCGCGAGCTGCCGGCGGCCGCGGCCGGGGCTGGCGCGGCGCGCGCGGCGGTCACGGGGGCCGCGGCGGCCGTGGAGGCCGACCGAGCCGGGAGCCGTGCGCGCGCTGCGGGAACCCAGCCTGTGTACGAGTAAAAAAAGTTTACTCGTACACAGGAAATTCCGTTCCTATAATCGGTGAATGTGTTTTGACGCCAATATTTAAGAATAAAAAGTATAAATTGAATTTTGTGGTTGCAAGAATGAATTGCCAAAACATATTAGGCCTACAAGCTTGTACTGAATTAGGTACTATACAGAGAATAGATCAACTTAATATTGCTAAATTTAAAGAATTGTTTAAAGGGTTAGGAGAATTACCAGGCAAGCATGCTATAGAGGTGGACCCATCGGTTCAGCCGGTTATTTGTCCGGTCCGTAAAATACCATTAGGCATGCGAGATAAATTACGTGACGAGTTAATTAGAATGGAGAAATTGGGAGTCGTAAGAAAAGTTAGCCATCCGACTCCATGGGTTAGCCCTATAGTTATTGCAGCTAAAAAAATGGAGATATTCGCGTATGCTTGGATCCTCAACATTTGAACCGCGCGGTCCGGCGCGCGCACTTCGCGCTGCCGACGGTGAGCGAGCTCGCGGCGCGGCTGCGCGGCGCGCGCGTGTTCAGCGTGCTGGACGCCCGCTGCGGGTTTTGGATTCTGAAGCTGGACGAGGCTAGTGCGGATTTGTGTACCTTTAACACACCCTTCGGTAGGTATCAGTTTTTACGATTACCTTATGCTCCTGAAATGTTCCACGCAAAGGTAAGACAGTACTTAGAGGATCTTGAAGGTACTGATTCTTTTATTGATGACATAATCGTCTGGGGGTCCACCAGGGAAGAGCACGACTCCAGACTTCAACGATTACTTGAAAGAGCCAAAGAAATAGGACTTCGTTTTAATGAGGATAAGTGTAAGTTTGGCCTTAGTGAAATTAAATATTTAGGACATATTTTTGATGAGCAAGGTATGAAGCCGGACGACGATAAGGTAAAGGCAATCATAAACATGCCAGATCCCATAGACAGGCGTGCTTTGGAACGATTTCTAGGAATGGTTAACTATTTGTCTAAATTTATACCTAATTATTCGGAAACCGTGGCGGTCTTAAGGAGTTTATTAAAAAAAGATACAGAGTGGGTCTGGGGTACACAACATACAGAAGCGGTTAATAAGTTGAAACTTAAAATTTCAACAGCACCCATATTAGCGCTTTATTCACACAAAATACCTATTACATTGTCGGTGGACGCGAGCGCGGAGGCGCTGGGCGCGGTACTGCTGCAGGCGGCCGCGCCCGGTGGAGTACGCGTCGCTCACGTTAACGGACACGCAGCGGCGCTACGCGCAGATAGAAAAGGAAATGCTAGCCATTGTATTTGCGTGTGAACGTTTTCATCAATATGTTTTTGGTAGACAAGATATAACTATACAGTCCGATCATAAACCGTTAGAAGCGATATTTAAAAAATCGCTATCTGCAGTGCCCGCTCGCCTCCAACGCATGAGGCTACGCTTGCAGGGCTATACTTTTAAGGTTGTGTAAGTATACCCCAGGCAAGTATATGTATGTGTCCGATACACTGTCGCGCGCGGCTCTTCCTGAATTAATGTCGAAGCGAATGAATGAAGAGATAGAAAGCCAAACATGTTACTTATTACAAAACGTTCAGTTTAGCGATCAAAAGTTAATGTTGGTTAGAGACTGTACCCGGCGGGATTTTCAATGTAACATATTAGCTAAATACATAAAAAAAGGCTGGCCAAGAAGTAAACGGTTAGTTGAAAAGGAAGTCGATTCATTTTGGCCCTACCGTGAATGCTTACAATATATCGATGGAATTATTTTAAAAAACAACCGGGTATTTATTCCAAAGGAGTTGCGCGCGGATATGTTAGTTCGTATTCATGAAGGACACCTGGGCATAGAACGTTGCAAGCGACGCGTTGTTCTGGCCGGGGCTCACGCGCGACGTGGAGAGTGCGGTGCGCGCGTGCCGCACGTGCGCGCTGCTCGCGCCGGCGCCACGCGCCGAGCTGCTGCGGCAGCACGCTGTGCCCTACCTGCCGTGGTGCAAACTTGGCTCTGATATTTTTGAGTTTCAAAAGAAATACTATTTAATTCTGATTGACTATTTCTCGAGTTTTGTAGAGGTTAACAAGTTAAGTTTGATCAACAGTAAAAGCGTAATTGAGGCTTTAATTGAACAGTTTGCTCGTCACGGTATACCTAGAGAACTGATAACAGATAACGGCCCGGCATATTCTTCGAAAGAATTTAAAAAATTCATGATGGAATATGAAATCTTACACACCACATCCTCGTCGTTATACCCGCAATCAAATGGAAAAAGTGAGCGAACTGTGCGTACAGTTAAAAACTTATTAAAAAAATGCGCCAACTCGGGACAAAGCTATCACATAGGTTCACTAAATTTGCGAAGCTCTCCCAGAAATAATATAGATTCTCCGGCTGAAATGTTAATGGATCGAAAAATAGCTGCTCGATTACCAATTATTGAAAATTTACTTAAACGGACTGTGGATAATAAAAAGAATTATGAAGCGATTTTGATAAATCAACGAAAACAAAAACGTACCTACGATAAAACATTAAACTTGCTTCCTACGTTAAATATCAAGGACCGAGTCACGGTAGCGGACGGTCAAGGAAATTCATTTGTCAAGTTTCTAGCGAACCAAAGCGCCAGAGTTCACGAATCCCTACTACTCACATCTGCCATAGATGGAGCTCACGGTACCGCCATTGGCATTACCCGCGAGCCCCGGCAGATTGCGCTCAGCCTTAGTCGAGCGCCCCCCACGTGGGAAATGGTCCAGAACACGAGACCATTTCCCCAGACATAGCCCTAATAGCCGCAGCAGGTCCCCTCACCTGCTACGGCTGGCTATCGGGAGGGAGAAGGTGAGCGTATCTCCTTCTCCGTCCCCCTCCGCCTAAGGCGGATCGGTGCCGAAGAGGCGTCATCCTCCCGGCACCGCTCCGCCGCCTCCTTCTGCGACATTACGTCCTCGCAGTAGGAGGTCATGGCCGCCCAAGCCTCTTGACTCCCTAACATGGCTTTAACCACGCTAGGGAGCGAGAGGTCCTCTCCGACGACAGACGTCAACTCGTGCCGCAGCCGACCCCCACGAATCGCATCGATCGTCCAGGCCCCGTAAGCGGGCGCGACGAGGGACTATTCCCACCCCCTAAGGAGTGCTCTCCTGGCACTCAGGTACCGGTAAACGGCACCGAGCACTACCACCTCGAGTTCCCACGTGGGGGGGGGGGTCCGCTTGCCAAGACGCAGGAAGCCCCATGGAAAATCGAGCGGTACCCTCGCGATGCCCTCACCGCCATGACCCTCTGCGGCTACCGCAGCAGGGCCCTATTTTGGCGGTTGAGGGCATCCTCCCAGATGGGCGGATGGCAGATCCACCAGTAAAAGAAACAGGGGCGATATCACAACCTCTCCAAGTTAATATACATGGTGTAAAACGTATCCATTCTCCTCCTACTTCGAAAAACTTTATAAAACCTTCTGACGGCGCAAAGGAACAGTGTTCAAAAGAACAACTTCAAAAGACAACTTTGATATAAGGGATTTCGAAACAGATGACTCATGAAGCAACATCTCACTGGATGATACTGAGAATAGAATAAGAGCTAAGAAAAAGTTACAGTTAAAATTGATCCTAGAGGAGAGGAAGAGGTCTGGACAGAGATGCAGAAGGAGTTAACAGAATTAGACAAAGAAACTTTTTCCTTGAACTTGGATCAACTCATAAGTTTAATGGACAACATAAGGGGTAATCAAAATGTAAAAGAAGTTGTTTATTTATACACAAATAACATAAAAGACCTTATTACTATGTGCATCAAGTTATATCCTAAAATGAACAAAAGTCTTAAAAATAGATGCTCCCGACTATTTAGAAAACTTAATGAAATATCAAATGATATCATGAGCTCTTAAACAATTTTTTTTTATACTAACATTCAAAAAGTATCAATATTATAGTTTTATATATTTTAGTTCTAAATAATATAGATATGAACATTCTTTAGTAGAATATAAATGGATCCTATGCACGATTAGTAAATATTAAGTTATTGCTTAGCCAGGTAAGTCCAGCCTGCATTTGTTTACAAGAAACTAATTTCACCGCTAACCACTGCGCATCCTTGAAGAGTTTGAAGTATTCTATAAAAATCGAACTCAAAGTAGTAAAGCTAGTGGTGGAGTAGCAACGTTTATAAAATCTTTCACAAATCCATATCAGTTACAACTAAACACACAAATAGAGGCAGTAGCAACTCGGATAAAGTTCCCATTAAATATAACAATATGCAATATACACCTTCAGAATAGTAGCTCTTTAAATATAAACGATTTAAATAACTTAATATCTCAACTGCAAACACCTCTCATAATTTTGGAAGATTTTAATAGCCATCACTTCCATTGGGGATCCGAAAAGTGTGACATTAGAGGTAGATTAGTGGATAACAGTGAAATGCTTTTACTGAATTCTGGACAGCCAACTCATTTCAATAGCAGCACCGGACGTACTAGTGCTATAGATCTAACTTCCGCTTCACAAAGTATAGTATCATACTTTGGATAGAACGCATTAGAAGATCTATATGACAGTGATCACTTTCCAATCTTGATTCAAAGCCAGTTCCCGGAATTCTCTTCAGAAAATATAAAAATACCCCAAAAATGGAAGTTGCACGATGCTAATTGGTCGAAGTTTCGAGATGAGGTTACCACAAACATCTGCAGACTTAAAATCTAACGTGAAACTATCCATCAATTATTTGGTTTACCAATTTACTGAAATTATATTACTAGCAGCCAAAAATTCTAAACCAAAAACATCTGGCAATTATAAAAAGAACAGTCTTTCGTGGTGGAATGAAGATTGTACGATACGGAGTCTTGTGATTGCCATTTGATCCTCTCTACATGAGAAAGAAGTTGGTGGTTTTTCAAAAATAGATTTTCTAATACCACGTAGATTACTTGTGTTTTCAGGTTTACAATAAGTATCCCAATGTTTCCTAATTTCTAGTTTAAAGAGTTTTTTAATTTCACCTTGACTTGCTTTAACTCATTTATCAATCTGAATAATATTAGTAGCAGTTTTAGCTTCATAGTCGGCCTTCTCGTTCCCTACTATCCCTTGATGACTAGGAATCCAGATAAGTTCAATTTCAAAGTTATTTTTTATGAGGTTAAGTAATCTTTCCTTTATTTCTATGATAAGTGGATCTATGTTAATTGTAACCTTCCCAATAATAAAAGTGATTGTTTGAATCAAGAGGGATATCCACGAACGCTAGAATTTGTAAAAATCTTAGATTTGTATAATTATCTGTTAAATATCTACTGTGGTCGCTGATGATCTTAGATGTTAAAAAGTGACCTTAAGAGCCCATACTACTCCAGCTAGAATCTGAATTTCGCCCCCACCTCACCGCCCGGCCGTGAAGCACCCCGCAACGCACGTCGGAGCTATCTTACTCACTTGCGTTTTGTTTTCTCCAACTCTGCCTTTTCCGTATCTTATTTCTTTCATTTCCCATTTTGAAATATAACACACCACAAATTTATTTATGGAAAACACGATATTTACGTGATGTTGTAGCGGCAGCGGCAATCGTGAAAGCGACACAGGTACCTCGTACGAATGCCGGAGCGCAACTGAATCCTTGAGCGGGCGCAGGCACCCGTCGTGCCAAACACATTATTTTAGATTTAAGATTTATAATAAAAAAAATAATAAAATTATTTTAAAATCAGATCATTAGTACACGTATTGTCATACCTTGAAACTAAATACCAAGTTACATTAGTGTAGGTTAAGTACTAATTAAGTAATAAGGTTTCTTTGTTAATTTTAGAGGTAAGTTTGTGATTTTTTTCTATCGAGATTTTTTTCATTAATCGTGTTTTCAAAACATATGGTTCTTAGTTCATACTCTTAACTTTGCTATATGTTTTTTCTAAAATTATTAGTTCAGTACTCTGATAGATATTTGAGATCAAAATCTGGATTCGGAGCGTGTTTGAGGTAGTGTAGGCCCTTAAATAAATTAATAAAAAAAAACTAAGTAGTTTTATTGTTTTATCTTTTCTAAATAAATCATAATTATTTTATAATTGATTGAATGAGGCGTTACTTTGCGGAAATCCATGACAACTACTTTAACAAAGTTACCTTGCTAATTCCGCGACTTGCACTAGTGATGAAGGATTTTCGTGCGTTGGTTCACCGCCCTCCCTCCCTCAAACAAGAAGCAAGAAATGCAATGAACACACACTTGGAAACTGTAACCCACACCACAAACTACCACCGACACGTGTTTCACTTCAACCAGAAGCATTTTCAGGGTACAACGACCACCAACGAACAGTTCGTGTCGGTGGTAGCTTGTGGTGTGGGTTACAGTTTCCAAGTGTGTGTTCATTGCATTTCTCTAGTGCAAGTACAAGTCGCAGAATTAGCAAGGTAACTTTGTTAAAGTATAATTATCTTAAATTAAAATAAAACGGATAATTTTCACGATATAAAGTAAATTATTTATTAAGTTCCAATTTTCAACATCTTTGCAGACGTCATAAATCATAAATACTTAATAAATAAAAAAGAACATAACGATTACATACATTATATCCTGAACATATCCGTTTTAATTTTATTTCAAGATAATTATGAATCTTGAAAAGAATCTAAGAAAATAAATTCTGTAGTAGGTACATGAGCTAACCTTCTGAGAAAAACAAATCTAAAAACATCGTTGCCCTTTAACAGTAATATGCTAACAAGGATGGGCTAGGATTAATTTGATTCAGTTTAGCTATGAAATATCAGAATTATCACGAGTCGATAAAAAAAAACATGAATTTAATGATACGAGTTTGGAAATAAAATAATTTCCTGCGGGGCTAGCATGCTGCCGTCGACAACGATAAATCGGGCTTTTTATCGATATTTTCTTAGAATATGGTATTTAGTGCATGTAATTTATTAAGATTATGATATATTTGGTTCTGTGGTCCTCGTATCATGGTATCAAATAGAGTAATTCTATCTATTATGGTGCGGATATTAGCTTACATAATAGGATAAAATAACAAAATAATACTTATTTATCTTGACTATTTATCGATGGTTGCATGCTAGCCCTGCTGAAAGCAATGTATACACAACTATACCTACCTTTTAAGAAATCAGTTTTTAAGCTAAAATACAATTTTATAATGTCCTCAAGGTAATGTCTTATAAATACTAGGTTATACAAATAACTACTTGCCTTTTGTCACCATCTCTACAGAGTACAAGTTTATTTATCTTTTGACTAAAAATATTATGATTTTTTGACCTTATTATATACATATTTTCTCTTAGGGTTTAATTATACATTAATGCTCTTTTATATTCTGTATGTCAAGTTTTTAGTAACAGACATTTTAACACCTTTTTCCATTTTAATAAAATTACTCAGAGAGTTTATACAAATAATTTCGCCCGTATGCCAACAAACTCGGATATAACGTCACCGCCCATTTCATCCTTAAAATATCCTGGTATTTTACAATTCATTTTGGGCATATTAATTTGATTTCCATTATCAAAGTTACTTGTGTCAAAGATTTTAATATATTTTTTTTTAATATCTTCATAAAAAAATTCAGTGTACATCAAATATAAAAGACTATCGGTATCTGTATAACAGAGTTGCATAGGTATTGTCTTCATATAAAGTTTCATTACAAAATAATGGAAGTGATACAAATGACGCTTAGCTAATTCTAAAATAGTAAACCCAATATAAATTGGTCGATCAAGAACAATGTTTGTTTGTTGCAACTGAATAGCTACTAAATATTCAGAAATAAATGATAAATTTTTAAAATTGGGAGCACTTACATATTTTTCCGCTCCACAAGTTTCGTTTGTTTTATTCAAGTCATCTTTCCACACATCTACTAATTTAACATCGACCTGCTTCCTTTCATTTTCTATTGTTTTGCCAAAATTAGTTATTCTGTTTTTAAAAGAAATCTTTTTCAAAATCAGATGATGCTGTGTGCCTAAGTTTTGTGTTTAATAAGATGTATGGGGCTAAAAACGCTCTTTGATGAAATGTAAGTATTCTATGAATTTTCAGTAAAATTATTGGTATTTTGATCCTTGCATCACAATATATTTATGAAAACATTATGTATATTTATAAGAATAGTAATAAATTTAAAACTAGGAAAGATAATAACGATACAAATTACTCTGTAAGGACTAGGAACGACCATAAGTTAGCGTTTCCTAAATTAAGGCTGGCTAAAAGCTGCAAATCATTTATTGGAATGTCAATACATATATAAAACAAAATTCCGAAGTCAATTCAATCCCTGCCATTCAATAAATTCAAATCAATCGTTATAAACACTCTATCTCGAAAAGCTTATTATAAAACTAAAGATTACTTAGATGATAAAAGGGCATGGGATTAAGCACAACAGGATATTTCTAAAAGTTTCTAATTACTTAATAATTTTTTTACGGCTTGGCTGTGCAGTATATACAGGGTGACTGGTACCAAACCCGCCATAGCAAATTAGCATATAGAGGAGGTCATTTGCTAATTATTGGACCTTACTTTCCCTAACTAAAGTTTTATACTTTAGGAGATATGTCAATTTTTATACATTATTGAGATTTTTCCAAAATTTGACCTTAAAGCATTCGTAACTTTATTTTTCGTCATTAGTTTAGAGTTTTTTTATTATTTCTTGGTAGTCATTAACATTTGTGAATAAAATACGTCGGAACTTCCCTCAAACTAGGGTTAAAAAATAAGACGCTTATGCTTTTAAAAAAAATCAATAAAGAAAAATTACTTTGCGATCAAATTCAACCGGAAATAATAAAAAAACTACGGCGTTTTAATAATTTATTCTACTCTAAATTAGTTCTCTAGTTTGTCACCTTACCAACGGTACTAAATTTGCAACGGAAAGTTTGATTCGCTAAACATCGGTAGGATTTTCAGGTCAACCAGTCATTTTGATCAAAAATAGTGAAGGTCCCAACGACAGGATAAAGCTAATTTAGCAAAGTAGTTTTTGCAAATTTATGAGTAGGTATTAGATAATAGAAATTGAGTGCTTAGTGTACTTAATTTTTTTTTTTACTTTTACCATGTAAAGCAAGAAATCAGGAAAAGATATCGAGCATCAAAAGAAAAATTTAAATAGAGTTAAAACTAAAAATTCTGCTCGAATTGCTGCCCGCGATTTCTGATACATGCCCGATATCTTTTCCTAATTTCCGTGGTGGTAAGACTGAGTCTAATTTCTTGTTTCATAACAGAAAATGCATTATTAATTTTTTGAATTAACTCATCTTTTGTGGTTACTTCTTCATTGTAGACCAACTCTTTGGCCCGGCCCCAAACGTAGAAATCGAGAGGTGTCAAGTCTGGCGACCGAGCTGGCCATTCAATTGGCCCACCTCTACCGATCCATGAATCGGGGAATGAACTATTTAAAAGTTCTCGGACGTCCAGCCTGAAATGCGCCGGGCACCCATCGTGTTGAAACACAATGGGCGTGTCGTCGGTTATTCCATCCAACAGCAGATCAGGCAAGACGTCCCTTAAAAATTCTAAATAATTTCCCCCATTTAAAATGTCTGGTAGGAAATAGGGTCCAAAGATATTACGACTAATAACGCAGGCCCACACATTAACAGAAAATTTCCGCTGGACCGATGTAACCCTCTTTTTATGGGGGTTATCATGGGACCAGTGGTGCAGATTGTGGAAATTGGTGATGCCTTCTCGGGTGAACTGTGACTCGTCGGTCCAAAGGATACGCTCCAGAAATGTTGGGTCGTCGACATCGGTGTGAAGAACGAGGCGACAGAAATTCAACCTCCTTTCGTAGTCGCCATTTTCAAGCCCTGCCAACACTCCATTTGTTAATTATTTACGTAAATGTTATTCTAAAGACAAAATTTGATTTGGATTATGTTACATCGAAGCTCGTCGTAATATTAATAATTTCTTTAATTCTAAAGATAACACTGGTCGCTTTAGTGTAAGTAGGTACATAAATAAACTCAAAACTACCTTGAACTGGCGTGTAATGATACGGGTGTTGATGGTCCCCATGCATCACTGACCAGACTTTCCACTGGCTGACGCCCAAAGCGGCAGCTACCACTCTGGTGCTAGTCGTGGGATCTTCTTCAAAAGCTGCCAAAATCTGCTGATCAATTTCAACAGGTAATTGTCGCACAGCTGCTTGGGGTACCCTGACGTTCAAGTTACCCGTTTCTCTAAACCGACGATATGTGGTAGGAAATGTGTCACGGTCAGGTAAGCGTCTATTTGGATATCGCTCCTGGTAAATTCGCCGCGCTTTGCGGGCGTTACTGTGTGCAGCACCATACGCCAGCAGCATGTCGGCGTATTCTTCCCTTGTGTATCCCGGCATTTTAAAACGAAATGTCTTATTTATTTATACCTGTGTCTACTCAACTATTTGTGAAAGCACACGAAACGGAAAGGAAAAGCATATATGACAACAACTTAAATGTCATAGAGATGGGTCCGACCTCATCTTTTTCATTTGACGTCTAAAAGTCATTGAAACTGTCATTGCAAATGAAAAGAGTTGGTCTGCAATGAAGAAGTAACTACAAAAGATGAGTTAATTCAAAAAATTAATAATGCGTTTTCTGTTATGAAAGAAGAAATTAGGCTCAGTCTTACCACCACAGAAATTAGGAAAAGATATCGGGCATGTATCAGAAATTGCGGGCAGCAATTCGAGCAGAATTTTTAGTTTCAACTCTATTTAAATTTTTCTTTTGATGCTCGATATCTTTTCCTGATTTCTTGCTTTACATGGTAAAAGTAAAAAAAAAAATTAAGTACACTAAGCACTCAATTTCTATTATCTAATACCTACTCATAAATTTGCAAAAACTACTTTGCTAAATTAGCTTTATCCTGTCGTTGGGACCTTCACTATTTTTGATCAAAATGACTGGTTGACCTGAAAATCCTACCGATGTTTAGCGAATCAAACTTTCCGTTGCAAATTTAGTACCGTTGGTAAGGTGACGAACTAGAGAACTAATTTAGAGTAGAATAAATTATTAAAACGCCGTAGTTTTTTTATTATTTCCGGTTGAATTTGATCGCAAAGTAATTTTTCTTTATTGATTTTTTTTAAAAGCATAAGCGTCTTATTTTTTAACCCTAGTTTGAGGGAAGTTCCGACGTATTTTATTCACAAATGTTAATGACTACCAAGAAATAATAAAAAAACTCTAAACTAATGACGAAAAATAAAGTTACGAATGCTTTAAGGTCAAATTTTGGAAAAATCTCAATAATGTATAAAAATTGACATATCTCCTAAAGTATAAAACTTTAGTTAGGGAAAGTAAGGTCCAATAATTAGCAAATGACCTCCTCTATATGCTAATTTGCTATGGCGGGTTTGGTACCAGTCACCCTGTATATGACATAGGTACTGGTGACTGTCCCACTCACTTATTTTCTTGTCAAGACAACAGCAAGAACGTCATGCTCCCTCAAGCCTTGTTCGGACTAGGCTAGTATTTTAGTCTAGTGACGAGTAATTTAGTAGCTAAACGTGTCTGAACACCAAACAATTAGTCGAGTGGATTAATAATAATAATCTTGCTTGGTTTAAACCCGCATGATAAAGCAAATCCCTTGAAAAAGGAGAAAATCAAAAAACATATATAAATAATAATAATAATAAAACTCTTTATTGTACACCAACATAGTTACACAGATTAAATTAAAATAACAATCACAATTAACATACAAAGGGCGGCCTTATCGCCGAAGCGCGATTTCTGCCAGGCAACCCAGGCATTGATGGAAAAGGATGTGGGCGAGGTGTACGGCTCGTAAACATAAACTACATACGAATAATTACATACACATACATAAACGTGTACATAAATACTTATGTACTTTATAAATAAATACTATATCAATACACATATAAAATATAGGTTAAGATGGACAGTGTTTCACCTGGTAATGCCGTTTAAGCATTCGTTTAAAGATGCGCGGTGTGCGCGCCAAACGGATCTCAATCGGGAGCTCGTTCCATAACGACACCGCTCGAATAAAAAAGGACTTGCCTAAAAATGTGGACGTATGCGATGGTGTCGCCAGGAGTAAATTCGATGAGGAACGCAAGTTACGGTCGTTGTTGGTATAACGGTACTTTAAACGGTCTTTCAGATACGTAGGTATCGCTTTATCGTACAGAATACGGTAGACTAGAGAAGGAATGTGAGTATTCCGGCGAAGGCGAATAGGAAGCCACTTGAGATTTGTCCGGAAGTCAGATATGTGATCGTATTTGCGTAATCCAAATACAAACCTTATGCATAGATTTTGTAGGCGCTCAAGTTTATTCAGAAGTTCTTCAGTTAAGTCTAGATAGCTGGCGTCGGCATAGTCGAGAATGGGTAATAGGAGAGATCGTGCAAGCGTAATTTTAGTGGCAATAGGGAGGAAATTACGAAGACGCTTGAGCGAATTCGCCGCGGCAAACATCTTCCTGCTCAACTCAGTTACTTGTGGTTTCCAAGACAACGTGCGGTCAAAAATAATACCCAAGTTTTTAACAGTCTCGCTGTATTGAATAGAGATCCCGTTAAACACTATTAAAGGAACTGAGCTCCAGTCAACTCGTGAAATCATTTTAGGACTTCCAATGATAATAGTTTGTGTCTTATGTGGGTTGACTGTTAGTCCATGATTATAACTCCAGTCCGATATCCGTTTTAAATCAGCGTTGTGTAACTGGATAGTGTTTGGTAGGTTCTCGAGGCTACTTTGTGTATAAATTTGAAGATCGTCCTGTTATATATTTAATATGTTCATAGAAAACCTGACGATATGTTAAGTTAGCATTCTGCTAACTTAGGTTAGTCTAAACATCCTCCTGAACCTTTTATAAATGTATGAGACTAAATTCAGTTCAGCTCGGGATTCCATCCATGTAACATCTCTATTTCCTTTTAATTAAAAGTGTAATACTATTTCTACTTTATAAAAGTGTAATTCTTTCTAGTTTAATAAATTAATCTTTTTTTAAAAAGTGTTTCTATAAACCCCGTATAACATTTGGTGGCAGCGTAAAAGGGATCAGTAAAGGTCCCAGGTTATAATCCTTAAATCAGTGCAAGTGAATGTGAATGTGCGCAAAGTGTTACAAAGTGTGAACAATTATAATCCAGAACCCCAGCTGATACTCCGGCTGAAAGCAGTAATCGCTCCAGCCGTAACCCAGGTTGCGAGTTTGCCCTATCTGTGCAGACTTCCTGCAGCATCCAGCCCATCGGTCCACTGTACCGTAAGCGGTACCAGGCAACAGCGCTTTCTGCGTGTCCTACGGGAATCCTGGCTATCCAGTACCGACCAGTTGAAGGCATCCTTTCTACATCCTAATTTATATCTATAATGCATCCTGTTATCCTGTAAGTCAAGATTTATCTTTTTATAATTTTCGAAAGAACTCTTTTACAAACTATTCCACGATCAATTTCAACCGAGAACAGTTAAAATCTATTTTTAGAACCCAGCAGTCAGTTTCAAAGTGTAAGAACAGTGAACAGTTTAACCATAACTTATTGATAAGACTTAGTCTAAACAACCGCTGAATACTAATCACGATAACTTCTTAGTATTAAATTAGCCATAACTATAAGTTTGCTTCGTGACTTTTGATTTTACATTTTTATTTTTATTTTCTTGTTTTATGTTTTTACAGATTTTATCTTTTATATTTTCTTATCCTGATTTGTTTAATTGTTTGATTGTTTTTATTGTGTTTTTACTTTTTATTTTTTTTATTGTGTTCTTATAGGAAAAGTTTACATACTCTGCAAAATCATATTTACATACCAAATTAACTTTCAATCTTATTAATTTAAATTTATTTCAATTAAAATGTCGACTAAAGAGGCCAAAGAAATAGATCTTAATATTCTAATTAAATTCATAAATAAATTCGATGGCGATAGAGAAAAATTAAATGCCTACATAAATAACTGTCGTAATGCCATGAACTTAGCTTCTCCTCAACAGCAAGACATTTTATTAAAATATATAGTAAGCCAACTCGAAGGTCGTGCCGAAAGTGCATGCTCCATAAAAGAATTTGAAACTTGGTTACAATTAGAAGACTTTTTGAAGTCACAATTTGGAGATAAAAAGCACTATGCCGCTCTACTCTCTGACCTCCAAGATTGTAGACAATTTAATAATGAAACAGTTAATCAATTTGCTTTGAGAATAGAATCTTGCTTATCGAAACTATTAACGGAAATTAATATATCTATCCCAACCAAGAAAAAGGCTGAATTGGCAGGCCGTGTTGCAGCCATGCAAGATTTGGCCTTGCATACTTTTGTTATAGGATTAAATCCTAAGCTATCGACTGTAGTCAGATGTCGCGATCCGGAAACCCTTAACGACGCAATAAATTTCGCGACATCAGAAGAGAAAATTTTGCAAGCTACTCTTAGGCGTACTTCATCTTCATTCAGTAATTCTAATAATATGCATTCAATACCTCAGCGTGCACCTCAGCGTCAATTTCAATTTAATAAAAGTTTAACCCAACATGGTGCTAATAACTTTAATAGACCACAAAACCAAGCAATACCTCATGCTTCTTCTACCTTTCCTTTATTTTGTAGGTATTGTAAATCCCAAGGTCACAGTATCAACAATTGCTCAAAAAGGGAATATAATAATAAAAGGTATGGAATGCCACAATTTCAAACACGCCAACCTTTTAATAATTCTAATAATCGCCAGTGGTCAAACAAACCTGTAAATACCGTAGTTTTTGCAGAATCCGATATTCCTAATGAATCAGAATGTTTAAACGAACAAACCGACCCGTCAAATACCGCGCGGGAAATGTAATCGGTGAAGTCGGTATTACGCAAGTTCGTCATTCTATTCCTAATTCAAATCCTAGCTCTATTCAATCCAGTCAATCCATGCGACAGGGTAACCAGCCCCAAAATGAAGGATTGCATATTACTAAATCCAGTCAATCCATGCGACAGGGTAACCAGCCCCAAAATGAAGGATTGCATATTACTAAATCCAGTCAATCCAAGCGACAGGGTAACCAGCCCCAAAATGAAGGATTGCATATTACTAAATCCAGTCAATCCATGCGACAGGGTAACCAGCCCCAAAATGAAGGATTGCATATTCCTAAATCCAGTCAATCTATGCGACAGGGTAATCAGCCCCAAAATGAAAGATTGAACCCTGATTCTAATTCCCAAAATAAAATATTAAAAACTTATAATATAACCACTAACCCATTAAAAAACTTTTTACCTTTTATTGAAGTACATACTTCATTGTCTTCCAAACCAATAAGTCTCCTCGTCGATAGTGGAGCGTCTATTAGCTTGATAAAAGAAAAATCCTTAATGAATCTACCCAATATTTCAAAAGAAATAGTTTCTTTCAGTGGTTTAGGTAATTCAAATCAACCTATGCAATCATTAGGTTGTATTGATTTCGAATTTAATTCTTTAAAACATAAGTTTCATTTAGTTCCTGATTTAGATTTTCCTTATGATGGTATATTAGGCAACGATTTCCTTTCAATCCTTAATTGTAAAATTGATTATCTTGAAAATACTCTTATTATAAATGATCTTAAGCTCAATTTAAAATTCAATGAACCAATTTACACGATTCCTCCGCGAACAGAAACAATAATTGAATGTTCTGTTTTCAACCCAGAAGTCCAAGAAGGACTTATCCTTGATCAGAATCCTATAGATTCACTCCTGATAGCAAACTGTGTTGTTAAAGTGAAATCAAATTCTAGAATAAATATTTCTGTCATAAATGTATCCGAAACCCCATTATGTGTTAATTCAAATTTAAAGCTTAACATCCTACCTCTAGATAATAATCACGAACATACTATATTTTATACATCATCATATAACAACGAATCTAATGCCATGAACAGGACTGAAGAAGTCCTTAAATTTTTAAGAGTTTCACATTTAAATAATGAAGAAGTAAATGCTTTATCTGAACTTTGCTCTTCTTACTCCGACATTTTCCATTTGCCAACTGACAAATTAAGTTCTACTGACATACTTCAACATGACATTACTACAACCTCATCTATTCCAATAACTACTAAATCCTATAGATTTCCCGACGTGCACAAATCTGAAGTGCAATCCCAAATAAACAAGATGCTTGACGAGGGTATAATCAAATCTTCTACATCCCCTTGGTCATCCCCTATATGGGTTGTACCTAAGAAAATTGATTCCTCCGGTCAGCGCAAATGGAGAATAGTAATAGATTACCGTAAGCTCAACGACATAACTATAGGAGACTCTTACCCAATTCCAAACATAACAGAAATACTGGATCAACTTGGGAAGTGTAAATATTTTACTACACTCGATTTGGCGTCTGGTTTTCATCAGGTCCAAATGTCACCGCAGGATGCACCGAAAACCGCATTTTCCGTACCGCAAGGACATTTCGAATTTACTCGTATGCCCTTCGGACTAAAAAACGCTCCTGCAACTTTCCAGAGAATTATGAATTCCGCCCTTTCTGGCCTTCAAGGCATCCAGTGCTTTGTCTATCTTGACGACATCGTCATCTATTCTTTTGACCTTGACAAGCACATTAAAAACCTATCCAATATCTTCGATAGACTCCGAACTTATAATTTAAAACTTCAACCGGACAAGTGTGAGTTCCTCCGTAAGGAAGTCTCATACCTTGGCCACATTATTACAGATCAAGGTGTCAAACCTAACCCAGACAAGATTAAAGCCGTTAAAGAATTTCCTACCCCTAAAAATCCTAAGGATATTAAATCCTTCCTTGGCCTAGTATCCTATTACCGGAGATTTATCCCTGACTTTTCAAAGACTGCTAAACCCCTTACTAACCTTCTAAAAAAGGATGTCCCCTTTCTCTGGCAGCACGAACAACAGCTCGCCTTTGAAAAACTTAAAACAACACTTACTACCGCACCTGTATTAGCTTATCCAGACTTCTCTAAACCTTTTGTCCTTACCTGTGATGCGTCTAATTTTGCCATATCAGCTATTCTGTCCCAAGGCCCTATCAATAATGATCGTCCAATCGCATATGCATCGCGAACACTAAATAAAGCGGAATCCAACTACAGTGTAACTGAAAAAGAATGCCTCGCAATTATCTTTGGAACTAAGATATTCAGACCATACCTCTATGGCCGCCGTTTCAAAATCATAACAGACCACAGACCTTTAAAGTGGCTATTTAATTGTAAAGATCCCGGCTCCAAACTTGTCAGATGGAGATTAAAACTAGAGGAATTTGACTATGAAGTTGAATATAAAAAAGGAAAGATAAATAGTAACGCCGATTCCTTATCCCGATATCCTGTTAATCCAATCATAGAAAGTAACCTAGATCCTCAACCTTCAACATCTTCTCACGATCCAAATTTAGAAAAAGAATCTGAAATTCCTTCCGATCTCTTTGATGATCTTACTGAGCTTGGTGCCCTAGATTTAAGCCCTCAACAAAATGTTGATTTCTATCCCTTAAGTCTTCCAGCTGAACCAGAACCTGTTCAACAACCAATAAGCATAAGAGCCCATGAGATATCTCCTGACCTTTCAAACCCTCTTATTTCTCCTAATCCTCCTAATCCTAATGAATCTGAGATATCCAATCGAAACGACGATTATCCTAACTTTTTAAAATCTTTTAATGATAAAAATAAAACCTTTAACACACAAATAACAGAACATAATGAATCCTTACTTAGGAGCCCATCCAAGACTATTCTTATTCCTATTTCTATCGACTTCGATGACTCCAATCCATATATTGAAGAGATAATAGCTAACTCAGAAGATAAAAACATTATAACCAACGGTGAACGCGAACTTCATTATTTTAAGAAATTCAATATTAAAGACAAAACATATTATCTCCTTTTCACCAAGGTATACTATTTCGATAATTGTACTTATCCTGATCTATTCAAAACCATTAAATCTGCTCGTGACGACATCATTCTTAACGGTAATATAAATGAATTAAGTATTTCTGATTTTAGAAATCCGTTTGAGCAGCATTCTTTTATTAAAATTTATGGCATATTAATGTATCTATTTGATAATTCAAACATTGTTGTTAATATTTATCATAATAATATTATTTATCCAGTTCCTACCGAAATTGCCAAAATTCTAAAAGAAAATCATGACATACCAATTGCTGGCCATTTAGGCTCCAATAGGATGACTAATAGAATAAAGGAAAGGTACTACTGGAAAAATATGCGCTCAGACATAGACGAATATATAAAAAATTGTAAACTCTGCCAAACAAATAAAGCTTTAAGAATGTCAAATAAATCCCCTATGCAAATCACTACTTCTTCCAGTCGTCCTTTCGAAAGAATAAGCCTTGACATAGTAGGTCCTTTGCCCGAAGCAGGACTCCAGAAACTAAAATTTATACTCACCCTTCAAGACGACTTGACAAAATTCTCCATTGCGTATCCCATTTCGAATGCTACTGCCGAAGAGTCTTGTGAGTGTTTAGTTCACTTTATTTCTTTGTTTGGAATTCCGAAGTCTATACTTACAGACCAAGGAACTAATTTCACAGCCGAAGTCTTCAAAATGACATGCCAATTTCTGAAGATTAAACAAATATGGTCCTCACCTTATCATCCTCAAACTCAAGGAGCCTTAGAAAGAAGTCATTCCACCCTCAAAGAATATTTGAAATCCTACGTCAATGAGAATCAATCCAACTGGCATAAATTTGTATATACCGCCATGCTAACTTATAATTCTTCCGTACATACTACAACAAAATTCTCTCCGTATGAACTTATTTTCGGTCATAAACCCTATCTTCCTGACTCAATCTTTGATCTGCGCTCCGACATCACTTATCCAGACTATTTGAAAATGCTACAACATCGCCTGAGAATATCGCAACAAAAAGCATTAGAAAATATAAATATTTCAAAAGAAAGGTCCAAAACGTATTACGATAGACATTCCCGTGTAGTCAAATATAAAGTCGGTGAATACGTTTACCTGAAAAATCATCTACGGCTTCGTAAGGCGCTCTCTCCAATCTGGAAGGGTCCTTACAAAATAGTTAAGGTTCACGGCAATAATACATTGTCACTCCTCATTAACCGCCGACACGTAAAACATCATTATGATCAAATCAAACCGGCATATGATATCAACGAATAAATCATACATTTATTATTTTTCTTTAACATATATACTCTTTTTAATTTTACGTTATTTTATTCTTTTACATATTTAACTTTGATTAGAATTTACAGCCATATAATTATCATTTAATTGTTATTGCAGAATGGTCGTGGCGTATAGCGCCCTAGCTACTGCTTACGACAACAAATACATCAATTTCATCACCAGAAGCCCTGGTATACTTTTTGATCCTGTCGGAACAGTGAAAGTTGTTAATGATATATTCCATGTTGTTATTCCTTTAGATATATTACCTTTTAAACACCACGTTGAAGATATTCAACACATTTTTAATTCAATCCGAATCCAATGTCGAGATAGCGAAGAAATAGACTATACTCAATGTCAAAATATGTTGCAACCCTTAGAATCTCTATATAACGATATTTCCCATGACTATAAGTCGATTTCTCACTTTATTTCCGATAGTCCTAATAAGAGGTCCGCATGGTTTTCTGGTATTGGTACTATATTTAAACATATTTTTGGCACACTGGATGAAAATGATGCACAGGCTTATAATAACGCGATTCAAGTTTTATATAACAATGACAAAACTCTAGCTGAATCAATTAAAAAGAACATTATTATATCCCAAAGTGCCATTTACAACATGAACAATTCATTATTTGAAATTAACATGAACCAAGATAAAATTAATAGTGTTATAGATGAAATATCTGGTAATCTGAATAACATGACTAGAATGATTGAAAGTGATAGTTTCAAAATTAAACTTAATTACGTCATAAACGTTTTACAATCACATCTTCTGACCCTTTCTTTCAAGACAGAAGATATCCTCAATTCAATCCTATTTGCTAAAAATAACATTTTACACCCTTCCATTTTATCCCCTAAACTATTGTATTATGATATTGTTAGTAATTTAAAGTTAATCCCAAAATATAGGGACTTTCCTATTAATTTAGAATTAAGTAACATACATATTTTAATGAATATGTCTAATCTAGTTTGTTATTATTTAGATAATAAGTTAATATTTGTTGTTAAAATACCCCTGGTAAATGCCCAGAGTTTTGATTTATATAATACTGTCCCTTTGCCTACTCCGCATAAATCCAATAATCCAAACTCATATGTAATGATTTTACCTTTCAAACAATACCTTCTGTTAAATAGAGATAAGACGTCTTATAGTTATTTAAAAGATTTAAACCTCTGTAAGATTATTGTGCCTAAAATGTACCTTTGTGAAATTATAGATATTTATAATATACCTAGTAATCCATCATGTGAAATAGATATTATTACCAAAGCTCTTTCGAATATACCAGATATATGTGAACATAAGTTTATATATGGAGAAATAAACATATGGCATAAGCTAAATAACAATAAATTTATATTTGTCCAAACACAGCAATCTAAACTCTCTATTGAATGTAATAATAGTATTGTATCTGAAACAATTATATCCGGTACAGGTGTACTAAGTATCCCTGAAAACTGTATAGCCTATTTTAAGAATTTTAAATTTATTTCAAAAGGGAATCCCAAATTATATGTTCCAATTATATTATCCGACTTTAACATTGTAAATGATAGTTGTTGTAATTTAACAAATTTTAATAAACTACAATATAAAGTTCCTAACTTAAAAATTAACAATATCAATCTAGATCAACTAAAGTATTTTAAAACTAAGTCAGATGCCATTGCTAATGATGTTAATCTAATAGATCCACAAACCATTTTGTATCACCCGAGCTTCCCCATTATTTCTATAATTTCTTTTATTTCAATTTTTGGCTTATCAATTGTATTGATATATTCTAAATATTTTAAATCAAATAAAAATGTAAAGACTGACGATAATAATTTAGATCAAATCGAGATATCCGAAAGCCAACCTCGAATAAGAATTAATTGACTTTTTGTAATTATAAAACTTACTTTTAAAAAGGGTAAGTTTTCTCTTAAACGGGGGGCTGTTATATATTTAATATGTTCATAGAAAACCTGACGATATGTTAAGTTAGCATTCTGCTAACTTAGGTTAGTCTAAACATCCTCCTGAACCTTTTATAAATGTATGAGACTAAATTCAGTTCAGCTCGGGATTCCATCCATGTAACATCTCTATTTCCTTTTAATTAAAAGTGTAATACTATTTCTACTTTATAAAAGTGTAATTCTTTCTAGTTTAATAAATTAATCTTTTTTTAAAAAGTGTTTCTATAAACCCCGTATAACAGTCCGCATACAGATGGTAAGAAGAAGATATATTGAGAGAAATCGAATTGATGAATAGAGGAAACAGGAGAGGAGACAACACGCCACCTTGCGGCACACCGGTTTTAATATCACACCAATCAGAGAATTCCGTCTCAGTAGATATTCGTTGCCGGCGCCCATGCAAGTAAGAATGAAACCAGCCAATAGTCGATGGAGATATGTTAAAAGAACGCAGCATTTGCAAAAGGATGTCAAAATCAACTGAATTGAAAGCGTTACTAAAATCTAACAGGGTTAGTACAGTAAGCTTTTTCTGCTCCATACCTATACGAATATCTTCTGTGATATTAAGCAATGCAGTAGTCGTACTATGCCCAGGACGGAAGCCAGATTGGAGGGGATTCAGTAATTTGTGTTCTTGCAAAAAAGTGCTGAGTTGTTGGTGAACGAGTCCCTCAAGTACTTTGGAAAGGAAAGGTAAGATGGCAATAGGACGATAATCAGAAAAGGAAGAAGGATTGGTTTTTTTGGGGAGAGGTATGATGTTTGCGTCCTTCCATGTATCAGGAAAGACACCATTAAGAACCCAGTTATTGAGGATACAGGTTATTACAGGAAGGATGATGTCGAGGATAGGAATGAGCATTTTACGACTAATGCAGTCTGACCCAATGGCATTGGAGGCAATAGAGAGCATGGTCCTTTTAACACCACATTCCGAAAATTGACTTATTGAAAAGGATGGATTATTTGGCATAGGTAAACTAGATATGTGATTCAAAGTGTTGGTTTTTGTAGCAGCGTCTATAGAGCTGGAAGAAGTAAAATGATTATTTAATGAGTTAAGGTTGACATTTTTCAGAGAGCTATCACTCTTAGATTTACCAATACCCAAAGTTCTAAGAAATTTCCAAACTTTAGCTGAATCGCCGTTGAAACTGATTTGTGAATATGGCGTCGTTGTGCATCCCTACACATCGTATTGCAGCGATGCCTCAAATTTTTATACAGCGATGCATTCTCATCAGCTGGATTCTTTTTCATCTTGACTTTTGCACGATTTCTTCTGTTCATCAATTTCTTAATGTCATCTGTCAGCCAAGGAGCAGGAAGATGCTTAATCTTGACAGGGCGTAATGGTGCGTGTCTGTCATATAGGTCAGTAAGAAGTGAATTGAAAGTAATAATTTGGTCATTGACCGATAACTTATTGACAGCAGCTGACTAATCAGTATGATTAGCGTCGTCGAGAAGTTTTTCTAAATTAATGCCATTAAAATTACGCCGCAGAAGGGTTCTCGGCTTTGCTTTGGGTGGGCGGGTTTTGTATGAGAGTAACAATAAGTCGTGATAAGAGAAAGCGTCCGCGTCTAACTGACCAAAATAGGATAAATGATCTAAGGAGGAGACAATAGCTAAGTCAATGAGAGAAGGAGAACTATGAGGGTAATAATGTGTGGCGTTAGACGGGACAATATTAAGATTGGTTGACCTTATTAATGAGCGCAGCCTTGTGCAACGAGAGTCAGCTTTCAGTAGGCAGGTGTTGAAGTCGCCCATCAAGATGGTGTGACCATATGAAGGCACTAAGTCCTCCAAAACATGCTCTAAAGTAGAAAAGTAATTTATTTGTGGTGGGCTATACATTACTCCTAAAAGTACTTTAGTTTGGCACAGCGTTACTTCCAAAAATAGGTACTCGACTGCACTATTCGGTGAAGTGGTTGATGCATTGACCACGGAAAAAGGAATATGTGCTCTAAGGTATATGGCTACGCCTCCACCAGTACGGTCGAGACGGTCACTACGAATTAGGCAGAAACCTGGCAATGCATACGAAGCAGAGGAAAGGCATGGCTTGAGCCAAGTTTCAGAAACTAGGATAGCGTGTATTGCTTTGCTATCAAAAGCTGCCAGCATATCGGGGAAGTGAGCTGGAATACTCTGCGCGTTAATATGGACAACATTAAAGTTTTTACGAAAATCTGTAAAGTGGTTGTCAAGCGCAATATTTAAAGGAGGAGTTAAACTTTGGTAGCTACCTGTACTCTGTGATGAAGGAGAGGAACATGAAACATAACCAGGCAAAGATTTGTCATCTTCGCTATCAGAAATATACATAAATGCTAAATAAATAAATTACAATAAACTAAATATACTAAACAGTAAAACAAAAATAAAACTTAATATAAATTAAAAACAAGTTTTACCTCCGGCTAAATAACTACATAAGAATAAATACATTGAGAGTCTTTTAAATTATTGACAATAATATTGCAATCAATTAATGTGAATGATTCACTCGATCTCAGAAGTCAGTCAAAGACAATAAAGATTGACGATTGAAGATAAGATAGATACACACACACACACTCAAACGTCAAAATATAATGAGAAACGTAAACAAACTTAAATAATAATATTAAATAAATATTGGAGGTAGATAAAAATATTAAGAAAGAGATACCTATATCTATAAATAGATCTACATATATAAGTAATTGGAATAAAAGGTTTACAAAGATTATCGACGAGTTGCACGCTTACTTCTAACAGATTTGGTTGGCTTGGACTGCAGTGGAGGAGTGGAATTCCGCTGAGGTCGACCATGGTCACTATCCGATGCCGCACATCATCAGGTCCGAGTACAAACACAGAACCGTCCTGGGTCCAACACCGCGTCACACCAAATTTTTGTCGAGCAGCAATAAATGTGTCATGACGGAGTTTTGTCAAAAACTCCGAAACAGTTATGCCTGAACCTTTCAGAGCCGTCTTAGCCTTCCACACTCTGCTTTTTATTTGAAGATCAGCAAATTTGACCAGAACTGGATGTGGCTTTTCAGGCTGAATAGATCGACCCAACCGATAACAGTGGCTAATGTCACCCCAAGTAAATTCTGCAATCTTCATGTTATCTGTTATGATTTTAGCTGCTGCTGAGGCCACATCTTCATTCTTATGTTCCGGTATGCCATGAAGAAGGACAAACTTTCTGCGGCTGTGCATTTGTATTTTGTCCAGCTCTGTAGCCAAGAATTGTACCTGCTTCTGGAGGTTATCAATGGCTTGTTCAATAAATAGTTGGAACTTATGGAAGTCTTGAGATAGGGAAGATGAAGTTGAAGCTGGATTAGACAATGTAGAATTCTTGTGCAGCTCCTTCCTGAACTCCGACATTTCACTTTTAAATAAATCAGCCATGGCTACAATAGACTTCTCGATTGATTCCATTATGTGATATAGGTTAAGTGAATTTAGAGTGATGAAGTTTAGTGTTGAAATAGGAGATTTTTTGCTTTGGAGGTACCTAAAACTTGTTACTTACATACAAAATATGTACATTAAATTTTAAATTATTGTAAATATCCAATTAAATGAATTTTAGATATGATAAGTGCTGTTACTTTTTTATAATATTAGTAAGTAATTTAGTCGAGTCAATCCATTCTATTCTATTTTTTTAATTAGTCTAGTAGCGAGTAGCACCCCCCACCACGCGTCACGCGTGCTCACTCGGCCGCCGGCTAAACAAGTCCGAACCTGTCGATTTAGTCGAGTTCATTAGTTGACGTGAAAATGTCATTTAGCTGGAGCGAGGAAACTACTTTAAAATTTGTTTCCATTTATATTGAACATGATTGCTTATGGAATGTTAAGTCCCCGTGTTATAAAAGCAAACAGAAGAAACAATCTGCATACTTGGATATAGAAAATAAGATGAATGTAGCCGGATTTGGTGAAAAGGAAATAAAATTGAAAATTAAAAACATCAGGTTAGTTAATAATGGTATTATTTTATTTCAAAGGCATAATTATTTAACAATTAAACATGTTCAAAGATACAATTAGGTCTTAATTATTTTTACTACCATAGTTTTAAGAAGTAACCTAACGTGATATACTTTTATTTAGATCTACCTATTCGCAGGAGTTAAAAAAAACAAAGGAGTCAAAAAATTCAGGCGCGGGAACGGACACAGTTTATATTCCATCAGTAAAATGGTTCAGTATATTAGATGCATCCCTGCGAAATTTAAATTCAATACTTACCAAATTAGTTACAAGTGAAAGTAATTTGGTAAGTACCTACTTATCTACTTATACCAGAGGGTAGTAATTTTTCAATGTATCATTCTTGTCTGCCATGGGACAGACCCGCTTTCGACAAAATATTGCGCATATCTGTCCCGGCGATCTGTAGACCTTTGCGATGATCGGTTACTTAAAGAAGCGGGTAGCGGTTGCATTCCGAGAGGCTGTGGTTCATTTCTCCAATTAGCAGAAACGACAGTTCCTGTCTCAAAATCTTCTGTGTCTAAGGGGAGTTGGGGCACCTTGATACGATTTTTACTCAGATGCAATAAAAAGCGACCTATTGACAGTAACATTCAATATAAGACTTATAATCTATTCATTGTACATTCATCTAGCTTTTTAAGGTGAAATTAACCGTTAGATATAATCACATAAAATTTCAGAACTTCTTTACTAAAAATTGAAAATTGTATCAATGTACCCCACATCCGGGGTACATTGATACGTATACTGGGGCACTTTGATTCATAGAAACATTCCTACAAATGAAACAAGTTCATTTATTTATGAGACATTTATTTATTTATTAATTTTAGGAACATTGTTTATATTAAGTTTTAACCAATTTGCATTGAAATAAAATCTTTTTATAATTATAAAATATTAAAATCAAACAATAGGTAAACTATGAGATGAAAAATACTTAAACAATATGATATAATCATTCTTTATATGGTCTAATCAGTCATCACTAGTCTTTTACTTAATCAAAAAGATATAATCACTATTACAATTACATAATCATGACTATTTTTTACGAAGTAGGTAAATTAACTTACATTGAAATGTTATAAGGAGACATATTTATTTTAAATTTAAATAGAGAGGCTGTTCGACTAGTGCCTTTCTTTACAATTGGATCCGGTTACTTCAGCACAATATCAGAAATATTAACTGAAGCTTCATCTTTTATGTCAGGGAACACAAAAGTTCCAGTCGGTTTAAGTTTTAAAAAAGAGACTAGAAAATCATTATTATCGGGGTATCTTGAGACAATTTTCCCAACAAAATGCTTATAAGGATTCTTCTTTCCTACATTAATTACCTTTGTTATAACATAGTCACCATCATGAAGATCATTTGCTGCAGGTGGGGCAGTATTAACAATATCATCATCAGATGATTCCATGTTAGAATCTGATGAATCAAATGATTCTTGCAATAAAATATTAGCAGAAGAGTTTGAAGAGTCGGATTGTACTGATACAGTTCTACGCCTTTTATTTGGTTTCTTCTCGGAATTCACAATAATGGCTAGTAAATTTTGAGCAGTTTTCAGATCTTTTGCGCGTTTTCTTTGTTCTTTTTCCAGGTTTGCTTCATCCTTAGCTCTTTGCAGTTCTTCTATCCTTTGTTTTTCTGGAGTATCTGTGTAAATTCGTGATTTACCTTTGCCTTTTCCTTTCCTGGTTGAATTGGTTCGAATAATTTTTGGATTAGGTCTCACAACTTCAGGAGTTATGCATAATTTGGTTGTGAGGGTTTCGTTAATTCCATCAGAAGCTTGCGACGTAGAAGGCATATTACGTAACTCAACCTCATTTATGATGTTTGGAGTCTCCCTAGTAGGAGGTGGTGTTACACATTGTTCGGTCTCTATCGTTAATTCGGTATCAATAGGATTTGCACTGAAATCATTTGTTGGATCATTTTGTGATTCCTGGTTGCTAAAAACTTCACAGGGAGAAAAATCTTCTTCAGAAAATGCCAATCTATTAAATGGTACCTATGATTCCAGGCTTAGCAAATGCGCTCGTAATATTTTTCGCGTTAAAAGATTCAAAAAAAGCCAACTTAGAAAGACTTGGGATATCATAAATAGTTAACGCTTTGCCAGGGTGATTAATGTGCCAGTCATTGAAGGCTACCTTGAGTTTTGCCTTAAACGGACCGAAAACACCAACATCAAGAGGTTGGAGTTTATGGGACGTGTGGGGAGGAAACGATAAGTAAACAATTCCATTTTCGCGTGAATAATTAATTGCTTTGACTGAAATATGTGACTCATGATTGTCACAAATTAGAAGAACCGGTCTTTCCTTTGTGCTATTTGTGTGTTTTTGAATATGTTTCAGAACCTCTATAAATAATTCACTGTTTATCCAACCAGATCTAGACGATAAGCCCAAAGACCCTTCAGGAGCACCATTTAAAAAATGGCTTTTGAAGTGAACTCTGGGAAACACATATACAGGAGGAATACTATTCCCAGTTCCAGTTATGATTCCTCCAAAGTTCACCAATTCGCCTCTTTCACCAGAAACAATTTGGCCGATTTGACGTTGAGTTTTTTTGACGTTGATTTTTTTCTTTGGGGTATTCAAAACCGTTGTAATGCCGGTTTCATCGAAATTAATTATACGGTCAGCTGTAAAATTAAACCTTGTGAGAACATCTTCTAAATTATTAAAAAATGTTTCAACGGCAGTCCTGTTAAATGAAAATGAACGGGCTACACTTGTATTTTCGGGTTTCCTTAGACTAATATTATTATTTCTCTTACGAAAACCATATGTCCAATCCAAGCCAGCACTTTTATTGATATCCCAAGATGGTGGATACCTGCAATTCAATTTTTTAGCGTATTCGTAAGCCAGCTGTCGCACTTTGGTCAATGTGAGCCCATGATGCATTTTACTGCATTTTATTATATAAGTATTTAGGTGTTCTTCTTGTTCGGTCGTAAATACTTGCTGAGAGGTATATTTAGATAAAAAACTCACGCCTTTGCCGTCTGTATTCTTATATTTTTCAACTCTGTGCTGTAGAGTTGCAGGTTTTAAATTATACTATGTGTCCCAGGCATAAGTGACCGCATCCCAGGCATAAGCCGCAGAAACTTCATCGATGGAAGTTGTCTCCGTTTGAATGTCCGAACCATTTTTCTATAAAAAAAATAAAAAATAAGTTTAAATGAAACATACCTACCTACATTAACAAAATATAGGGGCACATTGATACGTATCAATGTGCCCCTGCCTACTACAATCGAAATAAATATCTCAAAAAATTAAAACAATAAATAATCAAACGAATTCTGCCCACCAGACACTAAAGTGCAGTAACAGCAAAATAACGATTGCGAGAAAAACGGCATTTAAGGTAAAAAATGTGAAATAAAAATTAACCAGATGCATAAACAAAAAAATTTGAATGCAGAAAGGTGGTGAAGGCGTAGGTGCACACGTCTTAACAATAAAAAAAATTATATCATAATAAATGAATTTATTATAACCATTTATTATTTTTGGCGCCAATTACTGCACCGCCTTTTTTATAAAAAACATTATATAAAACTGAGTAAAACGCAGTAAAAAGTCCTATTACTGCGTTTGGATTAGTTGTTTTGTCAAGAAACCCAACTAACAAGCAGTAAGGTAAAAAAAATACTGCACGTTATTTGGTTTTGATTGAAAAAAGTGTTCGTTTTACTAGTGCAGTAAGAAAAAAAAGCTAGTTAATATTTTATAAACGTTTATTTTTGCATAATTAATAACAGTATAGTAAAATTCACATATCAAAGTTAAAAAAAACATCTTCTAATCTAACAATTTGTGTCAATTTTCTTATAATAATACCATGATGATATTAAATGTGCTTATTATTAAAAGGTGGACATTATCTTGAGATCAACATTAAAGTAAAACTAAAAAGTTAAAATAAAAATTAAACACACTCTTTGGTAAGTCTTACATAATTAGTTTCTAGAAGTAATTTGTTATTTTTAACAGTTTAACATACTTAAAAATAACATTGGTTGAGTTAAGCTTTTAAAGCCTCTTAGTATTCTTAAAATAGTAAAAATTTATGTATCAAAAGTAAATGCACAGCCAGTATCAATATTTATGTAACATTATAAACAATCTTATAAATATAAAATTGTAAAATAGGAACTCAATCGAAAAAAAAAATAGTTTTTTGTTCACAAGGTGTATGTTACTATAATTGAAGTACAATCTAATTAAACTTACTTACCTACATAAATACAATTATCAAAAAAAAAAATTGTTGTACTTAAAAATCAGTCTTAAGTTAACTTTAAGGCACATTATTTCTTAAAATAAATCTGGCAAATCACAAAGAAAAAAACAGACTCATACTATAAAAATATACCATTAAAAATTCAACATTATTCATCAATGTCAAAAAAATACATTTTAACCGGATTCTACTCGCATTTATTTTAAATTTAAATCAACCCGACGTTTCGTTCGGCACCTGCAACTGAGGTGTATTGCTAGCAACAAAAACTAAATGATTGGCACTTTACAATCAAACATTTTGAGAATAATATTTTGAGAAAAAAACAATTAAGTAATATACGCCGGTTAAAATGTGTTTTATTTAATTATTCATCAATGTCAAAAAAGGATTCATCTGGTTCTTGTGGTGTACAACGAACAGAAAGGTTTTTCCAGAAGATCAATCTACTTGATGGAATAAGTGACCCTAGTACGTTTAAGATGTTTCGTTTCCTTTCACCATCAACGCCTTTAGGAACAATTTTTGCAGTAAAGTTAGGCAAGGTCTTTGATTTGAGACAATATAGTCCTTTGAATTCTATCTCATCAAAGCTCTTTTTGTAAAAGAAACTGTAGCTTCCCCTCTTTACCATAAGATGTACAATATCTTTGATGTATACCCGGTTTCCATCCCTATCCTTGTTTTTTTTCTGTGCAATATGAGATTTATAATTAACAAAATCTTTTATTTCCATACTCTTGACTTCAACTTTCCCCGATTTCAGTGAATTTTCAACCGCTTCTAAAAAGTCTTGATAATCATAAAGCTTGCCCTTCTTATCCATCGATTGTTCTACAAAATGATGGAAAGAATCGGCGGACATAAAAGTATGGCCTGGTTCGAAAAACTTGAGTTCAATTGTTGTGGCAGAAATCTCTACGTTGTTAACTATACTTACCAAGAATGTAAAAAAACACCAGTTTTTATTTTGTGCCGAGCAATTGTCAAGCCACAAAATGATGTGCTCTGCATCACGATTATTTAGTAAAAATGCTCTAAATGTACTGGTGATATCCTCTTGCTTCCTACCTGACACTCCTTCATGCCAAACTGCTGCAAACACATGACCTTTCTTGAAGTTTCCTAGGGGTACAAAGGTTTCATTGTACACCACAAGTCTGGGGCAAAATAAAGCTGACTTAAAAGTATCAATGCGAGGTAACATAATTACTTTTTGTAGGTCCACGGAAACAATTACAGTATTAGGCTGACTATTCGCCTTTGTGTCTGCATCGTACATCTCTCGGGCCAGTGTATACTTAATTTTGTGCTGAGCATAGGTCTTGCATATTTCGCAATCAGTACACGGTTCTTTTACATGGTCAAGGTCATGGAGGTTGAAGATTTCACATGTCTCGCATTCTTCGTGGCCAAGTTTAGCAAAAGAAATGTTCATAGTATTTGTCAAGTGATCTCTATAGGTTTCAAGACTGCATTTGAATTCGGGGTACTTCTCTTTGAAATTTTCATACATATCTGTTATTGTAAGGTCACTAGGCAAGTATCTCTTGTTGGGTGCATGCGCTCGTCTATAATGATGTACAGATGGATTGAATGATTCGATATGAGCTGTAATCAAAGTACGATCTATAGCATGAGAATTTCTCAAATTACGGCCGTCTCTATTATCCTTTTGCTCTAAAATAGACTTTTTCAGTACAGAATGTACACGTCTGTCATTTTTTTTTGTCATATCCCAGAGTGCCTAAGAAAAATACTTTGCATACTTCATAGGAATGTTGTTCTGTATTATTTTTTCTTAAATGGTACTTGTATGTTACATTTCGTGGTCGTTTCAAATTCTTTTTACTTTTCTTGCAAACTTCCTCCGTCACAAGATTTTTGATAAATATACCTTGATGTTCCCAATTTAAAGACCAATAATATTTGTGTATATTACTTCTATCTTCTTCACTAAAATGTACAGAACATAGTTTTGTACATAAGTTTGGACAGGATTTTCGCATCGGATATTTCTGTATGTTTTTGCTATATTGAAGTTCACTTTTTCGCTTCTTACATGTCTTATTCCGTGTTTTCACATAAGGTAATTGTGCTGGCTGGGTGTTGATATTATTGTCCTGAATTTCTGCTGGGTCGTTTGTGAAATCTAAATCACTTAAACTCGACGATGTTGAGGATGGAACAGGGACGTAGTTTTTATCCTTTACAGAATCATCCGAATCTTCGATGAAAGAATCATGGAATGATGTTGAAGACACTATTGTTTCGTTACATAAAAGATCGATGGCCGCTGTTTCCACGAGATCATCATGAATCAGGTTGTAATGTTGAGCTATTGATGGATTCAAGTGGTGTTCTGTTGGAAATGATTCAAAGAATTTTCTCAAATCAATATTTTGGACAATAGGATCGTTGTAAAGGTTTTTATGGGTGAATACACTGTCTTCTATTTTGGAAATTTTCTCTAGTGACACGTAGTATGCATCACCAAACCGATATTTTAGAATTTCAGATGGGTCCCTTAGAATTGCTTTTGGAGATGAATTATTGTTATTGTGAGGAGGTAGAGGTGATATCTTTCTATCCGGTGGTAAGACGTCATTTTCAGATTCTTTGCTTAGCAGTGAAAAATTTTTTTTTGATCTTCCATGCATATTGATAAACCTGCAATATAAACGAAATTGGTAAGTACTCACCGAATAGTAGATATTAAAACTACTTTCAATTTACATTAATAATAATATCACAAATCAGTACAAAGTTTTAATTTAAAAGTAGTTTTAATTTCTTATTTGAATTCTACTGATTTTAATATAATCACATTTTAAGCTAACTTTTTGTAAAGAGACGACTGCACTGGTCTTAGTGAACATTATGGGAGTAGCCTTAAATATTAACTTTATTTAGGTAACTCGATAGCTCAGTGGTAAGAGCACTCGACCGGAAATCGAGAGGTCGTGGAGCTCGGGGAGGTGAGTTACGAACTTTTATGTTAATATGTAATTTGTACATAAAAATGGATTACCGGCCACAAGAAAAATCCCGGATGTATAAAACTTACAGTTAGACGTTGGTGTACTACTTAATCTAGTATGTTTGAACATCGTAAATTGGTAGCGCCTACCTATTCTCAAATATTACATTTACCTACTTTTAACGTACATATAGAATGAGAACAAATAATTTGAGAATAAGTGGTCTGTGTACTTACCCATGCCTCGAACGAGATTTGTAAATAAATGTGAATACTTAATAATTATATAGTGCTAAGTACAACAATAGTAAATTCATAAGTTGCAGTAGGAAAGTACCTACTTACTATATGTATGGAGAATAACAAATGCTAAAGTATCTCTCTGGATATAGATAAGATCTCTTACCCGCCAAATCCTTTCGCCAAAAAAACGTAAGCAGCGCGACGTGATCGGAGCGCACGTCCACCTTGGCACGGTTCACGTGAGCGACTGAATAATCGCACGCAATCGAGCAGTATCCTTTCGCAAGCTCTGTCTCACGCTTCATAAAAGTTATGGAAAAACCAACTAAATTGCAGTAATTGGTACTGTTACTGCATGAAGCTAGTTTACGAATAAAGATTTATCTATTCAAAACCGACTAAAATGCAGTATCAACGCTTGATACTGCGTTATAGTTGGTTTGACCTACTATAATTTGACAAACTTGATCCCATTAAAACGCAGTATATAAAACATTACTGCACTTTATCTGGGAATAATCATAATGTGTGTCACTTTGTTATACACACTAATTTGCAGTAATGCTGTATTTTGCTGCGTTTTAGTTGGGAGTTCGTGACAATAAATTGTATTTTTCTAATTGTAGTAAAAATAGCTTGTATGGAGGTTGATTTTACTGCATATTAGGTAGTTTTATATTTTTTTTCCGAAAATATAAAACTATCTAAATCATTCTATCTATCAACTATCATTTTCTACTATTCTTCTAGCCCGAGAGAAGCGATAGTAAAAATTTTTTTGCTGTAAGGTTAATCGATTTCCTGGATAAGGTTTCAATAAGTATTCTTTCAAGGGAAATGCATTGTCGCCAACTAGGACATAACCCTCTGGTAGAACACCGTTTTCTAATTCTTGGTACAAGCTACAGTTTCGAAATACGCCCCCATCAGAAACCCTTCCATTGCACCCAACCACAGAATAAGTAATAGTACCGTTGGTACAGAAGAATTACTCCGCAAGAAGATCTAAATAAATTCGAGTCTTGCTACGACGCGATACGGTGGAATTCAGCTCGCACAGCATTACGTACCTGCTTCCGACTTAAAAAATGAAAACATAAAGTTTAACTATTTGTACATTCATATGTTACTAAAGTACTACACATCTGAATAATTCATTTTATAAAACCATTGACTGAGATTGATCTTGATGTATTCTTCAGTTAAAATACTTATTATAAAGGTACAAAAAAGATTAATTTAGCAAAAAAGTCAGAAATAGTTGGTTTTACCCCTCTGTGAGGCAATTCCGACTATTGGTTATATTAGGGTTGAGATAAGAGCAACGAACACGAAAGTGAGAGAAAAACCAAGTCGATGCTTTGTAAAAGCAAATTAATACTTTAAATTCAATGCACAACGGTTCAATTTACCAAAACACTATCATAAACATTTTGAAGGGGCAATTTCGACTGTTCTCTATAGACAATAGTGATGAGACTCAAAATTCGATTAAAGAAGTCGATGAATGAAAAGATAAGAAAACTAAAAAATGCACTTAGATTCACAAATCAACCTGGAGTAACTTGTGTTAAATAATCAACAAAGTAATCTTCTATGATATAAGTAACTCTTATAATTTTTGGTATCTCATAGTGTACGTAGTTTAAGCAATAATTTAAATTACCTACATGGGAAGTGTCGATACGGTGACATCACTAGTTTTTTTCATTTTCATCTTAATTGTCTGTGGCAATTCCAACTACCAATTTTAGTCGTAATTACCTCGTGTCACACTTTTGTGGGGCATTTAAAACTGTGTAAATATTCCTCTTAAAACGTATCGTAAGCAAAAACCAATAAGAAAAAAACAATTTATGGTAAACAAGGTCAACACTCACCGTGAAATTAGAAGAAAATAAGCCACAATTAATTTAAAACAAATAAAAATCTGTAACAGCTCTTTCCGACAAACACTGGTTAAAATGGCGTCTGTATATAAAAACATGGTGGGAAAGCAGCATGAAGATTTAGCTGCGCCATTTATGCAATTTCGTAAAACTTGGGATTTCTCCTACATGGACATAGATGGGGCTTTCGATCAACTGTTATAGAATAAAAGTTATTGAGTTTGGTTGGAATTACCCCTTAGTCGGAAATGCCACCATTGACCTTACCTAGAAGTTTTGTCTCTTTCTATCGCATGCCTCTTATCTTTTCTTACGCTGGTAGGGTTGCTGTCGAGTGAAGAATAATTAATCTCCTTATTTGTAATTAAGTATCTACCGATGTAGGTATTACTGTTATTCTACCTTTGTAAAAAATATTGTTTCAACTTACCTAAAGTACAAAATGAAAAAAAACTTACGACGAATAATGAGTAATACTACCTATGTTTTGTTTGCTAAATTGAACATAATCAAATCTAAACATAATCTAATTGATTCTTTTTATGTCCATTTTTAAGTACTATTTGCGACCTCGATCATAGAATTACTGTGAGTCCTATTAGGTAGGTAGGTATCTACAACTTCCAAACGGGCGCGCGTATTAGAATTTACTATAAGTACAGATCACAATAATAAGTATTTTGTCAGGAATCCAAGATAGTCCAGGAGTAGATTAGCTTATTTATCAGAATAAATGAGAGATATAAGGAGTTAAGTAGGAAAACACAGATTGTATTATTTCATATAGCATATTTATTTCTTTTAAGATTTACCACCAGTTCGGAAAAACCTTAGTGAAGAAGAACTGGCAAGAAACTTCACTGGTATTATTTTCTTTCACAAACAAACTTAGGTACAATTAAACTTCATAAGTTAACAATTTATAAAAGAATATCCAAATTAGTAAAATGCTTATTTCCAAATAAGTAAGAGCTTTATTTGAATGTGGTTGTTAAATTAGTTTTATCAGGTACGTAGGTACCTACCGGATAACCTCAATCTAATGCAAAGGAATTCACTTTAAAACAAATCTCAATAATATCAAATTAAGATAAGTTGTTTGTAGAAAAATAAGATAGTTTAATACATTTATCTTGGGAAAATTACCACAGCAATTACTAAGTAACAATTCTGAATTATAGAGAAATAACTTACATTGTATTTGCTTAACACACAGTAGCCACTTAGTTCACTCACAGCTTACTATATATAACGGATTGGTTCAACGTTTGCAGCAGGGCGTCCAAAGGAAGAGTGCCCTCTCCAAATCATTTACTTCTTTACAATGCCTCGGAGCAATAAAAATATGAAATTCCAAAACTTTCTATTCGCTTAAGAACAAAACAACAACCCGCCGTGAGATTGTTTGTTTCCTAACTGCCATACATTTACTTACAACTGAGCAACTTTTATACATTTTACCCAATTTTGTATTAGAAAATCTTATAAATTGTATCTAATAATATTTAAATACATGAGAAATGGTTTGTTGTAATTTAACTTTATCAAAAATATAAAAATAATCATTATTAAGGATCAATTTGAATGGCTATGTCGTATTGTTTTGCCATGTTGGCTGCCATGTTGAAGCTAACAAATCCACAATATCAATGAATTGGAGATATAATCAAAGTGAAACAAATCTTAAACATATGCTAAGTACATAGTTATCTTATCATACAATTTACATAATTGTGGGTTTTGATAATAACAAAGATCATCTGTCATAGTTCCATTTTGTCAAGTTGGTATTATAAACAGTGGAGATTTCGCACAAATAAGCGAAATAACAGATTCAACAAAGTACAATTTTAACTCTGGCAATTAAAAATAGAGTGAACTATTATAAAAATATATATTTAACACGGCCATACTGACAAGTACTTCGTTCTCGAAGTACCTTTTATTTACAATATTGGGTTTTAAGAAATTTTAATAATGTTATATGTAATCAAGTTTCAATGACTTTAACTCCTAAGATATGACACACCCTTTTTTTTTAAATTTATTTTCAACATCCATTTCTTTGATGTCTAACTCTTTTGACATTCTACATACTAATTCATTGAGACTGTTGAAGGAAGCAAATGTAATTAAATGTTAAGTTATTCAATTGTTAATACCTATTATATTGTTTGTTTCTGTTTTGTCTCCATAAATAAATAAATAGATAAATAAATAAATATGATGTCTAACTCTTTTGACATCTACTTCAACACATGATGTACGTTGACATCTATTTTCTCACATGATGTACGTTGACATCTAATTTCAACAATGATGTACGTTGACATCTAATTTCAACAATGATGTACGTTGACATCTAATTTCAACAATGATGTACGTTGACATCTAATTTCACACATGATGTACGTTGACATCTATTTTCCCACATGATGTACGTTGACATCTGATTTCAACAATGATGTACGTTGACATCTAATTTCCCACATGATGTACGTTGACATCTAATTTCACACATGATGTACGTTGATATCTAATTTCACACATGATGAACGTTGACATCTATTTTCTCACATGATGTACGTTGACATCTATTTTCTCACATGATGTACGTTGACATCTAATTTCAACAATGATGTACGTTGACATCTAATTTCATACATGATGTACGTTGACATCTAATTTCAAACATGATGTACTTTGACATCTATTTTCTCACATGATGTACGTTGACATCTAATTTCAACAATGATGTACTTTGACAACTAATTTCACACATGATGTACTTTGACATCTAATTTTACACATGATGGTCTAACTCTTTTGCCATCTAATTTTACACATGATGTACTTACTCTTTTGACATCTAATTTTACACATGATGTTCTAATTCTTTTGACATCTAATTCTCCGAAGCTTATACTCTTTTAGCTTCCAAATCTCAAAGCTTACTCTCAAACTCAACAAATTTTTCCAATGCCGTAACAAAAATATTGTTCATTTGAATGTGTATTAAAAATTATCTTTATTTCATTGGTTATATATGATTATGAAATACTATATTTATAAAGCTTTTAAAAGCATACTTCATTTATTAAGCTGTAAAATCATTCATCATCATCATAAATTTTTATTGTAAATCAAAATGGAAACTATTCACCTCCATATTCTATCTTTTAATAACTTTTTTTTTTAAATAATGATAAGAGATATCCTTTTTATAAGGAGTCTTTTTTTTATTAAAAAAAATATAAAATATGGTTCTACAGAATAAATGAAATATTATCAACACTGGAAACTATGAAATATGCAGGTAGGTACACATATTTCCTTACTTTTGATTACATTACAAATTGTTAAAACAGAATATTTACAGCAATTAATACACATAACAATATTTCCGTAACATAGTAAAATTGTCATATCTTTTACTAGCTTTATCCCGCAACGTCGTATGCGCATAACTACCCTTTTCGCGGAAATTTCAGAAATTATACAACCAGACACCCACTGAAAGAACCTTTATACCAAGTATCACACCCATGCTTTCAAGGAATAAGTTTTTTTCATACAAACTAAAAATCATATATTTCCCGTGCCCGTGGGAATTTTGGGAATTTTTTTCGTAGTACAACCAGTCACTCTTTGAAGAACCTTCATGCCAAGTATCACATCCGTACACTCAAGGAATAAGATTTTTCATACAAACTAAAAAGGTCAACCCCTTCCCGTGGGAATTTCGGGAATTCCTTCCATAGTACAAACAGACACTTATTGAGGAACCTTTATATCAAGTATCACATCCGTGCACTTAAGGGATGGGATTTTTTCATACAAACTAAAACATCATATATTTCCCGTTCCCGTGGGAATTTCGGGAATTCCTTTCATAACACAACCAGACACACAATGAAAAACCTTTACACCAAGTTTCACATCGGTACACTCAAGGAATAAGATTTTTCATAGAAACTAAAAAGTCCTATATTTCCTGTTCCCGTGGGAATTTCGGGAATTCCCGCCTTAGTGCACCTCTACATCCCCTTAAGAATGTTTGTTCCAAATTTCAGCTCTCTACGCCCCGTAGTTGCGGCTGTACGTTGTCTGTCAGTCACTCAGTCACTCAGTACCTCAGTCACTCAGTCACTCAGTACCTCAGTCACTCAGTCACTCAGTACCTCAGTCACTCAGTCAGTAACGGAACAGTTTTATATATATTGATTGATTTGTACAACTATTTCACCCGGCCAATATCTTAAAGTATCTTAAGCTGGTACTTACTAGCATTATCCTTTCAGACCATAACAATTAGGAATTAGGAATTAAGAAGTAAGAATTAAATATCATTACTATGTCTGTGATTTGATCGACACAAGCTAGATTGCCAATATTAAGTCATTGTGTTCCATAAAAAGGAGTTAAATAATTCTTGAATTTTCTGAATCTATGTCAAATCTCTGTTGACCCATTTGCCTATCAGGCTGTATACCTACATTTTCATAAGTGGTCTCTTACTTGCAATAATCCGGTAGAATTCAACTTTGTGGTGTTTTTGAGTAGTTGAACTTTCCATAAACCGTTCGGCCAGTCTGACAAATCAGATCAAGCAGAACTAGGTTGATAGATAACTCATCACAATAAATGACTTAGGTATATATCATTCTTGAAATACGGTCTGTATTTGGTTTGAACTAAAATTACTGCCACTATGTAATTACCAGCAAAGGGGTGCCAATCATTATAATAATAATGTTACTTATAATATATATAAGTTTATAGTACTTAGTGCTTTTTTATAGAAGCCTGAGTACCTCTTAGTTTAGTAAAACTTGTTCTATATTACGTTAGATGAACTTATAACCTTCATCCAGCATTTAACGTTCGTAAAGTGTATAAAATTACCTACTATGAATAAAAAAAGTTTTCATTTTCAATAGATAGAGCAAATGGACTGATACAGCCTTATGAAGCACACCCTTCACACAAGAGATAGGAACTTATGTTCCTTTGTTATAATTGGGTTTAAGAAAACCTATGCCCTTTATCTATACACATATTCAAAGATGTAATAAGAACCAAAATTTTAGACAGGGTCTGATCAAAAGCGACAAGACAGTAATTATCATGATATTCCCTCATGGGACACTATTCGACTCATGTATTCTATGCTTTGTATAAATTAATTTTGCTTACTGGAATTGATATTAAACCGGCTACATGTAATGCTTTTACAGTTTGATCCAAATCATTTAGACCACATTTGTGACCGCTCATGTGAACTGTTTTTATTATTGCTCATTGAAAAACAGACAGTAATAACATGAAGATAAGATCAAAGTCTTTATTTTTACTGTCCATCCCTAACTATACCATTCATACCTAGAGCGCCAGGATATTTTTGTAAACTATGTAAGATTTGTTGCTATAATTTAACATCTAAACAATACAATTTTAACCTTAATTCATTCACTGGGTCAGCGGAGCACTAATAATATCTTTGAGAAATTACCAAGGTAGGGGAGGGGGGCCCAAAGCGGGCACCATAAGTTGCAGTAAGCGAAAAACGTACATTAAAACATAGCTGAGTAATACTATTAATGCTATTAGATGCTAAATTTGTTGTAGTTTCATACCCAATGTATAAAATCCTCGTATGTTTCAAGAATATTAAACTAAGGTCCAAAATATGAAACACTTCCGAATGCTCGCTTTGCCCAAAGGCTGGCCTAAAGAGGGCATGAGCATTGGGGCAAAATGGGCACGCATCGGGTAAAGCGAGCATGCGTCTATTTTTTAGTATCTAATTTACAAATAAGAGGAAATATATTTATGAAAACATCAGAACGGCAGTAATAAAGAATCTTTATTAAACAACAATATAATCTGAAACATCTTATGTTTTTTTTTTACTTAACTTTATCTAAAATCAACACCACCTAATCAACATTCTTAAAAATTATTCAGTCGCCATTAGTAACTTTGCAATATTTGCTTCATAAATTTAACAATCAAACAAAATTAAACAAAAAGTCTCACTTTTGAAACAAACTAGGTAATTGGTTTTATAAATAAAGATTATTAGACTTAAAATTAAACAAAGAAATTTGAGATCTTAACAGCCTTCAACATATTAATTGTATTAAATCAGTCATATTTAGAAATTACCACTTATAGAGATTTCCTGCCTTGACACAACCAATCAAAAGAGTTAAATCTCTTGACAATAGTCACAAAAAAATGCCCCAATTCCGGAATATGATGTGCATTTATCATGGGCCCACATTTTACAATCATCGCATTGGATCCAGTCCTCTACAGGAGGATCCACATATAGCTCGCTGCATACGAGACATGAGCATTCACTATTTTCCTTTTTTGAAAATGATTTCTTCTTTGATTTGTTCATTCTTTTTTGCTTTCCACTTTTCAGGTCATCTTTAAGATTTTTCGTAACCCCTTTAAGTTTTTCATTCTTAGGTTTCTTTTTCTTCAATAATTTTTTTCTTTGGTCTTCTTTGATTGGGGTGCTCGTTAAAATTTCAGCTTTTTGAGCTTGTCTTCGTCTGTTTGTTTTATTCGGACACACTTTTGGTAGCGGTCTAATAACCATAGGACTAAAGTGAACCGTGCTTGTGCTTGGAAAATTGTTAAATTCAATAGAAGTGGCAGCATCACCACTTATATCATTTAAGGGAACACGTTTAACAGGTGTCGTTGGTGTTTCCTTTATCCAAGTATCCAGTTCAGGAGAAACTTTGGCGGTTGAAGGCCCTGGGAGTTCTTCTGAACTAATAACATCTATGATTGGTATATTTACTGGAGGTTCATCAAAGGGAACAGACACTGTCGTTGGAGTAAATGAGTCTACTGGAGATAAGTTTTGAGAATATATAATCTGATCAAGTGTTGTTGGAGATGGTGTTCTATCAGGGTCTATTACTTCTGACTGTGTTTCTTTAAGTTGATCAATTTCCTGATTTAATGGTTTTTCTGTGACAGTTGCTGGTTCAAAATCAGACTCATCAAAAATATATCTGTCTGTTGGATAAATACCAGTGGTCTTAAAACCTTTGATTGCATTTTGAGCTGTGGCAGCTTTCATGTAAGCACTTGAAAAGAGACCTGCAACATCGCTTTGGTTAATGATTCGCCCAACATGAGCTTTCTGGAATGAAGCAATTGCCTGCTCAAAGTATATTTTCAAGGGCCCGTAGACGCAGTAGTCTAAAGGTTGCATTCTGTGTGTCGTATGAGGTGCCAAAGAAATAAAGATCACATTATGTGCACAGGCGTATTCCAACGCGGGCAAGTATTTATGGGACTCATGATTATCCAACACGAGAATTACTTTTTTATCCGATGTTGGTCGGACAGTTTCAATAAAGAATCTCAGCCATTCTAAAAATGCTGGTCCATTGACCCACCCATTGTCTGTACAGGTTCCTTGGGTACCCGGTGCTGCCCCATCTAGTAACCTTGAGTTCATTTTCTTACGTGCAAATATCATAAACGGTGGTATAAACGATCCAGCAGCATTGCAACAACAAATCACAGTGGTTGTTCTACCTCTTTCGCTGCTTGCAATCAGACCAACTTGGCGTTTCCCAACTTTTGTCAATACTCGGGGTGGCTTATTAGACGAAGTTTGTACCCCTGTTTCGTCCATATTATAAAGACGAGTAGCATCTATGCCGTGCTTTTGTGTTTGTTCTTCTAATAGATCATAAAATCTATAAACTTGGGGCTTGTTAAAACCTCTTGCTCTAGCAATGGAAGTTGGTTCTGGTTTTCTTAGAGTCAAGTCAGGGTGTCTTCTAATAAAGCCTTTATACCAATCAGTACCAGCAGTACCATCTTTGAATGGATGAAGGATGCGATTTTTTTCAGCGTATTGAAAGACAAGTAGCAGAAATTCTTCTTTGGATAAACCATAAAACACACTGTCCATTTCAAAAACATAGTCTAATAGTTCTTTTTCTTGTTCTTCACTGAAGACTGCGGTAAATCTGCCTAACTTCTTTTTGCTAGAACCAGATTTTAGATGTCGCTGCAAAGTGGCCCGTGGGATGCCATATTTTGTAGCCGTAGTTTTTATAGCCTGTTTCTGTTCAGTCACCTCCTGCATCGCTTTTTTCATGGTACTTTCACTCCAAAGAGCTTGCTCTGTCTTCCTTTTATATTTATTCACCATACTAAAAGAAAAAAAATGACAAGCGTAGGTAAATAAAACAATTATAATTTTAAGAAAATAATAAATTTGCGTCATTTCAATTTAGTCAACAGAGGGCATAACGAGCATGATCACGAGGGCATAGCGGGCATGCTCGCTTTGCCCTGCTCGCTTTGCCTTTCATGTCATGCTCACGTTTTCGTCAGACCTAACCTAACATTTATTTTCATATTTACATGCAAATATTATTAAATTAAAGTAAGATAAACCCAATACACAATACGTATCTTGATAACAACATTGATCACTTAAAATTAGACAGAACACAATCTACATACCTTCTTTTTTTTGTATTAAAACGTCGAAATTCCTTTTTTCTTCACGCGAGCCGTAGTGTTCGCCCGAGGTATAACGTACGACTACTGCGGACAGTGGCGGGGCGGGGGGTAACGGCTATGAGACGCGCGACCGCGTCGAGTTTGTTTACGTTGATTCAGTATGGGGTGCTCGCTTTAGGCTGGTGCTCGCTTTGGGCCCCCCTCCCCTAAGTATGAGAAGTACCATCAACGTTGGAAATGATTTTAGTGCCTCGATACCCAATATTTCAGCTTATAATATTCATATGTGATTAGTATTTTTCTTGTTCATGTATAAGTACACTATTATTATGAACAATAACAAAATTAAGCAAATTAATTTCAATGCAAATATCACTAAACCTGGCTAGGACGCTTATCTTGCTCAATAATATTTAACCCATCTCTTTCATGAGATGAGGTCAAATCTGCAAAGTATGGTTATATTGTAATCGAGACATCTGGTTAATGATCTTTAATATGACTAAAGCTTGCTCCTATATCTACAAGTGATTGAGAAGTAAAATCATTTATTGAAACTGGAGTAAGTTTTAACAATTACCAAAAAAATATATATAGAGTACTGATCTAGTAAATGGGTTAATCCGAGAATCATTTGATTAGGTTTTTTTGAAAAGCGATTTGAAATCTGATTCAATATGATCTATCTTTTCTTTTTTTCAAAAGGAAAAAGAGACTAGAGCCTTCTGGAAACATGTTCTTTCATCATGCCCAACTATTTTACAACAAGAGTTACGTTTATTAAGGGTTGCAGTACTTTGTTACGATTAAAACAATCTAATATTGTCTTAAGTTTTCGCGATTCATACTATTAAATAAAACACTTTTTAACCGGACTAATCGCGTATATTTACATTTTAAATTTTGACTCGACGTTTCGGTGTCTTTTCAGACCCCGTGGTCATAGACGATACAGTTAATATGAGATAGATGGGCAACTTGATTTTATTGGCAAAATAGAATAATACCTTATATCATAGATGGCGCTAGTAACTACATTTAATTCCAAAAATGACCGCTAGACGGCCCTAGTAGATAAGTCTCCATTATAAAAAAAAATTTAAGGTAAAAATATCTTATCCTGTTTATCACATTTAATGTTACATTTTATAGAACTTTATTATGACAACTGCTTTATTACAGAATAAGGTATTTATATTAAATAAGTGGACAAAAATAAAAAAAAAACGAAAATCTTTATTTTATAAGGTTATTTATTGTTTCGTGGAATATTCAAAAGCCTCTTTCTTCGCTCCATCTTCCTCATCAAATTTTGTCAATTGTCCATTTATTATTCGGTTCACCCCATTACAGCAACTGTGAATCAACATTTTCATTGACATTTTTTTTTATGAAATCGACCAAATTAACCTTATGACTTACAGCAAGTCATACTTAAATCACATGCACAATCACTGTATATTTACACAATATATTACACAATTTTTACACTGTTTTCGCTTTCCCGCACTTTAGTCTTTATAAACTTTTGTTGCTGAAGCCTTTTAAGTTGTTAGTAAGTCACACAAGTAACTTCACGGCCAAATTCACAGCGAATTTGTTAAGATAATCTAAGTCTTACATAAAATGGCGGAGAAAACAAAAACGCAACAGACGCACACGCACACGATCATTCATAGACTATTATAATAGTCTTGTCAAAGTCAACAATTTTCCGGTTCCTGACGAGATATTAATAAATCGGCTATCCCAGCGCTACCTAGTTAATAACAGGAGAAATAACTTACCGAAAAGTTGTAGTACGTCATATCCTAGATGGTGCAGAATTCAATTTCATTGACACTAGAGTTGCATAGGCCTGCCCGTGGTCACGAGCGACTGAGGTGTCAAGCGTCGGATTGATAGATTGAAAAAAGTTATACATCATCATCTCCATCTGTTTCTCAGTCTTCGAGCGTAGCGTTCGGGATTGACACAAAACGAGCTGACAGTATCTTGAGTTACAGGTCGTGCAGCTTGCTGGATGTTAGATTTAATGTTTTTCAGGATAGGGTTCCATGTCGGTGATAGTTTCCAACCATCTTCTCTATTGAAATTAGGGTGTTTTTTAATTTCAATCGCTTCTCTGATCATTCTAGGAATGTAATGCTTCTCTCTAGATAAAATTTTCACAGAGTCAAACCTTAAGTAGTGGTTGGGCTTGTCCATGGAATGCTCACAAACTGCAGACTTTGAAGCTCTTCGATTTTTAATATCAGCTATGTGTTCTTTTACGCGGGTTGATACGTTTCTTTTGGTTTGACCAATGTAGGAAAGCCCACAGCCGCAGTCAATCTTGTAAACACCTGGGTCTTGTAAAGGGATGCTGCATTTAACTGAGCGAAGATGTTGACTTATTTTTGAATTAGGTTTAAATATTGATTTTATTGAAGCGCGCCTAAGAATGTTTGAGATTTTATCTGTGACACCCTTTACAAAAGGTAAAAATGCAGGTTTGCGTTCGACTGTCTGAGGCTTCACGTGGTCACTGCGGCGGCGACGAGGTGGTTTGAGGCCGTTTTCACGAAGCACCTTGACAACATGTTTCAGTTCATCATCGATGTGCTGAGGATCGCAGATTCCATGTGCTCTCTGAAACAAAGAGGAGCCTACGGCGAGTAACTGGCTCGGGTGGTGGTGGGACTTTCCATTTAAATAGCGGTCAGTATGGGTGGGTTTCCTATAAACTGTGTGACTGAGTGTACCATTTGGATTTCTTTTAATTAAAACATCAAGAAAGGCTAACTTATTATCCTGTTCTAATTCCATAGTGAATTGTATTTTAGTATTAAGGGAATTAAGATGGTTTAGAAAAGCAGTTACTTTATGTTGAGGTAAGATTGTATATGTATCGTCAACGTACCTCTTGTAGATCTTCGGCACGACGGGTGCCATGTGGAGAGCACGCTCCTCAAAGTCTTCCATGTAGATGTCAGCAACTACAGGTGACACTGGGGAGCCCATAGCAACACCATCAATTTGTAGATAAAACTCATTATTCCACATAAAGTAGCCCGATGTAAGGCATAATTCTAATAATTCTGCATACTCAACAGGCAAATCTGATTCAGTTAGCTTTTTCTTGACAATTTCAATGCAGTCTTTGACAGGTAGTGATGTAAACAAAGACTTAACATCAAAACTAACCATGGTTTCATTATTTGCAATTTTAAGATGTTTTAAATCACTAACAAATTGGTAAGAATCCTTTACATATGCTCCTGTTTTGCCTCTCAATTGTGAGAGTACACCTGCTATATGTTGAGCAAGCTTGTAAGTTGGTGTGTCTATTTGGCTCACAATAGGTCTTAGTGGTACATCAGTTTTATGCACTTTAGGTAGCCCATACAGTTTTGGGGGTTTTACATAAGCTGGGATTAATTTATTCACATCTAAATTTAACCATTCTTTGTGTTTTTGTATTAATTCGGAAGTTTTCTTCATAATTCTAGAAGTAGGGTCATAGTTTACTTTTTTATAAGTTAATTCATCCGACAAAAGGTTAGTAATTTTTGTGTTATATTCAGATGTGTCCATCACAACAGTGGCGTTTCCTTTATCTGCACGAAGGACAGTTAACTCTTCATTGTTGCGTAAGTTCTTTAATGCAAGTCGTTCTTCTCTAGCAAGATTCGGTTTCGGCAATTTACATCGCCTCAAAACGCCAGAAATATCTTGACGAATACTTTCGGCGTCTTCCTTAGACATTTTATTCTGAAAGAGACAGTCTTCTACTTTGCAGATAATCTCCTCTGTTGGTATTTTTGATGGAACCGGTGCGTAATCAACCCGCGTAAAAGAACACATAGCTGATATTAAAAATCGAAGAGCTTCAAAGTCTGCAGTTTGTGAGCATTCCATGGACAAGCCCAACCACTACTAAAGGTTTGACTCTGTGAAAATTTTATCTAGAGAGAAGCATTACATTCCTAGAATGATCAGAGAAGCGATTGAAATTAAAAAACACCCTAATTTCAATAGAGAAGATGGTTGGAAACTATCACCGACATGGGACCCTATCCTGAAAAACATTAAATCTAACATCCAGCAAGCTGCACGACCTGTAACTCAAGATACTGTCAGCTCGTTTTGTGTCAATCCCGAACGCTACGCTCGAAGACTGAGAAACAGATGGAGATGATGATGTATAACTTTTTTCAATCTATCAATCCGACGCTTGACACCTCAGTCGCTCGTGACCACGGGGTCTGAAAAGACACCGAAACGTCGAGTCAAAATTTAAAATGTTAATATACGCGATAAGTCCTGTTAAAAAGTGTTTTATTTAATAAAACAATCTAACTTTGAGCACAGATTTGAGATATCCCTTTTTTTACTCAATAATATATAGAGGCATGAACATTGCAGTACCTACATCAGTACTAACTTTAAAATTCAAACTACATTGTTTCAACTGGTAACAGATCCCTCAATATTGTTATGGTCTAAGGTTCCCTTTTTAGCAATGTATAAGTAGTAAACAATAAATTATAACTTAAGTAAACTTTGCAATATCGTAAAGAGAAGCTAATTTAACATTGACATTTTAATCCTCCAGTAAATAAACTCTTATAAGCTGTACTTAAAAACAACATTAGTGTTATTCAGTTTTCCTCTCACAAATTCACAACATGAATCTGCTTGAACTGACAAATATTAAACTGCTCTAGTTATTTAAGATGGGTAATGTTATTGAGGATAAAGATCTATGAACTGGATACAAAAATATGGCAAAATTCTACCTCTGGGTGGGGCCCTCGTTTACAAACATAGTAGAGCAGAGCCCTTAAGAGTGTTACCTTTGCAAAGGCCATGACCTTACTCCAATTACATTCCTTGATAGCTCTTCAATTCAATTGCACCAAATTTCAGCACTGCTGTTATTTTATTTCCATCGGTATCAAAATTCAGTATTGCAACATTTTAGCGATGGCTCCTTTGGTTATCACCGCATCTCTTAATTAACTGTAGAAGGCTTTTCATCAAGACAGCATCCACTCTGAAACTTTCAAACATCATGTATTAATAAGGGTGTTACAATTGATCCCACTTCTGATATTAGAATTTACTATAAGTACAGATCACAATAATAAGTATTTTGTCAGGAATCCAAGATAGTCCAGGAGTAGATTAGCTTATTTATCAGAATAAATGAGAGATATAAGGAGTTAAGTAGGAAAACACAGATTGTATAATTTCATATAGCATATTTATTTCTTTTAAGATTTACCACCAGTTCGGAAAAACCTTAGTGAAGAAGAACTGGCAAGAAACTTCACTGGTATTATTTTCTTTCACAAACAAACTTAGGTACAATTAAACTTCATAAGTTAACAATTTATAAAAGAATATCCAAATTAGTAAAATGCTTATTTCCAAATAAGTAAGAGCTTTATTTGAATGTGGTTGTTAAATTAGTTTTATCAGGTACGTAGGTACCTACCGGATAACCTCAATCTAATGCAAAGGAATTCACTTTAAAACAAATCTCAATAATATCAAATTAAGATAAGTTGTTTGTAGAAAAATAAGATAGTTTAATACATTTATCTTGGGAAAATTACCACAGCAATTACTAAGTAACAATTCTGAATTATAGAGAAATAACTTACATTGTATTTGCTTAACACACAGTAGCCACTTAGTTCACTCACAGCTTACTATATATAACGGATTGGTTCAACGTTTGCAGCAGGGCGTCCAAAGGAAGAGTGCCCTCTCCAAATCATTTACTTCTTTACAATGCCTCGGAGAAATAAAAATATGAAATTCCAAAACTTTCCATTCGCTTAAGAACAAAACAACAACCCGCCGTGAGATTGTTTGTTTCCTAACTGCCATACATTTACTTACAACTGAGCAACTTTTATACATTTTACCTAATTTTGTATCAGAAAATCTTATAAATTGTATCTAATAATATTTAAATACATGAGAAATGATTTGTTGTAATTTAACTCGCGCGTGACACACGACCCATTCGAAATCCGCCGGCGGAGCGCTTCGCTGTAGGTAAATAACGGATGTACCGTGCGGAGTGAGCCAGGCCTGACCCAACGTCTATATAACTAAAGCAATAATTATGATCTACAACGGCCATTAAGACAATACTGTTTGTGCCTTTGTAATTATAGTATAAACTTCCAGAGTCAGGGGGTGCCTTAATGACAAAATGTTTGCCATCGAGTGCTCCGCAGCAGCCTGGAAAGTTCCACCGATTTCGAAAACCATTTTCAATTGCATTCCAGCCTGCAGTATTAGGAACCTGAAAAAAAAAACAAGATTATTTTGGATTACCTACTAATAAAAACACGATTTGTTTCAGGCTTCCAATGCTTCACACACTGATGATACAGATATTACGCATATTGCACAAAATGAACCTACACCTGTCCCATTAACCAGCTCAATCACCCAGCTCTCAAGTACAGCTAGTCAATTACATAATGAGCAAAATAGTACTGCAGATGGTTTTCGTGAACCTACACCCGAACCTGCAGCAAAATAGAAGAAAGTCGCTCAGCTCTCGAGCGTGGTTAGTCAATTAAAGGAGATAGCTGATACTACTAATTCTAGAGTCGAAGAAAATGAGTTCGAGGTATTCGGTAAACACGTTGGTCTTCAACTGAAACAATTACCCTTACTATTAGCATTCGAAGCACAAGAGCACATTCAAATTTAATTTAATAGAATTCGACGTCAACATCTTCAACCCGCACCTGATCAAAATAGAAGCACCATAACGCCACAGTCGTCGTATGGTACAGAATCACTACATAGCGATTTTTCGATAACTGATAATGACACTTGTAACTTTAATTTGGAATCTTTTTCCCCTTCCATTTTACCTGCACACCCTGTACCTACTGATTATCAGTTTTGCTCAAATATGATTCAGTCGGGCCATATAAACAATAATGAAACGCTGAGTAACGTTACAATTCTATCAAATGACTTAATTTTAACAGCATTGCAGAACGCTAATGTTTATAATGAAAAATGACGGGAGCAAACTAATAATTAAAGTAACTTTAATCGAACATTTAATAAATAAGTAACTGTTATATTTGTTATAAGATGGTACTCGTAGACATGCGCAAAACAGTACCAGAGGATGTAATGCAACATCACACATCACTTCCGAAAAAGTAATATCACTCGGTAATATCACATCACACATTACGCGAGAACTTAACGTTACGCGAGATTTTCCAGTTGGAATGAATACGTTGCGTACGCGTTGTATGTATGACATTACTCGTACGTATCACTTATTACGTAGGTACATAACATAGCTACATACATCGTGTAACACAAGATACGTACATGTAATGACTGTAAGCTATTAAGTAGGTACATTTTTGAAGGTTTACATCATACACTAAATGCAATATTGTTTTGTTCTGATTTTGTATAGGTATTAGCTATATGCCTACCAATATATCTTTATCTATATCTATAATCTCTTTCCTAATATTATAGATGCGAAAGTAACTCTGTCTGTTTGTGTGTTACGCAATCACAACTTAACTACTGACTCAATTTAAATGTACTTGTACACAGATAGTCTAGATAAGGCCTAAGAAAGGATATTGATTGACTACTTTTTGATTGAAAAAGGTTGTAAAGTTTTTTATGGATTTCACATCATGGCGCTTTTACATTTTGAATAGAATAGAAAGGAAGGCGTATTTAAAAGACGAGTTATTTACAATGATTTTTTAATATTATATACATATTTACAGAGCAGGTAGGTACTTTATGTAGCTACGCCAAGTTTATTTACAAAAATTGTTTTTTTTTTCTTTTTTTTAAATGTTTTTTTTTCTATTTAAAGTGGTTATCTATTTACAGTTTAATTAATTGCAGCTGATAAAAATTAACTGTGACAGCTTTTTAGTTGTTAGGCGCGTTCTTCTTTCGTTTAAGGTTAGGCCCACGGCATTGACAATCAAAGCATTTTATTAAATATCAAGAGTTTGGCCATAGCACCATTTTAACGTTTGGTGGCGCCACTTACTACTGGCAATAACAACTTGATAAGAGTGATAGACAATCATTCGCCATTTGATCACAAAACGCTGCCGGCTTGTCAAAGTACTACGCATATATTATGTTGTAAACTGCACATATCTGCTGTGTTTATATAATTTCCTACAAACTCAAAGTAGCGTCAATTGAACTTTAGTTTATCATTAATTATGTAACTGAATTGTTGTGATGCTTGATAGACTTCATGATTCACATATTTTGACAAATAACTTTATAATTATCAAACATGCTAGCAAGTGTTGGTTTTGATTAATTTAGTTAGTGGTTCGTTAGTTCGTTACCATTGTCATGTTAAATTAGCACCCTTTCTTTCACCTATGAAAGACCATATTTATCAACAATAACACCTAATAAAAAACCGCTATAGTGCATAGTCCACCCAAAAAACCTCAAGCACATAAGCGCCGCCTAGCGGTAAAAAAGCTTGCATTCCAAACTCCCTATAATATTGATGTGTCCTATCTGTACTTGTACATAATACTTTCTAATCTGTGGTTAGGCCTGCTTTTGAAAAAACCCGCTCGCAAGGAACGGATGTCGCAATTATATTGAGTCTTTTTAACATGAATGTATAAAGGCGCGGATATACTGCCTTGCGTTCTTTCCACCACAGCAAAGGATCCTGGTGTCGGCTGATTATTGGCTCCTGTATATATTTGTCAAACTCCACTATTCCTGCTGCAGTGGGGTTGTCCGGAATCAGTCGTGAAACCTCCTCATCAAAGTTGTCCCAAATAGAAGGTTCCTGAGAGGGACCAGGCGCTGCTGGTTCAACTTCCGCGCTGAAATGATTTTCTTCGTTCGGCATAATAATGCTGCCAATTTTAAGTTTAAGTTCCGCTGCAGCCGTCTCGAAATTCCTAGGATCTCTAAACCCAGATTTTTTAAATAATCACTAATAAATACCAGTAAATAGGTACTTGCGGTAAACAAGGGCCACCTTAATTGAAAACAAAATATCGGTGATAAAATAATAATATAAAATGAAACAATTCATCAATTGTATAACATTTAATCTTTTCGGTACTTGACAAGTGTTTATTTTACCTTTACCATTACAATTTCGAATCCAAATCATAGTTTTTTAAAACCCCCTCAGTGGCTCTTATTAAACACATGTAGTTTAATAGAGGCCATATCTTAATTTTACTTCTGGAAAGTTAATGACTAAGAAAATAACGATGTTTAGTTTCATGTAACTCAAATTATCATTCAACATAAAATTTTACCTTGGGTTGACATTCATTTTCCTAAAAAAATTAAATGGGCCTTATTAAACCTAACGCAACAAAAAGTTATGAAAACACATATTTTTCTATATCATATTTACATATTAATTATAGCTTTCATTATACTTTCCTTTGAACTAAATAATCTCTTAAAACCAAGAAAAAATACGTCATTAAAAATATTTATTAAATTAAGTGGACCTAATTAAACATATAGGAAAAAATAATAATTATCATTTGCTAAACCTGCGTATCGTTTTCTTGGATTAATACTATAATCAACAATCAACAAAAATAAATCTTTGTATAAAAAAAATATGCTCATAAACTACAATAAACATTTAAAAAAAGAATACGATATTAATCTAAAACATAAAACAGCCTCTAAGTAGGAACATAACAACATAGCACGTCGACTTAGATACCTATACTACGAAATTTACTTTTTAGTCAACAACCGGTGACCTGTGTTTGTATAGATGATTAAATAAGTATTTAGTATTGCAAATATTTAGTTGATCATCTATTCGCAAAATGGACATGCAAAATTTATATCATTTTCCGCAGTCTTCATGGAACCATCGTTTGCACATAGAGCACATTCTCATATCTTCAAAACGCTCCTCGTTACACGCGTGGCAAAACCATTTATCATCAGCGTTTAAGCCCAACTCCTTTTTATTATCTGAAGATTCAGAGAGTTTCTTCGTTTCTTGTTTCTTCTTGGTACCACTTGTAGATTGACTTTGCTTTCTTTGGCGCGATTTCGATAGATTTTTTCTCTTAATCACTTTTATACTTTCTTTGTATATTGACTTCTTTTGAGCTTCCTTTTTTTTCTCTCTGTCTGCAAATATGTTCTTAGTAATGATTCGACCTTTGTAGTTGATGGCTTTGCGCCTAGGTTTTTGTTTTATCACAGCAAAATTTGGTGTTGGTATCAGTTTTTGAAAAGGAGATCTAAAATCCTCTTTACGTTTCAGTCTTATTAATGGAATTTCGTCTTCTGAATCGTAGTCACTTGTTTCAGAAAGCTGCACTTGCCTTAATGTATGAACAGTTTCCACTTTTTTTGTAGGAGTGCATTGTTCCTGTTGTAGGTATGTTAATGGATCTCTGTTTTCGTCTTCGGACGAGCTATATAAATTTGAATGCACTTGAAAGCGAGCCCTTTCATTCATAATAAATGCTTCATCAGTAAAAGAAACATCCGACTCCGAACTGTAAATTATTGGTCGTCTAATAGGTACATTAAGTGTACTTGGTTCAGCCCATACTTTTTCGTTTTCGGAATCAGAATCTGTTGAACTATAGTTAACTAATTGGGGTTTACAATTGCTCTTCAATTCTGAATTCCTAGTGGGACGAGGTGAAATAATGTTTCGATCCAGCAAAGAAGGAGAACTTGCATCGTGCTCATCAATAAATGTGATGTCGGAATCAGAATTATTAGCGCCGCAAATTGGTGATGTGGAGCGTATATTTATTCCAGAAGGACCAGGAGTTGGTGACTTATACCCTATAGAAACATTATCTTGTGGTCTTTCAGTTAGCACAGATGGCGCATATGCTTCAGCTGGGATTGCATCCGGATTGTACGGATAGAGTCCTGTAGCCCTGAATCCATTAACTATGTTTTCGTGACTCATGCATTTCGACCAGACTTTGGTAAAAATGGTGTTAAAACGTGCTTTTGTCAATTTTTTATCGGGAAATTGATATAAGAATGATAAAGTTTGCTCATCCCAATGGTGCTCAAAAGACTTATTCACACTTTTGTCTAGTGGCTGAAGCTCGTGCGTGGTATTTGATGGTAAACAGTATAAGACAATGTCTTCTTCATCCGCTGCATCAACAATGCTATAATCAAGGTGACAAGAAGCACCATCAAATACTAGCAAACACTTGCCTCTAGTTTTGTGTTTTCCTAAATGATGGATAAAATCCACAAACAGTGACGAAGTCATGCTTCCTTTAGGTGCCATTCTCACAATTGACCCAGCTGGTAAATTGTCACATAACTCGGGTTTTAATCTTTTCCTCTTAAAGATAATCATTGGAGGGATAGGAACCCCTAATGCATTAACACATGCTGCAACTGTCACGTTCTCTGCGTGTTCTGGTGCCACCATGTGTACCCTCTTAGTTCCCTTGCTTGCTAAAATTATGGGTTGATTGTGTAACGTCAGCCTGCAACCTTTCTCGTCCATATTAAATAACCGCTCGGGGTTGTTAGTGATATCTAGCTCTTCGTATATTTTTTTATATTCGAGGAAGTGCTGCGTGACAATATTCCTATTGAGTTTTTGCGCCCTACCGGGGTTCAAAATCTGGACTTTGCGTTTCGATATGTCGGGGTGCCTTTTTAAAAAGAGTTTAAGCCAATCTTTTCCTGCTCTCCGTGTAGATTTGTTAAAACTATTAGAAATATTATTATTTTCACAAAAAACATATGCTTGATGTCGTATCACTTTTGGTGTCAACGGAAATCCCACCATTGCAAGCCTTTTTATCCTTGAAGCTAGATCATTTTCTTGCTCTTTAGTCAAAATTGTGCGACGCCCTATTTGTTTTTCTATTTTTCCGGATTTAAGGTGGTTCACCAAAGTTCTTCTGGGAATAGAATAATACTCAGCTGCTGCCCGTTGAGACATTACTTTGCCATTAACAGCTGCCATTGCAGCTTCTAACTGTTGCAGTGTCCAGAGTCCTCGAGACTTTTTCGCGGAGGGCTCCATAATTGTAACCTAACAACAACGTAAAATAAAGCATATTATTATTTCTCAATATATATTTCTTAAAATATTTAATATTAGATACTAGCATTAGAATAAATAAATTTCACAAAACATAACTTTAAATGAAATAGGTACCTACATTTTTCTTATATAGTACCTAAAAATACTAAAACAAAATATTACCATTAGCATTTTTCATCAAAACATTGAGATAAAACATTACTTATATTAATTAAACTCGAAAATACCCGGCAAAATCAGAATTTATTTTAATGATTTTATTTTGGTAATTAAAATTACACTTTTGAATTTTTAATAAGGGCCGGCCCATTTACCCGCCCTTCATATGGCCCTTATTAGGCTTCGTCATACATTTAACTAAAGCTGTTGTGAAATACACTTCAACTATTAAATTACTTTAAACTTACCTTCAAGTAGCCTTAAGATACTGTATATTTTGCTTCGATGAAGTTAGTTTTGAAAAATAACATTAAATATCGCGCACAGTTTTATAGTTTTTACGACAAAAATTACTATAGAGTGACGTAGACTAACTCTCGGGACGGAATTTCGACTACTGACTAGACGGCTCAACGCACGAGCTCGCGGCCACGAAAATTAGCTTTCCTATTGGTCCTTTCTATGTGTGTGTAAGTGAGGAATAAATAAAACGGTTGAAAATACGTTAAAAAAGTAGTGGCCCTTGATATACACTGGCTCTTGTTACCCGCAGGTACCTACCTTACTCATGTTAGGGTTGATACATTCAAATAACTTGAAATCATCTAAACTTGGTGGAAATGAGATGTTATTGGTGTTCAAACATTTTAAATAATGCGGATATGAAGTAACTTTATCAGGATTATTCTTAGTCGGGAACAAATGGGCCACAACACTTCATAGAAAGCATTTGTTGTCATGGTTAAATATATTCAGACATGATTTTGTAGTCCTAATTTTATTAGGTAATGGTAAGTATGAACCTGCTCTCAAGGGATTGTATTTTACAATATTTGATTCTAAATGACTTATGGAATTGATGGTCCAACCTGACTCACAAAGTTCGAACTCCGAACATTTGTTTATTATAATTTTTAAAACAAAATTTGTATTTTTTTTATAAAGATCAGTATTTTTCACAATGATTTCATACCGGGTATTGAAGGATTTCAACTAGTTTCATCATTTTTAGGTCAACTATATAAACTAAAAAGTACAAAATAAATTTTTAAAGATACACGTTGTTTCAGTATGAATCTAACAAGATAAAAACACGTATCTGAAACTTGACTGAAAAAGAGTTCAGGTGAAATTATTAAGAAGCCTTGAGAACAAATTATAACTTGCTATTCTATTTTTAAATGCACAAATTAAGCCGAACATTTTCGAATTGGGTTTGCAGTAAACAGTTTGACTTATGAATATTCGACTTTTTGTGAGATGAGTACTTTCGGACATTTATATCGCATATATTACACAAAATCATTTTTATTTTAAATGATCTTCTAAAAAAAGTTCTTAATATTATTTAATTTTGATTATGGTAGATATTAATAAGCGTATTGGAAGCCATCGAAGTTGCGAATATCGTAGGCAACTTTGATGGCTTCCAATACGCAACCGTCGTAACACCAGGATCCTTTGTCTCCTTTTCAACATCCTTCATAACCCACTCACTCCTCTCTATTTGCGTGAAAGGTTTTCATATTCTCACTCTCAGGATACGCCTTGCCGAGCACATACGCGTACGCTTTTACATATGCCTCTTCATAAAACCGATTATTATTCCTACTCTTTCTCTGTCCTTGCAGTCAGATTGTGGAATTCATTGCCACATGAAATTCGTGAGTCTAAAACGATATCCATTTTTAAAAAGAAAGTCAAAGATCATTACTATTCACTACTTTAATCTATGTTACCCACTTTACTGTCCGAATGATATTTATATATATATAATAATGTATGTATGTATGTATATATATATTATGTATGTATAAATTATATATAATATTATGTGTATGTATTGGTATGTATTCATATGTATGTATATTTAGTACACACTATTATTGCAGTTAATTCAAACTCTCCAGTCATGGGTCTGCTGTAAGAAATTTCGATAGAGATAAGCTGTACCTTTGTACTTATTTTGTTCTATGTATCCTTATATTGTGTCTTAACTTGTGTGTACATAAATTGTTAAATAAATAAATAATAAGTATTTTAATTTATATAAATGAAAAATAAGAATAACCAGTCAGGTGCCTACTATGGTTAAAGAAATCAAAGCAATATGTGAAATATATTATACGAGCGTTTGCCCGCGACTTCGTACACGCATAAACTCAAAAATCCTATATTTTCCGTTCCCGTGGGAATTTCGGGAATTCCTTCCATAATACAAACAGACACTTACCTATTAAGGAACCTTTATACCAAGTATCACATCCGTGCACTCCAGGAATAAGGTTTTTTCATACAAACTAAAACATCATATATTTCCCGATCCCGTGGGAATTTCGGGAATTCCTTTCATAAAACAACCAGTCACTTTTTGAAGAACCTTTATGCCAAGTATCGTATCCGTGCACTCAAGGAATAAAAATTTTCATACAATCTAAAAAGTCCTATATTTCCCGTTCCCGTGGGAATTTCGGGAATTCCTTCCTTAGTGCACCCCTACATCCCCTAAAGAATGTATGTTTTAATTTTAGCTCTTTACGCCCAGTAGTTACGGCTGTACGTTGTCTGTCAGTCACTCAGTCAGTAACGGAACAGTTATAAATATATATTGATTTGCTCGACTTTAAATTTATTATTAATTAGGTACCTACTGCAAATCTTATTTTTCATGGGGGTACAGAATCTTGTGATAACACGTTGGAATGGGCCTAGCTTACAAATTTACGTTTCAAGTAGTTTTATGATATAAAGGTCGGGTAGTTATAGTAAAAGAAATGAAACTAATACTCACATGGTTAACCAAGTATAATACCTTTAAATCTATAATACCTTTATAATACCTTTAAATACCTTTAAAATCAGCTCACCAAACCACAACGAACTCCACTGAAATAATCACTATAGAAATAGGAAATTGCACAGTTACTTCTATTTATAAACCCCCATGCCTCACATTCAACTTTCACGAACCAGCTAATTTCCACAAGCATCCGAATAAGATTATTGTAGGTGATTTCAACAGTCACAGCACTACCTGGGGATACCAAGACACCGATTTCAAGGGAAGGTTAGTTGAAGAGTGGGCGGAAGCCAGCGGTTTTATACTTCTACATAATGCCAAACTACCACCATCCTTTAATAGCGGCCGCTGGAAACGTGGGTACAATCCTGATTTGATTTTTGTCAGCTCTTCCGTTAAATCCCAATGTTCCAAACTGGTATACCACCCCATCCCAAAAACACAACACCGCCCTATTGCCTGTTCCATTCACCCCGTAGTCCAGCCAATTAAAACACCCTTCAAAAGAAGATTTAATTTCACTAAAGCCAATTGGGACTTGTTCGCCGACAAGACAGATAAAGCCCTCTTAACACTACAGCCTTGTCACGAAAACTATGACAGCTTTTTTTTTTTTTATAAATTATGGATGGGACGTTTGTCTTCCATGCCCCCTGATGTTAAGTGAACATGAAGACTAAGGTGTTACACGTCCATCTTACGCTTTGTAGAAATTGTCTCAAAAATATCTCGACAATGCATTCCAAGAGGATGTCGCACATCTTATATCCCAGGACTCTCTCCAAAATCGGCAAAATTGATGACTGACTATGAACACCTTTATAGCCGTGACCCTTTCTCCAGAGAGACAATGGAAGCAGGAGAGGAGCTCCTTATATCAATTAATCACAGTAGGCGAGAAAAATGGACTAAAACTGTAACAAGCATCGATTTTACCCACAATAGCAAGAAAGCATGGTCCACAATAAGAAAATTAACAGGAGACCCAAAACCACCATCCGCACCATTTGAAGTAACCGCAAACCAAATAGCTCACCAATTGTTGCTCAATGGTAAACCGAATAAAACAACGCAAAAGATCACTAAACAGACACAAACACAGAATAACACCACCCAAACTAACATCAGCATACCATTCACGCTTACAGATATCACAACATCGATAAAGGCTCTAAAATATGGCAAAGCTTCAGGACTTGATGAAATAACTGTCGAGCAAATTAAACACCTTGGTCCTGTTGCAGTTTCCTGGCTGTTAAGCCTTTATAACCATTGCCTCGAAGTGTCGAAAATTCCAAAAATATGGCGTAAGTCTAAAGTGATCGCAATTCCTAAACCAAGCAAACCACTAAACGATCCAAGTAGTTTCCGCCCAATCTCTCTTCTCTGTCACACATTCAAACTATTTGAAAAGATGTTATTAAGGCGCTTAACTGGCCTTATTGACAACAAACTGATACCAGACCAAGCTGGTTTCAGACCTGGAAAATCATGCTGCAATCAAATCCTCAATCTGACTCAACACATTGAAGATGGGTTCGAGACAAACAAAATAACTGGAGTCGTGTTTGTCGACCTAACAGCTGCATACGACACTGTCAACATCAACCGCCTATTGTGGAAAGTGACAAATATAACGGAAGACCTAAAATTTGTGCAATTGCTCAGGGAAATGCTACACAATCGCCGGTTCCAAGTAAGTCTACTCGAAGACAAAAGCAGATGGCGAAATCAAAAGAATGGTCTCCCACAAGGTAGCGTTCAATATCTATTTAAAATATTGTTCAATATCTACACGAACGACCAACCAGCGAGCCCAAACACCAGAAGCTATCTATATGCTGATGATCTTGCACTGGCCACTCAAACAACAACTTTCGAGGAGGCGGAAGCAAATTTGAACTCGGCTTTAGCCAACCTGGGCAATTACTACGACGCAAATGCCCTGAGGCCGAACCCCACTAAGACGCAATGCCAAGCTTTTCACCTTCGCAACCGGCAAGCACACCGGGTACTTAATATCCACTGGCGGGGTGAACAAATTATGCACTGTGAAAACCCTACATATTTAGGAGTAACCCTCGATAGATCACTAACCTACAAAGCACACTGTTCCAAAGTCAATAGAAAAGTATCCACTCGCAATAACATCCTGCAGCGCCTGACAACTACAGACTGGGGCACCTCACCTACTGTTCTGCGCACGTCTGGTCTGGCACTCTGCTACTCTGCTGGAGAATATGCCTGCCCTGTGTGGGGTCGCTCAAGCCATACTACGCGGGTGGATACAGCACTCAACGACACCTGTCGGCTTATTACTGGATGTTTAAAACCTACTCCGTTAGAGAAGCTGTACCCACTCGCTGGGATTGCCCCTCCAGACGTTCGCAGATATACAGCGAGCTGTGTCGAAAAATCAAAAATGGTCACAGATCCCAAACACCCCATGCATCACTATTGTCCCGTGCCCCTAAGGCTAAAAAGCCGGAAAAGTTTTTACCACTCGGTCCCCCCAATAAACCCTGCCGATGCCGCAAAAAAGAGAGTCAATGTATGGAGTAAAAAATTTGCCCAACCCCCCCTGACTCTGTCTGAACACCTCCCGCCCGGAAAAGATTTGCCATGGCCAATTTGGAAGTCCCTAAACAGACTCCGGACCCAGGTCGGCCGTAGTAAAGAAAACGTTGTAAAATAGGGTTTCAGCGTTGACGGAGATGAGCTTTGTTTGTGCGGCGCGACTCCACAAACAATGTTACACCTTCTCTCCTGCCCCATGTGCCCGGAAACCTGCACTACCGAGGACCTCGTACAAGCCACCGGTAACGCCATAAAGGTGGCAAGTTTCTGGGCGGGCAAAATATAATAAACATATTCATCGACACGCAAAGAAGAAGAAGAATACCTTTAAATATAAAACTGAACTGAATCTACCACCACTTCGAAGTCGATCTGTTGAGAAGAAGTGGCAAGAAACTCAAAACAGCAATCATTCTTTAAACTCTAATGCTTTCACCAACAGGAATACGACTGATACTGCCATTATCCAAAATATTAAAGATCCCTCCCAAATACCGTTCAACGTGACATTGGCAGTGACAGTCGTATGCCTGTGTTACAATTCGTTCAAAATTACATTTTGTAGTACAGAGTAATATTAATCAATCAAAATGCAAGGGAGTAGACAAGGATAAAATACGAAACACCAGTTATAATAATAGTCGAAGACAACACTTGCTATTCTGCGCTCACCAAAGTAGTTAAAGGCCTTTCAGACGATCGGACCCAACCGCCAACAAGCGTGACCTTGGTAGGGTTGATGTAAAAATGGATCGTGTAGAACTCGGTTGTCCAACTAATTATTTGGTTGATGCCAACGGCCTTGGTCGGGAGCGCGTCCGTCCCGACAGGCTGCGATCGTGGTTGGCGCCAACCGTCTGGAACGCTGTTGGCCAACGCGAGCCCTTCAGTGTGCGCTTGTCGGTCGTCGCGGGCACACGTCATTGTGGTTGCAATGGATTCGCAATACGAAACCCGCGAAAGAGAGATTCTGACTGAATTTATATGTCTGTATATTGATTTGCCATGTCTTTGGGACTCTAGTTCCAAAACATATAAAGATAAAAATAAAAAACAAAGTATATAAAAATAGTTATTCGCTCTTTCAGCCACAGTTTCATCCACTTTCTTCTTTTTCTTTGTTTTTCTTCTTCACTGAAACATAAAAAAGTTAACGCAAAGCCGATCTTTTGTTGCTTCGAAACACACGGAGCCATATTTAGATGCGTGTTTACGCTACGAATTCCGGAGAGAAGTGACAAGTTGAGTCAACCACCCGACCGTGTAGAACAAATACAAAATTCGGTTGACCCAACCAAGGTCACGCTTGTTGGCGGTTGGATCCGATCGTCTGGAAGGCCTTTTACCGTCTTCCAAACCGGGGAGTTTGTGTGCAGGGCCGTCTTGAAACTGATCAAGGAGTGTTTCCAGCGCGTATCTGCTGGCAATGGCTCCAACATCTTTTAGTTCGAAATACGAACCTCTACGTAATACTCGTACTCCCCATCTCGAGTATTGTCTATCTGTTGCGATACCCCCGAAGCTACTCGCCGGGTTAGATAACTTTTTAATTTTGCAACGAGGTTAGGTACTTCGAAACTTTCTTCATCCTGTAAACAAAACAAGTATGATTTATTCTATGCTGATAACAACTAAGTTAGTACTTATCTACTTAGATATTCGCTATCACAGAAGCTCGCAAATTTAAGTATTATTGGTTTATTTATTTACTTCTACAGACAGTTTAACTTATAGAATAGAGAATTCACAAAAAAACTACTCACATCCGAATCAGGAAACGTTTTCTTGGTACAAAAAACTAACTACCTTACACAACTTGCTAGCTAAAAATATATCAGAAATCATCGCAGGACAACAGAATATACCAGAGTTTATAGCTATCGGAATAACATACATGTTACCAAAAAATAACTTTAGGTACCGCAGACCCATCTCAATTTCGACCAATCACGTGTCTACCTACTTTATATAAAATAATTACTTCCGTCATATCACATAAAATTAATAGACATGTAGAAAATAACAAAATAATAGATGAAGAACAGAAAGGCTGCAGACGTGGTCACATGGGGTGCAGGGAACTATTGACGCAACTATAGTGAAACACGCTACATCAAAAAATAGAAACCTTCACTGTACCTACATTGACTATAAAAAGGCCTTTGACAGTATTCCACACTCTTGGTTACTAAAGATACTTGAAATTTACAAAATAGATTTTACAATAAATAACTTCTTAAAAAACGTTATGTCATATTGGAAAACAACATTGCACCTAAATAGCCCAACTAACACCATAACAACAAAAGAAATATCTTAATAGAAAGGAATTTACCAAGGTGACTCTTTAAGTCCCCTGTGGTTTTGTTTAGCGTTAAACCCTCTATTGAATCTATTGAAAGGCAAGCGGGCCGGATATCGCCTTAAATATGACAGAAGTGAAAAAATCATATCGCACTTAATATACAAGGATGACATCAAATTATACGCAAAAAGTCAAAAAGAAATGGAATTACTTATTAAAATTACCTCAGAATTTAGTGAAGATATAAAGATGAAGTTTGGATTAGATCCCAGATAAATTATTAATGTTCTTATTACATTAATTATTAATTCATTTTTGGCAGAAATTTACTATACGGTAGGGTGGAACACTGTTACATGATTTTTTTTTTATTTTCTAAATTCGAATTGGAATAGTAAAAAAAAGTTGCCTTATGTGATCACAAATAAGTGTTATTTAAAAAAATATATTTTTTATGACTGCATGAGCCCCCGCCAGAGCTCAGAAATAAGTGAAAATATTTTTTTTTATAAATTTTGTAGTGCGCCCTAGCGGCATCAAAATTAGTAACTGTGGTAATATTCATATGTTAATACATAATTAATAAAACAAAAAATGAATTTAACTATTATTTATTGAAAATAATTAATATAAACATTGGAAAAAATAATGATAAAAATCACTTTTTAACGCAAAAATCCTTTTTTGTTTCGAATTTCGGCATAACTTTACGTGAGGCTAATTTAGTCTTTTTATAACCCTCTCTAGCAGTTTTACCGCAAACACTTTGTGCTGCTTCGGTGACCACTTTTACTGACCGTTCCACTGCCTGAGTATGGCACGGCAATCTCATGAACTCTAATTCAGTCTCTCCTCCAGTTTGAATTAAATCTTGTAACTGCTCGTTAAGAATATTCTTCAATATCGGAGGTTCATAGAATTCATGTTGCCAGTCAATTATATCGATATATGAACTTGCATTTAAATTTATAGTGGGTACTTGAAATGTTCTCGGAACACTGTTTTTTTTCTCTTGGCGAGCCTTCATAATGCGTCTTGCCTGATGTGCTTTTCTGGATCTGTTATCATGCTCAGTAATAAATTTTCTGAATGAGCAAAGTAACCGTTTCGAACTATTACGGGGTCTACGATCTTTAGAAGCTTTTCAGGCAAATATCTGGTGCTGGCGATAAGCTTCCATAGATGCCTCGATCCATCTTTGCAGGATGAATGAACTTTGATCGCAAACCAGACTGGCGCATATGACTTCACGACAAACGTCGCCATTTGCATGAGATTTTGTGACGGTTCTTCAGCAGAAATATACAAACGTAATATAAGGTTAGCTCTAGTTAGCCATCGGGCATGAGATAACTTTCCTGGGCTCCTATATGATAAATCTAGAGGGCAGGATCCATTTATAATCGCAGTAGTGATTTCGTGTAAATATTTTTGGTCTGTGCTGACATCTGTTGGCATCGGTGGTAGTAATTCACCCTCTATCCTCAAAAAATTTACTAAAGGCAACGTCTCGCATGTCTCTAAAGACTTTCCTATTCCACCTGCATGTGATCTAGGTCCTGCAGTAGGACCATCCAAATAGGTGAATAAATGCCTCAGTGGCAATTCGTTATTATGTAACAAACATACTATCCATTGTAATGGTCGTGATAGTCTTTTTTCCAGTAGATGTATTACACCCCCTAGTTTGCCTGTATTAGTGTTTGTACCATCACAGCCAATAGCCATCAAACTATCTAAAGATATGTTTTCAGACCTCAAAAAACTATATAGGTATAGCGTTCTCTATATTTTTGGCAGTACCAGATGCTGGAGTCAAATGTCCTACATAATCTTTAACAATTGAAATGTGTTTTTCTTGTAATATAACCTTAGATCTTTTTGTCCCTTTCAAAATTATTTTGGCTGTCTTATCTTTCCTCCCATCAAAATACAATGCAGGGATTTCAGTTACTTTTTCTTCCAAAAAAACTTCTTGACGTACTTTTTGCCTTATTCTTCTTAGCTTCATCCTATACACAACATTTACAGACTGTGTATCAGAGTAGGTATCAGAACATAGCACAGAAGATACGATAGCCGCCGCAGCTCGGTCTGATACTCCGTATCTATCGCATACAAACAAACAAAATCAAATCTTGCAGTGTCGCGCGGACCGCGCGTCATACCACTGCACCCGCGCCCCGCACGCCGCAGTCATTTCGTTAGTATATCTTAACGCTTATATTATGTTGTTGAAATATCTATGTAATTGAAGGCAAATACTAAATTAACGACCATTATATATATTTTTATGGCCAAAAACCCCACTTTTCAAATAATTCCAGCTTCGTTTCTAAGTGGCAAAATTACTGAAAATGTAACATTTTTTAAAATTTTTGATCTGGTGGCGGGGGCTCTTGCAATTTTTTTATATTTTTTATACTTTTAATCTAGAATACTTACGGCACTTGGCAACTTTTAGCAACTATTCCAAACCAAAAAGCGTAAAAAAATTTTTTCGTTCCACCCTACTATACGGGGTAGTAATATGGACGTAATAGAAACCGGAATAGGATGGCGTTTTTAAAAATTATTTAAACATTTTTAGTGGGTCGATTTTTTGAAGACGGTTCTCTTTTTCTGAAAAAGAAATAATGAGTTTGCTTTCATTTTGGTTTAATGTTTTTTATTTCTATTTTTTATTTCATACTTTTTAGTGTTAGGCATTTGTTTTGGGCTAGTTATTAGTTTTGTTCTACATTTATAGTTTTTTTTTGTGATAAGTTTTGAGCTAGTTCTGGTATCAGTAACTACCTACTACTGGTAATGTAATGTTTTGGTACTGTAACACCATGACTTTGACCTACTTACTATTATACGTTGTGCCTATAGGCCTAGGTAGAAAACTAGGGAGAAGGACGCTTTAAGAAAGAAAAGAAGAGGAATAAAACTCCCAACGAAAAAAAAACGAGGACTTAATGCAGCAAGAGATGATCTTGTCTAGGTAACGCCAGCATGGTGCTCGTTCTGCAGAAATTGACAAACGCAGAGAGATTCGCTTAAAAAAACTTCGTGCGAACAGTCAGCTAAGAACTTATCCAAAACTCATCACTTAAAAAATCTAACACGAATATCTACAAATATGGAAACTAACTTACTATGAAAAAACTAATAGGTAGCTCAAAATTAAAAGTAAGTAATTGTTAAACAGAAAAATCTGTATCAAAAACAATCCACCCAAACGTGAGATAATTGCGAAAAAACATACATACATACGGATCAAACTGATACCTTCCTTTCTGAAGTCACTTAAAATACCAAAAGCTTCTCCTAAATGGGACAAATATCCTTTTAAAAACCTCCTCAACATCGGTTCAGCCAAACGCAAGATAATCGTTGACAAACATAATTAACATACAGATTAAACTGAGAACCTCCTCTTTGTAAGTTGGCTAATCAAAAAAAACATGCCCATCCGTGATTGGCAGAGTAATAAACTAAAGTCATACTTTTATAAGAAAATAAATGTGAAAGTTTGGCATAGTGAATAATGTACAGTCTGGAATAGCAAATTGGCTGCTTTTAATCAGAAGCTGCGCAGGTAAAACCGCGTGAAACTGCTAGTATTTGGTAATTATTTGGCAAATCAATCAATCATTCGGCTGAATACAAGTCGAATGTACGAAATACGAATGTTCGGCCGAACATGCGGCTCATCTCTGATACAAAATAAACAGATAAATTGAGAACCTTATTTTTTAAGTTGGTTAATATACTAAAACCTTCTCCTAAACATGACAAATCTTTTTCTGAAAACCGCATCCAAATCGGTTCGGCCAAATGCGAGAAAACCGCGGACAAACATACATACATACTTACAGGTCAAACTGATACCCTCCTTTTTTTGAATTCGGTTAAAAAGAAAATTAAATCCAGAATTTGACAGAGGAAACTAAAACGTACAATTAGGGTCTAGAATATATAAAAATTACTCCGAGGTCATGTTGAGACATGCATGCGAGGCATTTGAAACACATCAAATTTCTTCAAGAGATGCTGAAAGACCATTCGGTATCCGAAGACAAACAATAATTAATAAAATTAAAAGTAAACATCAGAACCCTGTTGGACATCCTACCGCTTTAACAACCGCAGAAGAAAAAAAAAATGAAAGTTTAGCAAGTACATCGTGATTTGGCTCCCCGCTTACTAAGATAGACCTAAAGTTGGTTCATGAATACTTGAAGAAAAAATCTCGAAGTCATATATTCAAGAGCGAAATGCCCAGCTTTCTGATTTATAGAACTACAACAGTTACTAAACTCGTTTTACTTATTTTTTCAAATGAGTTTTTTTTTTCATAACACGTATAAAAATAAAAACATTTTAGTAGATAAGGATTTTATTCAAATGTGACAACCTTGAATAAAATCCAAGCTAGCATTCAGAAATCGCGAATTTAGGTTTGTATGGAAAAGTGAAAATATCCTTTGGTAACATTGCCCATTCGGTTTGCTATGTGAGATTTAAAGAAAATGGTTAGATTTCTGCAGCAAACGCCATCATTAGTCAAATCCTTGAAGTGGGTTTTATTATACTGTAGATAAATTAGATTTTTGCGTCAAAAATCAATGTGGGCAATGTTGGAATGAGGGCCTAATGCAAAAAAAATGTAAAAATAACAAATAAGAAACAAAGATGACTTCTGTTGCTGTAACAAATAAAATAACAAAGATGAACTATAAAACCTTGTTCATATTGTCAGTTTAAAATCGAAAACGGACAAGTGTGAGTCGGGCTCGCCCATTTAGTGTTCCATAGCTAGAATACTCTCTCAACCATAGAGAGGCCCGCTCGGGATGGAGCGTCTATATATTATTATCTTAATCTCGTACATAGGACTAGCAATTAAAATAAATAAATAAAACAAAACTTTGATTAGATTTTTTAATTCAAAGAGCGATAATAACAATTTACTAATAAAAGATGAGAGACCTTTGCCCCGCAGTGGGATTATAAATCAGAAATTAAGAAAACTTAGTTATAAATCAGAAATCAAGAAAAAAAATTATAAACAACACGTCGTTGATATAAGATAAAATACTACTTTAATAATATTATATCAGTAAATATTTTGTATATTAAAGTAGGAAAGATATTTTTTTGGTAAATCGACTATAAAAAAAATCAAACAAAAATCTTCATAGGTATTATAATTTGTGTTAACATATAATCACCGACATTATAAAAAAATGGAAAAACATTATTTAGAATGTTCACCTCCATGATTTTTATAAAAACTAGTTTTAAATGCCAAGCTTTTCTAAATAATAATTTTAAATACTTTTATAAATCAAGACAAAAATTTAAACAAAACAATTTTTTCTGATATCGAACTTAGAACTACTCTTACATTTAACAAGTAGGTGTCTTAAACATAATTTTTCGGTAAATCAGTCTGTACATAATTTTAAATACTTTTATAAATCAAGAAAAAATTTCAACAATACAAATTTTTCTGAAATCGAACTTAGAACTACTCTTACATTTAACATTTTTTGGTAAATCAGTCTGTACATAATTTTAATACTTTTATAAATCAACAAAAAATTTAAACAAAACAATTTTTTCTGAAATCGAACTTAGAACTACTCTTACATTTAACAAGTAGGTGTCTTAAACATATTTTTTTGGTAAATCAGTCTGTACAATATTTTGTTAAGTACCGTCCTATCTTTATAGGTATTAAGAATTATGTTAACATAAACATTTTTAATAAATGGCCTTTTTTCGATAAATTATTTGTAATATTGCCCTCCATGATTTTTTAAAACTCGTTTAAAGTACCAAGCTTTTCGAAATAATCATTTTAAATATTATTATAAATCAAGTCAAAAATGTAAACAAAACAACAAGTGGTAACAGATTCTTTCTCAAATCGAACTTAAAAGCTACCTTTGCAATTAACCATACCATGTAAACAATACTAGGATATCTGTGTCTGTGACAGACAATGACTGTTATTTCTCTTAGACATGGACAAAAATATCTTTCTCACAAGAATATCTGTGATCACAAAACTATTATATTTATAAGGTATTTGTATTTTAAAAGTAAATAACATTAATAAAATAAAAAAAGCAATTAACACGGTATTGCACATTCAATGACACCAATTATTTTAGCACATTATAGCTTGACAATAAATCATCATCAAAGTATTTTAACAAATATAAGTTTTATTATTATCAACAATATTAGACCGGGTCGCCAGAAAACATCCGTTAGCAAAATATGAGGTCCGCAATCTTTTTTATAAAGTATGCAAAGGGGTTCTAGGACTATTTAAAAACGCACGTTGCCACGCGCTGGAGTGATCACATCGCTCGGAATCTTTATGAAATTATGCGTTTAGTGCGTTATTAGTGCATAAATATGTCTATCTTCCGAGGATAACACGCAAAAACCAGGGATAAGGTGAGGGACACGTGACCACTCCAGCGCGTGGAAACAAGCATTTTTGCATAGACCTAGAAGCCCTTGGAATACTTATAAAACAGATTGCGATCCTCATAATGCAAACAAAATGCCTTCTGCGATCTGCATAACATTATAAGACTATTGACTTTCCATTATGTAACTTAGCTCGTAGCAGATAATCAAATTAGAGTAAAAGAAAACTTCTTCATTTACTAATTGTAGTTTAGTTTTCTTCATCACTACTAGTATTAAAGAAACTAAATTCTTTTTGTGGCTTTTGTGCCAAGTTTCGTTCGACTACTATAGGACCATCTGTACTTTTAGCTGATAAAATTTCTCGTTTATTATGTACATTTTCTTTCGTAGGTAAGTTAGACGGCGAAGAGAAAAGCTCATTAAAATCTTTTTTTAAATTGAATGACGAAACATTATAGCGCGCTGTACTAGATAACATTTTTAACCTAGAGCTGTTGCGACTATAGTCAACTTTAACATTTGACAGTACACATATCTTAGAAGTAGCTGGCCTGCCATCGTCTGCTTTAATGACATGAGCCGAGGGCGATAGTCTTATGAGCTTGTTCCTCGCATCCGGTTCTGAATCCATGATATTTCTAGCACGATTTGTAAGAACATTCTCAGTTATAGATGTAGCAGAAGCAATTTTTATTTTTGACGTTGAAGCAAAGTCTTGACTTTTCGCGATAAGTGAACAAAAAACATCATCATCAGATGAATCGGATATTTTCTCTTTCGAAACTTTGTTATATTTTGAAATTGATGGAGAATTGTATTCTTTTTCTGGGTTCAACATACTACTGGCAACAGTTTTAAACTTCTTTGGGAAATCGAAAATAGTTTGATAGCTTTCATCATCATCAGATGATGACATGATAATTTTGCGTTTACGAACAGGGAGAAACTTGATAGAGCTATCAGAAGTTGAAGAATCAAAACGCGTTGGCGAGTTATTAAGTGAAACTGCTTCTTCTGATGATGAAATATTTTGATCATAGATTTCATTCACACGAATCAATAAGCAATATTTTTTCAATTCAAAGCAATTACAAAATCCTCTTACTTCGGAAAAATCACAGAAACAACTCAAAATGCGATAGCAAACTTCACCAGACTTATTAGCAGTTTGAATTTGATGAATTTTCATGGTTTTTGGTATAGCTGTTAAATTATTTAAGGCAAATTCGTTGTCGTTTTTAATATTATCAATATTTTTAGCATCAATGTAAAAGAGTTTAATACTAGTTTCGCCTTTTAACATTTCTATCGCACTATTAGCGCTAAGTACGTCAATTCCATACGATACTTTCTTATCCAAAAGTCTTTTTATAGTTCCACCTACACCATCAGCAGCTCCTTTTCCATGATAAGATTCAGAAAAATTCCAAGTAGCTCTAAAGCCTAATTCATGAGTAATTTTACTGAACAGAAAGAAATTCTTTTTTTGTTTATACTGAGTGCTTGGTCCATCAGAATAGACATGCAAAACATTAACTTCTGGTGTGGTTTTTTTTATATCGGCTAATACTGGCATCAAATGTGCCCAGATTGCTTCTGGAGAATGGTCAGTTGAGTCTGAAAATGTGCAATAAGATTGGGGTTTATAATTTTTTTTATAAACTACGCTGGTATGTAATGTAATTTGGTATTGTGAAGCCCCAAAGTGAGCCGATTGGATTTGTTCATGCATTTTGCATGTGTAATTTTCGGAAAAGTCGCAATGTAGCAAAACTTCATTTGACTGTAAACTATCTTTAACTTTTTTATAGCAGTTGTACTGGTGCCGTATGTTAAAAATATGCACTTTGTAAACAGTGAGTTCTTTTTCAAACATGGTGATTAAATTTGCCAAATTTCCATTTCTAAGATCTTTTTTCACTCTTTTCGAAGATTTAGGTTCATTATTTTTCACATACTCAATTTTTTGCACAACCCATTCCAGCCATGTAACAGTCTCCTCTTCCTTATGTTCAGTAAAATTGTATTCAACACATTCATTTTTACATTTTGGGCATTCATTAAACATACATTCTTTTGAATCAATTGTGCATACTGTATCTTTTATAATATCATCGAGTTCGTTATAAACATTCAACACAGACAATCTTTTAAGGGCCGTAAATTTAAATTCTATATTAGAATGTATCTTACAAACGCAAGTATTTCTATTTGAAAGTTGTGGGCTGACAACATAAAAAGGCTTATGTCTTATAAATGTGGAATAAGAAATTTTGCTACCCGTTTCTACTTTGAATTTTCGGTACAAGTTAAGCAAACTATCCAAAAGGTATCTTTTTTGCATTTTTACCATATTTCGCGTCTTCGTCTCTTTTTTGCCAGCAGATGCCCGAGATACGTCGTCTTGCAAAAAGAATGTTTCTATTTGTTCTTGGTGTTTTTTGGTACACTTATTGTCCTTTGGTTTTGAAAGTCTAATTTGTCCTCTTAACCCCAAGTAATGTCCTATCTGAGTTCGCATATTATATTTGCAAATCAAGTTTCTTTTAACCAGGTTTTTCATAACATTTCTTTCAGTGTTATTTTGACAATCCCTGTAATGTTCTGCCAAAACCGTAGACATTACATTTTTTTCCAATAAAACTCGTTTTACTCTTTTTTTATCTTCTGCTGAAATACTATTCAATGTTTGCAAAAATGAATCTGATTTCGAATTAGGTGTCAATGGATCTATATTTTTATCATCATGTTGATGATCATCAGTGGATAATTTTTGACATTTTAAAAGCAAATCCCTTCTGTACACCTTTTTTTGTAGAGACGCTATTCGTCGTTTCATTTTTTCAATTTTATTGTTCTGTCTTTCTACTAGTTTTCTTAATTTATGATGCTTTTGATGATATTTCTTTCGAGATCCAAGTTCTTTTTTATCACTATTTGTACTATCTTTCACAGCTTGTTTTTTTTTTAGATTTCGCCATGTCTTTCTTCTCATATCTTGTTGGCTTTTAGGCAATAATGAAATTTTAACGTATTTGCTTTTTATCCTTTCGCGATTTTGCCTTTGCATTTCTTCATATTTATCTGGATGATTTTTTTTGAGACGTTCTCTGTATAAACGTTGTCTTTCCGCTGGCGATAAGGGCATTTTCTACAATAAACAAACTGTTTAGTCAAATTGTACTAAGTATCATTTCATACATGTTATATATATTGTTGCTTATTAGAATGAACGCGTCTGTTTATTTGTCTGTCTGCCTGTATAAATATATTCAAAAGCATAAACCGCGGGTAAAGCTACAGGCGAAAGCTAGGATTACTATAAATATTCATGCCTCCTAGTTAATATAACCTTAAGTTATATTAGGCAACTAGAATTTTTCCATTGTAGCGAAATATAACCACATGACTCTTCCCAGTTAACCTATTTGAGCAGCATGCAACTGTATAATGTTGATGTAATTCAGAAGATATTATTTCATTCAAAATTAAATAGAGAAAAAAAGTAACAATAAATGCTTTCATGCTGGACTGGGAGCGAAAGAAAAACATAGAATGTGCCAGCTGCTTCTCTTCCCGGGCAAACTGTAAAAGTCAGTTGAGGGATGGAGGTTTTACTGACATTTTTGTAGGCGATAGGCTGACCCCCTATCACTGCAAGTCTCTGTCCATCATTTCAATACCTCCAAATTTGTCAAATGTGACATCAGATGGTTTATAGCTTCTGGTGTTCTGCCTACCCCATCAGGGATATAGGCGTGACGTTATGTATGTATGTATGTAAAAAAAGTAACACGGTTTTGTTAAACCAGTGCCACAGTAGCAAGAAAACATTATATTTAATGTAACAGCAATGTGTAATGTGTATGCTAGATATTTTTATAAATAATATGTAGGTACGTAGGAGAAATCATCCAAATTATTTAATGTACGGAAGAAAAGGAATGGCTATCAAATGGAGGATTAGTTAAAAGAGTGTCTGGCTAAAACAATTAACTAACGTAAACTATTCAACCTCATTTTTGTAGGGAGAGACCAGCAGTTTGGCACCAGTATGATACTTTACAATACTAATTGTTGCCTGCAGCAGGTGCTACAGATCGACAGACACACATACGTACCGGTCAAAATTATACACCCCTCTTTTTGTATCGGGGGTTAAAACACTGCAATGAATATTATAATTTTAATGAACAATAGGTACCTATTTAATATTACATGAAATAGTTAAGCTTAAGACAACTCTCCTTGGGATTTTGATATACCTAGATATAACAGCAATTGTCATTTTGTAAATATAGGAGAAGTCACAGGATATAACCTATATTCCTCACTTTCCAAATGTGAATACGTCTTTACTTCATATTTGTTACAATTTGTTTGTAACGTCACAAATAAATGTAACAAATCCGCAACAAATATGAAACAAAACACGATGTGTAAATAACCTAAAATATTCTCAAAACAAAATGACAATGTTTTTAAGCTAACAGCCACCATTTCGAAATAATTCGTTGTCAAACCTTAAGGATAGGTTACACAGTGCGAGCAGCTGATATGACAGTAGACAGCTACTGTGCATGTGTACTCGTATGACAGTAGCTCGACTCGCCTCGCTCGGTCACACTATGCGAACTGCTGGCGTCGCAGGAAGACAGCTACTGCACCAGTGTACTCGCATAGTTCGTCTGTATCATGTCTCGTGCAATGTTGTCGCAAAATACACGTTTAATCACAGTGCATACCACTATAAAAGCAGTTACGAAAATACTTTGTGTTGAAATTGAAAGAGCTATACAAAAAAAGAAGAAGAAGAGAAGTGTTTGGGTCAGGACTTGGCTGCAAAGAAAAGGGGCAACGAATTCAATATTTAAAGAGCTATATGATGAAGATCCCCGAGAATATAAAGCGGTTATGAGATTGACAACTGAACAAGTGGAAATACTTTTAAATTTGATTGCTCCAAAAATTCAACGTGATGATACACTAATGAGGGATGCGATACCTGCGAGGGTGAAGTTGGAAATAACCCTAGTATACCTTTCTTCTGGGATATCGTATAGACTGTTGTCGGTATTTTTCAGAGTGTCAAAAGCATCCATCATTAAAATAATACCAGAAGTGTGTGCTGCTATCAATGAAAGTCTAAAAGATTATATCAAAGTAAGTATTTTTTTTTATTCATAATCAAATTCACAATGGTTTTGTAAAGTTTTTGTACATATTAAACGTGAACTTTACATATTAATACTTAATAACTACAGTACTACATAGCTTAGTTCGTTATTTTTTAATATTAGAGATTGATATTGCTGCAGCAAGTACATCATTAGATTGGGGTATAGATTCAAATTGATCCAGCAGTGGCGCAGAGAATGCAGATGTTGTAGGTTCAACAGGTTGATAAGCTTCAGTAGCGACCTCTACAAGCTGGTAGGCTACAGGCTGTGGTGATAGCGTACATTCATTATGGAGTATACATTGTGAAGATTGTTCCACTTGCATAGAGAGTGCAGACATTTCATAATTTACTGTAGGCTGTGGTGATGGCGTACATTCGGAACTGTAATTAGAAGGTGTGTACACAATTCTACCACAGAGGGCTCTCTTACGGTATCTAGAGAGTATCGCCTGTATTTCATCTGTCGCATCAATTCTATCAATCGAAGATAACTGTTTCAGCTGCAGTGCTACATGTCTTCCAATAACATCACATTCATCTTCTAATTCTCTTGTAATCGGGGCAGACACGTTTACTAAACTACTATTTAGTTCTTTGAGTTCATTTACGGCTGCTTGAATGTCAGACCGTTCTGATGATAATTTCGTCTTTAACTTTAGAGTTTTTGGTGGCTTTACCACTTTTATATGAGCAGCTTTGTTGCTATTGTCACTAGCATCAAGGTCCACGTTATTCGTGGCCTCCTCGCTTCCTGACGCTGATGCGACGTTGCTTCCTGACGTTGATGGATGATATGGTTCCTGAAATTAACATTACTCTTTTATTTTTCAGATACCGAATGTGGAAGAATGGCAAGATATCCAAATAGGATTCGCTTCGAGGTGGAATTTCCCTAATTGTTGTGGCTCTATCGATGGGAAGCATATAACAATTCAAGCACCACCAAATTGTGGCAGTGAATATTATAACTACAAAGGAACAAATAGTATAGTGCTCATGGCTGTTGTGGATCACGATTATACTTTCAGATATGTAGATATAGGCTCATATGGTCGTAACGCAGATGGTGGGGTATTCCAAAACTGCTCTTTGTATCCTTATCTAGAAAACAATTTATTGTTGCCTGAAAATGGTATTCTAGTTGGAGATGATGCCTTCCCTTTAAAACCGTATTTACTAAAGCCCTACAAAAATACATTGACTACCGCAGAAAAGATTTTTAATTATAGGTTGAGCAGAGCAAGAAGGATTGTGGAGAATGGGTTCGGCATTCTAGCATCTCGTTTTCGTGTTTTGGGAAAGCCAATTCAAGTTACAGAGGAAACTACGATAAAGATCGTCTTATGTGCTTGTACATTACACAACTGGTTACGTACTACTGCATCAAATACTTATACACCACCAGGAACTACAGATTATGAAGACATCATAAACTTTCAAATCATTCAGGGCCAGTGGACGTCCGAAATTAATGAATTACCGAGTATTCGTCGCTCGAGAATTAATAATAGATCGAAATTAATAGCAGAGAAAATGCGTGATAAATATAAAAATTATTTCAATGACGACGGAGCAGTTGCATGGCAAAATTATATGATTAGGTAATTATAATTACCTAGTAGTAATAAGAATATAAAAGGGAAGAGAAAAATAAAAGATAGTAAATTTTGTGGACCCTGACTGGTTTGGAATGTGCCTTGTGCCTTTGTAATTATAATTTGTAATAAAATACTTACCAAATTACTTGATGTTTCCTTTTCTTTAAGATTAATTATTTTCATAATATAATCCATAGAATCGAACCATTTGATAGATGGTTTATAGATCTCATCAGTGCCAGATCCACTTTTTTTGCTCTTTTCAATTTTCAATAACTCCTGGTTATACGTTGAGCGTAAATTTTTGATTTTTTTTGTAACTTCATTCATGTTTTGTAAATTGCATTCCAAGCGGATGTGTTCTAACGACGCTTTACGCAAATCTCTGTTCTTGTAATTAGGATCCAAACAATTCCATAAGTTCGTTTGATTCTTGTATAGCTCCACAAACTTTATATTTTGATCGGATGTCCACCTTTCCGCCATTTTGATGTCAACGCAAGAAACCTACAAAAACACTGCACCGGCGGCGTGGGCCCGAGCGTACGAGCTACTGTCATTTCGCGAAATCATGCGAGTTGACGACCGAGCGACGTGCGAGTGGCGTGGTGGGGGAAGGCCAGTTGCGAGTAAAAACAAAAAATGTTGAAGTAACTCGCTTGCGAGCAACTGTCCCACTCGCACATAACAGTTACTCGTATGATGCGGTCACACAGTGCGAGCTATTGCACCTCAGTAACTGACACGGTCAGCTCGCATGCTAGCTCGCACCGTGTAACCTAGGCATTATGATATACATCAACACAGCATAAATCACTTACCAAAGTGTTTGAAACTGAAGTCATCAAAATGAACAAATTTTTGTTGAATTTTCACTGCACAAATAAAAGAGACGCACGTTGTTGCTAAACTGAACACAAACAATATGGCTGTCACGCAAAGCATTTAAGACCTACTGACGTTGTCTATGGTTTTAATGTTGCCAGAAATAAAATTTATTTTCTGCTATTTTTTGTGTTCACAAAGATGAATAACAAATATGAAAGATTTTATAGACGGCGCCAAAACTATTATTTTAATTAGTTTTTACTAAAATAATTTATTATATTACTATAAAATATCGAATTATATGATATTCTTCATAAGAAAAAACTATTTACTTTATATAATATGGCTTGTAATATATTTTCCTCATTTCACAAAGTTGATTATGGTTGCATAGGACATTTTCAAATGTATGAAAAAAAATCTACTTCGAATTATAAATTATTTCTTTTTTTATTATTTATGCAGAAAATACAATTATTTATATATTGAGTTGATACATGTTTTAGTAAATAAAAATAATAAATTCTTTTTAAAAATAGATAAAAAATGTCAAAATATTTTATCTATAATAAGACGTAAAAGATTTCTGAAATGTACAATTTTTTTGCATTTCGCCCATGAACCAAAAGTGGGATTAGATATTAAATTATTACAAAAAAAAAAAAACAAAAAATATGCATTCACTTCATTCTAAAGCTGATGCAGATAGTAAATTAAACACAGGTACCCAAAGAGTTTTTTTTTAAATATTCGTAGGTTTTTGAAAGAAAACGGGCAATGTTGGCGTGTTTTACGGTACTTATCCAAAAGTAAATAATATGGAGGTACCTATGTTTAAAACACAGTCCACACGTACACTAAATCATTAAAGTCAATACCTATAGGTACACCTATACCTATCAATAAGGTTCACTGAATAAAACATAAAATTCCACACAAAATTCAGTCAACATGTTCATAAACACCCTTTATGTACCTAGGTATTTCTTATTAAAGTTTATTTAACCCTAGGATGGTAACAGGGGTGCCTCAACACCCCACGCAAGCAATCACGCGCCGATTAGTTGAAAAATATTAGCTGTATCGCTCTAACATTTTGTGTATTCTTTTCTCTTACCGCGATTCATTAGTAGCCGTTGCGCGGCATAGATGAATATAAGTACTAAAGTATAGATGACCGTCTCGCGATTTTTGCACTTTAGCGCCACACAGTATCCGCTCTAGGAACCTTTTTGACCAAAACAAACCTAGAATGCAGCCCGGCCGTACCACCACTTTCAAATTTTCAGAAATTTGTACCTAGTACCAGTTATTACTATTTTGCAAACTGCGCAGCACTAATAAGTTGAAATAAACTGCACAAAGCATGATGCTATGCGAGTTGGGGGTAAAAAAAAATATGCATCTCAGACAATTATTTATTTTTTCTTCATTATTTGTGTTTGATATAATAATTATAGGCCATAGATTTGTTCGGGTCGTTTTCGTCAAACTCAATGCTTTTGCCACACAAATTGTTCACCTCCTTGCACCAGTCATTCAAAAACAATGCAATTCCTTTTCTTAACTCACTATCTCACTAGAAAGTCAGCATCCTATGTAAAAATATCACTTCACAAAAGTAAAATCTTTGATTTGAGATCGTAAAAACGCGAGGAGTGAACACTCTACTCAACGTACTTTGTAGAAAACACTAACAAAAGAATTCAGCGACAAAAAACACACAGAAAAATAAGCAAATGCAACGAGTGCAAAAATTTTATTGGTTGAATACTATACTATAAATACGCTGCCTGGTACTATAGATATATCGATATCGAACGCAGAAAAAAATAAAAAAGTTCCAGGAGTGCCCGGCGCGTAGCGCTAGTAGTAATAGAATTTTGGTATTTGTATGGAAGACAAACTAGCATGTTGCGCGGTGAGAGCGGCAACACGTCAATTTCGGTCTGCAGGTATGTGTGGGGTGTTGAGTCACCCCTGTTACTATTTACGTAGGTGTTTTCTTTTGTTACTGTATTTTTTTATATGCTATTTTTAGTTCATTATGGCTTTTTGTAATGATGAAGAGCTTGAGCGGTACTTAAATAATATTGCTGAGGATGATGAGACTGAAATAGAGCCATTAGAGGCGGAAAATGAAGATAACGTCTCCGTGCATTCCGAACAAGACGCCATTGTTTCCGGTTCAGACGAAGATGATGTGCCTTTGATAATTGGTTCACCTCGGTGCCTCTAGCAGACCAGTTACTGAAGGAATATCGACTGACTTGTATTGGAACTTTACGTAAAAATAAACGTGAGATACCACCAGCTTTCTAACCGAATAAATCAAAGTCTGCTTTGTCTTCTCAGTTTGCATTTGATCAAGAGAAAACGTTAGTCTCCTTTACTCCAAAGGTAAACAAATCGGTGATATTGCTATCTACTATGCACAATAAGGAAGAGATCAATCCCGTATCGCATAAGCCAGTTATAATAGATGATTACAATGCGACAAAGGGAGGTGTCGATACCTTTGACAAAATGATGCACAATTACACGACTGCGAGGGGTACTCGACGCTGGCCTCTTAGGTTTTTCTTTGGTATGTTAGATAAAGCAGGGATCAACTCTATGATTCTTTACCTAGAAGCTAAGCATCCGAACACGCCAGCTAATAAATTTAGAAGTTATTTTCTAAAAACACTAGCATTGCAGCTAGCCGAGCCACACATGAGACGACGACGCCTGGAGTCAAATTTACCTCGACAACTATCGGGAAATATAAGGGCTATTCTAAATGTCCCCGAAGAAGTTCCAGCTAGTGAACCTCCCACTAAATTGCAAAAACAAGCTCGATGTGCATTGTGCCCTCAAAAGAATGACAAAAAAGTGAAGATTTTTTGTTCAAAATGCAAAAACCTGCGTGTCCTGAACATCGTGTAGAAATTTGTCTCAATTGTGTTTAAGTTGCCAGTTTTTTTTTTTTCAAATCTTATTTCGTTTAGTAACTGATTGATCTCAAGAATAGTGTTTTTTTAGTTTGTTTCAATAGTAAAAAGTTTTATTTTTCATTAAACAAAAGATTTTTATTCATTTGATTATCATGGGGTGACGAGGCACCCCTGTTACTATGCGTGTTCATTTAAATTATGTTACCGTCGTAGGGTTAAATGAGTCCACGAAATGTACGATCTGTTAGGATGGCAGCCTGTGGGTCCTTTTTAAAAAAAAACACTTTTATTTACAAAGATATAAGGATGACTCTAGAAAGCTAAATTAGTATTATTACGTAAAGATGTGTGTACAATAAAAGGGTTGCTTGCTTAGCATAAGCATTAGCGTATGAGTAAAATAGGTTTATAACATTTCCCCCCTAAAAGATGTAGGTTATCCCTTAAGATAAACGAAGGGTAGATGAAGACAATACAAATCAAAATTATATGAGAACTTGCCTTTTACTTAGATAGGAAATAAAGGAGTGTTTGATGTGTAAAACTATTTAATTTCTATTATAACATTGGCAGCCATTACGATTACACCAAAGTGCGGGAGCGGAAGAGGAAGTTGCCATAGACAACAACATAATTCAACAAATTAAACATTAAACAAAACATAAAAATTAAAGTCATTTTAAAAGTATCATGTACACACATATTTCAACAGTGATCAAATGTTTAAAACTAAAATAATTGAAAATACAAAGTAGAATGTTAATTAATAGTAACCATAAAAAGGTCAAACACTCATAGTAGTTTAACATAAAATTATTATTATAAAAAGGGTTTACATTTAAAAACTTAATATTAATACAAAATTAGTTTAAACATTTTAAAAATTACCTATATTTCTAGAAAATTTTTCAGTGTTTCTAAACATAACTTTATTTTTTGTCATTTTCAATTCTGGTTAACTTTTAATTGATTTATTTTCATTTTCATATGAGTCATCAGATATTTCTTCTGGTAGTTCAACAGAGGTAGTAGGTAAGTGTCGAAGCACTTTTATTCAATTTCTTATTATAGATCTGTATACAACATGATTGATTTATCTTTAAGTTTTGAAGAACATGTTTTATATAGGGTCGCCACATAATAGTCAATTATATTTTTATAGCAGATTCAAAATGAGGAGTGGGTCTGAATTTCGAAAAAAAAAAATTTTTTTTTCAACATTTTTCATAAATTAAAATTTCATAATACTTCTAAGTGCATAAAATTTTAGTTTAATCTCTAATTTACGACTACATAGCAAGATGAAAAAACTTTTCCATCTATTTCTATTAAACAATAAAATATTAATTACATTACCAAACAATACCTATACGTTCTTGCGCGGCACAAGCAAACGAGCCGAAAGTCAAATTCGAGCCGCCGCCGCGCCCGCGCCTACTATGTTTGATTGAAAGCACGCCACGCCCCCCGCTCGTCAGTCTGTCCAGAGATTCGCGCGCGCGAACACTAAATCGATAACTAACAAAAATGTCGAATTACGCGATTATGGCACGTTTAATCCACAGTCACAGACGCCGGCAGACCTCGATTTCTGGTTCAGTCGAAGAAGACGTGCTGGAGTGTTTTGAACAGCATCCGATAGCCAGCATAAACGATGCGGCTCAGGTTTTCGAAGTCAGCAGCTCGTGGGTGCGGCGCTTGCTGCGACGAGGGCTCAAGTCTTACCACTTTACGAAAGTGCAAGAACTGAAGCAACTACCTATGCTCCGCGTGTGTAGTCTATGGTTGGTTGCTGAAGCACATTCTATGGACTGACGAGTCCACCTATCGCTGTTATCAAAAGTGATAAGGATACTTTATGGATAGTCTAAATTAATAAGCTAAACATGACAGGTTTTGTGTTCAGTATATGGGCTAATGGGACTCCATGTAAAGCAGTTATAATTGTGAATGTGATAAGTTATAAGTGACTAATACCTAGCACGGTATTTAACATCAGCGACAGGACGCAAGGTAAAAATGTAAGTTATTTTTGTATGTTATACCTACACTGTACATAGTTATAAATAAGGTTATTCCAGTTACAAAACACGTCATTCTAACATTAAATTAATTGTAAAATCAATTTATTTGTTTTAACAAAGACTTCAAGCACGAATGCTTTATTTTAAGTTCATTTTTAATTTAATGAAGATCAAAACTAAAACAGTATTTAGATACAATTAGTTTAACGTGAAATTGATAGTCAAAAACCTGTAACAGTAGTGTGATGGGACATTAGAATCACCTTTTATCCTGATGTATGACGTAATTACAGCTGATTCCGCGCTAAGTAGGTAACTAGGTCACGCAAACACACGGGCGCGCGTCAACGACCTTCGCTCGGATGCGTAGGTATCTACTATTCGCGTAAGATTATTGTTTTGGTGAAGTGATTTTCTTAAAAGAAATAGACGGAAATATTTTTATTTTTTGCTATGTACCTAGTCATGAAGTGTAGATTAAACTTAAATTTTATTCATTAAAAATAATTTTGAAATTTTAATTTATGAAAAATATAAAAAAGAAATTTACTTCATAATTTAAACCAACACATCATTGTTAACCCAATTTTAAAATTTCACAGACTATTATAAATTGACCCTGTATATTTTATACAAGAGAAAACATAACATTTTAATTATAGTTACATAAGTCATTGCGGAGTAATAACTACCATATTTTAAAATATGAGATTGATTCTCAGATTCATTGATTTCTTTTTCAAGACTAAGTATCTAATTTTTGAGATGCAATGTTCAAAGATCTATATTAGATAACGTAATTGGAGATAAAGTTTTCAAAGTTTTATTTACCAAATTATACTGACAGCAGTCGTCTTTAGTTATAACAATTTCAATAGACAGCTGACTTGGAATAGAGGTATTATAATTAACAGAGATAACATTGCAAAGTTTGAAAGAATGCTATACAATCCTTTTCTAAAAATAGAATGTAGTGACAATAACATTAAAGATTATACCTTACAAGGTACTGGCACCTTGTAAGGTGCCATTGTTTAATGTTACTGTTACATTTTAAAGATAGTTTGTTTGGTTTTGATTGAACAAATATATATCGTCCATCGTTTAACTTTTGTCATAAATTAATATTACCATAAGTTATTTTAAAATTACAATTTTCGGGAATCGATAAATTTATATCTGTTAAAAGTCTCGTCTCACAAGACGGATTAGTTATAGTTGACAAAATGGTAAGTAAAGGACATATTACATAATCACGATTTACATTTTTACATTTATTTGAACTAAATGAACTTAAGTGTGCATAACTTAATCTATCATCCGTTACAGCTAGGTAAGAATAAGAAGGATGTATCAGAACATATGTTTGAAAGTTTGTATCTTCTCTAGATACAACAAGTAAAGTAAAGATTCTCTAGATAAAAAAAGTAAAGGAAAAATCTTGTAAATATTAAATTTAATTGGATTAATTAATGGAATTTGCAAAACAAACCCTAACTTATTATTTTAAGTGCAGGAAATAAGGGTTGATAAATCAATGATTGTATGTATATTCCCTAAACCGTGGAACCGGAAATTCAGAGTTCCTTTTAATTAATTTACTACTCGATAATTCAAAATATAATTGGAGTATAATTGGAGTAATATCGTAAGGGTGCACAATATTAACTTTAGAAAATAAAATTGAATTTAAAATAGTATCTAAGATATTAGAAATTGATAACAAAGAACCTTCAATAATATTTAATAGAGAATTCAGTTTTTCAATGTTTATTAATTTCGAATCCAACTTTGAATTTTCTGACTGTATATAGTTTAATTTTTCAATTTGCTTATTAAGTTTTATTTCATTGTCGTTTAATTTTTTAATAGAAACATTAAAACCATTAATCGTTGATTGCACAATATTAATGTTTTGTTTCATTAAAGAGTAAATATGATTTTCATTTTGTTGACTTGAAGAAATCGCCTCGTCACACTTCCTAGCATCATCGGCGTCAAGTGTACCGAAGGAAAATTTTAAAATTTCACCTCCAAACTCGAGAGCTCGTTTGAAACGATTACCTGAGTTTTCAGAGATAAGGTGAGATAATGAATCATATTTAGGTTTATTTGCATTCATTAAAATTTCCAACGGATTAATAATACTTATCTTGACAGTTTAGAAAAATAGCGTCATTCTGAGATTTTTCACAAAAAATTGAAATAAAGAATAAAGAAGTTTCTCTCTGCTTAAGATAAGGTTCAACTTGTACAATATCAACATAAGTTACAACATTCCAGTAGTAGTTATAAAAATATGCGGTAGAGGTAGGATCAAAATATAATCCAGGACTATGAACGATGTTATAAACAGGACTCTTTGGTTCTGCGTAAATTCCATAGAACAATGTTCGGAAATAATAATAAAGTAATAGGTTAAAAGTTAATTAAGTAAATTGTTTAGTAAAAAGATAAATAAGTCGATAGGTATAAGATTAGGTCCTAAAAATATAATAAAAATAAAATTATAGTTATTTGTATAAAGATAAAAACAAAAATAATGTTTAGTCAATTTTTTAAAATAATATTTTAAGATAAAGCAAGTTTTACTTCATTAACATGGTATTTTACATGTTTTCTACCTACTTGTAAAGTAATATTATTTTAGTTATTAATTTTTATAACTTTATATGGGCCTTTCCAAACGGGTGATAAGGCTTTACGAAGACGGTGATGGCATTTTAAATACACCATGTCTCCTACTTTATATGAAGTTGATTTCGACTTCAGAGTCATAATATGTTTTTGATCTTTCTTTATAGTACTTATGTTTTGAAGAGCTTTTTCTCGACTAAAACGCATACGGTATTGTAATGCTCTAATATATTCTTGGTAAGTTACATTAGTATTAGGTAGTAAATATGTATTATAACATATTTGCTCGTAAAGTGGTTGTAATTACACCAATTTCAATATCGTAATGTATCTCATTACGTACTTGTGCGATAATGTAATGTAAAACGCACGTGTCTTTTTTAAATAAAGTCTTAAGATACTCCGTCTAAAATGAACGATACTTTTAAAAATCTAAGCAAAGAGGTTTTATGTCAAGAAAGTGGTCAATATTTTATGAATAAAATTAACTTTGGGAAATAAAATATAACAAACAAACATTTAATTCTTTAATTTATTTAATTTTGACAATAAATTACAACCATTTATCTGTAAGAAAAACACAAAAATATTAATTTACTTTATTAGTAATACTGGCTGTTTTTGTACCTTTGCCTAAAAAAAAAAGTTGATTCGCGTGCATCGCTGATCTGTGGACAAGTAAAAATAATTCCGCGCGCTTTTCTTTTCGCTCTATTGTTTTTATTTGAAAATGTCGTCAAGTAGTGATGAATTTATTAATTTGACACCGCCACAACTCTTAAACGCGGCGAAAAAGGCTACTCTAAGCCTCTTGCCTGAAAAATCGACCGATAGATACTGACAAGCCTATCAAAATTTCATCTTATGGAAAACAAGCCAAAATGCAAATTCATTTTCACAAAATGTGTTTTTAGCCTATTTCATGGAACTTTCTCATAAATATAAATCAAGCTCATTGTGGTGCTACTATTCAATGCTAAAAAGCACTATGAAAACAAACCATGGTATTGATATCAAGTCATACTCCAACTTGCTAGCATTTTTAAAAGACGCTCAGATGGCCATATGAGTAAAAAGTCGAAAGTATTTCCTCGTAAATATGTTATAAAACGTCGTATGACATACGTGCGCTTTGAAAATTACAGCCTCAGCTTCACGCCGATGGCTCGGGCTAGTAATATCGCCTCGGCTGTAATTTTCAACTTACCGCACTTATATCATAATGTACTATTATATGGTTGTCTGTAAGGAATCGCTCGTCAGCGATAACACCACCTAGTAGTACTTACTCAACACACTTTTTTTTTCTCTTTTACTGTCTGTACTGTATACTGAAGTGTAAAAAATAAATAAATAAATATTAGTTTCGTAAAGAGAATTAGGTATACAGGGTTTATAACCATATAAAAGTTCGAAAGGGGTAAATTCTGTCGTACAGTGCGGAATAGTATCATAAGAAAGTATTGCTGTGGCAAGATAACAATGCCAATCATCATTTACAAATGATTTTAAATACTCTTTTAAAGTAGCGTGACTACGCTCTAATGCATCGTTAGTTTGTGGATGATAAGGTGAAGAAAATAAATTTTTAACTTTTAAAATATCCGTAAGCTGTTTAAAAAGATCAGACGTAAAAGATGTACCTTGATCGGTAAGGATCATCTTAGGAAAACCGAATAATGAAAAAAAGTTAATTAAATTGCGTGCTATTTCATCCGTAGAACAAGTGATCATGGGGTGTGCATTTGAAAACTTAGTGAGATCATCTTGCATAGTTAAAATATATTTAAACTTTTGAAGTCCAGCTTCTGGTAGCGGTCCAACGATATCTAAGGCTAATCTTTCAAAGGGTTTTGTACTACTAGAAGTAATTACCATTGAAGCTTTATTCGAGCTACGGAGAGGTTTATTGATTTGACACATTTTACAATCTTTAACAAATCGTTCTATATGCCTTTCCAATGAAAAAAGGCTGACATTCTACTTAACATTCTGTAGTGTTACCTGGAGTAAAGGCCTAAGTAACCTACTATTTAAAGGAAGAGATAAGAGAAAAAGGATAAACTTAAAGTTTATATATTTACAAATAAAGACTTACAAGTTTGTATACAAAAACACTTTCTCACTTATAGTCCACTAAGATTTTAATATATATACACTGCAATTTTCCAAATGAGTAGGTTTCCAAAATAGTTTCCAGAGTCCTGAACTTCAAGAGTTTATGCGGGTATACGTATGCTATTGTATTTAGATTTTGTTAATTATGTTCGGCATGCTCTCCTTCCTCACTGATAGGTGTAATGATTTCCAAAAGCCAGGAAATCAGCTCGCCACTCCTTTTATATCCTCGATTTCGTTCGACAGCCGTAAATTAATTTATGTTTCGAGAGACATCCATTTTTCATCGACCAGCGGCTGTCACGTCTATTATCAAGGAGGTTTTAGTCTCTGGAGCAACGGTAGTGGTATGGTAAAAGTGGAGCTGATACTTCTCTTGATTCTAAATATGCAAGTCTCAGAATAATTTGTAATATAGAAATACAATTTTAAAATTAATTGAGAAAGAAATGAATATAAAACCTAATAACAGTTTATAAATTATCTGTATTGAAAAGTGACATAAGCAACATGACAATTTTTAGAGTTGACAAGCAAACAATAATATTTAGATTTCAAGAGATTTCATAATAGTTTACAATAGAACATTTTCAGGTATAAAATAAAAAGAAACTAAACCCTAATTCAATATAACAAAAATAATGCCTTATAAAACAGTAAGTATATTACAATTCTTTTCACACCAGGGTGCGCAGCAATGGTGGTACCGTGGTTTTCTTTCAATAAACTTGGAATTTCGTTTGGGGTGGGGGACAAAATTATATTTTTGTAAATATGTATTTTAATATTTGTACCATGAAAAACAAACGAAATAATATTGTTAATTGTAACATAATTTAATTTAGTAAACGGTTCGGAAAAAATTGGAAATTGCTTATTCTTTTTCACATTTAAATTTTTTTTTTAAATATTGCTCGTAAGTAAATTTATTGATAGTAGAATGAGTTATCGCGTTCATGTTATCGGGGGAGTTCGGGTGACCTCGGCAACAGCCCGATCGCTTGCGCTTGTAGCTCATGAGCTGCACTCCTACTGTTCACTGCCAATAATTAAGCGCACTGATGACCCATTTAAGTGGTGGAGCGATAACAGAACTAGATACCCTGAAATGTCTCGCATTGCTAAGGTGTACCTTTGCTGTCCTGCCAGCTCCGTTTATAGTGAGCGTTTATTTTCCGAGGCTGGAAACATTCATGAAACAAAAACAAAAAGACTTTTGCCAGATATGGCAGAAACACTCGCTTTCTGCATCACAATTTTATTAAAAATAGTTTTTTCTTTATATAATGTTTTAGTAGATAAGATCTTTCAGATTCCTAATCGAAACCTATAAGACTGATTAAATTCGTTATGATTAAACCTAAGAGCATAGAGACCAGCTTAGATCTAGGGTTTGACTGTTGATTGCTTTTATACGTGTATAATTTTATGACTAATCTCGTAAGAAGAGTATCTTAGAAGTGGAATATCTTTAATAAGGTATAAACTAATAAACGATTACATAACAGTTAAATACGTATTTCAGTTACCCTACTCCTTAAGCAAAAACATACAAAAAAACCGCCGACTATTGGATGTTCCAACACTGTGGAACACTATGCTTTCATGATCCTTTTTATCAATACTTACTTTTATTGTCCGTTCCTACAAATACTTGATACTATTACAGATTATGGCAAAAAAACTGGTGAATGATGAAGAAATTGAAGATTGTTTGGCTATACCGTCAGGTAGTGAAGATGATGAGGACTTTTCTGAGGCCGGAAGTGATCAAGACATAGCAAAAATTAAATCTACCGTCAACTTTCTAACCGAATCATTTAGTGACACAGAAGACGTATTATCACCGGAGAGAAATAATTGTTTGTCTTCTGCCAATAACGATGTTCGTGTTTTAGATACTGAAAATAGAGATAATCAGCGACAATCGCCAAGCCTTCAGCCCAGTACTTCAGGAGTGACGTCAGGGACTTCAGGTATCTCTTCAAATGACGTGAGACAAACGCTTAGAGTGAGGAGATCATCGGTTTCAGTAAGTATTGCTACTACGAATAGAAGAAGAACCAGAAGATTAATAGAAAATTCTTATGGAAAAAGAAAAGTTTTCAACCCACCCATCCTCAATTTACAGGTGACATAGAATTACAACCTCCATTATCGGAATTTGAAACTCCTCTCCAATACTTTTTATGGTTTTTTGATAACGAACTGCTAAAACATATAACAGAAGAAATGCACAAATTTAGCCTCCAAAAAGATCCCACAAAGCCATTTCTCATTACAGTTACAGAACTGAAAAAGTTTTTAGGAGTTTGTTTGATTATGGGCTTGGCACCTTTGCCGAATATCCGTATGTATTGGGCAGCTGAACTTGGCATACCTCTTATTATGGAGACGATGTCAGTAAACCAATTTAAAAAGTTTTGCCAGTTCCTGCAGTTCAATGATAACACGACACAGCGGCCCTCTGGTAGTCCAGGAAATGATCGTCTTCATAAAATTAGGCCAGTATTGGAGACTCTCAGGAAAAAATGTCAAAGTGTGCCAAAAAGAGAAGCTCTAGCTGTTGATGAGCAAATGTGTCCAATATTTTGCGGCAATATCTCCCTAATAAGCCCCTCAAATGGGCATATAAATTTTTGGTGCTTTGTGACGATCGTGGCTTTGCATACGATTTTGAAATTTACTCCGGAATGGAGAACGATCCTCAACTTAGAGGTCCAAGTGAGCCTGACTTAGGAGCCAGTTCAAATATTGTCGTCCGCCTAGCTAGGTGCATACCTAGACAACAACAATACAGATTATTCTTTGACAATTATTATACTTCACCAGAGTTGATTTCATATTTGTCAAAAGAAGGAATACTGTCACTGGGTACACTAAATAAAGGTCGATTAGGGAAAGATCTTCAAATGCCTTCTCTGAAAGATCTCAAAAGAGGATTTTCTGAAGAATGGGTAGCGGATGTTGATGGAGAGGATATTGTGATTGTTATGTGGTACGATAACAAACCTGTCATTCTGGCGTCATCTTTTGTGGGCCAGCAGCCAGTTCAGCTGGTTAAGAGATATTGCAAGAAACAGAAGAAGTACATACAAGTAAATTGTCCTCAAATAGTAAAAACGTACAATCAACACATGGGTGGTGTCGATCTTTTGGACTCGTTCCTGGGAAAATATAAAATCAAGATGAGAACTAGGAAGTGGTACTTGCGATTATTTTATCATCTTCTTGATGTCATGATTATCAATGGATGGTTATTGTACAGAAGTCGGGGAACAAAAAGCGACGCCAACTCCACTGAAGCTGAAAGACTTCAAATTTGAAATTGGGAAGAGTCTTTGCATGTACGGCAGATCAATAATGAAGACAAAAGGTAGACCATCGTCGCTGCCCGATGAAATTGATAACAAAAGAAAGAAGCCTAATACAGCAATCCTGCCTCCTCGTGACGTCCGGCGTGATGGATTTGAGCACTTTCCTATATGGGGCCAAAAACGACAAAGGTGTAAATTCCCTGGTTGTAAAGGAAAAACCTACATATCTTGTGAAAAATGTCAAGTTGAACTCTGTTTGAATAAAGATAACAATTGTTTCAGGGATTTTCACCATAAATAATATTAAGTAACTTTTATTTTTATTTTTGTTTTGTTTTTTTTCATAATCTGCGAGTTACTACTCCAAAAAAATGCTAATTCCATTTTCTAAAGTGACGCTCAAAGTATAGTTAAAGCACAGTGTACCACATGTGGAACTGAATAAAAAAACTGATTTTCTAATAAAATACTTAACTGAGATTTTTTTCATTATTTTTCCCTGGGTATTAATCATTCATAGAATCATATATATTTTTTTAACCACAGAAAAAAATTCATGCTTTGTAGGGTTAAATCTACTATTAATTGTTACTTTTTTGAGTGGCAACTCTATTATGAACGCTATTTGAACGCATTTTTTCTATTCGTAATAGTTCCGAGCCCAAGGATATGGTGGCGTTAGTTTATATCAGAATTTCTCAATTTTATGGAAGACAAACCGCCGAGTGGACTGACTTTTATTTAGTATCGTGTTTCGTATCGTTCGCCCGAGGTTACCAACGCGCCGCTATGACGAAGTGTGCTGTAAAAAACCGCCGAAATCACTCAAGAAACGCAACTAAAAAGGGTGGAATATCATATTTCAAGACTAGTTTCATTCCAGTACTTAACTTAAATAGTCGTGTTAACTAAAGTATTTTTCTAATAATTTTATTTTTTGAAACCATATAATATTATAATATCAATAGTGTCGGAAAAACAAACAAAACGAAAAGCGCTACTCACAAATCACGATAGAATTAATCACTGGACAGTTACTTAGTACCGAGTCTGTGGGCTTGGGTATAACCCTGGCTTAATTACAACAAAATCTTAATTCGCGAGTCCGTTCCGTCAGTTACTTTACAGTTACAATGCCAACTCAATTAATACCGAGCTACTATCGACCGTCAGTCCGAGATACGTCCGCGCACCTAGCCGTTCTAACCGTATCTGCGTCACTTGCCATCATCCTACTTCAAGATAGAACCTATGGCGCTGCAATCGAATGTCAGTCATTCATTGCATTTAGCGCCCTCTTTATCAGTGCTACCAACATACTTCCGTTACCATGAAGTCATACTAACATCTTAATATCGCCAACTTATCGTTAGCGCCGACAATAGTGCTTTAGAAGAATGCTATCCGCATCTGTTTGTTTCGCTCGATAGCAAAATCTTAAAGGGTAAAAGAGACAGATATAGTTCTAGAAGTCTACGTGCGAGATGCGTATGACGCTTTCTATGGTATTTTATTTTGTCTTTTTACCTATTGTTTGATAGTAACGATTTAAAATGTTTTTTTAATCAGCATTAAAGTACTTACCTAGCGTGAATAAAAATAATAAAAGAAAAACATATCTATTTATTTTTCGGTTTCGAAACGAAACGAACGAAAGATCTCCACGCCATGTATGTGCTGAACGAGCCGTGAGATGTGACGTCAGAGTGTATAACAGGCGATATTGTACCTTAATGCTCGGGAATAACTCTTTAAATCTGTTATATTGATATCTTTATAAAGAAATACATGCATATTATACAAAACACGGACACTTTATTTTATTGCTTTCATAGATGAATATAAGTACTAAAGTATAGATGACCGTCTCGCGGTTTTTGCACTTTAGCACCATACAGTATCCACTCTAGGAACCTTTTTGACCAAAACAACCATAGAATGCAGCCCGCCCGTACCGCCACTTTAAAATTTTCAGAAATTCGTAGTACCAGTTATTACTGCATTATAAACTGCACAAAGCATGATGCTATGCGAGATGGGAGTAGTAAAAAAATATGCATCTCAGACAATTATTTATTTTTTCTTAATTATTCTTGTTTGATATAATAATTATAGGCCATAGATTTTTTCGGTTCGTTTTCGTCAAACTCAATGCTTTTGCCACACAAATTGTTCACCTCCTTGCACCAGTCAATCAAAATCAATGCTATTCCTTTTCTTAACTCACTATCTCACTAGAAAGTCAGCAACCTATGTAAAAATATCACTTCACAAAAGTAAAATCTTCGATTCGAGATCGTAAAAACGCGAGGAGTGAACACTCTTCTCAGCGTACTTTGTAGAAAACACAAAAAAAAGAATTCAGCTCCAAAAAATATACAGAAAAATAAGCAAATGCAACGAGCGCAAAAAGATTGGTTGACTATACTATAGATACGCTGCCTGGTACTATAGATATATCGATATCGAACGCAGCAAAAAATACGAAAAGTTCCAGTAGTGCCCGGCGCGTAGCGCTAGTAGTAATAGAATTTTGGTATTTGTATGGAAGGCAAACTAGCATGATTGCTTTTCATAGCGGTTGTGCGTCTAGTTGTTTTAATATAATGTCAATGCATACTAGCATAGTTATAAATTCGGCATTTTATAAACCTTTCCTGTATTTTGATATTGACAACTTTTTCTATACCTACTTTGTGAAACATACCTTGATAACTTCATAATATTTAAAAGTTTTTGCATTTGAAATGCTTAATTACTTACTCTTAAAAAATTTTAAAATATAAACACAAATATTTAACACATTTTTTCAGTTATTTAATAACTTCATACTTAAAAAGTTGGTTAAATTTGTTTTTATAAATCTTTGATGCTCTGTCGTCAGCTATTAAATTTAGCTGTCCACTATTACTTACATTTATTACTATGTACGACGGAGCAGACGTTCCTAAAGTAGCCACCATATCTTCATGAATCTGCTTTAGAGGTACCTAAATGTTTCTTTTGGATTGTAGAAGGAGATTTAACCACGGCTGGGTCATGGTAATATTATATTTTCAGTAGGTATTGCAACCCGGCCGCCATCTTTGAAATAAATGCCTCCAGCCGCGGTACATTCTCATGTGATAGTGCTGCCCGCCTTCAGCATTTTAATTACATTAGCCTACTCTGTGTTTACTTTAATTTAGTTTTTTTATTGTAAATATAGTACTTTTTATATCTTACTACTTACTAATATTATCAATCACGGCAAAACGGCTCAACGGATTTGGATGAAATTTGGCATTGTGATAGGTTACAGTCTGGAATAGCACATAGAGTACTTTTTATTCCGATATTCCCACGGGATGCAAAATTGCGCCAGTAAAACCGCGCGATACAGCTGGTAAACAAATGTGAGTTGAATAGAAGTGTTAAACAAAAATGAGTTTTGTGTCAAAAAACCATGTTTACGTTTGCAGTCACAGAACTAAATGGAAGTAAACAAATGTAATTTAAACGCTGAAGGCGGGCAGCATCACATGCATTCACATGTGAACGGACCGCGGCGCTGTAGGCATTTATTTCAAAGATGCGGCCAAGTTGAATTACTGTAGATATCTGTATCGTGCCACGTAGGTACACCTTGTGTTTCGTTCGTTTGTATGAAGTTGAAATAATTTTTATAGATAATATTACCGTGGCACGGTGCTCTAAATTATCCATTTTCTAAATTTATAAAACTTTCTCTCAATAATGTTAGATAAAAAAATAATTACGCATGTATCTCCGAGAAAAATTGAACAGTGACTGACAAAGAGTCTAGGTTTCATAATCAGGGCAGTTTTGTAATACTAAGACAAAGCCTCTGTTTGGCCGGGAGCTTTGCAATCCACCAGTGTAGTAAGTTTCATTACATTATGTAAAAGGCGTTTTTATTTTTCAGCAGAAAAATGGTCAGATCAAGCTTTGGCGGAAAAAATAAAAAGAAATATAAACAAAACAATAAATAATGAAACAAAATGTTTCACTCATGTAAAGGAAGAGTTCAATTTGCTGGAAGAAACCAAGTCGAGACCTGAAGATAGTGATAGGACTCTGATAAGCGTAATGAGTTTTTCTCGAATATTATATGCGAAGAACTCAAGTATATTCAACCATGTATGAGAACGAGAATTTTCGCTAGAATCTTAAATTTTTTACACACCCATAAAAAATATCACTCAAAAGACCTGGATTTAACAGAGTCCGAAAAAAATAATTAGGTGTATGCTATGAATCATGTTTACGTATTTCAAGTAGTATAAATGTTTAAAAAAGACTTCATTTTTATTGTAGGTATACTTTAATAAAAAAATATTTCAAAAATTAACATTTCTTCTCATTATAAAACAAAATTGACCTTAAGTTTAGTTTTTTTCTTAACATTAGGAAAATATAAATTAGTCATAGTATTATTAGATGTAGGACGAACAACCAGATATTTTTAACTTAATCAACATTTAAGTTTAATTTAGAAACGGGATATGTAACATGTTTGTTTTTTATTTTGAGTTCTCAATATTATGAGTACCGTCGTGATCATGGCGCTTCCAATAGTGCCAAAATATCGAGAACTCAAAATAAAAATCAAACATGGTAAATATCCCGTTTCTAAAGTAAAGAATATTCGTCATTTCATACTATAGAATTTATAAACATGAAACTAATTTTAAAATCAACTATTGAACAATGCATATCTATTTCTGGTATTATATATTTTTTTAAAGAAGGCAGGCGAATTATGACCTGTCACTGATTGAAGTGATTGATAGCCGAAAGACGCGTCTTAGTTTCAAATATATCGCAAAAAAACTTAGATTTTTCACTGATTTTAAAGCAATTAAAACCGTGATCAGACAGTCCATGGAAAAAAAGAAAATAATTTTTAAATATTTTCGAGAAATATTGTTTATGAACGCAGCCAATCTATTGTTTTAAGTTTAACAGAAATTAACCCTATGAAGGGCCGAAACTAAAAATGATATTAGAGCAAAGATCATGTAAAAAAAAAAAATATTATGTTAGTAAATACATACTTTTTTCAGTGTAATTAAACATTAAAGCTGAACGTAGCTATAAGATATGAGATGCGGGTTCTGTCACTCACATAGATCAATCAGACCTCATCGTCAGATTTGATTGATATATATTTTCCTGCAGTCCTTTTTGTGCCTTGTTTATTATGTTAATTCTTTTTAAATTGCAGTAGGCTTATTATTACGCAAGGATAAAGCTAATATCCTGATATTTGATACTATCCGGCTGCGACACTAACACAATTGTTAGTTTTATAAGTCTGAGTCTGAATTGAAGTCTGACATTGACGGGTAGGGCTATGTATTTATTTTATGAAATAATTTTATTTCTGCATCGAATTCAAAAATATTGATAATATATTTAGATACTTAATACAATAAACAACCGTTTGAAGCACCAACGAATACAAGACGGGGTCAATGAAAGAATTTAAGTGACAGGTTTTTGAATGTATGGAAGGTGACCAATATTCTTTGCTAAAAATATACGTGAATCGGGTAATAAAGCAATATGGCACCCGTCCGTCCGTCACTGTCATTAAAATAAACACCTGTCTGTTTGTCTTTGACAATGATGTTGATTGATTCTGTTTGTTTTGTGAAAAATATGAAAAACTTAATTACCTATATTCTTTTGGGCAAATAGAATACTGATTGTATCGGAAAGCTGATATTGTTACTGAGCTACACCTAAATTGCATAAGACTGCGAAGAGTATTATGATGATGATGATGGCGACCATCTATCTGTCAGTCACCTGTCAAGTGTACTTTTTTAAACAAGTTCAATCTTCTTTGTTGAAGTTGTTGGTGATACCATATTTTAATAATTTCACTGTGAAATAACTTATTATAAAACAGGAAATATAATAAGTATGTAATATGATTTTTCTATGATTACCTATAATTACGAGGGTGGATTGAAAAGTTCGCGGCCTAGTCAAGAAAACAGAATAAAGTACATACAAAAATATTTTTTTAATACAGTTGCTCAAAAAGTGGCGTATTGCAGGGACGTTTAGCGTTCGGGATGTGGGCTATTACACACTTGTGCTTTTTCTTTACCTTTTCCGCACTCGTGCGTTCTCTTTCCCAAATGTCAAAATAATGTCTATTAAAAAGAAAAAATCAACCACAAAGTTTTTACTAAAAAAAATTTCATAGAAGGTTTTACGATTCATGCAAATATTTCTGAAAAGAAGCTACTAATTTGTTTGAATATCAGATATAATGATTTGATGCAATGAGTTAGGTTAGGTTTCATTTCATTTTATCTCATTAAATTCATTTTTATTTCATGTCAAAACAAAAAATCTACCAGACTTGGCTGTATGGGCATAGTTCCCTTTGCCTACCCAGAATGGGTAAACAAAAAAAAAGCTCTGTTTATAATCTTTCACGGCTGGCGCCATTTTGTATATTTTATAAAATTGCTTAATTTTTCGCAACTGTATTAAAAATAGTCGTTCAGTACACGTGCGGAACCGTCATTGCAACTTGTTCCGACTGTCAACCCTCGCCTTCGGCTGCGCCTCGGCTCGTGTAGACATTTGTCGGAACTCTTTGCAATGACAGGCTTTCCGCACTCGTAATGAAATATACTATTATTTTTCGACGTTATCTCCATTTAGCTCTATGCACTTCTTCCATCTGCTTTCCAGAGCTTCCATACCTGTTTTAAAAAAAGATTCCTCAAGGTCTTCAAAATACAGGTTAACAGCGGCTTCGACCTCTTCATTCGTTAAAAATTTCTGCCCACCGAGGTGTTTTTTCAGGTTTGGAAACAGATGAAAGTCCGAAGGTGCCAAATCAGGAGAATAAGCTGGATGTGGCAACAATTCGAAACCACAATCACGAATTTGAGCCATAGACTCGAAAGACGTGTGGACTCGGGCGTTGTCCTGGTGAAACAACACTTTCTTTCTCAGTAATCCTGGGCGTTTCTGTTTAATTTCTTCACGTAAACGGCGCAGAAGGGTGCTATAGTACGCAGAGTTTATTGTTTCGCCTTTTGGAAGGTAGTCCACCATAATGACACCCTTAGCATCCCAAAAAACCGATGCCATCACCTTGCCAGCCGACAGAATTGCCTTCGCTTTTTTCGGAGTTGGTTCACCTGATTTTTTCCATTGTTTGGATTGTTGATTTGATTCTGGGGTATAGTGGTGAACTCAGGTTTCATCCATTGTCACAAATCTGTCAAGAAAACCTTGTGGATCAGCCTCGAACATCTCCAAACAGTCGCGAGAAATCGTGAGTCGAATTCGCTTTTGCTCTACTGAAAGCAATCTGGGGACCCACCTAGCCGAAACCTTAGAAAAGCCGAGTTCATGGACAATGATGTTTTGCGTTCGTTCATATGAGATGCCTATAGTGTCTGCAATTTCTCTGATAGTCAATCTACGGTCTTTCAATATGAGATCACACACTTTATTGATGTTTTCTTCGGTCGTAGACGTCATTGGCCTGCCGGAGCGAGGGTCATCTTCGATGTTCTCTCGTCCACCTTTAAATTCTGCAACCCATTTTTTCACAGTGGTATAAGACGGGGCAGATTCCCCTAATGTTGTTTGCATGTCATCATGGATCTCCTTTGGTGTTAATCTTTTTTAAACAAATATTTAATCACAGCACGTTGTTCAAATTTCTCCATTAGTGAAAATTTAATCTACACACGTATTTATATTGTTCGTAAAATTTTATTTAAACAAGATATCAAATTGAAAATTCGCGGGCTGACAATTGAATAATGACAGTTCAAAATGACGGCAGAAAAAAATAACAAAATTTTTTTTATAATGGCCAGGCCGCGAACTTTTCAACCAATGTAGTACAGGTACGCCATTTGTACACGAACCCAAGCAGCCGTTGCATACTAGACTGCACGTGATACCAGCTTTTCGGCATCCACAATTACCAGTGCAACCACTTTTGCAGCGACAAAATATTGACTTCAGCACGATGTCAAGAGCTGGAGGATCATGAATGGTAACAGGCTCGAGGTTTCCATCAGCTCCTCGCTTCCATCCCCACATTTCAGGAGGCAGTGCGTTACCTAACCACTCTTGTACTTGGTGGAACACTCGGAATGAGTGAAATTTTGCTGATCCTTTTGTAGGCGGGAGAGAGGAAAGATCTGGTTTGGATTTGGTGCTGGATTTGACAAAAACTGAGTATCGATGTCTGTTAAGATCAAGCTGATCAGTGGCTGCACGATACATCATCAAAAACATCCTTTCTCCTGACTCTGCTATTTCTTCAGATGTTGATGTTGGAATGTAGAAGATGGCGGCAATATCCTTGATTTTTGGTTTTGGATCGAATAGCTTAACCACTGACACTTTGCCATTCCTGTGAATAGCTGAAGTTGTGTCGCAGCCGCTGAAGCTATGTAGGAAAAGAATGGAAGAGCAAAATGAGAGTTTTTGGAGTTCTTGTGAGGAAAATATTTGCATTTCCACTTTACCTCTTCCTGGCTTCACAATGAATATTTGCTTATCTGGTGGTGACGGAGCCATAAGAAGGACTGTTAAATCTACATCTTCCCCAACAACAGCAACCTGAGGATAGTTTGCGATTTTTTCAATTGCACTTTTTATAATTGTACAATGAGCATCACTAGGTGCCACTCGTGTTTCAATTTGCTCTGCCTGCATTTTTTCTGTGAGGAGTTGTATAAGTCGGGACTTGTTTTTTTGCATTAGCTAGGAAATGCTCTTGTTGAACTGTAACTTTCATATCAAGATTGAAATTTATGTCAACAGACGTTTTCATTACTTCTCTTCTTTTCTGTTCCGATGTCTTTGTACTGTTTTCTGTCTCGTCGTAGCCATCAAACACGACAGTACAATTTGGTCCATAGTGATTCGTGACATATTTAATGTATTGATCACAAATATCGGAAAAAGTGAAGCCCAATTGCCACTTAGTGTTATTTTCGCGATTCGCACTTTTGAGGAATTTGACCCCCCTGTAGTTCCTAAAGTATCGACCGTGAAAAAAAATTTGTAGGACATCATTTAGAGGAAATTTTATTTAGAAAATTTTCCTAGAAGTAACCGTAATGCTATTTGAGCAGGTTTTTGACTTATGAGCAAAAACCTAAAAAAGGGTCCTTTGAAGGTCCCCTACACTCTTTGCTCACCCCCCCCCCACCCTTGAGGACTTTTGATATGTTCATCTGGATATCACAAGGAATAACTGTAGCGATTTTCAAAACTACACGAATTATTTCCGCTGATTTTATTAATTTGCTCGTACTATTGCATGAAATCAGAACTTAACCAATTAAATCTTTGTTTTCTCTGACGAACATTAAATCTTTTAAAAAATACTGCTTAAATTACTTTTAAGAGGATTTAGGATAAAATTTTTTGGCTACCATTCGGAATTCATTTGATTTAAAAGTTGCAGAGTTCCAGTAGGATATTATATTTTCATTCAGAGATAACCTTGGGGCATTCATTAAATCTTAAATAAATGAAAAATGTGATAAATAAAAATTACCCGACCAGGATTCGAACCTGGGACCTCTCGTTTGCCGGACGAGTGCTCTTCCAACTGAGCTACCGGGGCCTAGCGCTACGCCGCGAAATTACTTATCACATTTTTGTTTTTACGTTATATTATTGCTAACGTAGCTTCATCTTATGGTATAAGCTTTGAGGCTAAGATCACCCGAGATCAATTTCTTTGCAGAAATTGTGAATCCCAGTTAAAGTGAAGCATTGCAATGTTTTAATAATGTTTTTAAGTTTTTGCATTTAAAATGCTCAATTATTCTTAAATAAATGAAAAATGTGATAAATAAAAATTACCCGACCAGCATTCGAACCTGGGACCTCCGGCAAACGCCACATTTTTCATTTATTTAAGAATAATTGAGCATTTTAAATGCAAAAAACTTAAAAACATCATTCATTAAATCATTAGAAAAAGCATCGAAAGATGATAATTGTCTGTGCAATCCCCGAGATCTTTCAGCTATTATTAAAGTAGTTTCTAGTGAAGAAAAACTCGTACTTGGTTGGATTACAGAAGTATTTTCTTTAACGGTACTTGAATTTTCGCTAAATAACGTATCACGTTTTATTTTTTGAATCTGTTGATACGTTTTTTTTAACAAAGATTTGGCTCTTTCGCATTGTTCACTGTTAAGAATTAAATTTAATCTTCGATCTAGGAACAAACATCCAAGCACAATATGATTTTGTAGTATTTTTTTTTCACGCGCTAGCATAGCTCTATAAATCAACCCTGTATGTCAAATACAGATAAGGATAGGTGGTGGTTTTTACTACATCGCCGGCTTTACTATGAAACCATCCTCTGGTTTAGAGTAAAGACAGTTAAAACAAATGAGTGATCAATATTTTGCAGTGAGTTTTTACAGTTCGTCCAAGCAATGTAAAAGTCACCAATTGTTATATTCTGTCTTTGTAGTGATATGGTGGCCGCGGTTTGCCGGTTTCAGGATTTCGGCAATTTTGGTAATTTCTGTCCAAAAATTCGATGAAATACATAAATTAATCTCACGAACTGTATTGCAAATTTTTAATGTAATGAATCTTTCAATCATATTGTATGTCCATCGTGTTTTGCAAACAATGATTGGTTTTGGTAGGTGTTCCGTTTTTAATTTGTTAATGTTGCTAGGTTTACGGAGTTCGTTAACAATTGTTCGAGATAAATTTATTGTTGCATGCACAGCTACATCTTCATTATTTGTATCTTTAATAGCTAATTGTAGCGTATGAGCAGCACATAACATGCCTCGAATATTAAAATCGGCAGACGCATCAATTACATTTTCGACTTGAAAATTTTCTGAGAAAATGTCGTCTTTTGCATTTTCAATTATCATTTCATTTCGTTAGTTATATTTTCATCCTCTCTACTTTCACACAACAGATTCTAACTATCTATTTCTAAGCTTTCATTTTGATCTTCTGTTACTACAACATCATCTTGATTTGGATCACTGGTTTCGGCTTCTTCTATAAAATATTTTCCTCCAAGAAGTTTAACCATTTTAATCATATTAGCTCCAATATCTGTACATATGCAATATATTTGATCTCTTGAAATATTAAACTCGACTAAAATTTCTTCTAATTTATTATTTAAAAACGTTCCCGTTTGAGACTGTATTACTTCTGCCACAGCTAAATTTCTAATTACTATTTCTCCATTTTTGATATATTGAATATTTATACCAATAAACTTTCTTTCAGTACAAGTAGCCGAATCAAGTTTTAAGCTAACCAATTGATTTTTTATTTCATCTTGCAGTTTGCATTTTATTATATTGTATGCTGTTTCGTAAACCAGCTGTTTAATGCATTTAATATTTGTTTTAAATTTTCAATCCTAGGTATAACTACATGTATAATTTTTTGAAATGCTTCGTCTTCCATCATAGCAAGCGGTCGACCGTGAACAGTTATAAGACGCATACAGTAGTGTCTAAACTTCTCTAAATGATTATTGTCCGATTGATTTTTCTTGGTATTTTTTATTGCTATTTGACTGTTTATTTCTTCAGTAATTCTGTACTCTGTATGGTGCTTGACAGCTAAATGGTCCTTCAAATTACTTGTATGCTTCCCTGAAATATTATCCATTTATGAGTGCCAAATATTATCACTTATAAAGAAATTAATATTTTTTTAACATTCACATGGCACACCACAATATCTAGCCTAAGATAAGTTTCATTAAGAACTTGTGTCATGGAAACTAGACTATTCGTCTTAATAGTAATTAGACCAGAATCTTTTAAAGTGACTTAGGTAAGGACATTTTCAATCATTTGAGTCTTGTAATCCGAAAGTTTTTCCGTTTTTTTTTCTAAAAATCAAAATTTGGAAAAAAGCTGTTTGTGCAAACATTATACCAATTTTTTTTTTGTTTTTAAAACATTCTTTAGCTTATTTTTGGATAAGTGAATTAAATCAGACCATTACCATCTTTTTTTACAAAAAGTATGAAGGAGTATAACCAGATTTTCAGAAAAAAAGGAAAACTCAAATATAGTATACTTTTGGATGTCATGATTTGGGTTTAAAATATAGGTAATAATACTACGAAGACGTAGTACTACAAGATGTTTTGTCGCGCGACAAAACATGTTAACGATATGAGGTTGCAAGGTCACACTTTGAGTTCAGTAGTTATGCATACCTACAGGCAATAAAAAAAGTTACCTACATAAGTTACGTACAATCTTTTCTTCATACTTTTACAGGCTTAGAACCGGCGAATTGCAAAAGGTTTGAGGGATTTAATGTGAGAAAATTTAACATAATACTTTTAAGTGAATGCAAAATAGATAGAAAGAAGAAGCATTTTGCAATTCGGCGTATTTAAAAAGATTGAATAAACTTATGTACATTAATTAAAGCTCTAATCAACATTATTTACACAATTATTACGAATGAGTTTCACGTTAAGTTATTGAGTAAGTGATCAAAATGCATATCATTTTTCTCCAGGCAGAGTCTAGCACGTTTTAACACATTTTCATGGGCTTTATTTAGCACTGCAGTGTCACTTTGTCAAATTCCCACACTATTTGGTTTTTTAAATCAGAAAGGCTTCGAGCCTCGTTCTGATAAACCCTATTTGTAAACATTATCGATAGTTAGCGACGACTCACTGTCTAATAAACAAATGCGGCGCATTTTTCGCGGGCTCTCGCGAACGCAGCTGCGTTACGCACGCTGCGCGTGCACTTCCGCCGAGAACGCGCGAGCGACTGAAGGTCATGGCAACAGACAAGTGTTTCCGGATTTGCGACGGCGCCGCCGGCCGGTTTCGTTTACGTGCGAACATGTCGGTATCTTACCTGCTCGATGTAAGGGCACTTATTGTCAAATACGATTGCTTTTTGAAAATTTAGACGTCTGTGATGTAATTCATTCGGCTAAACAAGTTGTACCACTGCGCGTAGTCTTTATAGTATTCATTCGTAAAATAGCATGACCATGTTGTGCTTAACATTTTAGTTACTAATATGAATTTCCGTGTAAAAAAATAACTACTTTTTTTGCAGAAATGGTTTCTATTAATGATACTTATTACGTAAAAAAAATTTGGTAGATGTTGTCAAATGAACCCTGTATTAAACATATTAATATAACTAGCTGTTTTGCGCGGTTTTACTCGCGCGATTCCAAATCCCGCGGGAATTTCGGGATATAAAGTAGCCTATGCGCCATTCTAGACTGTATACTATCACTGTGCCAAATTTCATAAAAATCCGTTGAACCGTTTTTCGAACCGATTGAGGAACAACATCCATACATCCAGACATCCATACATCCAAATATTCACATTTATAATATTAGTAAGATAAATAAACATCCAAGACAAGAGAGCTAATAACTGTGTTCACAACAGAAATATCCGCCTTCACCAGGAATCGACCAGGAATCGAACCTTTGGCCTCTGGATATTGAAGTCAACTCCGACGCCACGGAGCTGTTGCCCGCGACTTCATCCGCGTGAAATCGGCTGTCGCGATTGGATAAATCTTGATCTTCAAGAATGATAAAATTACTCTATCACACTTGAAGTTCAAGGCTTCAAGTTTGCTCTATTGTAAGTTTCGTCAAAATCGATTCAGTAGTTCAGCTATGAAGCGTTACTATCTAGATAGACAGCCAGTTACTTCAAAAACTGTTATATAACATTGCTGTACAGCCGCAACACAGTACAGATATCTACAGTAATTTAACTTTATACAAACGGACGAAACGCGAGCTATACCTACGCGGCTCGATCTCGGCATGCGTTCTGCGTGCGGCGAGTCGCGAGTGTCTGCATGCCGAAACAATTGTTGATTGAGCTTAACATTAATATGCGGATTGTTTATACATTAAAATTTAATAATACATCTTTTCGTGCGTCTCAGTCGAGGCGCAAGTATTTTTCGGTCGCAAATTTAGGTATAAGAACGATTTGTTATTCAAACGTAAACATGTTTTTTTGACAGAAAACGTATTTTGTTGAACACTTCCTATTCAATTCGCAAAGTATTTTATTTGTTTATATAATAAAAGTATATTTGCAGTCACAAAACTAATGGAAGTAAACACAAACTAGGCAAATGTAATTTAAATGCTGAAGGCGGGCAGCCCTATCACATGTGAACGGACCGCGGCGCTGCTGTAGGCATTTATTTCAAAGATGTGGCCGAGTTGAATTTCATTAGATATCTGTACTGTGGCCGCAGGTTCAAAAGGGTTTTGTAAAAAAACCTACAAAAAATAACTGTATTGATATTTTATTGCTAGTGTTGCATTTAAATGAAAATGGTGATGTGTAATATTTTGAGGTTTATTAATAATGTTTGATGAGGTTTTATATTGTTGAATTATTACGAAGCTACTTACCTACTTCATTACAATAGACTTTGTGATAATTTTATTTTTGTTATGTTCTAATACGGTCTAGTTTATTTGTAAAGACAGTTCGAATAATTTAAATTGATAGGTGTTTAGTTTGACAGTAATTATGTTTTGTCGTACTTAATTATATTTCGATTCTGTAGGTAGGTCTACCTACCTATCTATATTGTTAAGTGTTAGTAGGTACCTCAATAGTTTAGTTTTCATTAGGAACCATTTAGCCTTGAATACGTAGCTTAATCACCTATTAGCGCAAACGTATTACAAAATACAATCCAAATTATTTAGAAGTTTATTATAATACGATACCCGATACCGACCTAATAAAAATTCGTGTCTAGCTAAAAATCTACAATGTTACAGCCGCGGCTCGCTAGCAAAAATTTAACCTATTCTATCTAAACCTATAAAATAACATGCTTAAAACTTATTTAGTTTTCTTTTCTTTTTTACTTTTACGTAGGTACCTATTTTTAATTATTTCAACCTATTTTGAGTTTATATTTTCGTTTTAATCCCTGCATAGAAAGAAACTTAAACCAAATAAAATTAACATATTAGCTACCCACAGAGTGCCAACACAAACTGGACCTTATGTAGGAAGATTTAAAGCTGAATTCGTGAATTCTTTAAGCCCTACATAGGTCAAATTATAATGATCATTCTTTCAATACGCGTGGTACCTAGTTAGGTGGATTTTAGTTTGACACACAGATAGGTACCTACTTAAGATAATATACGTTCTCGGAATCAAAATAAAGTCGTAATTAGCTTGGCAATTTTCTGGTATTCATAAAATATAACTGACTAAAGACAAATTTGATCTTATTTTAAAAGATTTAAGTACCTATTAACAAAGTCTACCTATGTCTTCTTGATTTTACTTACAGTAGGTACAGTAAATGCAAGTAAATAGACCGTATTTTCCTGCGCGCTGCCACTCATTGAAACTAGGTACTTCTTATACCTAGGTAGGTACATAAATTTTCGTTGGTCGTAGCTTTTATTTTACCCGGCATAAATCGATTTTGACAAAATTTTGTAAGTAGGTAGGGAAGGTCGCAGACGCAGATCAAGCAAGCCAACCAATTTTTAACTCAACGTCCAGGGCATAAAGTTCAGATTTAATTGCAATTTTTTGACAGGTTTAGAAAATTTTAACTACGGCCTTGTGTACATTTACGATAAGTTTTAGGTCTGCTTAGGCCGGCGCCAGACTTAGCTTCAAATGTTTGAGCAAATGTTTGAATGCTATGTGTGGCACTGGACTTTGGATATGTATTCAACGTTTGCACAAAGATTGCCATCCGGAGTCAATCTTTTTCGACACATCAAAGCATTCAAAGTTGAATGTGTTCAAATGTTTGCGTGGCTTGCCACACTTGTTCAGTGTCCAGTTGCTCGAGCGTTGTTGAGCGGGACGGTTGTGTGCATGTTACACTGCATGCGGCCATATAATGGACTGGGGTAGCGAGTGCGTTCTGGAATTTGTAGAGTTGTTACAGGGGCAACTATCTACATGGAACCCGAAAAATAACAAATAAAAAAAATATAATTACATGCACACAAATAATACAGGCTAACTGTGTCTACAAAATCGTTGTCCATCTTGTTTGTTGTCTACTAGCATACTGTGGAGAAAAGCGTTTGCGAAGCAAGTCTGGCAGGTTACGTCAATATGTGTTCAAATGCTTTGCAAAGTCGTCAAAGATTTGTGCAAATCTTTGAAGCAAAGTCTGGCGCCCGGGTAACACCTGTTGGATTCGTCTTTATGCTTGACATATAAGAACCAAATTTGCTTGTATATTTTTTGTAGGTAAGCGCTAATGAAGGGGTTTCCCTTTGCGAATGGGTAAGTCATTCGTTTTGACTGTTTTATTTTGGTTTTAATAATTTAAATTATTTAGTGGGAAACCCCTTCAAAGGGTTTCCCTTATAATAACTAGTCGTATGAACAACCAGAAAAAATGTTCTAGCGCTTAAAACCCGGGCTAATAAAACCCTTTAAAGGGTAAGCGGTTCCGGTCCCTGCACGGGACCGAAACCATTTTAAGTATAAATTGTCATCATTACCTATGTGACGAAATTGTGTGTGCTTTAACGACGTGCAAATTAGGTTCATTTTTGTGCAAATGCTCATTCGACCTAGGAGAGCTACAAAGATCGGAACGAGTGTTATTATTTTTATTTTTTAATTTAAAACACTCACTAAGTAATTAAATGTCCTCGCTTCTTACAATAATTGCATAATTTATTGGGATTACGCTGAAAATTATTATTGAAATTAGGTTTAGCCTGAAAATTATTTTGATTAGAGTTTTGACTAAGATTTACTTGATGGAAACTAGGCTTTTCATTTTTATAACAGTCTGAAGCAAAATAACCATTTTTATGACATACCGAACAATATTTGGAGGTTGATTGCTTCGATAACTTTGACAAATTAAAAAGTTTTCCTCCTCTATGGCATGTGTTACAGCATCTGATAAGCATTTAGGATCCCTACAGCGTACTATCTATAGTAGTTAAATGTCGATGTAATCCTAACATAAAGGTATTTAAAGCTAGATTTTCCATAGCGGCAAGTTTACCTAATAATTCCTTTTCAGAATTTACTATTAGTACAGATCCATGATAAGTATTTTGTCAGGAATCCAAGATAGTCCAGGAGTAGATTAGCTTATTTATCAGAATAAATGAGAGATATAAGGAGTTAAGTAGGAAAACACAGTATGTATAAATTCATATAGCATATTTATTTCTTTTAAGATTTACCACCAGTTCGGAAAAACCTTAGTGAAGAAGAACTGGCAAGAAACTTCACTGGTATTATTTTCTTTCACAAACAAACTTAGGTACCTACAATTAAACTTCATAAGTTAACAATTTATAAAAGAATATCCAAATTAGGAAAATGCTTATTTTATATTAAATAAGTAAGGGCTTTATTTGAATGTGGTTGTTAAATTAGTTTTATCAGGTAAGTAGGTACCTACCGGATAACCTCAATCAATCTAATGCAAGGGAGTTTACTTTAAAACAATCTCAATAATATCAAATTAAGATAAGTTGTTTGTAGAAAAATAACATAGTTTAATACATTTATCTTGGGAAAATTACCACAGCAATTACTAAGTAACAATTCTGAATTAAAGAGAAATAACTTACATTGTATTTGCTTAACACACTAGTCACATAGATCACAGCTTACTATAGAAGTATAAATAAACGGATAGAAAACTTTAAACGTTTACAGCAGGGCGTTCAAACGAAGAGTGCCCTCTCAAAATCATTTACTTCTTACAGTGCCTCGGAGCAATAAAAATATGAAATTCCAAAACTTTCCATTCGCTTAAGAACAAAACAACAATCCGCCGTGAGATTGTTTCCTAACTGCCATACATTAACTTACAACTGAGCAACTTTTATACAATTTATCTAATTTTGTATCAGTAAATCTTATAAATTGTATCTAATAATATTTAAATACATGAGAAATTATTTGTTGTAATTTAACTTTATCAAAAATATAAAAAATAATCAATATTAAGGATCAATTTGAATGGCTATGTCATATTGTTTTGCTATGTTGGCTGCCATGTTGAAGCCAACAAATCCACAATATCAATGAATTAGAGATACAATCAAAGTGAAACAAATCTTAGTAATAAACATATGCTAAGTACATAGTTATCTTATCATACAATTTACATAATTGTGGGTTTTGATAATAACAAAGATCATCTGTCATAGTTACATTTTGTCAAGTTGGTATTAAAACAGTGGAGATTTCGCACAAATGGGCGAAATAACAGATTCAACAAAATGCAATTTTAACTCTGGCAATGGAGTGAACTATTATAAAAATATATATCTAACAAGTGCACTCTAGTCAAACACATTTCTAATCGAACAGAATAATGCATCCCATCTTCGTTTGGCATTTGTCTACAATTTCGAAGATCCACTAATAAATGAGTGGAGTGTTTCTTTTCTCCAGATGTGAACTTTAAAAATCGTCTAATGTCTGTCCAAGACTCGAACTTTTTGAGACAACATGATAATAATAGTGCTTTGCCTTCAAGTTGTGATACAATAAAGTTTATTGAATAAACTTACATAAAACTTTTTGTTGTTCTGTACTGCTCAACGCAATTGCATTTTCACAGTTTGTTAGAAGTTAGAAGAAGTTTGTCTAGTCAAACACATTTCTAATCGAACAGAATAATGCATCCCATCTTCGTTTGGCATTTGTCTACAATTTCGAAGATCCACTAATAAATGAGTGGAGTGTTTCTTTTCTCCAGATGTGAACTTTAAAAATCGTCTAATGTCTGTCCAAGACTCGAACTTTTTGAGACAACATGATAATAATAGTGCTTTGCCTTCAAGTTGTGATACAATAAAGTTTATTGAATAAACTTACATAAAACTTTTTGTTGTTCTGTACTGCTCAACGCAATTGCATTTTCACAGTTTGTTAGAAAGCCAGGCAATGACTCACGGTCGCCATTATAAGGTTTAATAAATTTTGTCGAAACTGAGAGAGGGACCTTATCAGACATTCTAGATTTAGACTTTTTGGTCTGTTCGTCTGATCCGTAATTGGAATTAGAGTCAGAGCTTTGGTCGTCTTTTAATTCTACATTTTTGGGAGGCATTTAATCTATATTTAAATGTTAATAAAATGCATATAGAAAAACAAAAATGATCAATAAAGTCAATACAAAATATTTAAAATAAAAGTTTTAAAATTTGAAAATAAAGAACCTTGTAAAATGTTTATAAGTACTTTTAAAAACACTTCACACACACAAACACAAGAAATGCACTTACAGAAAAACTGCACTCACCATCATAGCTGCTGGAATATGATATTGCGACGTCAACGGGAACCAGGCGGCGGCGACTCAGGGAGTCGTATCGCAGAGCCTCAGTCGCGTTGCGCAGACCGTGGGAACAAAGATTGGGAATCTTTGTGATGGAAATGAGCAGCAGAAGGTCTGATGAAAGGCCTGATGCAGGCTCACACTCGAGAGTGGAGGCTTACTGTCGATCAAACCAGCAGGAACGTGATGATGTGGGCTCACGCTTAAGGCGAGTATTTTCGACCGCAGTAGGCATTAACGCTATATGGGACTGCGTGGCGGGCAGTCGCGTAAATGAACACGTCAGCGCACAGAAATGTCACAGTATAATTAATAGCAGTAATATAGTAGTACTATACCTATGGTGTGGCTTGTTATTCGAAATTCGTTTCTACGATGACTAAAACTTATGTCAAGGATGATATAATAGAATCAATATTTTTTATTTATCTGGATTTAGTATTGCGATACCCTATACTTACTATTTTATTTTTTATAAATATTGTAATTGCCATTTTATAGATGAAATCTTTTTAAATTTATATCCTTACTGAATTCTGTTGTGAAAATCGTGCTATTTTGACTTGAAAGTATATCGTGACGTTAATTTATAACTTTCATAAATTATTTGTTCCAAAATTCATTAAAATCAGATAAGTAGGTAGTTGAGATCTTTTACGTAAGCTTTTATCTCTCATTCCAATCCAATAGGGCTGGTGTTTGAAAAAAAGGAGGGTTTGGGAGCTATTTACATTTATTAACACGTTGGAATGGGCCTAGCTTACAATTTACGTTTCAAGCAGTTTTATGATATAAAGGTCGGGTTGTTATAGTAAAGAAATGAAACTAATACTCACATGGTTGACCAGGTATATTTTAATACCCTTAAATATAACACTCAACTGAATCTACCACCACTTCGGAAAGTCGATCTGTTGAGAAGAAGTGGCAAGAAACTCAACAGCAATCATCTTTTAAACTCTAATGTTTTTACAAATCCTTGGATCACAATCACAAAATTATCTAATCTTAATTACTTATTACTTAGACGAAATATATTCATTAGTTCACCTCCAAAAGCGGAGAGTAGACTGACTAAATCAATCCCGGTTTCTCTTTCCCCTCCAATAACTTTCCCGCCAGAACTATCGGACCACGTTTTGCTATGTCGTCGTCTACCAACCGTCGTGTCAGTCTGCTCTCCGGAAAAAACAAAGTCAATAGACTAACTCTTACTTATAAAAATCATACTAGAATAACTAAATAAATTGAGTAACATAAATAAACATTGTATAATATAACTGCATAATTAACTATTGATGACAGTCGGCCATCCAAATTACATCGTGCGTCCTCGAACGATTTTCAAATCTGATAAGATGCTAAGAGTATATATTACAAAAAAAATTCATAAATTTCAATTAGCAATAATTACTTATGTCTTAATTTTTTTTTTTTTATAAATGATTATTTAAATACCTACATGAACTTACAAGATATCAGAGACAAACAAATATAAATCTTTCATCTTATTTAGTTATGAGTTAAACAATTAATTGTTTCTCATTTTAAGTGAACTGTAACTATGTTCTTATGAGAAATAAAGTTCTTTAAACCTAAAGCTAGCATATCTTAAATACCTACATTAATTTTATTTAATTCAACACAATTTTACAATATTTTTTTATACAGTAATGTTTCACTGTAAATCACACTTAACAAATTAATTACATCAGTAGGTAAATAGAGGTATTGTTTTAGGTATGTAAAGTATTATCACAATCTGATTAGCATGTAAGTTAAGTCACATAATGTACTTATAATTTTTAATTAGTTATCCAGTTTTATCACTTATACAATTGTTTGATCAGAATCGACAGATTTATGATTTAATTTATGATTGTTTACTAAAATTTAACTTACAGTAAGATAATCGGGCAAACTAGTGTCAAACCTAGACAGGCCTGTTAAAACTGTTTAGATATACTTATTATCTTATGAATTCCAAAGATTTATTTGTTGTTTATTTGATAAAAGCTCATTTAAAAACACAGGATAACTATGTGTATGTTTATTTCATATATATACTTATTATATATAAAATTTTATGTTCACTAATTGTGATAAACGTAAAGTACATACTCTAAATATACAGTACATAGTTGGATACCAGAGGCGGACATAGTCCACAGGGCATTATAATAATAAGTCGCATACCTGCGGCGGACATAGTCGGCAGGGCATCATAATAATAAGTTATGTAATAGTTACTTAGCAACGCAAGACTAGAATAGTGAGTATCATACTTGGGAAAAGGTACCAATTTAAATTCAATTTAAATTCGTCTTCATCATCAGAAGAATAGATATTTGGCCTTTTAAAATTTATCCACCGTTTTATTTTGTATACAGAGACATCAGTAGTGTAAGTTCTGTTACCCTTGCGTGTTAGGGGTGTATCCTCAATGAGAAAACGATCGAAGGCTAGAACCTTAATAATCCTATAGAGCCCTTAAAACATTCGCGCACCACCTTCTATACAACGTGCAACACAATGAAGAGATAATACCTAAGGAGATTGTATGTTTAGTGATGTAGTTTATAAGTAAGAGCAACATTAATTTGTTCTCCTTACGGTTCGACCGAAAAACAAGTTCAAAGTTTAGATCAAAATATCTAAGTGTCAGCCCTAAAAACAGCTGTTAGTTTTTGATGAAATCTCTTCGATAACAGATGACGTAAAAATAAAGTTATGGGTAACTAAGACAGATACTACAAAGTTCAGCCGGTGCGGGAAAGGTCATAAGGTCACTGCGACTGCGGCACAAGTCTTGTCTCAGCTTATTAGGTTGACTAGGGATGTCAAAATATTTTGTTGTAAAATAATTAAATAAAGAGGTATGGGCACTTTGGGCTAAATTTTAAAATTGCCTCAACACTTATGAAAGTGCTGCTAAATAATAGGTAATAAGTTCTATGCTATTTTATAGTATCGGAGCTCATTTCAAATCAAGCGCGAAAATGGTGTTTTGGCTATTTTTGTAACTTAGAAAATATTAAATAAATACATGAAATGTATACCTATATCATTTATTAAACTAAGAAATGTGTACACGCAGAGATAAAACAATCTATCTATCTCTCTCGCCGGCGCAACAATGAGGTCTACAAGGGCGGAACAATGGCAGCCGAAGCCGGCCGGCCGCCGGCCGTGCGAACGACGGGCAGGTAGTCGTTCGCATGCTAGTTTGTCTTCCATACAAATACCAAAATTCTATTACTACTAGCGCTACGCGCCGGGCACTACTGGAACTTTTGTATTTTTTTTCTGCGTTCGATATTGATATATCTATAGTACCAGGCAGCGTATTTATAGTATAGTATTCAACCAATCAAATTTTTGCACTCGTTGCATTTGCTTATTTTTCTGTGTGTTTTTGTCCCTGAATTCTTTTGTTAGTGTTTTCTACAAAGTACGTTGAGTGGAGTGTTCACTCCTCGCGTTTTTACGATCTCAAATCAAAGATTTTACTTTTGTGAAGTGATATTTTTACATAGGATGCTGACTTTCTAGTGAGATAGTGAGTTAAGAAAAGGAATTGCATTGATTTTTAATGACTGGTGCAAGGAGGTGAACAATTTGTGTGGCAAAAGCATTGAGTTTGATGAAAACGACCCGAACAAATCTATGGCCTATAATTATTATATCAAACACAAATAATTAAGAAAAAATAAATAATTATCTGAGATGCATATTGTTTTATTACCCCCTACTCGCATAGCATCATGCTTTGTGCAGTTTATTTCAACTGATTAGTATTGCGCAGTTTGCACAATAGTAATAACTGGTACTACGAATTTCTGAAAATTTGAAAGTGGCGGTACGGCTGGGCTGCATTCTAGGGTTGTTTTGGTCAAAAAGGTTCCCAGAGTGGATACTGTGTGGCGCTAAAGTGCAAAAACCGCGAGACGGTCATCTATACTTTAGTACTTATATTCATCTATGGTCGTTCGCACATTGTTGTTTACGCTACACGTTCCGAATTATCCTCTTGTTTTCGACTTACGGACCCTTGCTCGCTTTTGGATTGTGATATTAGCTTACGTCTAGGACTTCGTCGTTATCTAGTGTTTAACCTACTGACCCTGGCACGTTTATGGACATTGATTTCAGACAATCTTATAGTGACTTACCAACTATGGCAGAAAGAGCCTGTGTTATATGTTTACGTACGCGCGTTTTACGGACAAGACGACATTCTTTAGGAAATGATCTTCGTGAAAGTCGTCCGCAATTCGCAGAATATATTCAGCAAAATGCATTAGTGGAGGTATGTACTATTATTATTATTAAGTTACTTAGATAGGTAAAACGGTAATGTGATGGGTCTTTTGGTACCCTGTTACAACCATTTAAATAATATACAATGTAAACTCTATATAACGGCACTGAAGGGACTGTGCATTTTATGGCGTTATAGAGAGTTGTCGTTAAATAGAGAGAAGAAAAATCAGAATTAAAAAAAAAACGTATAGATAATCCATGACTCCTACTTATTAGTCATGGTCAACAACAGTCTATACGTGCAAGCAACCCCAATTTGTAAACAAAAGAACGAATTTCTTAGAAAGTTCGTATGCATGATACCGACAGTCGAGTTTATTGCGGGCTAGGATAGAAGGTAAAGCGACAAAAGAATGTACACAGCTGCGCAGTTTTTACTAATTTTAGCAACTTGAAAAGTACTTTATTACTCAATTGTTGTCGTTATTGAGAGTGGGTGTAATGCTATGTAGAGTATATAATTGTATGGAAGACAAGCTAAACCAACCAAAGCCAATTGATATTGCCGCTTTAGGGAGTTCGTCGTTAATTCGAGGGCCGTTACTTGGAGTCTACACTGTATAAATAATATTACACATTCACACAACGCCATCCGGCTCCAAACTAAGCATCAATACTTTTTTTATGTAAATGTAACCGACAATCTGTATAACCTAGGTCATGTATAGAATACCTGAAACGTGCAGGTAATGTATGAAATATTATTTATTTTATACTTAGCCTAGGTATTCTATACAATACCGAATGCATAACCGGTAATGTATGTAATAGCAATCGAAAATATAAAAAAAAATATTGAGGGGTACGTGGCATATCTGGGTAGAAATGTAGCTTACCTATTAAATTATTAAATGTATCTTTAGGTTGATAAGTAATAAGGTTAATACCTGAATTATACAAATTGCCGGTAACATAAATACATACTAATTATACATTATACACAGAAACACCCATGTGTCCTAATAAAATAACCATGTTCTCAATCACCCACTGCGCCATCAGGTCGTCCATTATATTATTTTCAATTTTTAGATAAAATATGATGTCTTTTCAGGTTATGTTTAATAATACACAACAAATGTGCCACCGCTGCTGGCAGCATATCAATGCCGATTTTGAACAAAATCCTCAAGTTGCAGAACCAGCAGAAGACAATATTAGAGAACCCAACATTCAAGTGGAGGCAAACATAGGCGACGCTAACCATGAAACTGTTTATCTTTCTGATTACGTTACAAATTCCTCAAGTCAATGTATTTTCAATGGTTGCTACAACGTTGAACGACAAAGAATTTCTAACCAGATAAGAGTGATAGTGTTAACCACACAATGTTTGTTTATACCAGAGCATGCAAGAGCGTGTACCGAGCACCTGCAAAGTAACGAATGGTACTCACTTATTGAACGATGTAATGTTTCGCATAATTTTAATGCTGCTCATGTGACAGACATGTCAAATATTTTAATATCAGCTGTTAACGAAGCGAACAGATTGGACTTCGAATTATTGGGTTCAATAACTGAAAATGATATGTATTTTTGGACTGGACTCACTATACACCAATTTGACTCCATTTTGGAAGAAACTTCATCTTTAGTGGAAGCTTCTAATCGACCACGAACTGTACTTGGTATTTATTTGTCAAAACTTCGCACGGGAGAGTCGAACGAAAGACTTTCAACACTATTTAATCTTTCCCGCAGAACGTTGGAAAGAAAGCTGGCATTAGCTAGAGAAAAACTAACAACAGATTTTGTTTCCGTTCATTTAGGGATGGATAATATAACGAGACAAAATATGCTCGATAGAAACTTGTTTTTGCCAAGGGAAATATTTGGAAACTCACTAAACACAAAAACGATTGTCATTTGTGATGGTACGTATCTGTTTATAGAAAAAAGTACTAATTTCCTTTTTCAAAGGCAAACATATAGCCATCACAAATTCCAAAACTTGGTGAAACCCTTTTTACTGGTATGCAGTGATGGATACATCATTGATGTACTTGGCCCATATGCTGCGACCACAAGTGATGCCACTATTATGTCAAGAATATGTACTGATGAAAATAATGCTTTTCATTGGATGTTCCACCAAAGCGACGTATTCATATTAGATCGGGGCTTCAGGGATTGCATATCAGATCTTGAATCTTGGGGATATGAAGCACACATTCCTCCGACGAAAGACAGAAATGAAACTCAATTATCTACCGAGCAAGCCAATAAATCTAGATTAATCACCTTATGTCGTTGGGTTGTCGAAGCAGTGAACGGCAAGTTTAAGAATAGATTTAAACTGCTTCGACAAGATTATTTTAATAGAGCGTTACCACATATATTTGTTGATTTTAAAATAGCTGCTGCCCTTATAAATTGTTTCTACAGGGTAGCAACAGACAACAGGCTTGCTCATGATATATTGAATGTTATTAACGAGAAACTTCATGCACAATTTCAAACAATTTATATAATTATGTAACATTAAAAAACCTTAATAGGCAATGAGTTGTATGGACAAAAATGGAAGCTAATGATCCTCAGTTAGATGACTTTCCACAATTAACTGAGGATGATGTGTTCATGATTTCTTTAGGCTCATATCAAATTAAACTTGCAAAATCATACTGTAGTGAACACTTACGCGATTATGGCATGTATATAATAGAAACATACCGTGAAAATAATTTACGCGACTTGCAACTATGTAATATTCGACAAACAAATGTATGGTTACTTAGAGCGCGTATACAATCACGGCACGTAAGGTCCAAAACTTATTATACATACGTATTAATAGACAGACAACAAGTAGGAAAAGATTCTATTATTGAATATTACTGCACGTGTTTAACGGGTAGACGCACTATTAGAAGTTGTGCCCACGTAATATCCGTAATCTGGTATTTAGGACTAGGTAGACACGGAGACGGATTTCAACGACCAGCGATTCATCTAGATGATGTACTGATTGATGGAAGATAATAACTTATCATTTAGTTTGTTTACATCATTATCTACAATTATTAGTAACCAATATAAACATATTGTATAATAAGAATATTGATTGTTTTTGTATACATGGAGGTAATACATCTCCTGTATCTCCTGTTCTCTTGTTACCCATCAAATAAAAAAAGTTAAAAATACCCTAGATTTTCATTTATTTTTATAAAATACTAGCTTCTCGCGTGCGGCTATGCCCGTTAACAGCTATCACTATGCGATCTACTACAAAATAGCAAAAAAAATATGTTTTGTATTTTTTCATAGGATTAAAATATTTAATTTTTGTATGAAACAGCTGATATTTTTTTTGATATTTTAGTAATGGTCTCACAGCGAAAGTTGCTCATAATTATGAGTACTTACACATCCTGAATTATTATCAGCGACTTAAAAATCACCGTTTATTTGAATATTATGAAAATGGCTCGAAACTGCTATTTCGCACTCGAATTGACAACCGGCTGGTGTAGCGGTAACATACATTGCCTTCTATGCCAGAGGTCCTGGGTTCGAATCCCGGCGGCGGCGGATATTTGTGTGATAAACACAGATGTTAGTCGTCAAGTCATGGATGTTTTATGTTTATTTAAGTTTATTCTAATAAAAAATATGCATTTATTCAATATGTATGTTTATTTATTTCTTAAGTATATCAGTTATCTAGTATCCATAACACAAGTTCTTTAAGAAACTTAATTTGGGCTAGATAATGTTGTGTGAGTGTCAGAAATATTTATTTATTTATTTATTTAATTCAACCTTGCTCCCGGAATATAAAATCAAGTACAAACATAAACCATTCACTTGCCGAAGTGTCATGTCTGTTGGAAGGTTAGCCCAAGCTTCATAGAAAAGTGCCCATGGTCCTTTGTATGAAAGTCTGATCATGCTAATTCTTTTACTGTATATTCTACGTACGGTATAGAAGCTAACCCTTAAGTTTCATCCCTCCATCCTGCCACACGTTGTATAGACTTCGCCTCTGTGATGAACATCTGTATAAACAATTATCGGGGATGTACATGAGATGACTATTATCACTAATGTAAATATTAATTTTACTATTTTCACTAAAATCTGTTTGTTGGGGTTGTGTAATTTCTAAATGATTACAAGTCTTTCGTAAAATAAAGTAAGAGGTTGTTCAGTGAATAACTGAGATATAATTAAATCCCCATCAATCACTATTAGTAGATCTACGTCAGCCTCTTATACTCACCCCAACATACGTAGAGGTGGGACTTGAATTAAAATCATTTGAAGAATGTTCTATAGACTAGAAATAAAGACATGTTTCCATTTGTATCTGGTGCTAGAATGAGAGCACAAGGACACTATGAAGAGAATATACGTACAAAGATAAATCACTTTAAACATTATAAGGGAGTGGTCTTAAATGTATATCAACATATAAATAAATAAATATTACTGACACTCACACAACATTATCTATAGTTCAATTCTTTTGTGTGAACCTGTGTTATGGATACTAGACAACCGATACACCTAAGAAATATATACATACTGTCAGCGACGCAACATAGTTTAAGGTTTCATACCATATTTCTAATAAGATTACTTTCAACGTTTGCTTGTAAGTTTGAATCCTCTCTCATCATTAGGGTAAGTTGCGCTCTACCGCCGTGCGAGAGCGAGAGAGAGATCATACTTCCCTTTAGAATAAATTTAAATAAACATATAAACATCCATGACTCGACGGCCAATATCTGTGCTCATCACACCGATATCCGCCGCCGCCGGGATTCGAACCCAGGACCTCTGGCATAGAAGGCAATGTATGTTACCACTACACCAGCCGGTCGTCAAATAACTCAAGTATCATAAACATACATAGTTTTATGCTACATAGTAGGAATAGGTTTGTCCAAAACTTATTTTTTGGACGAGGGTGTCCATTATTAATCTATACGGACCAGGGTGTCCTATATGGATCAGGGTGTCCTATATGGACCAGGGTGTCCATTACTTATAAACAAGGACCAGGGTGTCCTATATGGGCCAGGGTGTCCATTACTTATAAACAAGGACCAGGATGTCCTATATGGACCAGGGTGTCCATTACTTATAAACAAGGACAAGGGTGTCCTATATGGACCAGGGTGTCCTATATGGACCAGGGTGTCCATTACGTTGAAGTTGTAAATTTAAATTTAATGCAGTAATTAATGCTTTTCCCATCTTTGACATTCTAAAATATTATCATTCTAGTTTTTATTTTTTTGTATTCCTAATTATTTTATATTGACATTTTTCATACTAACATTCAATTTGTAATTTGATTGATTATTCCTATGTTTTCATTATTACTATTTTTTTTTATTGTATCTATCCTGATAATTACCAGTATGTACCAATGATCTGTTAATTGATTGAAATAAATGATTTGAATTGAATACTGAATTACTTAATGACGAGATGATCCTCTTGACAACCCGGCTGCTTACGGCTGGGACTTTGAGGGCTTGAATCATGACGACGTTCTGTTCGATCTTGCAAGCTGCGGTTTGCATGCTCCCTGTAGTCTTGACCGAAACGGCTGCTAGTCCGCAGCATACGATGGCTCGGTTGGCGCCTGGTAGAACTGCGTGACCGACGACCTCCAGCAGGTGACTTAGTTGGACAAGTCGGAGTGTGGACCACGCTTCCCGACATTGGTTCATTCTGGAACGTAAATTCTTACGCGTAGTTCATGTAACCCAAATACGTACTCCCGCAACCCCATAGCAACATAACCATAGACTAGAACGTGAGGGGTAGAGGAGCTTATATGAATAAGAGTAGTCCACTTTCAAAGTGCGCCACTTTGCGTCAACGGATTTATAAGAAAAATACAAAAAACGTTCAAATGTTTTCAATGCATATAAGAGCTGGGTGAATCTTAAATTTAAATGAAAAAATATTTGAATATCACTAGAGCGAAGGATAAACTTTGATTTACTCATAATTTTTTTACTTATTTCAAATAATAATAGCAAACTAGCCAGTTTTGCAGGTTTATCACGTAAATAGCTAGTTTTGCAACGCTACTTAGTCAATATAGCTTACTTTGCAACAGCAACAACATTAAATAGCTGTGTTTGATGGGGTAGCTTAAAATGGTTTAATAATATTCCGTCATTGAAATGTAATTATTTTTATTTCTATTACATCGAACTTATAAAATGAGATAAAAAAAAATCAATAAAAAGTGTGATAAATAATAATTAAAAATATGTTAAATTAAATTAAACTCTCAATTCTCTAACTTCTTCCATCAAAGTATCTTCGTTATCAGTATCTTCACCGTCTCTGGTCTCAGAACCTCTATCAGTTAGCCTGTCTGGATCAAACAAATTGCTAAAAAACTCAAGACAAGGGAGATTCTGCCACTCCTCTCCAAAATGTTTTTTCAACAATTTTCCCACATCTCTTAGCTTTGCAGCATCAACTTCGGCTCCAACATTAAGTTTTGTTGGTGTATAGCTGTCGAAGGTCTTATTTCTTTTGCATATATTGCCATAATTGCACGTTTCTGCTACATAATTTGCTTCTCCTTTAATAGCAATGCGATTGTTCAGATCTTCCATGCTGGACTGGGAGTGAAAGAAAAACATAGAATGTGCCAGCTGCTTCTCTTCCCGGGCATACCGTAAAAGTCAGTTAAGGGACAGAGGTTTGATTGACAGTTTTGCGGGCGATAGGCTGACCCCCTGTCACTGCAATAGTCTCTCTCCATCATTATAATACCTCTAAATTTGTCAAACGAGACCTCAGATGGTTTCATAGCCTCTGGTGTTCTGCCTACCCCGTACGGGATACAGGCGTGAAGTTATGTATGTATGTATGTATGTTCAGATCTTTTCTTAAAAACAACCTTTTAGATTTTGCAAACTGAAAATGCCAGTTGCCCGGTAACTTTAAAGCCTGTCTTGTGGCAGTTTTCCAATCGTAAAAATCGAAATTTTGCCCTAAACGCAGCACAGTACCAAAACTGGAAAATGTCTGAAAATATCCATCAGGCGTTACAACAATTTCTTGCCTCTTAATCTGCCTCTCGATATTGCCAAATATACGGTCTGGAGGAATAAATGAATGCCCCACCACGGGATAAAAGACTGTGACTTTCTTAATATGTCCAGGAGCATCCACTTTTAACCAGTACGCCAGCATGCCTAGAATAATGCTATTCTTATTCTGGCCTCCGCACCCATCACACATCAACCTTACATGACTAATATTTTCACTAAAGGCAGTATTAGTTAAGCGATGGTAAACTGCAGAAGATATTTGGTTTGATCCTCTTGGTGCTTCAGACTCTAACCATGTGTATATGAATGTGTTGGCAGGTTTTTGTGGATCACGCGAGGTTCCTTGGCAGATGGTAAAGTTATAGACGAATAACTGTCGAGAGAAATAAGTAGCTTGGTCTGGCAATTTGGGAACCGGCAAATTTTTTTGGCAGTCGAATGAGAATGTTATTTCGTTTTCTTTTTCTGAGGCAAGATTTTTATAAAACCATTTGGCTCGAAGTTTATGTACTCGTAGTTCAGCCATCAGCAAACATTTTTTTCTTTGATCGCCCGCAGATTCAATCAGCCCTTTCAACTCAATGCACTTCGAACAAGCATCTGTAGCAGGGTATTTAAAACTCAAATTAAAATCCGTAGTAAAAATTCGCCGAAAGTATTAGTATTTTACTGTCAGATCGGAATGCTCCATGTTGTAACTCTTCCAAAGTTTTCGTATACTTAAGTCGCTGCTCAGGTACTGAACCTTAGATCTTCCACGTACATAATGAGATTCTAAAGTTTTTAAATTCAAAATATACTGGGTCACTGTAGCTTTTTGACTAGCGTATTTCGCACTTCGACGATCCCCACCACGGTTTTCTCTTGGCATAGTCATAGTCGCAGAGTGGTTCTTGCAAACACGTTGGATGCGATCTTTTGATACGCCCAAGGCTGCTATGAATGCATTGCGACAAACTCTTACTATTTCCATGCGTCGGGCCCTTGGTGTAGTGTCATACTTGGGTATGAAGTAGCAGATAGTTTGCTGCTTTTTAGCACTGATGTTTTTTCTAACTCCTTTGCGTGTAGGAGTTTTGGCAACGCAGTATTTTAACAAAAATGCGTCCTGATCAATTTTTTTTGAATGAGAGTAAAAATGCCGATGGAATCTGCTAACATCTTGCATTTTTAAAGACGTACAACATAGGACTCGTTTTTTAAACCCGTGTCGACACGAAGCTATCTTCGGCAAAGTTTTGGGTTTGTGCCTGTAAACCAAAGAATAATTTTTTTGAATACTGCTACTACAAATCACATCTTATACTACCTACAAATTGTAAAGTTAGGTAAACATTTTAATAAAGTATCCTGCTAATATTTTAATTGGGAAAGTTTGAGTGTTCGTATGTTTGTAACTTCTTCACGCAAAAACTATCTTCTGAATAGATTTTGATAAAATTTAAAATACGGGTAAATCAGCAATTTTCTTCCTGCCCTTACGCGGTTCTGATAAAACAACTTGAACTTCTCTAAGTTCATCCATCATGAGACACCAAAACTTCGAAAATTAATCAAATTTGCAGTTTTCCTAATGCAAAAACACCTCTACACTGTTGTTGACAACAAGCTATGAAAAAAATGGCGTTTTGGCGGTATAGTTGGAAATAAGTAAAACAATATTTTAATTTTATAAACATTAAAATGGCGCGTTTTGAAACAGCAGTACTACCAACATGGCGGGAATTGCAAGTTTCAAAAATTAACATGGCGCGTTTTGCAACAGTAGTAGTAAATAGCGGGGTTTTCTTCTGTAACACACAGCAAAGTAGCCAGTTTTGCAGTTGTATTAAAATTTGATCTTGATTTTTTTGGGAAACTAGCTAGATTTGCACGAGTAATGTCAAACTGTCATGTAGTATTTTTAAAGCTGGTTAGGGTTCGCGCGCTTTTTCAGATTGGGTAAAAAGTTGACATGGCGGTGTTTGAAAGTGGACGACTCAATAAAGTATGTTTTACAGACTTCTACGCTTATTCCTAACATTTATTACTAAGTAAGTAAAACTAGGATGAAACTCAAAGAAATAATTTATGACATTCACTGATCAATTAGTTACTAAGTAAGAAAAGAGTCGGTAAAAGATAGAAACAATACTCAAGGTAAAATTTCAACAAGATAAGCGTATGGTTACACGAGATTGAAGATAATCATAATCGCAAAATAAAGCGCGGAATACACCCAGCTCATCATATTAAGCATAAAAGACTTCAGTAATCGTATTAATATTCAAGGATTAAAGAGATATATACGGATCAAATACTAAAAAGTTAACATCTGCTTAAAGTATGAAGGGGGAAAAAAAAACAAACAATTATATTTCCTTTGTTAAGATTTGTGCTAAGATTAATGGAATGCATTTTAACTAACCAAACATTTCAGTAGCACACTTTATTCCTTTCCTTTGTTACATTAGATATTCAAAGTATGTAGATGCGCACATGGCAAAATAGTTTGTACAGACAAAATCTCAACTGGCAAAAAAAATTATTATAGTTTTGTACGATGCCACCTGAGATATTAACACGTTGGAATGGGCCTAGCTTACAATTTACGTTTCAAGCAGTTTTATGATATAAAGGTCGGGTTGTTATAGTAAAGAAATGAAACTAATACTCACATGGTTGACCAGGTATATTTTAATACCCTAAATATAACACTCAACTGAATCTACCACCACTTCGGAAAGTCGATCTGTTGAGAAGAAGTGGCAAGAAACTCAACAGCAATCATCTTTTAAACTCTAATGTTTTTACAAATCCTTGGATCACAATCACAAAATTATCTAATCTTAATTACTTATTACTTAGACGAAATATATTCATTAGTTCACCTCCAAAAGCGGAGAGTAGACTGACTAAATCAATCCCGGTTTCTCTTTCCCCTCCAATAACTTTCCCGCCAGAACTATCGGACCACGTTTTGCTATGTCGTCGTCTACCAACCGTCGTGTCAGTCTGCTCTCCGGAAAAAACAAAGTCAATAGACTAACTCATTTATTACTTATAAAAATCATACTAGAATAACTAAATAAATTGAGTAACATAAATAAACATTGTATAATATAACTGCATAATTAACTATTGATGACACATTACTAATTTGCTACAAATTGGTCGGATGGTTTGTCTGAAATAAAAGAACAGAAAGATAGACTTTCGCATTTATTATTTAGTATGGATCCGTTATTTAGTCACTACAACACGAGTTAATTTGAGCTAAATAATGTAGTGTGAATGTTACAAATAATTAATTTTTTTATGAAATGAAATTCAATCCACCCCTTCGGAATGTGCACTTGTTTACACGAAGTAGTAAATTTGTAGTAGTTAATTATATCTAAAAAATAGTAATGTATGATTATATTCTTAAATGTCTATGTATCGTCATAATGTATTAGCCGTCTAATCTATAAAGCCGAAGGGTTTGTCTGTTTGAACTTTGAACTAGATTATTCGTGAAAGAACCGATCAGATATAATTTAATGTTACTAAAGTTGATGTATAAAGGTCCAAAACACAATATTTTTGAAAAACATAGCATATGAAAGTTTAACCACAAAATACATAAAAGGTGACCAATTTAAACTAACTTTTAACACTGTGAAATTATAAATATCTGGAATCATAATTTCAACACACAGGAAAATTGGTGGTAGATGCCATCTACATTCCCTTTCAAGAACGAAGTAAGTACTTTTTATATATTAATAACTAGGTACATCAAAAAAATTGTTGGTGGCAGCATTACTCAAAAACATATTTGTTGAAATTATAAAGATACCTAATATGTATAACTAATTTGATATCTGGAACTTTTGAAATAGAGTCTATTTTACTCGTGACGAAAATAAATACAAGAAGGTATTTTAACGGACAGACATTTTCAATCCATTATTTTATTTGACTTAAGTACAGGCAAAACAATATTATTTGAACGTAACCCATTCAAACAAATTAACTAACAAATTAACTGATATTCTTTTCGATATTAATAACTAATACCCATCTTAATCTCACCATCAGTGCTAATGTCTTATCAGCACTCATCAGTACCTATAAATTACCATTAGTACCTATCAGTAGTTACCCATCTGCACCGATAAACACCTATGAGAAGCCATCAGCACCTATCAGTACCCATCTGAACCCAATAGCATCTCTCAGCATCCTTCATTACCCATCAGCACCTATCAGCACATCTGAGCACCCAACCTATCAGTACTCAACAGCATCTATCAGCAACCATCATTACCCATCAGCACCTGTCAGCATCCATCAGTTACAATCGTCACCTATCAGTAACTATCAGCACCCATCAGCATCTATCAGCACACATCAAAAAGAACACCTCTATAATATACAACTTTGCATAGGTGTTCTTTAATACTTATATAATATATATCCCGTAACTTTGAGGTTTTGTTCCTTACTTAAAAAATAATACTTTTTGCCAAAGAATATGTGGTTCAAAAGTGCATACTTTCCAAGATATCCTCGGTCTTAACATAATGAGTTCATAATATATCACCCGTGTAACATCTCATCCACTCAATAGACGCGTGTCACTGAAGTCATACAATAAACAACAAAAACATTTTAAACGTTGAGGAAAGTTGCATACAATGTACACCGCAAAACGTCGCAAACTGTACCTACCTGTGCATAGCGATAAAAAAGGAGTAGAAAAAGCCACGTTGTCATACTTCGCATAAAGTTATTTTTGACTTAATTGAATTATTTTGCATGAAAAATAAAAACCAAAAGAAAATTGAAAAATTATTCACATGTTATTTGATTCTATTACAAGACCCTAGAGTTATGGGAAATCAAGCAGAACATATTGTACATAATATACATGGCAATTTTTTTAATGTCACTTCGGGGTAAAGTTCTCTTAATAATAGAGATAGCAAATTCTACTCCATAAAACATTCCTTTATTTTAGGAAAAATTAAAACTGTATTCAAAGAGTTTTCAAATACTCGCTTCTTCACCCAGGAATCGAACCGACTTAAATCTAAAAATGAAGATTTCGTGGTTTTCCTTTCAATGAATTAACCTAGTGAGATGTGAGAGAGATTTTATTCTTGTGATTGGCTCTAACGAACCACACAATAAAATTACAGGGTGTCATTTTTACAGATTTTAGTCGGTTTGAATCCCAGGTGAAACGAGTGAATTCTTGAAAATCTTTGAATGCGATTTTATTTCTGTTCAATAATAAAGGACAGTTTCTTTGGAGTAAATTTTGCTATCTCTATTATTTAGAGTACTTTCCCTCCAGATGGCATTAAAAATTACACCCTGTATATTTATCGATGTGCACCTATCAGTATCTACGTTGGAATTGATGTGGAGAGGCAGCCCACAAGAGGTGATGCGTTAATATTAACCCTGTATACGTACGTATAGAATAATAATCCTCACAAACAAAATTAAAAAAAAAAACAAAATTTTCGTCGGGTGATTACATAAGAAAAGATTTATCGCAAAAAAAATTATATGCTTTTTTACACTTGTTGTCTAATAAACTTAAAAAAAATATCAGAAACAAGTTTTTAGCTCTATATTCAGAAGTGATAATTGTTTATAATACTCCTTTAATTTATCAATCAAAATATAAAATGTGACTTAACAAAAATTAAATTGTCGTACTGTTATGTGTACGCTATGGTCAAAAAGACGATCAATTACGCGGGAAAATTGGGAGCAAAAGCGACACAGGTCCTACCTCCATGACGCCTCGCGTGGTACTGAATTGTATGGCAACGTCGTCTTTATTATATTATATTATATTAGAAAAAATAGAACGGTTTAAGAAAGAAATCATCCACATAAATTAATTTTATGCTACATTACCAATATTATGACAAGTTTTTGTAAGTATAAGTTTGATATTCTCTTAGAATATCGGAAAATCACTTATAATTTTCATCTTTTTCGTAATTTTTTATGATCGAGTAAAGTTTTCAGTATCGTGTTTTGATCCACAGATTTATAAAATATATTAAACAAACTTCAACATATATTTTTATCCGATCCAGACAAACAATATTAGCCGGTTGTAATGAGTTTGAAAACGCATAGATTTCGCGAATGGGGCCCTTAACAGCGGAGACTTATCGTCGATCAGGGAGCAGGGCTTGGACTAAGTCGTTAGCCAAGTCTTATCGTCGACCACTATTACACTCAACAGGACTTGATACCACAGAGCTAAATTATCTACGTATTAAAAGAAAATTACGAAAATTTTAGATTCGAAAATCACTCGCGATTAACAATGTTTTTTCGGAACTAGAGTTTTTCCCGAAACAATAACACTTCTGACACCAAATTTGTTAGGATGGCAGCCTGTGGGTCCTTTTTAAAAAAAACACTTTTATTCACTGCTGATTATAATTTAATTTAACCCAGATGTTACAGGTTTTATGGACAAACTGCTACCGACAATTATTAATTACAAAGATATAAGGATGACTCTAGAAAGCTAAATTAGCATTATTACGTAAAGATGTGTGTACAATAAAAGGGTTGCTTGCTTAGCAATACGTAGGAGTAAAATAGGTTTATAACAGATCGTAAAATGTCAGCACTTCCCTTTAGGACGAAACACGAAGTGCCGTCGTGCGTGGTAGGCACCCAGATGAGCAGCGTAGCAGTAGCAACCACCAACTCGGTCAGCACAGACCAAGCAGAAGCTCAGGTGTGCCGGATGCGTATTTACAAAGGCTATACCATTAGAGTGAAAGTGCAAACTGAACTGACTTAGCTTTTGTATGACAAAAACTTGCCGAAACCCTAATCTATTCTAGTACAGAAATTGACCGAAGTCGCGTAGACTTTGTGAGATAACTTCAATTGAACATTGCAGCAATAAAAGCTATCCCATTTGATATCGATATTTACCGATCGTTGGCTTCAATTTGATACTTAAATGGCAATTGTTCTAATTTTCAAAGATAGAAATAAAATGTGCATGCATTATGACCATCGTTATTTTTATGACTTAACGTTTGACTTTTGACCATGTCGGGATTGTCCAGGGTTGACTATAATAGCTGACCAGGTCTATGGCGCTTCGCCGGCCGCTGCCGCGGCACCGCTCGCTTCGCTCGCTCGGCTCGCGCACGTGTATAACGATATGCAACCTAACATGCTCCTCCTCGCTGCGCTCGTCGTCGCACCTAACCGTACTGATTCCGCCTTCCGGTGCGGGAGCCCTTCTCGTAGCTAATCTCTTTCATCGCAATGTATATCAAACAAAGATATACCTACTTTTCATCTTGACAAAAGCATATCTATTTGAGTGAATATGTATTATACAGTACTAGGTTTTGTCATCGCATTTCTTTGAAAATTACAAGAGCAAAAGCTAATCCATTTCAGTCAATTTTTTTACTGAGTTCGATTAGGTATTGTCAAGTAATATGCATAAACAAAAGCTCCTCTATTAGAGTCTGACTCGTGACTCAAATAGTATAGCCTTTGTATATTTGCGTGCCGGATTAAGCGTCACGGCCCACAAGTAGTTAGTATGCGGCGAAACGAGCTGACCAGAGTAATCTACCAGATTACCAACTCGTTGCATACAACTGCTATACTCACAATCACTAACACACACAATCCAAAACTTCAAAACAGTTTCTACCTAACCCACATTAGTAGTTAATGTGCATTCCTTAGTTTTAACGTTCATAAAAAAGTCCACTACTATCAAACAGTTCAAATTTTATAACTGTTAATTTCGCGGCAAACTTTTAACTCAGTACAAAACTAAACTAATAACGCGCACAGACCTGCATTCAAATTTCAGTTTTCAGTGCAAGACACCAGCAAAGAATAAGTAATAGTACCGGGGTTAGGCTTGTTGAAAAAATAAATAATAAATAAATAAATAAAATCCGCAGGCAATCACACCAACTACATGGCCCCAAAGTAAGCATACCTTGTGTTATGGGATGCCATATAGCGAACTAGGGGGAACCTAGAATATAAATACATAAATAGATAAACACCCAGACACGGAACATTTTTTTTTCTTGTTCCGTGCGGGGATCGAACCCGCTACCACTGGCGTCTGAGGCAGATAGGTTTACCGCAACGCTAAAGTGGTCGTCAAAATTAAAAATATTTTTAATTCGATACATCGATATTTTTTGCCGATATATTGTTAACCGATAAATCGATATATCCAATATCGAAAATTGTATCAAAAACGATATTTTTATTTCATTTATGTATCTTGGCTTGGAAGTGCCAATTCTAAAGTCGCTAGAATCCAAAGCCGTAAAACAAATGGAAAAATAACTGTATAGTCTATGACTTGTAGGTTGTTTTGCGTCCGTCACTCACTTCACACCACACTTCACTTCAGTTGTTCTTTTGTTTCAAGGTTCGCGTCGCGAGTGATCAAAATAACCTAAATCTCTTATCTGGTGAATTGTTTACTGTTTTCCAAATCAGAATTTATGTTTCACGACGTAAATCATGTCATCTTCCAGCAGCAGTGCTGTGTGGAACTTTTTTAAAAAGACCACTAAAGGTAATGTTACCTGCAATCTGTGTGATAAAAACTATAAAACGAGTGGAAACACATCAAATTCATCAGCACATTTACGAAATAAGCATTACCATGCATTCTCAGAGTTTAAAAATGCTGCTGGTAGCAAGTCGATCTTGGACTCGGAACCTGAGTCGGAACCTAAAGCTAAAAAATCCGCATTAGATCGATAACGAAGGCTGCCATTTACAACTAGTTCTCCTATGCCGTCAACTTCTTCACCTGGTTTATCTCATCATGAAGTCGAAGCTGAAAATGTAGCGGATTTGTCTGAAACCAGTCCCAAAAATTATGATGTAAGTTTAACTAGACTAAAATAAATATTAAATATCAGTAACGAGTGATGTGAAGGTGCCAAAAAGTATCGATATCGATAAATTCAAAATATCGTGTATATTTTTTTCAGTCTGAATTAAATACTTCCGTTCAAAATCAGCATAAACAAATAACAAAACACTCATGGACATATTGGAAAGAAGTTCAAACTACGAAGGTATTTTTTAATTTATATCGCCTTATTCTAATATTTTTATGGCTCTTTATTCTCTAAATCTATTTTAAATTTGTTCTTATCTGTTATCACAGAAGGGGGTCAAAAAACGAATGAAATTAATCAAGCGTTGATTTACATGATTTGTAAAGACAACATGCCTTTTTCCTGCGTAGAAAAATCTGGATTGCGAAAATTCATGCGCGTTTTATGTCCGCGCTACAAGCTTCCCTCGCGGGCTAAGGTAATTAAACAAAAATATTTTATTTATGTTTTATATTGTCTATATTAACATTATCATTATTATTAATTATTCATTGTAGGTAACCAGCTTAGCAGATCAGCGATATGCTACTACTAAAACCATCTTAAGGCGCTTATAGTCGTCAAATGGTAGTTTTTGAAGGCCTATAACTCATAAACTGTGTAATAGAAAATACCAGAAAAAATATATCATAAGCATTGATACATATTCTTCAGTCTGAGCGTTTAAAAATATTGCAAAACTTTAAATACAGTAAGAAAAAAAATTATGAAATGAAGCCGTTTTCAATCTTAAATGCGTTATTTCTTCTAAACCAAAAGAGATATTTTAACTTTTCGAACTGAAAAATAATGCTTATTTAGTTATCTTTAAACTGTGCGTTTTTTATTTTAGTATAATAAATAGTTTTGACACAAAGTATTTAATATCAAATTCACTTCGAATTGGAACCAGCGGGTTCGTGCGCGGGCGACGGGAGGCAGTGCTCTGCTGACATTCAGACGGGGAGGTTGTGTCGCTTTGCGCTGCGCTGTCATAGTAAATTTTGTTACGTAAAACTGTAAGTTTGCTGTCGAAAAATTATTCCGTAACACCTAGTTTTGTTATATTGTGAGTATAAAAAATGGGACGGAAAAAGAAAGCTGCAAAAAGTTGGGCTGAAAAGGCTCGGAAAATGAATGAAGTATTGTAAGTAGAACTCCATATTACTGTTCCAGTGTACCTACTACCTATTCATATAAACTTGTATACGCTCAGTGCATACCTGTAATAATTTCTTGCCAGTCGTCGTGTCTAAGAATAGTATTTTTCCAAGATATTCGTGTATGTAATTTAATAATACCGTTCACATTATTTGTATTCTCGGGTGTATTTCTCAGATTGGCATAAATATATTGCAGTAATATCTTCTGTGTACTTTAACGTACCTCTCCTGAAAATCTGTATACCTGCGTTCGTACAATGAATCCCATCCTGTCGTCAGAACCGCGAGTGCACTGTTAAATACAAGTTACCTATATTGGTAAATATATTTGGTACCTCATGAAACAAGTATAAAACAAATAAAATTTGGTACGTATACCTTCTAAAAAAAAAAATTAACCCATTCACTGCCGAGGCCACCCATGGGCTTGAGAGTTTTTTAAAAAACCTCTGAAATCCCTAGCCCGGCGGTCCCGGCAGCGAATGGGATAAAAATGTTTTTGTTTTTAAGTTCTCAGAAAGTTTAACGTGCTAAATTTGTTTTATACTTGTTTCATGAGGTACACTAGAGGTACCAAATATATTTAACCAATATGTGCACCAAGCACTGCTTAACATGGTTCTGACGTCATGATGGCGGTCGTACCTAATATTCGAAATATCATTGTACGGACGTAGGTTCACAGATTTTCAGGAGAGGTACGTAAAAGTACACAGAAGGTACCAAATAACTTAAATATAATTAAGGCCAATCGGAGAAATACACCCCCCATCCTGAAATTCATGTCATTAACGTATGTCTCTGAACCTAATTATTGGATCTTACCTAATTAAATTCAATTCTGAGGATGAAAATAATTATGATGATAAAAGAAAAAGAAGGAAAAGTCTTTTAATTTAACGCGATCTTTGATTTTTACAGAGTATTTTTTATCTCCATTTTCAGAGCTGATCCAGTTTTTCTATTTGCTGTATAAATAATAATTAGTTACGCGTATTTTTGCTATACCTATCATAAACATAGTTAACTATAATTAATTTCAAATTGTAAAGTTCATATACTCATAAATATTAATATTATTTCAGCAGGATTTTATTTTAACTGAAACCACCGATACAGTCTTGTCTATTGATGATAAAAATCAAGACGATATAAACTGTTTTCAGGTAATTTTTCGTGGATTGATTCTTGTTACTTATTTTTTTATTGCTTGAATCTTAAATATTGTAATTTAATTTGTATACTTATAACAAAATTATTTATTTTCGTTTTAGCTCAACATTTCTTCAACACCGGTAGAACCTTCTATACCAAGTATTGAAGGTAGACGAATAATAAACATAACATATTTCTTCACCAAGTTAAAAGAAATCGCTAATCATGGAAATATAAACTGTGGCCTAGGCTGTGTAGAAATTGTTGGTGAACGGCATGTAGGACTTTTTTCAAAATTTACTCTAAAGTGCAAATTATGCAATGAAATTTTTTATATTGAATCTGATTCGCCTGATGATTTATATATAAATCATTCCGCTGTAGCTGGAATAATCGCTATTGGTGCTGGACATTGGCAACTTCAAGAGCTTTCAGCTTCATTAGAGTTGCCTCTGATGATGCCAAAAATATACCAACAATCTCATGCAAAAATAACAAAAGATATCGAAAAAATTTCGATTGACTCGATGAACCAGGCTGCAGAAAAAGAAAGACAGATGGCAAAAGCTGAAGGAAGGGTACACAAAGATGGGATACCTATAATAGATGTGGTTGTAGATGGCTGTTGGAGCAAGAGAAGTTACAAAAAAAAATATTCTGCTTTGTCTGGGGCAGCAGCCATAATTGGTAAAGTACTGTTTTTAGGTGTACGAAATAAATACTGCTGTATCTGTGCAAGAGCAGAAAAAATAAAGATTGAGTCTGAAACACACGTGTGCTATAAAAATTACTCCGGTCCATTTACTGGCATGGAATCCAATATTCTTCTAGAGGGTTTTAAAAGCTCTATTATGATTTTTTTGTATATTCCATAAAAAATATAAAATACAATCTTATGTACTTTTTTATATTCTCCTCATTTCGTAAACAAACCTTTTTATATCCTGTTATTGAACTATATTTCTTATACGTGTACCTATAGATAGTATGAATACATAAATATTTTAGATTTGGGATTAACCAGGACCTTATGTAGGTGCCGATAATTTTCCTGTTTACCCTACTTTTTTATAATGTAGGACGTATATTTCATAAATGGCAGAATGACGGCGGCGGGTGTATTTCTTAGATTGGCCTATATGAACAGGGTGACTGGTGACAAATTTTAGATATTGAGTAAATATAGCACTGTGTTCTCGATTCTGATCATATTTATGTAATAAAAGTAGGTGCTGAATAAAAAGTTTTACTAAGTCGACGACCTTTCCTGAAGCCATCTGTACCTGCCTTGATATTCTGTGTTGTTAGTACCTTGCATACGTCCGAACCAGTGTAAACATTCGTTGCGTAATAAATTCTATAACTTTCGGTTAAGTTTACTCAGTAAATAAATAATATTCCAAAGTATCACGTCCTCGAATTTCAAAAGTGACCCACCAGTCACCCTGTATTCCAAATATCTGGTACCTTCTGTGTACTTTTACGTACTTCTCCTGAAAATCTGTGTACCTATGTCGTACTGATGTTTCGAATATTAGGTTATTATATTTGTCACACGGTCTCGGCAAGTGAGTAAAAATCTTTTAGCCGCCCATGGGTTGCCTCGGCAATGAATGGGTTAAAAATGTCATTTTTTAAATTTCTCATATACCGTTTTTTTTTGTTTCATTCTTGTTTAATTAGGTACAGAAGAGGTACAAAATATATTTAACCAATATGCGTAAATTGGTACACTGTTTAACAGTACATCCGCGGTTCTGGCGTCAGGATGGCGGTTGTACCTAATATTTTAAATACCACTGTACGGACGTAGGTACACAGATTTTCAGGAGAGGCACGTAAAAGTACACCAAAGATACCAAATAACTACAATATATTTAAGCCAATCTGAGACATCCACCCGGCATCCCGACATTCTTTATGTTTCACGGTGTCATCTAGCACTAAAGTGAACGTATAGCTTTTGTTATAGTACAAGACAAGGGATATACATACTTAGTTATAAGTCCTTTTTTGTAAATACATATCTGCATATCATACCTACGTAAAAGCCGGCTGAGATGCAAGAGGTGCGAGTTCGATCCCCGCTCCATGACAAATATTTACATGTTACGTTATGCGTTTCTATATATAAAATAAAAATAAAAATATGTAATAATCTTAAATTTATTTATACGTTATTTAGTATCCATAGCATAAGTTCTTAAAGATACATTTGGGCGAGATAATGTGGTATGATTGTTAGAAATATTTATTCATTATCACCAGACCAATACAAACAAACATGTTCACGTACACAAATGATAGCATTGAGCGGGGATCGAACCCTCGAACTCTGGCACCATTCGCGAGTACTGTTATGCCTCCACCAAACGGTTACTAGCGCCGCGAACACGGGCCTGTCAGGCAAGCGCTTGCGATGTTTTGGTACGGGGGAAGCGCGGGTTGCGGAGCGGTAAGCATTACGCCACGCCTGAATGCCCAAGGCCGTTGACGACACTACGCGCCTTAAAAAATAAACTCAGTGAGACTGAAAATATAGCATTGACAAGCGATATACTAACACTCACCAACTCGACAAGGAGTTTCATAGTTATGAAAGCGCATTTTTTGAACGCCACTGAAGACTCTGTTCCAGAGCTAGAGACGATGACGCTAACAGCTCAAAGAATGTATCAAGTAAGTAAACCATAATAAACAAAATAAACATTAACACCGTATCCACAAAAAATATCGTGTGCTTAGCACGTGTTTCATTTTTGTGGTGTATAATTACTTTTTTTTTTCTCTAGGCGCACACAGCTTTTGAAGACATTATCAAAGAGTTTTCAATAGAAAAGACAAGTATCCATTCGATGACCACTGATAGTGGCAGAAATATGGTATCTGCAGTGAAGAAATTCCTGGGAGACAACAAGAGAATCCCTTGTATGGCGCATCTAATCAATTTAATAGTAGATGCCGCATTGACGAAAGATAATGCACCCGTTCTAGAAATTGCTAATCAAGTCAAATCTATTGTGACATATTTTAAGCAATCTGTCAACGCCATGGACGAATTAAGAGCAGAGCAACAAAGTATTCAAAAAAAAAGGGGAAGTGCTAACACTCATTCAGTCAGTCAGCACTCGATGGAATTCGTGCCTAGATATGCTGGAAAGATTTAATAAGCTGTCAGCTATAGTGGCTAAAATTTTATCTGGCAGGAGAAATGCGCCGGATATGCTAACATCATCGCAGCTGAATGTCATCCGAGAGCTAATAACACTGCTTAAACCATTTAAGCATTATGTGAGTGCTAGTCTAGCAATACCAATTACTAATTTTCTGGCGCAAGGACTGGAACACGAAAAACCCTCAACAATATTAGGTATTGCCGTAAAAACCAGTTTGTTGGAAGGGGTAACTACACGACTAAGGCCCCTGGAGGAAAATGAATACTTGGCATAAGCTACAATTTTAGATCCGCGTTTCAAGAGGATTCACTTCAGTTCCGCACTGGCCGTTTCAAAAGCAATAACTGAGCTTTCAGATGAAATACACGCAGAACACAGGCGACGAGGACAGCTTTCGCCTAATCTTAATACTGACACAATGCCTGAAACACAAAATTCTTCAACGTCAGAATCATTATGGTCTCGACACGAAAAGCTCCTAGCTGCTGCAGCCAGCAACAATGCAGCTAATCTAGTCTCTCGAAGTAACAGAATATTATTTTATTTATTTTATTTTTTATTTATTTATTGTACAAAATCTTTCTACACTATATAGTTATATTGTCATATCGACGAAAACCCGCAAGGTTTATATGTCGAATGACGAGTTCGTTTACATAAAGTTATATTAACAGGTAGGTACAATATTAATACTTATTTTAAATTTGTTTATTTTATAGATACAATTAGTATTAGCTATTAGACACTTTCGTGTTATAATATTCTACACATACTACTATATATACTATTATTATACTAAACATATATTATTTAAAAACTTAAGATTAAACTTTAAAAGGTAAACTGAGGATTATTTTCTATTAAGTGCTTTTTGATACTAGAGATAGACTTTAAGCTAACTTGGTAAGATTGCAAAGAAGAATGCCGGACGAGTTGAAGCAATTCCTAGATGCTCCAAATGTATGCCGTAAGGAAAACCCGATAAAGTTTTGGATAGACACGAGATATTATACCCCAGTTCTTTCGAATCTGGCACTTAAATACTTGATACCTACGGCTTCCTCTGTACCTTCAGAAAGAGTGGCGTCTGCTGGTTCTTCTTGCGGTTCCTAACAATAGAAGCCGGCAGACAGCGGAACATGTAAAGACCAGAGTTTTTCTACTTTCACTATCAGGCAAATACTGGTTTGCCCGATTTATTAAATGTTAGAAGATCGCTTTCTTATGTCTGATATGTATGTTATTAAAAACTATAAAAATACCTTCGTTTCTATTGAGATATTTGTACATTAAATAATTTACATTTTGTATAAAAATTACTTTTGATATTATTGCGCTAGGCTAAGCTAATTATACTGTTATTTTAAAATCATAATATTTTTTTAAAATTTTGCCGATTTATCGACATATCGATAATTTTTCCGCGATATATCAATACCAATATTGATATTTTTTTATCGATACATCGATATATCGATATTTTTTTCAATTTCGACATCCCGCCGGGGGTACTGACTAGGGTTGCCAACCGTACTATAATATATAGTATTGTACTATATTTCGGGTCCGCGTACTATATACTGTTGAAAATATATACAGGGTTGTTTTGTAGGCCCTTGCCAAATTTAAATATTACGTACTTTGATATAATACGAATAACCTGCATTTTTATTTTAGTATCGCTCAGTAGAAAAAAGTAAAGATATGGCACCTTGATTTGGTTCACGAATAGTCGTTATTGATGAATGCCCTATACACAATACGATACTATGACGCGGCACTTTATTGATTACGTTTAATAATACTACGAAGACGTAGTACTACAAGATGTTTTGTCGCGCGACAAAACATGTTAACGATATGAGGTTGCAAGGTCACACTTTGAGTTCAGTAGTTATGCATACCTACAGGCAATAAAAAAAGTTACCTACACAAGTTACGTACAAACTTTTCTTCATACTTTTACAGGCTTAGAACCGGCAAATTGCAAAAGGTTTGAGGGATTTAATGTGAGAAAATTTAACATAATACTTTTAAGTGAATGCAAAAATAGATAGAAAGAAGAAGCATTTTGCACTTCGGCGTATTTAAAAAGATTGAATAAACTTATGTACATTAATTAAAGCTCTAATCTGTGTAATAAGTGATCAAAATGCATACCATTTTTCTCCAGGCAGAATCTAGCACGTTTTAACGTATTTTCATGGGCTTTAGCACTGCAGTGTCACTTTGTCAAATTCACACACTATTTGGTTTTTTAAATCAGAAAGGCTTCGAGCTTCGTTCTGATAAACGATTCCCTATTTGTAAACATTATCGATAGTTAGCGACGACTCACTGTCTAATAAACACATGCGGCGAAGGTTTCGCGGACTCTCGCGAACGCAGCTGCGTTCCGCACGCTGCGCGTTCACTTCCGCCGAGGATGCGCGAGCGACTGAAGGTCATGGCAACAGACAAGTGTTTCCGGGTTGGCGACGGCGGGGCGCCGCCGGCCGGTTTCGTTCACGTGCGAACATGTTGGTATCTTACCTGCTCGATGTAATGGCACTTATTGTAAAGAGGATACGATTGTTTTTTGAAAATTTAGACGTCTGTGATGTAATTCATTCGGTTAAACAAAGTGTACCACTGCGCGTAGTCTTTATAGTATTCAGTATGATCATGTTGTGCTTAACATTTTAGTGAATAACATGAATTTCCGTGTAAAAAAATTACTACTTTTTTTTTGCAGAAATGGTTTCTATTAATGATACTTATTACGTAAAAAAAATTTGGTAATGTTGTCAAATGAACCCTGTATAACAATAATTATATTTGATTTGCTTGGAAAACAGATCTAGGTTAAATTTTATGGCATTTTAAGTATCTTATATTAGTACCAAATGGTTGGATTGAGAATAAAAAAAGACAAATTGGAGATGTCTATTAAAATAAAAATATATGAGTCTATTAGTTTCAAAAACCGCAATGTCCATAAAATAATAAAAATTACTTATCTATGGTATATTAATGAAATTAAAAAATAAATCATTCTGACATTATTCGTATGAACCTAAGTCCGCTTATTTCAATAGAAAACGGCTGCTGAATTTTTTAGTTTGCAACAAACACAGCTTTGTCCATTACCGTTTGTATCAAATATGACAAAGTCCATCGCCACCAATCACGGGCGGTTTCAATCACCAATTTCAGTATGGCGAATAATTGCGCGCAGGTGTGAGATTACTCCCGGTTTATTTAAGTTTTATTGTGCTAAAAGTAGTTAATTCGGCATAACTTTATTAAAATACTGAACATGGAGTGTTACCCTGAAGTAGTTGATAATAAACAGGCTCGGAAACGACGGGTAAATACTACAAATTGGAAAACAAATCGAGCGAAAAAACAACGGTGAGTATAGTGCGGCTATTGTGTCTTGATACTTGATCTATTCACCTTTTCGACTATTGGAACAACGAAATAAAAAGTATATATTTGTATGTATTATTTTAACATAAAAGTTATGCTGATAGAAGTATTTTAATATTTGATAAGTAATTAATTACCCATCTCACTTTCATAAAAAAATATACCTAAACAGATTAATAATGTGAAACAGATTAAAAATGTTGGTAAATGAGCATGTGGGTTACCTAATGTTAAGTAACTACCACGCCTATTGATTGATATCACGTATCTTTCTTTGATTGCCTTACGTACTAACTGCTAAACCGATATTGATGAAATTTTATATTTTATTTTATTTTTACATGGGAGTAGGTATGTTCTGAATGAAAACTTTTATTATTTAATCCCCATAACGTAAAGTGTTTCAGTGCGAAATTAGTGGGTGTAATAAATTGCAAGTGTAAATGACAAGGATTTTGTTTTCAGGTACGCAGCAAAACATTTGCCTGTTAAGCCGACATGTCAACATATAATTAAATGCAGAAAGTTAAAGTGCTCAGAAATTTTAATACAAGATGTTCGTAAATTCCATGAATCTTTTTATCGGTTAGAAGATAAACTGAAACAAGACTCCTTTATTTTAAAACACGTAAAAGGTTTAAAAACCCAACGTCGCCGTCCAAGATCAGAATCTAGAAATTACAAACCTAGAAATTTGCAGCTGAAATATATGATTTACTGTAGATCGCAACTTAAAATGACACAAGTTTGTCAAAAAGCATTTCTTAAAGTTTTGCAAATTAAAAGATACCGAATTGAAACTGTTATAAAGAATTATTACCTACATGGGAATTTCCCTACAGAAAAACGTGGTGGTGACCATAAGTCTCACAAATACAAAGACAAAAAAGAAAATGTCATCAAATTTATTAAAACATTTAAATGTTCTGAACCTCATTATTGTCGAGGCAATACGAGACGTATGTACTTGCCTTCCGAACTGAGTATTAATAAAATGGCTAAGATGTACAATAATCAATGCCAAGACAACCTAAAAGTGAAAAAATTGTATTTTCGAGCCGTTTTCAATTATAATTTCAATTTAGGTTTTGGGAGTCCTCGGGTCGACGTGTGCTCAACTTGTCTCCAGATAAATGAGAAATTAAAAACTGTTCAAAATGAAAGTGACAAAGCTATGTTGATGGTTGAGAAAACGGTCCATAAACGTCGAGCTAAAGAGTTTTTCAAGATGTTAAAAGAAGATAACCGAAAAATAAAGATTATTAGCTTCGACTGCCAGAAAAATATGGCGTTGCCTAAGATACCAGACCAAAGTACTTATTATGCGCGTCAGTTGTACTTTTACAATTTTACTATCGTAGAAGGCAACTCGAAATCAACTTTGACAACAGACAATGTGTTCAGTTATTGTTGGACAGAGGATGAATTTGCAAAAGATGCAAATCTCATTGTATCTTCAGTTTACCATCGGCTTTGCAACACAATTTTTTTACCAGAGTGTAATCAAATCCGACTTATGGCCGACGGGTGTTCCGGCCAAAACAAAAATTCTATGTTAATAGCAATGCTCTCACATTGGCTCACAAAAGATGCACCGGCTCAAATACATCTAGTTGAAGTGGTCTTCCCAGTCGTGGGGCATTCATTTCTTCCACCAGATAGAGTATTTGCTCGCATTGAAAAGGAATTACGGAAAATTGAAAATATAATCCAACCAAAAGAGTACTTCGATCTGGTTGAAAAACACTCTACCGCCATAAACGTTGCTACTACGGTTCAAGTATATGACTGGAAAAAGGTGGTCAAAGATTTATTTTTGATAACTACGAAATGGCATATTTCATTTTCAAAATGTAAAAGGTTTTATTTAAAAAGAGCAAGTAAAAACCATGATATGGTTGGTGTAAGAGGAGAACTCCACTACAAAAGTGATTCAGGGCAATATAAAAGCGTCTGTAAAAAAGGTAAAACTACGGCCATGATATCTCCAACCACTATATCACAGGGTGCACAAGTAAAACCATTAAAATTTAGGGATGTTAATAAATTGTTAACCACACATTTTGGGGATGAATGGCGCGATTTAGATATTTTGCAGTATTATAACAGAGTAGTCCCATCTTCATCGGAGGAACCGGGTGAAAATGTGGTTGATGATATTGATTTTCCAGAAGAATCCATTTGTGAAGAACAGGAAGAATCACCGTTACTTTTGATTTAATTTTTGTTAAAGCAATAAAGTATTGAGAAAACCTGTTTTATTTAGTATTAATATCATGTTGTTCGAAAAATCTATCTGTTTTTCGAGAAAAAATATACGTACCTACCTATTCAGTTTTCCAGTAAGTACATATGTTCAGAAATAATAATTAACAAACAATTAAAAATGATCTACTTACAAAACTATTATTTTAATACAACCGACTATTTTACCTGACTCGGACTTAAATGATATTTCAAGTAAAAAGTATCAAAATGGTTCAATCATTTCAAGCAGAGATAGCTATGTTTCAAACCCAACAATGTCCATGTTGTTTTTGCAACAAAAACCACAAAGTCCTCTTGAGTGTTACAAAGTCAGCAATGTCCAAAATGTGTTTCTGGTTATTGTTCTTGTTTTTTAAGATTTTTCACAAATAAGTTAAGAGTTTAATACACTTAATTGTTTTAAATCAAAGTACTATAATTCCATTATAACTTCACGCGCCCAAAGTTAATAATATGAAAATTTTAAAGTATGCGCCATATCCTGCTAGGGACATTGTGGTTTTTGTTACTAGTAGACTCATATATTCTTTTCAGCCAACGCCAGACCTGCCGCTCAAACCGATTCCTCAACACTGACAACACTGACAACTTACACAGACAGTGACGTTGAACTGACTATCGACGAAAGTGGCAATTCAGAACTGCCGACATCCGAAAATACTGCAGCACTTGATAGCATCGCCCTGTTACATAAAATGGATCCTAGTACAGTGTGCTCAAAGATCAAAATCGAACGTGACGATATTAATGATAATATTTTAAAAGAGCTAGATAGAATAGAGAGAGAAGATGCTAATTTTGATAAAGTGAATAAAGAAAAAGGTGAAGCGGTATTGGAAAATGTACCTTGTGTAGTTAGTGTTAAAGTAGAATCTATCGTTAATGAAGAGTTGGCATCTTCTGGGGCTAGAATCAGTTTTGAAAATGAAGTTGTTGGTGATACAAATGATGATTCTCCGCCTCAAACTACACTTGAATGCAATGATACAGCTGTCACAAAAAGTAAGGATATATTGAGCTAATTTTGACATTAAACTCTCTAATTTTAAGTTTCCCTTATGTAAGTGCAGTCAAAGATCATATTTGGAAGTGACTATGACGAAGATAATATTTTAAATAATAATAATGAATTTCATTTACTCAGTTAATAATTAATATTTATTTATTATTTTATTTTTTCTCTTAATATAAATGATCTCAAAGTGTCACGTCCTCGTATTTCGAAAGTGACCCACCAATCAACTTATATACCTTTCGAGTCTTTTCATGTCACACTACATTTGGTCTTTTAAAGGTCGAATAAAGTCTACCGTAAAAAACGAACCTCAACGGTGAAAATGTGTTTTGTTTGGCAATGTTTTTGAAGAGACAGTTTCTTCCTACAAGCAAATTATCTTATTTTTTTTGTAATTACAAATAAATGTGACATACATAACTTCACGCCTGTATCCCTAATGGGGTAGGCAGAACACCAGAGGCTATAAAACCATCTGAAGTCACGTTTGACACATTTGGAGGTATTATTATGATGGAGAGAGACTATTGCAGTGACAGGGGGTCAGCCCATCGGCCGCAAAAACGCCAACAAAACCTCCGTCCCTTAACTGACTTTTACAGTTTTAGAAGCAGCTGGCACATTCTTTGTTTTGTTTTCGCTCCCAGTCCAGCATGGAAGAAATTATAATAAAGTTGAAATTCTTCAAATATTTACAACCATAAATGATATTTTAAAACCAAAACTTTTCAATTATTTCTTTGTTTTATTATAGGATTATTTTGTAATATTAGAAGTAATAGTATAAAAAAGAAAATGAAACGAATGTTATTACGCGATTAAGTCCCGACTTATACAGGGTGACTGGTGACAAATTTAAAATACTGAAGGAGAGTACTCTGTACTCGATTCTGATCATAATTATGTAATAAAAGTAGGTTCTTAATTTTTCACCAGAAATCCCTATGAATAAATAAATAGACCTTACTACACTTTTCCCGACGCGCTGCCTCCCGCCACACGCACACCACCACCCGCTAAGTATTTATTGTATGACGCTAATGTAACCATGCGTTGCGTAATGAATTCTTTAACTTTCGGAGAAGTTTACTCACTAAATAATTAATATTTATTTTTTTATTTCTTTTATCTCTCCATGTATGATCTTAAACTTTTACGTCCTGGAATTTCGAAAGTGACTCACCAGTCACCCTGTATTATCAGTATGTCTTCAAATCGCGAATATTAAATAAAAAAGTTTTAAGAATAGGTACTTACCACTTGATACTTTCATCATTTTAGATACAAAACAAGGAGCCACAGAACCGTCAGAAGACAGATCTTAACTTGAAAATGAAAATGAAAAAATGAAAACAAACACAAACACTGATTACACAATGGAAGAAATAGAAAGCTCCGATGGTGAAGACATGTACCTCCATTATAGCACTGACTCGGAAACTGACAAGAATGACAACAAAAAGATGAAGAAGAAGAAAAAAAAAAGCCTGCAAAAGAAAGTACATCGCCACACAACTACAAAATAACCCAAATTTTAACAAGAAACTTAAAAACCAAAACGTACTCAATTTAGGTAATGAATTCTTTAACTTTCAGTTAATTTACTCAGTAAATAATTAATATTTATTTATTATTTAATTTTTTCTCTTACATAATATCGCACCCCCAATTAAAGACTAACACAATTCGAAAAAATTCAAAATCGACTTATTACTACTATAGGAATCTGGGTAGTAAACTACACAAACTCCAAAGACACCTGTGTTAAAATGTCAATTAATAATAAGACGGCGGCCCGAAAGTCGAGTGTTCTTGATTATGACCCCCGCGCACCCCCGCCACAAATAGTCGTGCATCACTATTTGCGACAAGTCAGCCGTGTGGGATGGACGTCAGCCCAGCGCACAAAAGAAGAGTATTTCGAGTTAGTTTAGTTTTGATGATTCACTGCACTGAACTATTGAGAATTATTTTGAATTAGTCTAGTATTTGTGACTGAAATTGTGATTTTTTAGTGAAGTCATTTTGACCATTTCGAGTTGTTGTAATATTGGTGAACCAATGTAAGTATTTTTTTCTTTCTAACTGAAAATAAATTGTTATTGTTGAAATCACTTTAGGTTGTTTGAGTTGGTTGAGTATTTGTGGTTAAAATAAAAGTCGCTTTTATTATTATAGTAATAAATGCTATTTTTCATTCGATTATAAGATTATTTAGCGTTGACGTTGTATTTTTGATAGTCAGTGAAAAAATACAATTGAAACGGATATTTACTTCAGTTTATAAAGGTTTTTTAGTTAGTTTAGTCTTTGTGATTTAATTCTAATTACTCAATTTTACTTACAGAAAATGAAGGGTCGAGGTCTTCTAATGTTAGAGAAGGTGTTACCTGTTGATCAAATCAAACCTGCGCGTACCGAAGTTCAGTTAGACGTTCAGGATATGACGGCAACACCTTTTTTAGGTCACAAAACTTATGAGGAAACATTAAATAATGACAATATGGAGTTAGAAAGTAACGAAGATCTACTAATAGCACCACCTGCCAGTACCGAGGTGAGACCGACATACTATATTTCACCGGTTCACAGCGAATGCAGCGATTTGGATGACTCAGATGCTGATCCGCATTTTGTTTTACCTACCAACGAGAGACCCCACCATGAACGTCAAAAAATAACTCATCCTTCTAGGTCTTCATCTTCAAGTTCCTCCTCGTCCCGCTCTAGTTCATCAGCGAGTACTAGTAGCTCTTCAAGCAGTTCTTCAAATAACACTAAAATGGGGAATCTGTCTTTACCTTTGGCTATACCAAATACTGCCACACATCAACAAAACAATCCTCAACCTTCTGCCTCTCAACCAATAACCAATGAACATACTTTAACTGTAACTGAAAGCCTACAGAGATCCAGGAAAAGAACAAGAAATCCTGACCGCTGGGTATTAAATGTTAAGAAAGCCCTACGTAATACTGGTAAGGCTTATACAAATTCCACCAACAAAAGGGTCCCGAACAGAGCAGTCAAACCACCATGTACCGACAAATGCAAGTTAAAATGCAAAGATAAAATTGCTGAACCGTTACGAGAAACTTTATTCACTAGATTTTGGGCACTAGGCGACTTACAGAAGCAGAGAGAGTTTATTATACGACACACCGAATACATTAAGCCCAAATATAGATACAGCAGTACCCATAACTTGAGGTCACTTAACTCTGCATTTTTCTTTGAGGTTGGCGGCAGTCTTATTAGGGTTTGCAAGATGTTTTTCAAATGCACTCTAAATATAAGTGACCAATGCATTAGGACAGCGCTTTCTAAACAAAAAGAAGGTGGTTTTCTCGAAAACGACCAAAGGGGCAAACATGGCCAACACAAAACTATAAATAATGAAGTAAAGGACAGTGTTTCTACATTCATAAATTCCATCCCTCGAATAGACTCTCATTATCTCAGAGCACAAACCACCAGAGAATACATTACAAGTGAAAAATCACTTGCAGATTTATACCGAGATTATAAAGCTCAGCGCGAAATCGATAATTTACCGTTTGCTTCATCTTCAACATTTAGCCGTATCTTTAATACACAATTTAACATTTCGTTTCATATACCGAAGAAAGATGCATGCGACCTCTGTGAGACGTACAATAATTCAAGTGGGGAAGCCAAACAAAATCTACATGAGGCTTATGAGCAGCATTTAAAAGAGAAAGTGTTGTCGAGGTCAGAAAAGGAAGCTGATAAAAAAAGAACAGACATAGTTGTTGCAGTTTATGATCTGCAAGCCGTGATGCAAGTTCCAAAAGGTCAAGCATCCTTATTTTTCTACAAATCCCGTATTAATTGCTTAAATTTTACAATCAGTGATTTGTATGCTAAGGATGTCTATTGTTACTTTTGGGACGAAATCGAAGGCAAACGTGGTGCAATAGAAATAGGCTCATGTGTATTACAATACATAAAAATGCTAGTAGAAAAAAATATATCAGATACCGATCTTGACATAATATTCTACAGTGATAACTGTTGTGGTCAACAAAAAAACAAATATTTGTTATCAGCCTATACTTTTGCTGTTACCACCATGAGAGTAAACTCAATTACTCATAAGTTCTTAATTCGTGGCCATTCCCAAAACGAGGGGGACAATGTTCATAGTGTGATTGAAAAACAAATTAAACGGTACACTAAGGCAGCTTCAATATACACTCCCCAACAATATGCTACACTTATACGATCAGCCAAGAAAACTGGGAAGCCTTACCATGTAGAACAGCTGACCTATGAGAAGTTTTATGATTTGAAAGCCTTACAAGAAGAATGGGGTAACAATTTTACTGTTAATTCTGACAGGCAACAAATCAAATGGCACGATATAAAACAACTTCGCGTTGAAAAGCATCAGAGGATGACTTTCTTTTATAAAACTTCTTACGAAGATACTAGTTTTAAAAAAGCTTTTGTGAGAAATCAAAGACGAGCACAAGATCATCAATTTTCCCCAACTTTAAAACAGGCTTATTTGCATAAAATTCCTTTGGGTGCCAATAAAAAGCGTGATATTAAGGAGTTAATTGATAAAAAAATTATACCAGAGAGCTATGTAGATTCTTATTTTAAAAAGGCATTAGATATGGAATAAGTTTTCAGAGAAACAATTTTATACTATACTTTATTATTGATAAGTTAATTATTATTTAAGATAGGTACTACTGTAATCAAAATGCTAAAAGTAAAAGTCTGATTAGACTCCGCTGCTGAATGTCGAATTTTGAAATGTCGACGTATGTTAGTTCTAAAGTACATGATCTCGATGTACGCTATTTCGAAAGTTCACTGGAGCGAAGTATGCAAGGCCGACGTAATGTTAGTTAGAAAGCATACGAGTGCGATGTACGCCAGTTCGAAATTACCCTGTTACGAAGTATGAAATGCCTTCGTACTGGTAGTTAGAAAGTTAAACAAATTTCACCAGCTCCTACAACATTATAATTAGCAAATGTGTGTAAAAAATAAATTTAATTAATTTTTTATATAGGGACAGACACGGATATTAGTAATTGTTTGTACCTATATTTATGATAAATATATGATAAATGTATTTAAACGGAAGTTTAACGCAACAATGATAAATAACACTATGTGTTTACTAATTAACATTACAAATAGACAATGCATTTTAAAAAACATGAAGTTTACTTGGTACCACATTTATTTCAAAAAATTATAGAAATTGTGAGGGTAGATAGTATTTTACCAAGTGTCATAAACTAATTTATTGTCCTTCAACAGTCATTCCGCTTCATCATTTTAACTCATTCGTAAAAATGGAGAACAGTAAATGTGAGTTTGTTAAGTCGCATAAAAATAATAATCTTTTGTTTCTTGATGGGTATCTATATATGATTAATAAAAAGTGTGATAATGTGTTCTACTGGAATTGCGTGAGAAAAAAGTCGTCGAGTTGTGGCGCCGCGGTAACTACAAGAAAGAATGGCGATGATCATTATGTACACAAATTTAACAATATATCTCACCTCCATGAACCAGATTCGAATACTGCTGAAGCAAATACCGTCAGGCATTCATTAAAAAGAAAAGCTGCCGAAAGTTTTGATAGGCCCGGGCAAATTATTCAAAAAAGTATACAGGACGTGCCTAGTACATCATCTCCTTTTATGCCGTCAAAAGAAGCTATGCGTTTGATCATTCACAGAGAAAGGATGAGAAATGAACTAAAACTACCAAAAACATTGAATGATATTATCATACCCGACGTGTATACCAAATTCGAAAGGGAACAATTTTTAATTGCCCATTACGTTGATGAGACCGATACAATTCTTGTATTCAGTACGAAAACAAATCTTCGCCTTTTGGATAAATCTCAATTTTGGATTATGGATGGCACGTTCCAGTGTTGTCCAAGTCTGTTTTACCAATTGTATTCGATTCATGGGCAAGTGGGCCAAAACGACGATACGAAACAGGTACTACCACTTGTTTATGGTTTTTTGTCGAGTAAATCTGAACGAATTTATGGCATTTTTTTACAAATTGTACTGCGATTTACATTCAATCAATTAAATATTAATCTCGACCCAGACTTCATTATCACAGATTTTGAGTTAGCTGCGATAAGAGCTAGTGAAAGTGCTTTCCTAAATGCGAAACACAAATGTTGTTATTTTCATTTGTCCCAAAATATTTGGAAGCATATCCAAAAGGAAGGGTTATCAAAAAAGTATATTAGCGACAGTAATTTCGCACATCAAATGCGCCATCTAGCGGCTCTTGCTTTTTTAGATCCGACTGAGATACCATCCGCGTTTGAAATTATTCGCGAGCAAATTATACCCGAAGAAGCGAAAAAAGTGATTGACTGGTTTTCTAAATATTATGTTGATGGAGTTTATAAACGTGTGACTAATCGAAAGAAGGTGTCAACACTGAAATTACAGCTAAAGAAGTCGGCCCCAAGATTTCCGCCTCAGATATGGTCTGTATTAGATTGTGTGAACGCTGGTATCCCAACTACTCAAAACAATATTGAAAATTGGCATAACCGTTGGAATAGCTTGCTGAACAGGAAAAAATTCAATATCTATAAATCGATGAAAGAATTGAAAAAAGAACAAAAGAATACTATTTTTGAGATTGAAAGAATTAATGCCAATATAAAGAACCGTAAATACAAAAAATCATGCCATATCCTAAAAATCAGAGAACAGTTATTAAAGAAGGGTAAGGTAGATTTAAAAGAATATATAAGCGGTCTTGCGTACATAGCGTATTTGAAGATTTAATTTTATATACGAAACTGAAATAAATTAATCTTATTATTACTGATAATAAATAACTTAATTGTTCTTTTTAATAACATTATGTCATGTAATGCTCCAAGCGCATATTTTTTTGTTTTATTCTGATTTTTTTTTATAATTTTAAATTATACCTGTTTATGAATGTGTATTGTTTACTTCTTACCTATTAGAATTGTTGCCATAGGTAACGATAGTGTCGATATCGAAGTTGACCTTAAAAATAACATTAAGTTAAGTAAATGCTCCAACCGCATATTTTTTGTTTGGTTCTGGTTAAATTTTTTTTTTTTTATAATAAAAAATATATATATTCATGAATGTGTTTTGTTTATTACCTTTTAGAATTGTTCCAATAGCGATAGTGTCGATATCGAAGTTAGAAAGCATACGAGTGCGAATTAAATAGTCCTATCGCACGCGGATGCTTTATAACTAACAACATGGAGGCATTTCATACTTCGCAACAGGGTAATTTCGAACTGGCGTACATCGCACTCGTATGCTTTCTAACTAACATTACGTCGGCCTTGCATACTTCGCTCCAGTGAACTTTCGAAATAGCGTACATCGAGATCATGTACTTTAGAACTAACATACGTCGACATTTCAAAATTCGACATTCAGCAGCGGAGTCGTCTGATTATATTGAATTAAGTAACTTTGGTGATAAAATCACCATATAATTTTGATCTCAAATGTTGATGCTTAATTCCTAAGATTTTTTGTCTGTAAGTAAATAAAAAAGTTCTAAACAAAGTCTGATTGTTATGCCTACTTAATTTTTTTACACAGTGATTGCTGTTATTTTAAGTTAACATTGATAGTTCATATTTTTGCTTTAGTACATAAGTACCTATGTACCAATGAAAATATTTCATAACACTGAAATATTTATAAAAGTGCCTATAAAAAAGCTGTGATTCGTCTTAAAAATTGTTGATTATTTACTTAATGTTGTACCAATCTATTCAAGAACTGATAGAGAAGTATGTTTTAGTTTTTAGAAATGTTAATTTTGTTGAATGTTTAAGCAACATATTCAAGAATTGATTGTGGTTTTTGCTAAACAATGATGTATTTGTTCTTTAATGTGATTTTTAATACAAAGTCTTAATTTTGATACTAGTTTTTAGACCTTTTGAAAGATTTACAAGCTTTTTGTAGAAAATATCTTTCCTTGTTTATAACATTTTCATAATTAATAAAAAATCATTTTTTTCTAGCAAGTCTTATTTTCTTTTCAAAAATGCACTTACCTACATTATTTTACACATACACTTCTTATATTGCTAGAGATCAAACGTAAAATTAGCAAAATAAGACTGCGCCAATTCAAATTATTTCAGTAAAATAAACACAATTTGAGTTACTAAAAAATTTTAACAAATATTTAGTCATGAATACTAATATAACTCAAAAAAATAGATTATTTAGGAAATTGTGCTATTTAAAGACACGCCAGTTATTAATTATATACTCAATTCTTTATTTACACATATCTACAGTTAAAGGTTTATTAAAAAGGAACTGTGAATAGAATTAAACGTTTTTTTCTTTTCCTGAAAAAAGTGATATTTTGAGTTGTGTTAGTCTTTAATTGGGTGTGCGATATGATCTCAAACTGTCACGTCCTCGAATTTCGAAAGTGACCCAGCAGTCACCCTGTATACTTTTCATGTCTAATTAAACTGCTTTTGGTCTTTGAAAGGTCGAATAAAGTCTACCGCCAAAAACGAACCGCCACGGTGAAAATGTGTTTTCAACCGGCTTTCAAAAAAGGAAGAGGTTCTGAATTCGTCTGTATGTTTTTTTTGTGTCTTTGTTACACGATATTTCGGACAATTTTGGATCGATTTTGAAAATTCTTGTTTTATGTGATAGAAGATACTTTATTGTTGGTCCCATATAAATTTTATCGAAATCGGTTGAGCACTTCATTGAAAATTTTAAAGTTTGAAAAAATATGTACGAGTTCGGAGTATGTTTACGTAGATGACATCTTAACTCAGCCAAAGACGTGAAGTCGTTTTTTTTAATGCTCTGCTTTCGTTGATTATGTTTGGCAATGTTTTTTAAGGAGCTCAATTACGATTCCAAACATAAATTACATAAACAGTTGCCCACTGAAGACACTTCACTATATTTAATTAGGGCAAACGTAAAAAATTTTATTGGTGGTACAAATCAAGATGCTGATAGACCTCCTGGAAATACTCCTTAAATTGTAGGCGTTGGAAAGGTTGAAGTTGCTTCTTCAGAATCTCAAACGATGTTTATTAACAAAATAATAATAATAAGCCAGTTATAATGAAAATAGTTAAAAACCCCCGCATTGAATCTAAAGACCCCGGAGAGAAGAATATTCCGGACGATATGACATACAAAACTTCTGAAAAAGACAAAAGTCATATGACAAATATGTTAACACAACCTCAGAAAGATAATATTTTAATAGCAAAGTCTAAACCTCCTATTAAAATTGGAAATTGTATTGTCCCATCTCCTTTCAAAAGGAATTTGCAGTGGCCGGAAGATGACAATACGCCCAAAGGGAATAAACGAAAGCTTAGAGAAAAGATTCAGTTTGCAGGGATTGGTGATCAATGGAGAGAGTACCATGAAAAAAAGAAGCTGAAAGAAAGCGTATTCTAGAAGAAAAGGATAAAAGGTCCATGGAAAGGAAAGAAAGGAAACTAATAAAAGAGTAACTTAATGAAGAAAAGAAAATAAAACGGTTTATTAACAAGAAGTTGACTAGTAAGAAATCGGTTGACACATCTACAGAAACGGATACCGAAGTGCAATATTGTGAGAGTTACGGTAGTAATTGTAAAATAGAAGAAGATTTATTCGAAATGGAAATACCGACAAAATGTAGCAATAAGAAGAAAGCTGTTGCTGGTCGTACAATTAACTTTACCAATTCTGAATCAGAAAATGTGCTACAGGGAGGGATACAGACATCAAAAAGAAATATATCCAAAGATAGCTTTGTCATCGTCACGTCTGAAGGTGAATATTTTCCTGATGTTGTTGAAATGGTTGATAAATTGTTGTACGAAATAAGCACTATGACATTTTCTATGGGAAGCACATATAAATGGCCAGATAAACCTAACAGAATATGGTCTAATGAGAATGCCATTATTGAAGTTATAGATACCCCACTAACGAATAAGAGAGGATTTTATATTGTTAAAGAAATGAGCAAGTATCAAGTTTATTCTTTTTGATATAGAGAAAAAATCAAAATGAAAATTAAGAAAATACTTAGTGATTGTTGAAATTTAAAATGTTTATGTCTGTAGATATAAGTACTTATCTACATAATCTGTTCTGTTTTTATTATTTTAATTTTTTTTATATCCTTTAATTTTAGGTTTGACGATCCTGCGCACGTAGATTGCAAATGAATTAAAATAGAATAATAAATACTTTGTTATACGTTAGCATCACAGTTTTATTTTATTTCCAACCATAATATTAAGGGTACTATTGATAACTTACAGGTATTCTCTTTACTTGAGAAGACCTGTAAGTTAATTGGAGGTGTATCATTGGATACTGTCCATAACTGGGTGTCCATCACTGGATTTTGTCTGTCCATTACTGGTGCAAAAAAGTAGTTATCTAATCTATTGATTATTTCAAGATTTATGCATTATGACCTTTTTTCTAATATAAGTTACGTTAAGCAACACTATACTAAACCTACGAGATATTCACAAATAACATTTAAAAAATTCTCAAATTGTCCAAGACTGGTGCCGTTACGTTATGTCGAAATTGATTTATGTGTAACATCTCGATGTACCGTACTATATAGCAATAATTATAGTTGATTTGCTTGGAAAACAGATCTAGGTTAAATTTTATGGCATTTTAAGTATCTTATATTAGTACCAAATGGTTGGATTGAGAAAAAAAAAGACAAATTGGAGATGTTTATTAAAATAAAAATATATTATTCTTTTCAGCAAACGCCAGACCTGCCGCTCAAACCGATTCCTCAAACACTCCCACTTACACTGACAGTGACGTTGAACTGACTATCGACGAAAGTGGCAATTCAGAACTGCCGACATCCGAAAATACTGCAGCACTTGATAGCATCGCCCTGTTACATAAAATGGATCCTAGTACAGTGCGCTCAAAGATCAAAATCGAAAGTGACGATATTAATGATAATATTTTAAAAGACCTAGATAGAATGGAGAGAGAGAAGATGCTAATTTTGATAAAGTGAATAAAGAAAAAGGTGAAGCGGTATTGGAAAATGTACCTTGTGTAGTTAGTGTTAAAGTAGAATCTATCGTTAATGAAGAGTTGGCATCTTCTGGGGCTAGCATCAGTTTTGAAAATAAAGTTGTTGGTGATACAAAGGATGATTCTCCGCCTCAAACTACACTTGAATGCAATTATACAGCTGTCACAAAAGGTAAGGATATATTGAGCTAATTTTGACATTAAACTCTCTCATTTTAAGTTTCCCTTATGTAAGTGCAGTCAAAGATCGAGTCTTTTCATGTCACACTGCATTTGGTCTTTTAAAGGTCGAATAATGTCTACCGTAAAAAACGAACCTCCACGGTGAAAATGTGTTTTGTTTGGCAATGTTGTTGAAGAGACAGTTTCTTCCTACAAGCAAATTATCTTATTTTTTTTGTAATTACAAATAAATTTGACATACATACATAACTTCACGCCGGTATCCCTGATGGGGTAGGCAGAACACCAGAGGCTATAAAACCATCTGAAGTCACGTTTGACACATTTGGAGGTATTATTATGATGGAGAGAGACTATTGCAGTGACAGGGGGTCAGCCCCTGTCAAATATTCTTACGTTTGCGTCACAATATATCTTTGAAAATCTGATGTTTGTAAAAAAGAACTTAAACATGTTCCGTAGAAAATGTGACTTACATAATGTTAATACTAGAAATAAGTATAAGCTAGCCGGCTATGATAGTAGACTTCATAAAGTCACTAAATCATTTATGGGTCAATGCATACGTTTTTATAATAAGGTTCCCACAAATATTCAAGACTTACCACTTGATAAATTTAAAGTAACTATTAAACAAAAATTGTGTAATAAAGGCTTTTATACAATATCTGAATATATGGACGATAAAAGTCCTTGGTTGTAATTGTTTTTCTAAAGTGCTCAATCTCCAACTCCACCTTCAACTCCATCTCCAACTCCATCTCCAACTCCAACTCCTTCTTATCCAACGCCATCTACATCTCCTTCCATACAACAGCAAGAACGTCATGCTCCCTCAGGCGGCATGGCTAGCGGTAGCGTCGGGTTTCGGGTCACCCTCTTCCCTAAAATATGGTTGAGGAGGGTGATGGCTGGTGCTTGCGTTATACTCGTGAACGGGTGCTGCTAGCGGTGCCAGGTCGTTTTGCTGATGACTTTATGACTTTTTTTGAACTTGACTCTGACTTCCCCATTTCCGTGTCCACGTCCTGTCTATGTCCACGACTATCCTCATCTCCATCCACATTATCTGTTTTCTCTCTCACCTCTATCGCTACGTCTATCTCTGCTTCTATCTTTGCCTCTATATCTATTTCTACGTTTCTCTCTAGTACTTGATTGCCTATTGTATAAATATAATAAGTAGTAGACTCCAGAAGATCAACTCGTTCATGAGTCAATGTGTACGCTTCATTTTATAATAAAATCCTAAAATATTTAAGATTAACCTATTAACCCTTCGATAGATTTAAGGTTAAGTGTTATGTTTTACTTTAAGATATCCAGATACAAGAAGTTGGGATTCCCTGGCTGTAAATTGTTACTATGTATTATTTTTCTCTTATTTTTAAAAGATGATTGCTGTTGAGTTTCTTGCCACTTCTTCTCAACAGATCGACTTTCCGAAGTGGTGGTAGATTCAGTTCAATTTGTAAATTGTTTGACTTATTTCAAATGTATGTAAATACTTACGAAATAAAGAATATTTGAGTTTGAGTTTGAGTTTGAGTTTGCCCATTGCCCGTAAAAACACCAACAAAACCTCCGTCCCTTAACTGACTTTTACAGTTTTAGAAGCAGCTGGCACATTCTTTGTTTTGTTTTCGCTCCCAGTCCAGCATGGAAAATGTACCTTGTGTAGTTAGTGTTAAAGTAGAATCTATCGTTAATGAAGAGTTGGCATCTTCTGGGGCTAGAATTAGTTTTGAAAATGAAGTTGTTGGTGATACAAAGGATGATTCTCCGCCTCAAACTACACTTGAATGCAATGATACAGCTGTCACAAAAGGTAAGGATATATTGAGCTAATTTTGACATTAAACTCTCCAATTTTAAGTCTCCCTTATGTAAGTGCAGTCAAAGATCATATTTGGAAGTGACTATTGTCGGAAAACAAACAAAACGAAAAGAAGCGTTACTCATAAAACACGATAGAATTAATCACTGGACAGTTACTTAGTACCGAGTCTTTGGGCTTGGGTATAACCCTGGCTTAGTTACAACAAAATCTTAATTCGCGAGTCCGTTCCGTCAGTTTCTTTACAGTTACAATGCCAACGCAATTAATACCGAGCTACTATCGACCGTCAGTCCGAGATACGTCCGCGCACCTAGCCGTCCTAACCGTATCTGTGTCACTTGCCATCATCCTACTTCAAGATAGAACCTATGGCGCTGCAATCGAATGTCAGTCATTCATTGCATTTAGCGCCCTCTTTATCAGTGCTACCAACATACTTCCGTTACCATGAAGTCATACTAACATCTTAATATCGCCAACTTATCGTTAGCGCCGACACGGCCATCCTGCGATGGAACACGTCCTCGTGTGATATTCTGAAACAATCATACCAAAGTGGCGGCTCGGCCACTCCTGACAAAGAAGTCAGGCAAATCCTTAAAAGAAAAATCACAAGTTTGAATTCTTTACATTATGAATCTTTTAAAATACTCAACAACAAAAATACCGTTTTAGTTAACCAAGTTTCAAGCACCATTGAGTAACAATTATCTCCAACACAAACATTGAAATCCATTAATTCCATTATTAACAACAAGGTATATCGTTCGTGGTTAACAACAATTACATCATTTCCCCACGGGAAACCTGAGTCAACCAATGACTCCTTCAACACACTACCCAGAATCATTCTGGCGTAGTCACAAAACCAACGAACGAGAACCTGTATCCACAATACATTAAATCTCTTCCAAACACCAAAAATAAAAAAAATAACATCTTTCTTTACAACTGCAATGGATACTTGTACTTTTGGCAACTTCAAAATTTTAACCGCTACAGACTTTTTTTAAATTTTACTTCAATTTAATATTTCCATCAAAATTTTAAGTCCACGATTTAACAATTTACGTAAAGCTACCACTGGTTCGGAAGATCCATCTACTGAGAAGAATCAGCAAGAAACTCAGTAGGAATCGGCTAACGTCAACGCATTGTACGAACCACAATACTTTCGATAAGAAAACCGCACATTAAACAATGAAATTTACTTTGAATGTAACATCAAACAATTTGGCAGCGGTCGAACAATAAACAAAGCAAGCATAAACTGCTAGAATAACCCAATTAATTAGCAAACAATGCAAAGCTCTTCTGTAGTGACGTCCATCCCGTCACAAAACGTAACATAACCTCTATCCGGTTATATCAACTCACACTCATAACCTCCATCCGGTTATGGCGCATATCAAACCAATAAGAGCATTGCATTGTACTTCATAATTCACAACAACAAAGTACTAAAATTGCTCGACAACTGCAAACAGTTCGACAGTAAAATCCAGCTCTTTTGTCAATCGCAACAAGTTCAACGCATTTTCAATTTTCAATCTTTTCAATCTCGACGTTATTACCTATCTCCGTGATTCATTAAACTCACACTATCGTAATATTACGTTTCAATTGCCAAAATAATAACAAGTTAACTGTTACTAAAACATAAGAAAACGTGTCTCCTAAGAATCGCAGCAAAATAATCTAAGATTGGCAAGATACAAAGCGATTTCTACCGAGTCACGGATACACGATAATCAGAAAGAAAATCTACAACTTCAACGTTAAATTTACTTTCATCATCATTAAGTACTTAAAACGCAATATCAAAACTTTTGAATATTATCTTTCGCCTTAAATTGATCTTCATCTATATCAACTAATGTTACGAAAAACCATTTGATACGTCTCGACAAACCGTACGTTATTTCAAAACAATATTACCTTGTCACATCTGTGCAAGCTATACAAAACTAACAAAAATGATGATACATCTTAGGCACGTGAATTTACTCTAATCACTGACTCTCTCACTCTAAAACTGTTTCCATAATTAATCACTTCTTTAGACTTAGACAGGAATTAATTATAGTTCTCTCCATAATCACACAACCACGGATCCTTCCGTCAGATAGCTCCTTTAGACTTAGGCAGCATCCGATAAGTTTCAGTTATACACCTTTATTCTTAGGAAATATACTGCCTTATTTCAACAGATCTATGATTGTATGATAATCACACAACCACAGATCCTTCCGTCAGATAGCTCCTTTAGACTTAGGCAGCATCCGATAAGTTTCAGTTATACACCTTTATTCTTAGGAAATATACTGCCTTTTTTCAACAGATCTATGATTGTATGTTGGAGGTTACCACAACTCACTCTAATCACAAACGAAAGTTAAGCTTGGGCAGATCCGAGAAGACTATTCGCAAAAATAATTCGACACACTAATTAATATTAGGATTTAGGCTTATCCCACTTCTGATGACGGAAAACAAACAAAACGAAAAGAAGCGTTACTCATAAAACACGATAGAATTAATCACTGGACAGTTACTTAGTACCGAGTCTTTGGGCTTGGGTATAACCCTGGCTTAGTTACAACAAAATCTTAATTCGCGAGTCCGTTCCGTCAGTTTCTTTACAGTTACAATGCCAACGCAATTAATACCGAGCTACTATCGACCGTCAGTCCGAGATACGTCCGCGCACCTAGCCGTCCTAACCGTATCTGTGTCACTTGCCATCATCCTACTTCAAGATAGAACCTATGGCGCTGCAATCGAATGTCAGTCATTCATTGCATTTAGCGCCCTCTTTATCAGTGCTACCAACATACTTCCGTTACCATGAAGTCATACTAACATCTTAATATCGCCAACTTATCGTTAGCGCCGACACTATGACGAAGATAATATTTTAAATAATAATAATGAATTTAATTTACTCAGTTAATAATTAATATTTATTTATTATTTTATTTTATCCCTTAATATAAATGATCTCAAACTGTCACGTCCTCAAATATCGAAAGTGACCCACCAATCAACTTATATACCTTTCGAGTCTTTTTTAAAGGTCGAATAAAGTCTACCGTAAAAAACGAACCGCCACGGTGAAAATGTGTTTTGTTTGGCAATGTTGTTGAAGAGACAGTTTCTTCCTACAAGCAAATTATCTTATTTTTTTTGTAATTACAAATAAATGTGACATGCATACATAACTTCACGCCTGTATCCCTGATGGGGTAAGTAGAACACCAGAGGCTATAAAACCATCTGAAGTCACGTTTTACACATTTGGAGGTATTATTATGATGGAGAGAGACTATTGCAGTGACAGTGACGGGGGTCAGCCCATCGCCCGCAAAAACGCCAACAAAACCTCCGTCCATTAACTGACTTTTACAGTTTTAGAAGCAGCTGGCACATTCTATGTTTTGTTTTCGCTCCCAGTCCAGTATGGAAGAAATTATAATAAAGTTGAAATTCTTCAAATATTTACAACCATAAATGATATTTTAAAACCAAAACTTTTCAATTATTTCTTTGTTTTATTATAGGATTATTTTGTAATATTAGAAGTAATAGTATAAAAAAGAAAATGAAACGAATGTTATTACGCGATTAAGTCCCGACTTATACATGGTGACTGGTGACAAAGTCAAAGACAAAAGTCAAAAGAATCTTTATTTCGTAAGTATTTAAATACATTTGAAATAAGTCACAATTTACAAATTGAAATGAATCTACCACCACTTCGGAAAGTCGATCTGTTGAGAAGAAGTGGCAAGAAACTCAACAGCAATCATCTTTTAAAAATACACAATAACAACAACAACAATTTACAATCTTCTTGCATCCGGATATCTTATAATAAAACTTTATGCTTATCCTTAAATCTATCGAAGGGTTAATCTTAAATATTTTGGAGTTTTATTATAAAAGCGTACACATTGACCCATGAACGAGTTGGTGATCTTCTGGAGTCTACTATTATATTTATACATTAGGCAATCAAGTACTAGACAGAAACGTAGACATAGATATAGAGATAAAGATAGAAGTAGATAGATGTAGCGATAGAGGTGAGAGATATTACAGATAATGTGGATGGAGATGAGGATAGTCGTGGACAGAGACTGGACACTAACACGGACGTGAACATGGGGAATGGGATGGAGATGGGGAAGTCAGAGTCAAATTCAAAAAGTAACATAGTCATAAAGTCTTCAGCAAAACGACCTGGCACCGCTAGCAGCACCCGTTCACGAGTATAACGCAAGCACCAGCCATCACTCTCCTCAACCATATTTTAGGGAAGAGGGTGACCCGACACCCGACGCTACCGCTAGCCATGCCGCCTGAGGGAGCATGACGTTCTTGCTGTTGTATGGATAAGAAGGAGATGGAGATGGCGTTGGATGAGAAGGAAATGGAGATGGTGTTGGAGATGGAGTTAGAGATTGAGAATATTTGAAAAACAATTTACAACCAAGGACTTTTATCGTCCATATATTCAGAAATTGTATAAAAGCCTTTACTACGCAATTTTTGTTTAATAGTTTCTTTAAATTTATCAAGTGGTAAGTCTTGAATATTTGTGGGAACCTTATTATAAAAACGTATGCATTGACCCATAAATGAGTTAGTGACTTTATGAAGTCTACTATCATAGCCGGCTAGCTTGTACTTATTTCTAGTATTAACATTATGCAAGTCACATTTTCTATGGAACATGTTTAAGTTCTTTTTTACGAACATAAGATTTTCAAAGATATATTGTGAGGCAAAGGTAAGAATATTAATTTCTTTAAACTTATTTCTAAGTGTCGCCCTGGAATTAAGTTTGTAGATTGAGCGAATAGCCCGTTTCTGCAGCACAAAGATGGTTTTAATATCGGCAGCATTTCCCCACAGGAGAATGCCGTATGTCATTAAGCTATGAAAATAACCAAAATAAACCAACCGCGCAGTAGCTTCATTAGAGATATTTCGCATCTTTTTGACGGCATATGCTGCAGAACTAAGTCTCTTCGCCAACCTTTCTATATGTGGTCCCCATTGTAGTTGTGCATCTAGGGTTATGCCAAGGAACACAGTTGAATTTACAGGGCTCAATTCTTGTCCTTTTACAATTAAGTTAGTATGCATGTAGCCGGACATTAGGCAAAGAGAATTAAAAAAAAATAGTTTTATTTTCATTGAGTAGTAGGTTATTGGCTGAAAACCATTTCTCCACAGTTTCAATACAACAGTTTATTTCAAAGCAATGCTTCAATTGCCTACTCACTTTAAATAGAAAAGAGGTATCATCAGCAAATAATATGACCTCACACTTGTCTTTCACTAAAAATGGCAAATCATTTATATAAACTAAGAATAAGAAAGGCCCAAGAATCGAGCCCTGGGGCACTCCCATATGAACTGCTGATCCCGATGATCTCTTTCCATTAATATCAACTCTTTGAATTCTATTGCATAAATAGGATTTCATAAAATCAAGTGCCCTATCATTGATTCCATAGTGGTGTAGCTTCATGAGGAGTGTATCGTAGTGAACACAGTCAAAAGCCTTGGACAGATCACAAAAGACACCGAAGGCATCACGTGACTCCTCCCAGGCATCAAATATATGTTTGATAAGCTCAACACTGGCATCAGTTGTTGAGCGACCCCGTGTGAAACCAAATTGATTTGAATTCATTAAATTATTGCTAAAGAAGTGTACCACTAGTTGGTTTAAAATAAGCTTTTCAAAAATTTTACTAAGTGTTGGTAATATAGAGATTGGTCTAAAGTTACTGGGGTCGGTTATGCTTCCTGCTTTAAATACGGGAATAATTTTACTAAGTTTCATTAAGTCCGGAAACACACCATTATCAACACAATTATTAAATATACTGGCTAAATAAGGTGCAATGCCGTCAATGATAGATTGGATGATTTTAACAGAAATACCATCCAGATCAGCAGTGTTCTTAATTGTTATACTTTTAAAAGCTTTCAATACCTCACTTTCAGTAACATGCCTGAAAGTAAAGTTAGTTTTACACTTATTTACATTATTTTCAAGAAAAGACTGTGCAGCTTTAACTGATGAATTTAATGTCTTCGTAGTCGAAACTGGAATGACAAAGGGACATGCCCATTAAATGCTTGACTACCAAGGAAAACATGTTATATTCATCAAAACAATGTTTATTTTTTAATATATATCTAAACTAATCAATTCACTTGAAAAGAATGCAATAAAAGTTACAAATAAATAAACTATTGCAATGACCGGAAGGAAACTCCATTGCTATTTTCGATGAGAATGTGAGCTTTTTTTGCAGCCTATAAACACTAGTGTTGTTACTCGTATTTTTTTCTAAATCAATCAAACTACTCGATTATTACGCTAATAATCGATTCTCGCTCATTTGGAACCAAAATGAAACTACCGGAGATATTTGCTTTAATGTTTGGGTTGTTTAGCATATTTGAAAAGAAAACAGTGAAAAATAAATATATTTTTTAAAACTGAAAAAAAACAGCTGTGCAGAAATGGGGAATAAAAGTTAGAAAAACGGGATCATAATTTTTTCACACATAATGTGCATTGCCAGCGTGCTTTGGCGTGATGTACAGTGCAAAGTAATTGTTTTTCAAAGTTTTTTTGAACGTGAACGCCACTTTTGTATATTTTGATCTGTTGATCAAAGTAATTAAGCTCATCATCATCACTCTCCCATCATCTGACTCTCTGGAACATCTCGTGGTAAGTCATGTTGAAGTAAATCATCCTCTTCTTCGTCAGTTATGCGACTTTTCAGAGGGAATTATCACCAATTCGTACTTAAGGTCCTCATCACATTCACACATAAATTCTTTGAAAGCATCTAGGAGACCTTTGTAGGTATAGGTATCAGATGTTTTTAAGTTGTGTTTGAATGAAAAATCTATTGTTGACAGAATAATAAGTAATACACAATATAAATTATGCACATAAGGCCATTCTAATCACTACATAGTATAAAACAAAGTCGCTTTCTCTGTCCCTATGTCCCTTTGTATGCTTAAATCTTTGAAACTACGCAACGGATTTTGATGCAGTTTTTTTTAATAGATAGAGTGATTCAAGAGGAAGGTTTATATGTATAATAATATCCATTAAATAGTGGAGAAGTACTGTTATTTTTGAGGTTTCTAATATGATGTCGTAAATAATTACATTTTTTCCGCTTACATTGCAAACGCAGGCTGAACCCTACGAGTTTTATCAAAATAATGTACTAAGTATTGTACACATTGAAAAGGTCTACAGAAAAGTCCGTGATGGTATATGTCTATCTCTTATGGATAACCCACAATAACTTTTTTTTGTCATTTACTTTTTACGACAAATAATGGCTAATTTTCGAAGCGATTTTAACAAATACAGCATTAATCCTTAACCAATTAAATACCTTGAATACATTGTTCATTTAATATAGATCTATATGGCTCTTTACACCGTATGATTTAAGTGAATATTTTCGAAGATATTACAAATTAAAAAATTGCGGGACGTAGCGTTTGCGGCGGTACCGGCCGGCTGCCCGGTGCGGCAAGAGCGTGTATCAGCATTGCACCCGTGCGAAGCCGGTGCGGGTCGCTAGTAAGAAATAAAGTTAATTAAGTTTTTAGTAATTGTACAATATTTTTTTACTAAATTGACATAGCAATATTCGGTAAAAATCAGAAGAAATAACAAAACAGCAGTTAAAATATTAATAACATGAATTATGCACCATGTACCTAATACAAAGAAAAGTAAAATCAAAGATTACCCTAAACAGTTAAAAAATATCATCACTTTTGTTGCCGTTCCGATTTGTGCACGGCGGCGGTCTCAAATGGGTTAAAATTGATTTTTTTTTATATGATCAATATGCATAAGTATTATTTTATTAATTACGGTCGTCATGGTGATAAAACGAGAATTTAGTACCTATACTTTTATATCATCACTAAATCATTCGTTCAATTACTTATATTAAAAAAAACTTTACAAAACTAGTTGTATACTTACAATAAATAATATTTAAAAGAATTTATTAAAAAAAACACCTAGAAAAATATTTTTCCGCTGCATAATGAATATCGATCCAATCGCAAAATCTGTTTAAATCGATTGATGCGCACGCATCTGGTACATCACTCACTCTCAGTACTTAGCTCGCTCAGCCAGCCAGCCAGTCAGTCAGTCAGTCAGCCAGCCATTTTGTTTGTGTTGTGTTGTTACTAGCGATCGCCACTTTTTCTCCGTGTTTTCTCCTGTTTTTTTATTGACTACTGCTTTACCGATGATTCTGCTTACCTCGACGACCACGGCCTGAACATGGATTCCGTTCCTGCTACAAATTACGACCACGGCGAGAACTTGGATATGACGATACCTGCACGAACTAACGACCAAAGCGATCAAACCGGACCGGAACCAAGCACCTCCCAACCTGCAACGTCTGCCTCAAGACGGTTGCATTGTGTATATTGTTTCTTAAACGTCTCAAGAATTCGTAGACATTTGTTAGAGATAACAGAAGTCCGTAGTCTCATACAACAATGGCTCCAATGGTAAATACTACTCCATATTAGGTATCTATTAGGTAGCTATTTCGTAACTTAATTTCCTATGAATGTACCTATCCAAACAATCTTAATTATTTAGACTGCGAATAACCAATAAAAACATGATGGGCTTACATCAATCTAAAGTTATTTCATCAAAATACTTGTAGGTACATGCACATTAACACTAAATATACATTTTTTGGAATTTTTCAGGCACTAGTGGCAAGAAGCAGCTTAGTCTACTGTAATATGCAATTAAATGGTTCTACATCGGGGAGTGGTGGCAACACCGGGAGGGGCGCGCGGGGCTGGTATTCCGCTCGTCACTCCATACGGGGCTGCTAACGCTACCGGTCGTGGACATACAAGTCAAAATAATATTGTTTTATTTGTGTGCACAATAGCTAAAATAGTGGACGTTACAAGTGGCGACGAGGATTAAGGTATGTGCGTGCATAAACCTATAAGCTTGCTAAAACTATACCTGTAAAAAAAATGCCAAATCATCAAATGTATTACACTTGCTAAAATCCACCATATTAATATGTTACATAAAGTACGACAATGTAAATACAAAAAAACACAACTAAACTTATTATAAATCGTTCTCGATCTTTTCCTTTGTTATAAACAACAATGTCGTACGGCTAAACGGCGTGCCCAGCAACAGCTACCTGCCTATCACGGCGGCCGGCCTGTCCGAGTTGTGTACCTATTTTTTAAGTTCAAAATCATTCAGGTAGTACCTACCTAATCGCAATTTCTTGATTGGCGCCAACAACACTGCAATACAGGTTTAAAAATAATAAGCAATAACCAAAACATACAATATATTTCACTTTAAAGTTTAAAAGTTTAAAAAAGTTTTATTATCACAAATTCACATAGAAAACACAATTATACATACATATTCACAGTAATCAATATTAGAAAGGTTTATATTACAAACAAAAATACTACTAAATTTAAAAAAAAATAATAATTTGCGATAATAGGCTGAACCTCAGCATTGTGCTGCTAAAAACTAGTTTTAACAGCGCTGATTTTCAGATCCAGCCTTTCCTAGGTACTCCTATTTACAAATCCTATTAATACATTTTTTATATTTGTGGATAGTCGAATTTATATTGAAGTTATTTTTCTGATTGTTTTAATACATTGATATAGATACATATAATATTAACTCATCATAAATACAAAGATAAAAATAATAAATCAAAATGTGATACTTATAAACAAAATAATAAATCAAAGTGGATATATAGATAATATATAAAACTATTTAATAAGAATAGAGGACTTAATAAATATTTATTTTAAACTGAACTAAACTATTGTTGCTTTTTTTGCACTCAAAAGTATTGCCCGGTATTTGAGCTTAAAAGTTTGTTTACAAACAGGTTCTCGCAAGGGGGGAGGCAGATCGTTCCAAATTTTTGAGGCTGAGAACTTGAAACTGCCTCTGAAACTTGTTGTGTAGTGTTTGGGCACAGTCAGTTTATTTTGGGATTTGGATCTAGTGTTACGTTGGTGCGAATCTTTCTTCCATTGCAATTTATTAAATAGGTAGACGGGGTTCTTTGTTATTATTATATTGGACACGAAACTTCCCAAATGTAATTTTCTCCTTTCTTCCATGTTTAATATTTTGTTTTTAACCATGTATGGTGTGATATGGTAACGTTTGGGTATGTTGTAACAAAAACGCATGCATGCATTTTGCACCCGTTGTATGGCATGTGATGTTTTTTTTAAAATTCTCGATCCATACACAGTGTCGCAGTAGTTAAAATTTGATAGCACCAGGGATTCAGAAAGCGTTGTCCGAACTTTTAAAGATATATAACGACGAAACTCGTACAAAACCTTCAATCTAAAGAATGCATTCTTAATAACTCCATTTATGTGCTCTTCGTAGCGCATTTGCTCATCCAATATTAATCCCAAATTTTTTGCACTGTCAACCCTATTTATGGGGACGGAATTTATTTTCGATTTAGGGTTACTGGCTTTTACAACTTCACATTGATTCTTTGAGCCTAAGACCATATATTTTGATTTTATAGGGTTCAAGTCCAATGCGTTTTCAAGAGACCATTCATTGATTTTATTGAGATCGAAGTTAATTTTCTCAGTTGCTACGTCGGTCGACTTAACTATGAAATACCTCATTACAAAGAGTTGTGATGATGATGATGATAAAATATCTTACTTGATGAGTTAATGAATAAATTGATGATTAAGAACGGAACACTTAGAATTATAACATCGTTCATTTTATTTAAATTAGTAATTTTATATTAATTTCCTATGTTCCTTACCAAACAGAATCATTATCATGTATACAGGTAGGACTATTAAATTTTTGAAAATAATGTGAAATTATGAGTAGAATAACCAAAATAAAGTAAAAAAAAGAGAAATAACATGTAATGACACTAGATTGTGTTACATAATTCATTCCAATTTAAAAATATTCCTTAAATGTTACTATAATAATGAAATCTTATGACAAGTCATATTGTAATCATTAAAATCAATAAAAAAGTCGGGTAAAAAGAATAACTTTAGATCCGTTACTTTAGGCCTTCGTGTAAGTTCTATTCTCAAAATCAAACTGAACACCTAAAATTTAAAAAAATAACTTAAAAGAAGAATCGATACAGAAATCAAACATCATAATAAGAAAAAAAAAGCAAAAACCTGCTTAGTTAATTAAAAGTAAACGCAGGATTAATATTTTTCCAAAGTCACAATGAAGTGATTACTCATCTATGAGATTATAAATAAATGAAATTAGTCAAGTGAAATATAACTAGCATAATGGTAACTCAGCAAGTCTGAATAGTACCTACTAAAAAGGAGAACTGGTAATCAAGCAAATACTGAAATGTACCTACATTTAAAATTACTCCTTGTAACTTGGTAATTCAGCAAGTCTGAATAGTACCTACTAAAACGGAGAACTGGTAATTTAGCGAATGCTGAATGGTACCTAAACTTAAAATTACTCCTTATAAGTTGCCCCACAAAATGTCACAAATTCCGCCGCTCGAAGCCTTTGATTGTGAAGGTGACCCCACTTGGGTGGGTTTGCGCTAGAAAAATGGAAAAAAGGTCTGGTCTAGCCTACTGCCGAAGATAATAAAAAAAAACTCTGGATTTAATTCATTATTATTATTAATGTAACTTTTCAAATTTAGATGAAAACATGATAGATCAAATTACTGGAAAATGTCAATCTTTAGAATTAAGAAGGAAATACTTACCTTAGGGGATGATATAACGTTGGACAAATGCCATTGAATCTGTACAAATACAATAACATAATAATGATGATTTAATTCCTTATTCTTATTCTAGTACAAATGTTTTCATCTGGGGTCTTCAGTTAGTCAAAAAAATGCCTTTGTTTGAAGACTCCGCTCTTCCACAAACTATAGGTAAAACATACATACATAACGTCACGCCTGCATCCCCCATAGGGCAGGCAGAACACCACAGGTTACAAGACCATCTGATATCACGTTTGACAAATTTGGAGGTATTATAAAGATGGAAAGAGACTATTAGGAGACTATATAGCTAAAAATTTAAAATAAATTAAGTGAAATAGTAAAATTAGATAGAATAAAATTAAAAAAAATAGATTAATTAAACAATTTGTTTAAAATTATTATAAACAACAGTCAAAATTATATAAAGCGAAAGCATATACATTAAAGATTAATAAAAAAAATCTTAAGGGAAAGAAAAATTACAACAAAGACAATTGAGTAACTTTAAAACAAAAATCCATACAAACCAACAAATTAATAGCATAGTAACCAAAACTACCTTATAAAACACTAAAATTTGCTGTCGTTGTGGCAGTGAAAATCAAAAGTGCCTAAAATGTGGGTACTTGGGGAATTTCCGCAATCTATGCAAAACCGGAGCAAAAAGCGTAAGTCAAATGACTCGCTAAATAATCCTTCCAAACAGATGAATGGTACAGGAATAGATAATGTAAACCAAATACAAAACCCTAACACAATGTTTTAGCCTATTGTAATAGACCATTGGTCTTATGGTCTTTTGAATCCAAAATGAATGTTTGTTCTCAGATACAAAATGCAAACTTTTTGTTGTAAAAGTTTCCTGAAATTTATAGGTGTTGAATAAGAAATTCCTATTGATAAATCTGATAAGCCAGTTATAGTTAAGCCTTACCACAGAGTGCCTATTCCTTTAGAATTAAAAAAAAAATGAAAAATTAGATGAGTTAGTTAAAGCGGATATAATTGAACCAGTTAATGAACCTTCAAACTGGATATCTCCAATGGTACCGATCCTTAAGAATGACGTAGATATTGGAATTGGTATTGATATGAGACGTGCTAACAAAGTGTGTTCAAATTGTTAACAAAGTGAGATCCGAAATTGCACTAGCAACAACTTAGCTGTGTTAAACAGCGTGCTAAAAAATTCTTTGGGTACAGCTGTGGCAAGGTTCAGAATCAATCAACAATACCAAGGCAAAACAAATTGAAGGAGAGAATAAGTGCATGTGAACAATTGTTGTTGTTAACAAAGTCATTGTGAAAATCTCCATTATTAATGACCATGCTTTATGTCAGATAAAAAACAAACTAAGGCCGAATGCACGTATAAGGCTATGTTAATTCAAAGCATTATAGGCAGTGTGTTAATTTAATTGCTGTAAACTGGCAAGCGGAAATAATAAATTGTTTTCATACAAAAATTTACACGTAAAAAATTCCATCTTAACCTATATTTTCAAACTATACAATTGATTTAACTTATTTACAGTTCAGTAATATCTTTTCACATTTAATTTTTATATCATTATTTAGTTGAATACTTATGTATAAATACCAAGTTCATTAATCATTTTAGTATAATATTAAAATTTGGTTAGATACCTAGAACTAGATAGAAAAAGTATACTTTTTCCATCTAAATTTGAAAGGCAAATTAATGAATCCATTCAGCCTTTAAGAATATAACCTTACTATTTCACCATAGGTAATTGACAGAAACGGAACGTTCTGTTGATAGGGATTGCCGCTATTGGATCGTCCGTTGAATCAATGTACATGAGCGGTCATCTTGAAATCAATATTCTGAACACAATTTTTCACAAACTCATCCACAAAAGAATTTGATATGTTAAATCAATCGTATCAAAGAGAAATAAATTTTTATATTGGCAACGTCAGTAAGATTGTCAATTTTATTGACATTATTCTGAAAGCGTTTTCACTATACCATTAAACTGAGATAAAAGTAGTTTGGTGTCAAAAAAAAAAAACGATACCACCAACACAACAACAACTATTAATGTAACGTTAAAATTTTAAAATATTTTATTTAGTGATAATTTGTGACACTATTATAAGCGTTTTGTTGGCATTTATCTTTTATGCGTGTATTAGAATGGACTATAAGTACAGATCACAATAATAAGTATTTTGTCAGGAATCCAAGATAGTCCAGGAGTAGATTAGCTTATTTATCAGAATAAATGAGAGATATAAGGAGTTAAGTAGGAAAACACAGATTGTATAATTTCATATAGCATATTTATTTCTTTTAAGATTTCCACCAGTTCGGAAAAACCTTAGTGAAGAAGAACTGGCAAGAAACTTCACTGGTATTATTTTCTTTCACAAACAAACTTAGGTACAATTAAACTTCATAAGTTAACAATTTATAAAAGAATATCCAAATTAGTAAAATGCTTATTTCCAAATAAGTAAGGGCTTTATTTGAATGTGGTTGTTAAATTAGTTTTATCAGGTAGGTACGTAGGTACCTACCGGATAACCTCAATCTAATGCAAAGGAATTTACTTTATAACAAATCTCAATAATATCAAATTAAGATAAGTTGTTTGTAGAAAAATAAGATAGTTTAATACATTTATCTTAGGAAAATTACCACAGCAATTACTAAGTAACAATTCTGAATTAAAGAGAAATAACTTACATTGTATTTGCTTAACACACAGTAGCCACTTAGTTCACTAACAGCTTACTATATATAACGGATTGCTTCAACGTTTGCAGCAGGGCGTCCAAAGGAAGAGTGCCCTCTCAAAATCATTTACTTCTTACAATGCCTCGGAGCAATAAAAATATGAAATCCCAAAACTTTCCATTCGCTTAAGAACAAAACAACAACATGAAGTGTGCCACTCTAAAATCCTTCTGACACTTCTCTTACAACTGAGTGACTTTATATTACAATGTAACTAGTAAATATCACAAACTATGTCTAGTACATTCATCATTAATATTAAATATTTATTAAATGATTTATAATTATACATTTTTAGTAATTATAATAACAAGTAGAAATAAAACAAATTAAGGGTAACTTAAATAAGTTTTTTGTTGTGTTGGCAGCCAAACTTTGTAAAAGCGACATCTACTTTGATAAAATATTTAAAGGTTAATTGATATGAAACTAGTAATATTATTGAACCTAGGGCTATTACATAGTTGATACATTATATCATTTTAATAGTATTACAGTATTTCAATGTAAAATACATATAAAAGCAATGTTTCCATTCTTCAGGTTGGTATTATTGTAATTAATCTAACTTCACTGTTACACAAATGAAGAATTCATAGACAAGTTAGCTTAAATACAATGAATTTTTAATCATGGCAATAAGAAATTAACAGTAATATGTACAATATATATATATCTATATAATACGGCCATGCTAATAAGTACTTCGTTCTCGAAGTACCTTTTATTTACAATATTGGGTTTTAAGAAATTTAAATGTTATATGTAATCAAGTTTCAATGACTTTAACTCCTAAGATATGACACACCCCCTTTTTTTTTTTTTTATTTTCAACATCCCTTTCTTTGATGTCTAACTCTTTTGACAGCTTATTCTACATATTAATTCATTGAGACTGTTGAAGGAAGCAAATGTAATTAAATGTTAAGTTATTCAATCGTTAATACTTAATTTAATAATTATTATATTGTTTGTTTCTGTTTTGTCTCCATAAATAAATAAATAGATAATTAATAAATAAATAAATATGATGTCTAACTCTTTTGACATCTAATTTCATACATGATGGTCGAACTCTTTTGCCATCTAATTTTACATCTGATGGTCGAACTCTTTTGCCATCTAATTTTACACATGATGGTCGAACTCTTTTGCCATCTAATTTTAGACATGATGGTCGAACTCTTTTGCCATCTAATTTTACACATGATGGTCGAACTCTTTTGCCATCTAATTTTACACATGATGTACGTTGACATCTAATTTCAAACATGATGTACGTTGACATCTATTTTCTCACATGATGTACGTTGACATCTATTTTCTCACATGATGTACGTTGACATCTAGTTTCACACATGATGTACGTTGACATCTATTTTCTCACATGATGTACGTTGACATCTAATTTCACACATGATGTACGTTGACATCTAATTTCAAACATGATGTACGTTGACATCTAATTTCACACATGATGTACGTTGACATCTAATTTCACACATGATGTACGTTGACATCTATTTTCTCACATGATGTACGTTGACATCTAATTTCACACATGATGTACGTTGACATCTAATTTCAAACATGATGTACTTTGACATCTAATTTCCCGAAGCTTAACTCTTTTAGCTTCCAAATCTCAAAGCTTACAATTCATTTAGCTTCTAACTCTCAAACTCAACAAATTTTTCCAATGCCGTAACAAAAATATTGTTCATTTGAATGTGTATTAAAAATTATCTTTATTTCATTGGTTATATATGATTATGAAATACTATATTTATAAAGCTTTTAAAAGCATACTTGATTTATAAAGCTTTAAAATCATTCATCATCATCATAATTTTTTATTGTAAATCAAAATGGAAACTATTCACCTCCATATTCAATATCTTTTAATAACTTTTTTTTTTTAAATAATGATAAGAGATATCCTTTTTATAAGGGGTCTCCTTTTATTATTTTTTTTTTATTAAAGAAAATATAAAATATGGTTCTACAGAATAAATGAAATATTATCAACACTGGAAACTATGAAATATGCAGGTAGGTACACATATTTCCTTACACAAAAGATTACATTACAAATTGTTAAAACAGAATATTTACAGCAATTAATACACATAACAATATTTCCGTAACATAGTAAAATTGTCATATCTTTTATTTGTACAACTAGTTCACCAGGCCAATATCTTAAAGTATCTTAAGCTGTTACTAGCATTATCCTTTCAGACCATAACAATTAGGAATTAAGAAGTAAGAATTAAATATCATTACTATATCTGTGATTTGATCGACACAAGCTAGATTGCCAATATTAAGTCATTGTGTTCCATAAAAAGGAGTTAAAATAATTCTTGAATTTTCTGAATCTATGTCAAATCTCTGTTGACCCATTTGCCTATCAGGCTGTAAACCTACATTTTCATAAGTGGTCTCTTATTCGCGATAATCCGGTAGAATTCAACTTTGTGATGTTTTTGAGTAGTTGAACTTTCCATAAACCGTTCGGCCAGTCTGACAAATCAAATCAAGCAGAACTAGGTTGATAACTAATCACAATAAATGACTTATATATCATTCTTGAAATAAGGTCTGTATTTGGTTTGAACTAAAATTACTGCCACTATGTAATTACCAGCGAAGGGGTGCCAATCATTATAGTAATAATGTTACTTATAATTAATGATTAAACGAACTTACCTGTACGTGAAGTTCAATCATAATTATGCCGGCGCCGAGTCCGAAGAGATTAGTACCTAAGGAAAGTGAATATTTATTTTCTTACACATGTAGTTGCAGATAGGCAACACCACTCTTGCACATAGTTTAGAGTTTTTTTTTTTTTTTTTGTGTTGGCAACCCTGTCTTTAGCCCTGCCATACCTTTGCGTTGCTTCTCATATAGTTTAGAGCATGATCCTTTTTATCCATTGATGTGTTGCCCGGAAATAAGTAGATCAAGGGTGAATGTCAATAGATCATTGGGAGGGAGGGAGTACGTACTAATCTCTTCGGACTCGGCGCCGGCATAATTATGATTGAACTTCACGTACAGGTAAGTTCGTTTAATCATTAATTATACCAGCGCCGAGTCCTCGAGATTAGTACCTAAGGAAAGTGAATATTTATTTTCTTACACATGTAGACTTTGAGAGCTTAATCGGGCAAGGCATCAATGAGTTAAATAATAAAATATTTTAAACAATCAATAATACGCTTTGTTTGTTGTACTGGTTTCTCTGTATAGGTACAGTTTGTGAAATTATTACAGTAATATAATACACAATTAAATATATAATAACTTAAATGTGACTTTATCCTTATTTATATACCTATTTATAATAATGACAATGTTTATAATTAATACTTATTTACCTAATCGATAATTTTCAATTACAGATCCAGCCAGGGCCGTATCATCGTCATTGTTATCAATGACCTCCCTTTGATAAAATCTGGCAAATGTAGCCGAGTTTCGACTCCATCCCGCTGTTTTACGAATAGTATCTAAGCTAACACTAAGAGCATGAGCGCGCGACGCAGCGGCATGTCGCGTGCTATGCGCACTAAAAATATTAGTGTCAAACCCACACTCGCACAGTGTACTTACTCTTTATCCAACGGCTCATAGTTTGAATACCGATTGGATTGTATGGTCTTCTTACTCCTGTGAATAGGTAATCGGAAGTCCTCAACGATGAAGTGCGCTCGGTATAGCATATAAGTGCGCTTGTTGGACGAATAGCTGGTTTTTCTATAAAATATGGCAGCTGTAAGATAGGTTAATTAAAGCCAGGCCTAGACGTTTTGATGATATCTGGGATTTTTATAATGATGAGCTGGGATAAATTTTGAATATTGCTTACTTTTATTTAGATAAAGTCTGAATTCTTTGTGACGTCGAAAGTGCCAAAATGGTTTTACGTGTAAGCTTTTCTAAAGGCAGCTCATCGTTAGGATGCCATGAACTAAGTTTGTCTAATACAATATTAGTGTCCCAGGTCACGCTATACTTAGGTTGTGGAGGCTTGAGGCGATATACTCCTTTAAGGAAACGTTTTATTCTGTCATCGTTAGTAATAGACCTACTACAAACAGCAGGGCAGATTTGCATGTATTTAAAGTTCCGTACTGGCAACCGTTGTAAAATAAATGGGTTAAAAAATGCATGACAATAGGAACAAATACATCGTAAACGTTATACGAATTACTTGGCAATAAACCCACCATTTTTACAATTTGATGAAGATAAAAACAAAACATTTATGTCTAGTTTAATTCAGTTTGATAACTTAAAATTGATACTTATGACCAAAAATAAGATTTAGGTAAGTATCTATGTTGAAATAAGTGAGAGAAGTAGAATTTACTTCAAATACGAATTAACGTTACTAATCTACTAAAAATGGTTAAATAAATTATGTAATATGGCCTAGGTATTAAGAAAAAAGGTGACAATATTCGAAAAAAGAAAACAATATCCTCTGTTTTGGTACCGACTAGTCAGCTGTTGCTTGTGCAGTGTCACGACGACATGTGACCTCCTGCGCTACAAACAACGCGAACGCGGAAGGTATGAGGTATGGTATGAGGTATCTAAAGGACCGTTTAGCATTACCAAAAGCCTATTATTTCGAAAAGAAACATAGTAAATAAAAAAATAAAAATCTCGATATTCAAACTCTGACCTCACCATAGTATCCACATGCATGCGCTAGGACACACGTGGTTTGGCTCTATAAGGGAACTAGATTACACCCTGTATACTTAGCGCATTTGTTATTTATATGGCTTGTAAACAGATCTATTTCTGGATAACCGAAGAGGCTAGTAATAATATTAAAGGCCCACACTAATAGCGCCCACTCGATATCAGGGTGGGTTCTCCTTGATTCGAAATCTGCAATTGAATTCTCACTGGATTTTATATATGAGGCGAAAACAAATATATTTTTATTCTCGCACCAATTCCATATATTTCTTTATTTCATTTCATATATGCTACTTCTGTCAGATGTGGGTATTGTACACCACCCATCTTATTTATGTAAGCTATTGCCTTTGCAAAGGTTTTTAGAGCAATAATAAATGTAGCTAGCAATTCAAGTTGGTTTATATGTTCACTTTGCTTTACAATTGACCATTGACCGCTCGCAGTTTGTCCATTACATGCCGCCCTCCACCCAGTCGTTGAGGCGTCTGTGAATATCTCAGCTTTGTATTGGTCTACTTTAATTTTACTTATTGAATTAACAATGTTTTTAAGCCACCATTTAAAATCAGATTGTAAAGATTCCGGTAAATCCATATACTGATTGTAATCATCATGACCTCTTAGACTAAGATATTTACATCGCTCCATTTGCTTGGTATGTAGCATTCCATATTCTATGGCTGGGCAGCAAGAAACTAAAGATCCTAGAAGTTGCCTCTTAATTTTTTGTCTTTTTTCAGTAGGTAAAGAAATTTCAAGTTTGTGGGAATCTATTATCATACCTAAAAACTTACAATTAGTGGATGGCGTTCTCACTGGATTTCAAAATGGAATGACTGTGGTGGCCACGTCGCTTGCCACGCTGCTGCAGGCGGGCGACTGTGCGCCGTGTATGTTGCTGGTCCTGGTTGCCTGCGCACCGGAACAGCTTTGCGCTTTAACTGCTTTTGAGGGCCCTGTCTATTACTGATTGGCCGTTTTGAAGTGTTTTTAGCAGTCACGGTTGACTTCAGTTCATATCCGGTTTTTTGTAGTGCTTTAGCGGTTCTGATAGTATCCGGTAAGTTTTCTCCGAACAGTTACTCAATTTTTGTTTTAGACAAGTGCTCTGTAATGTCTTTTTTAAGTAAGAACGAAATAAAATTTCTTCTTGTCACAGAGTCAGAATGTTGGACATCACACAATAAACGGACGGCGTCCGTAAGTTTTTGCAAAAGATCATTTTTTTTTTTTTGTACCATTTGAGAATTGATTACGCCCGCAAGGCTGGAGATAGCACAACCTATTTGTTTTTGTTTAGCTTCTATGTCTCTGTCCCGGTTTAAAATCGAGGCCTGTGTAGCGGTAGGAGGTACTTATTTCCGCATTTATATTAGTAGCGCCTATTTTCGAGCAATTTGCTGGTAGGAGGTACTTATCAGTTAGCCCTTTGCGGAAATCTTTTGTCAGACCTTCAGTTGCCCAGTGCTGAAGGCGTGATGCTAGCTCTTCACGTATATCCGCCCCATATTTGACATCGGTGTCTGGGTCAAGGCCTAAGATCTCAAGTACGTCATTGTCTAATATTTCAGCATTATCAGCTGAAGCATATGTAGTAGGCTCTGGATTAAGTTGGTGGTCTGGCTAAAGTTTAAAAAAGCCACATAAGAAATGTGTATGCATAATATGTGTATGGGTAATAACACAATAACAAATTTTCATCATAAAGAAATAATAATTGTATGCATACTTAAGTATGTGTCGAAGCAGTCCCAGTGACAGTTCAGATAACATACTTTGTTTTCAAACGTAAATACGTTATAATTATTGTCATAAATTATGAAATATGTTACATTAGGATAGCCCCAATAGCGTCCCGGAAGGTAACAATGCTGCCATACTTTTCATTACATTAAATTAAATAGTCTTTGAAAAAACAAATATTCAAAGTTAATGATTATTCATGCAAGCAGTAAAATAATATACAAAAAATTTGGCAGCTAAAATTTTTTAATTTTTTTTATTTATGAGGGTAGTTTTCTCAGTGAGAAATACACCATTTGAAGAGTGGTGTATTATACTTAAGAATACTTTTATCTCAAATCGTCATTTAGCAAGGTGAAATATTCCCAACGAATATTTCGAATGTTTGCTTCGACGATTATAATCTTTACTTTTTTAATGAGAGAAATATAGTGACATATTTAAATAAACAAAGTACCTTGTACTGTTTCCACTTCCGGCGCATCACTCTCGGAATGATCAGGATCAGATGAAGAAATACGACGTTTGCATTAAAAAGTGGTGGGATACCGGTGAATTTATACCAATTTGGCACGACTTAAACTTATTTTTGTCTAAATCACTATTTCTTTTGTTATTTCTTATTTAATTAACCCCAGTGACTGTTCAAGGTGCATTAAACTGGTCAATTTGATAATTCGTACATATATACACACTGTTTAGGTTACTATTAAAGTAATTAGTATAAGTTAGCTCAATTAAATGCGTCGAATCAGCCCCAGCGACTGTTCAGGTTGCATTTTTGTCAGTACGTAAACATGTATTATTTTTTATTGAAAAAACGTTACAAAAGTAAAAACCACCTTAATTTAAATGCTTCGAATCAGTCCCAGCGACTGTTCAGATTGCATTGAATTTGTCAATACGTAAATACGTATTATTTTTTGTTGAAAAAAAGGGGTATAGAAGTACATCACCTTAATTTAATGCGTCGAATCAGTCCCAGCGACTGTTCAGATTGCATTAAATTTTTCAGTACGTAAACACGTGTTATTTTTTGGCGAAAAAGGGTACAAAAGTAAAAAACCACCTTAAGTTAAATGCTTCGAATCAGTCCCAGCGACTGTTCAGATTGCATTTAATTTGTCAATACGTAAATACGTATTATTTTTTGTTGAAAAAAAGGGGTATAGAAGTACATCACCTTAATTTAATGCGTCGAATCAGTCCCAGCGACTGTTCAGATTGCATTAAATTTTTCAGTACGTAAACACGTATTATTTTTTGGCGAAAAAGGGTACAAAAGTAAAGAACTACTGTAATTTAATGCGTCAAATCAGTCCCAGCGACTGTTCAGGTTACATTAAATAAGCAGGTATAAAGCAAAAAACAAATCTTAAGATGTGGGTAGTAATGTTAAACTAAAAAGATATTTTTTCTTTGTTCACTCTGTATGAATTAAGATACGAGAATTTTCTAGTCGATTGAAAGAGATTCTATACTTAATTGGGTCTTAGAATTTTTTAATTTTTTAAAAAGAACTACTTATGTTAAGTGCGCCGAATTAGTCCCAGTGACCGTTCGGGTTGCACACGTAGTTGAGTAAATTAACACATTGTAAAAGATTCATATTTATTCAAATACATACCTTCTGTTATATCCACCTCCTGTTCATGGGGCACATTTTCTGTCTCCGAAACACTATTTTGCCGTCTACGCATTTTACTTTCTAATTTTTTTTTTTATTTTTTTTTTTTTTTATTTATTTATTCTTATAACAGTCAATGTCCTCCTCCAGTGACTTAGAATTTTTACGTTTAGGCATCGTGAAGTTAGGAAAAATAACGCGATATACTTAAGTGTTGAGTGGTGAAGCACTAAAATGCGAATGAGAAGCAACGCAAAGGTATGGCAGGGCTAAAGACAGGGTTGCCAACACAAAAAAAAAAAAAAAACTCTAAACTATGTGCAAGAGTGGTGTTGCCTATCTGCAACTACATGTGTAAGAAAATAAATATTCACTTTCCTTAGGTACTAATCTCGAGGACTCGGCGCTGGTATAATAGATATAAGTTTATAGTACTTAGTGTTTTTAGAAGCCTGAGTACCTCTTAGTTTAGTAAAACTTGTTCTATATTAAGTTATATGAACTTATAACCCTCATCCAGCATTTGACGTTCGTAAAGTGTATAAAATTACCTACTTACTATGAATAAAAAAGTTTTCATTTTCATTTTCAATAGGTAGAGCAAATGGACTAATACAGCCTTATGAAGGGTGTGACAAGAGATAGGAACTTATGTTGTTTTGTTATAATTGGGTTTAAGAAAACCTATGCCCTTTATCTATATGCATATTCAAAGATGTAATAAGAACCAAAATTTTAGACAGGGTCTGATCAAAAGCAACAAGACAGTAATTATCATTATATTTCCTCATGGGACACTACTAGACTCATGTATTCTATGCTTTGTACAAATAAATTATGCTTACTGGAATTGATATTAAACCGGCTACATGTAATGCTTTTACAGTTTGATCCAAATCATTTAGATCACATTTGTGACCGTTAATGTGAACTGTTTTTATTATTGCTCATTGAAAATCAGACAGTAATAACATGAAGATAAGATCAAAGTCTTTATTTTTACTGTCCATCCCTAACTATACCATTCATACCTAGAGCGCCAGGATATTTTTGTAAACTATGTAAGATTTGTTGCTATAATTTAACATCTAAACAACACAATTTTAATTCATTCATTGGGTCAGCGGAGCACGAATAATATCTTTGAGAAATTACCAAGGTAAGTATGAGAAGTACCATCAACGTTGGAAATGATTTTAGTGCCTGGATACCCAATATTTCAGCCTAATCAAATCATATGTGATTAGTATTTTTCTTGTTCATGTATAAGTACACTATTATTATGAACAATAACAAAATTAAGCAAATCAATTTCAACGCAAATATCACTAAACCTGGCTAGGACGCTTATCTTGCTCAATAATATTTAACCCATCTCTTTCATGAGATGAGGTCAAATCTGCAAAGTATAGTTAAATTGTAATCGAGACATCTGGTTAATGATCTTTAATATGACTAAAGCTTGCTCCTATATCTACAAGTGAAATCATTCATTAAAACTGGAGTAAGCTTTAACAGTTACCAAAAAAAAATATATAGAGTACTGATACTAGTAAATGGGTTAATCCGAGAATCATTTGATTAGGTTTCTTTGAAAAGCGATTTGAAATCTGATTCAATATGATTTATCTTTTTTTTTCAAAAGGAAAGCGAGGCTAGAGCCTTCTGGAAACATGTTCTTTCATCATGCCCAACTATTTTACAAGAGTTACGTTTATTAAGGGTTACAGTACTTTGTTATGATTAAAACCATCTAACTTTGAGCACAGATTTGAGATATCCTTTTTTTTTTTTACTCAATAATATATAGAGGCATGAACATTGAAGTACCTACATCAGTACTAACTTTAAAATTTAAACTACATTGTTTCAACCGGTAATAGATCCCTCAATATTGTTATGGTCTAAGGTTTTAGCAATGTATTAGTAGTAAACAATAATATTATAACTTAAGTAAACTTAGCAATATTGTAAAGAGAAGCTATTTAACATTGACATTTTAATCCTCCTCCAGTAAATAAACTTTTATAAGCTGTACTTAAAAAACAACATATTCAGTTTTCCTCTCACAAATTCACAACATGAATCTGCTTGAACCAACAAATATTAAACTGCTCTAGTTATTTAAGATGGGTAATGTTATTGAGGATAAAGATCTATGAACTGGATACAAAAATATGGCAAAATTCTACCTCTGGGTGGGGCCCTCATTTACAAACATAGTAGAGCAGAGCCCTTAAATGTGTTACCTTTGCAAAGGCCATGACCTTACTCCAATTACATTCCTTGATAGCTCTTCAATTCAATTGCACCAAGTTTCAGCACTGCTGTTATTTTATTTCCATTGCTGTTATTTTAAGGACATTGTTCATATAAACCGTGTTTCACCCAGATTAAAGTTACAAGGCCAGCCCAAAAACATCGTGGCCAAATTCAATACGCGTTTACTCCGTGATGACCTCCTCGCCAAAGTAAAAAAACTGAGAATTACAACCAGGGACCTTGAAATATCTAAAGATCCAACCTCTTTGTTTTTTAACGAACATCTAACACCTTACAACAAACAACTTTACAAAAAATGCCGGGAAGTAGCAAAACAGCATATGTATCAGTTTGTATGGACAAAAAACGGAAGGATCTACACAAGGAAAAGCGACACAGCACACGCGATACAAATAGTGGACGAAGAAGACCTCAAAAAGATAAAAAGTGCATAATGTACAATAGCAGGTTTCTTAAGGTAATCAAAATATATAATTTTTACGTGTGTCAAATATTAGTGTTAGCTTTGATGTATCTAATTTTCTATTTTATTACCCAACATTATATTTCCTGTTACATTTCCCAATATTCATATATCAAGTACAAAAATATAACACTTGCAATATTTATTTTACTTTATTGTATATTTTCAAATTATATGTTTACTATACTGCGACTATTCTTCCATATTTTTAAACTCCTGAGTTCAGGATTATGTCACCTCTGCATTTTATACTCTTTGATGTTTACTTCAAAACATGTATTCACAAAGAAAATAAAGTCTGTGTACTATAAAATGGTGCAAGTTCTCGATTTAATGAATATATTACTGTTTTACTTATACTACCGTAGTAAAGATATTTATACGTTACCGACTAGTTGTCAAAAGTTTCTAGATTTAGTTACTTTTTACATACTAAGCCATTTTCAAGTAACTTTTAACAAACAACACAAAATTATTAATTACATTAACTGCTATTTTCGAACAGTATACATTACTAAGATCCTCCAAAGTTTATTTTCTCTAGTATGTAATTTCTTTGAGAACATCATTGTCATTTTACTACGAGTGATCAACAATCACGCACCATTACTTAACCGGAGTACTTTACCTGACATGCGGTTACTAAGCAGAATCACGGACAACTATTTTTTGGATTACCCTCACTACTTGCATCTTATTTTTAATAGACAAGTTTACAATTTTGTGCTTTATTACCGTGCACTACAAGTTCTGAATAATTCAAAAGACTCACATATAGTAATTTATTCCAACCATTTTGCGTACTGCATCAGCCAACTCGTGAACTACCCGATTGGTTTTTGTCAGAATTATACGAACTCGTCACATACTCCTTTTTTAAATATTAAAAAATCTGATCGATATATTGCTCAATGGCAGCACAAGGTAGTTGACACTGAGGATTTTATACATTGTTTCTCTGAATTATTAATGGTATTGAAGGATTTTTTGTTTGAAGGAACAATTACTGTTAAACAAAAAGTGTATATAAACTTGGTTAAAATACCCCTTATTAGTTATTTAGTTTCTTTATGCAATCTTGGTCTTAACATAAAGCCAAATAAGTATTATTTAAATTTACCGATGACGCGTTGTTTATTTTTTTATATTATGTGTGGTCTTAGGGCATTGCTAAATATTTTTGTTGGATATTACAAGTTTCACTTGGATTCTTTTATAAAGCGGATGTATGATTGTGTCACTGAATTATTAACAGTATTGGGTTATAAAACGATTATTTTTAATTACAAGTTTTGTTTAAATCTGGTTGGAATACCTCTCATTAACCGTACTCCTTTATGCAACCTTGATCTTTACGGAAAGGCACATAAGTGTTATTTTTATTTTGTGAAATTGAGTTACTTAATTTTCTTCAGTATGTGTAGTTTAAGGCCAGTGCTAAATGTTTTAATTCGATATCATAAGTTACAATTGAACTTTTATATAAAGCGGACAGATAGTATTGTTTATGAGTCCTCATTCATTTCGGATTTGCATATATTATCAGTTCTTTTTTTGATACGCAGGTTTGATTGCAAATTATTGAAGACATCTGCTTGTTGTGATTCTAAAAGGTATTTTTGTTTTACGATAATCGAGATCTTTAGCAATGTACGATAACAATTTAAAAAAGTTAAACATTTATTACCAGAACGTGCGCGGTCTTCGAACAAAATGCCTAGAACTACGTCAAAATATATTGTGCAATGATTATGATATTATAATTATAACCGAAACGTGGTTACATGACGGGATATTCGATGCGGAGCTGTGTGATAGTAGGTACGACGTGTTTCGCGAGGATCGCGACCTGGTGGCTACCGGGAAGAGTACCGGAGGGGGAGTCATGGTGTTGGCGAAGCGCACTCTTGGCGCCCTGCGGCTCGAACCCGGACCCTGCGCGCCCGAGTCGCCTCCGACCGCTGAGTCACTATGGATATCCGTACCAGGTCGTGCGTGTGCGTCTTCTTTAGACCTACTGATCTGTGCTGTGTACGTCCCGCCCGACCCTCGTAGAATGATAAGAGATATAGACTGCATTATTGAGCACGCTAAATTCACTAAAGAGTTACACCCTAACGCAAACTTTTTAATTGTAGGAGATTTTAATTTATCGTGTTTTCTATGGGAAAATGATTTTCCCCAATTGTTAAGAAAAGGTTCTGTTGACGTACAAGACGCTGGAGTAAAACTTCTTGAACAATTTTGTTTTATTAATTTAAGACAATTTAATTACTTAAGAAATTACGCTGAAAATGTATTAGACTTGTGTTTTTCTAACTTGCCTCTGACAATTAATCGTTGTTTATCACCTATTATAAAAGAAGATCACGCTCACCCACCTTTAATTATTGATATTAAAGACATAAGTTTCCAGGGACTTCGTGAATCTCTTACACCAAGAAAAAATTTTTACAAGGCAGATTACGACAGCATAAATCACTACATAACCTCTCAGGACTGGGATTCTCTGTTGAATATTGGTACTGTTGACGTGGCCACAACTACTTTTTATAACGTTTTATATACATGTATAAATAACCATGTCCCAACTTACACACCCAAATCTAGTAGATCATATCCTAAGTACTACAGCCCAGCTCTAATAAAAATTATTAAGGAAAAAACTAAAGCTCACTATAGATGGAAAAAATATGGCAATCAATTAGATTACAATGAATTTGCACTACTTCGCGCTAGAGAACGTCGCATACAGAAAATTTGTTTCAAAAACTTTACGTCAAAATGTGAGAATAAAATTAAAGATCATCCTAAACTATTCTGGTCTTATGTTAAGGCTTTACGGGGTAGTTCCAGTTACCCGAAAACTTTAAGCTTAGGCAACGATAAATTTACAGATGGTAAAGCTATTTGCGACGGTTTTAACAGGTTCTTCAAAAATGCTTTTGGAATGTCACACACTAATAGCGGATCCACATCAGACCATAACCATAACTACGTTAGCTCAGATACAATTTCTTCATTAAAAACTACACCCATGAACGTTAAAAATCTACTTATAAAACTTGACTTAAACAAAGGAGCTGGTAGTGATGGAATCCCACCAATTTTTTGGTCGAGATGCGCTAACTCGCTGGCTCTGCCACTATCAATAATTTTTAACCGCTCATTAAAGGAAGGAATATTCCCAGTCATATGGAAATCGGCGCACATCATTCCTATCCATAAAAAAGGCAGTAAGACAATTATAGAAAATTACAGAGGAATCTCTATGTTATGCACTGTTGCGAAACTTCTCGAGCTTATTATATATAATGCGATTTATCATGTTATTTCTAAATCCATACCTCAGGAACAACACGGTTTTCTAAAGATGCGATCGACTACAACTAATTTGGCCGTCTTTTCGGATTATGTGTTAACCAACATGGAACGCGGTGGGCAAATAGACGTTATATACACCGATTTTGAAAAGGCGTTCGACCGTGTAGATCACAACATACTTCTTAAAAAATTGAACATGCTTGGCATTCATGGAGATTTATTACGTTGGATTCGATCGTATCTTTCGAATAGGTCACAGGCTGTGGTCATCGGGGGTTATAGGTCGGATTTCATAGATGTACCCTGCGGCGTACCTCAAGGATCACATTTGGGACCATTGTTTTATAATGCTTACCTTTTTGACATCGGTAATTGTTTCAATCACTCTGAATTTTTACTTTACGCCGATGACAAAAAAATATTTCGTAAAATCAGCTCCATTAGCGACTGTAAATCGTTACAAAACGACCTGGACTCCTTGTCTCAATATTATATCAAAAACAATATTACTATAAATATACAAAAATGCGAACATGTCATCTTCTCACGCAAAAAAAAGCCCATTGAGCACATCTACACTTTTAATGACATTGCAATCAGAAAAACCAGAACGGTACGAGATTTAGGAGTGTTTTTTGATCACAAAATGTTGCTTACTGATCATATAGAATACATCAACAAGAGAGCTTTTCGTAGTCTAGGTTTCGTTCTACGTTCCTGCAAGCCATTCACCAACAAGGAAGCAATTAAATTAATATATTTCTCATATGTGAGGAGTATTCTGGAATACTCCAGCACTATATGGTCTCCACAGTACATGATATATATAAATAAAATAGAAAGGATTCAAAAAATATTTATAAAGCACCTAAATTATCGTTACCGTTTAGACCCAGGGTCTTACGAGAATAGCTGTAGAGCGCATGGTCTCTTGTCCTTAAAACATAGGCGTATGATTCTGGATATGTGTCTTCTGTACGACATTGTTCATAGTCGGATTGATTGCCCTAATTTGGTCGCCAAGATTTCCTACTGCGCACCAACTTACCGTACGAGACACACAGCCTTACTACACGAACAGTTACACTACACAAACTACACAAAAAACATTGTCATCTCCCGCATCACACACACATACAACAAACACTTCAGTCACATAGATCTATTTGCTTGCAGTAAATCTAAATTTAAACATGACCTTATCAACACCTTTATAGAATAGTCGCAAATCGAAATTGTAATTGTTTTAATTTTAATCCTATTTAAGAAATTTTTGTTGAAGAATTGAGATAGGAATTCAATTTAAAAAAAAAATGGAACAAGCCATAAACCTTTACGTTCTTTTTTTTTAATTTTAGGTATACATAGTTTATACGTTAACACATACTATTTATGTATCTAAATATTAAATATAAATCAAACATTTTAAATATAAATCAATATCTATCTAAACAATATTTAAATAATTTAAACCGTGAAAGTATCTATATGCTTTATATACTTTATATTTATATCTTTATTGGATATTATATTTAAATTATATCTTTAAACATTCAGAGCTTTGAATTTCTTAATTTAGAATATTGTTTCTCTTTTTTTTCTAACAGAACTATTTAATTTTCATTTCTGTACACTTTTTGGAATTCCTTTGAAGTTTTTTGTTTGTTTTTGTATTTATTGCACTACTTCTGATTGAGTACTATCTGTAAAGTTTGGGGAAACCTGTTATTGGCATTATTATATTGTTTAAACGTTTTGTAAAATATTGTTATGATGTATGCTGTTGGTTTTCTTAATAAATAAATAAATAAATAAATAAATAAATAAATAAATCGGTATCAAAATTCAGTATTGCAACATTTTAGTGATGGCTCCTTTGGTTATCACCGCATCTCTTAATTAACTGTCTACAGGCTTTTCATCAAGACAGCATCCACTCTGAAACTTTCAAACATCATGTATTAATAAGGGTGTTACAATTGATCCCACTTCTGATATTAGAATGGACTATAAGTACAGATCACAATAATAAGTATTTTGTCAGGAATCCAAGATAGTCCAGGAGTAGATTAGCTTATTTATCAGAATAAATGAGAGATATAAGGAGTTAAGTAGGAAAACACAGATTGTATAATTTCATATAGCATATTTATTTCTTTTAAGATTTACCACCAGTTCGGAAAAACCTTAGTGAAGAAGAACTGGCAAGAAACTTCACTGGTATTATTTTCTTTCACAAACAAACTTAGGTACAATTAAACTTCATAAGTTAACAATTTATAAAAGAATATCCAAATTAGTAAAATGCTTATTTCCAAATAAGTAAGGGCTTTATTTGAATGTGGTTGTTAAATTAGTTTTATCAGGTAGGTACTAGGTACCTACCGGATAACCTCAATCTAATGCAAAGGAATTTACTTTATAACAAATCTCAATAATATCAAATTAAGATAAGTTGTTTGTAGATAAATAAGATAGTTTAATACATTTATCTTAGGAAAATTACCACAGCAATTACTAAGTAACAATTCTGAATTAAAGAGAAATAACTTACATTGTATTTGCTTAACACACAGTAGCCACTTAGTTCACTAACAGCTTACTATATATAACGGATTGCTTCAACGTTTGCAGCAGGGCGTCCAAAGGAAGAGTGCCCTCTCAAAATCATTTACTTCTTACAATGCCTCGGAGCAATAAAAATATGAAATCCCAAAACTTTCCATTCGCTTAAGAACAAAACAACAACATGAAGTGTGCCACTCTAAAATCCTTCTGACACTTCTCTTACAACTGAGTGACTTTATATTACAATGTAACTAGTAAATATCACAAACTATGTCTAGTACATTCATCATTAATATTAAATATTTATTAAATGATTTATAATTATACATTTTTAGTAATTATAATAACAAGTAGAAATAAAACAAATTAAGGGTAACTTAAATAAGTTTTTTGTTGTGTTGGCAGCCAAACTTTGTAAAAGCGACATCTACTTTGATAAAATATTTAAAGGTTAATTGATATGAAACTAGTAATATTATTGAACCTAGGGCTATTACATAGTTGATACATTATATCATTTTAATAGTATTACAGTATTTCAATGTAAAATACATATTGAAAGCAATGTTTCCATTCTTCAGGTTGGTATTATTGTAATTAATCTAACTTCACTGTTACACAAATGAAGAATTCATAGACAAGTTAGCTTAAATACAATGAATTTTTAATCATGGCAATAAGAAATTAACAGTAATATGTACAATATATATATCTATATAATACGTGCATAAATAACGTTGAGAGAAACTTATTGTTGTAAAGTTTAATTTAAAGGTTACGCAAAGCATGAACTAAATAAAGGCCTATGCAAGCTAACTGAGAACCTTTTATGGACATAAATATGTCCACGCAATAAAATCTTGAAAAAGTATACAAGAGCTATGCAGTTATAGTACTGTACTGTTACTGTTTTAAAGTAAATAAAAGTATGACACGCAAATAAAAGTATGTAACACTAATATGAAATGAATATATACCTACATAATAAATATTACACATAATTATAACATCACATATATATTAAAATATCAAAAACGTGTTTACGTACATTGAATAAAATACCTCTATGGTAATATATTTTCATTATAAATATAACTACAAAGGTTAAATGCCATTAAATTGCAAATATTAGGTATGTATTTTGTACAAGGTATCATTAAATTGGAATACCAAGGTTCAAAGGAACCTCCATTAAATTAGAAATACTTGGTACAAAGGTACCCTAATTTGAAATATTTGGTACAAAGGTACCTCCATAAAAATGAAAGTAATTGATATAAATATATATAAAAAAAGAAATATTAATATCATAAGTACCTTTAACAATCTATTACCTACTACAATAAATAGAGAAATAAGTAGGTATGAAATTGAAAACTGTATTTTGTTAAACAAATTGGCAAACGATAAAGCTACTATAATGAATATAAAGCAAATATAGAATGAAAAAATATATGTACTTACTTATTATTATACTGAAGAAAAACATCAGTAACATGCAATAGAACATAAACATGGAACTAAAAACTATTTTGAAAATTGGGACTGTAGTGAGAACTTGCTAAATTTGAATGTTAAAGAAATTAATTTAAAAAAAGACAATTCTGAATGAAAAAATGGAGATAAACAGCAAGAAAAAAAATGCAAAGAATCTTGAGAAAAGAGAAGAAGGGAAATCCAACAATAATCTAATAACATCATAAATACCTATTCAATGGAACATTGTAAAAATATAAGCAGTAAAAATATAGATATACAGTAAAAATATAAATGAGAAGAATATGAGACAATAAAGGAAAAACACAATCATAATCCCACCTTTCACACTGGTAGGGATGTAAACGGTCGTGATATTGGTGTTCAGATGAAACTAGAAGATAATATCAGCAATGTAGTCCATTTAAAGAAAGTGAACGATTAGTGGACTGTGGTTAATCAGGATATGAGTAAAATATTCCTTAGAAAATGATGTTCAAGCATAAATACTCTGTTGACTGATATTATATGGAAGATAAAACTCCTGGGCTATAAACTGTTGTAATATACTTTTAAAAGATGATTGCTGTTGAGTTTCTTGCCACTTCTTCTCAACAGATCGACTTTCCGAAGTGGTGGTAGATTCAGTTCAATTGTAAATTCAATTCCCAGTTGTAAAATAAAAATTGTGTGGTGTGGTTAACGAATCTATTTTTGTTTGCAAATAAGAGATGTAATATGCAATTAAATGGTTCTACATCGGGGAGTGGTGGCAACACCGGGAGGGGCGCGCGGGGCTGGTATTCCGCTCGTCACTCCATACGGGGCTGCTAACGCTACCGGTCGTGGACATACAAGTCAAAATAATATTGTTTTATTTGTGTGCACAATAGCTAAAATAGTGGACGTTACATCTACCATATATGTTGGACTATAGCCTGGCAACAAATAAGAAACCCTATGGAAGGACAACAACCACCACGTAGACATGTGTGCATCGGCTGTGGCAGATCACTCAATAGATTAAGAGATGTTCATACATTGCATATGGAAACCCCCCGTGAAAGTCACATCTATACATATAATAAAATGGTAGGAAAGTCAAAACTGTACATTAAATATTTTTTTAAAAGAATACTTGGGGTATGATCTACAATCGAAACAGAAACAAAAAATATAGTTTTTAGAATTTTTGTCTGTTTGTCTGTTTGTCTGTTTGTCTTTCCGGGATAAACTCAAAAAGTACTGCATGGATTTACTTCAAATTTGGCATGAAGATAGTTAAGAAGTCGGGTCAACATATAGGCTACATATTATCACGCTAGCAGTGTTATAATCGTAGGTGCGTTTGGTGCTGCATAGCGTTCACGCAGACGACGTCGCGGGCAGCAGCTAGTAACAAATATGATTTCCCGTCAATATGCACCACGACAGGTAAACCATTTTATTAGTATTTAGCAAGTCAAAGCAAGTAAAAGCAAAGGAAAGCATTATAGAGGATGGGGGTAATTTTATACAGAATTACTTAATTAAGTAATTCTGTTAAGAGAGAAGAGAGATTTGTATTTTTGTGTGTATGTGTGTGTTTGTTATGGATAAATTCAAAAAATACTGAACCGATATGAAAATTCTTTCACCATTAAAAAGCTCCATCTTCACCATAACATACACGTATGTTATCATTTATCCCGGTGGTTACACAGGATTGGGAACTACACAGGTAAAACTGTGGAGCGCTGATAGTTTTTAATAAATTAACAATTACAAATATGAAGTTGTCCTTTACTTCAAGTAATTTCTTTGTACAATTAATGTCTATTCAAAGAATTTACAAAAATATAGTTTGGTACCTATGTGTGTTTCTGCGGTTTATTCATAAACTACTAAAGGTACTGTTTTCACTATGGAATAATTTATTTTATAAGGAAGTCTATAGGTTTTAATATATTGGGATCTCTCATGATTGTTTATGATGCCACATTGTAAAATGTCACTGTTTTACAGTGGAGGTTCCAAAGACCCACATTAATAGTTTGCCTCCATGTTTATTGTGTATGGAGTTGAGCTGTGGAATAGCTCAAATCGAGGGTGAATTGATTTCTTCTAGGCAAATACTTTCTATATTAGTAAACAGTATTTACGATTATAGATATACTATGGACAAATGGAAGCTTAATAAAATTAATATTAATTATTAATATGTCTCAGTTACCGAGGTCAGCTACTGTCTGTCATGCTTGCTGGCAAAGGGCTGATACTTCATTACCACCACCATCTGCACAAGACACATTGCTGTCTACCAATCAACCTGACCCTACATCTGTACAAACATATGACAATATAGTACTGCCAAATTATATGAGAGCACCAGCCACACAAGCTAGGTGTTTTTTTCCTAGCTGTTCACAAAGTGACAGACTTGTTGTCCCATCTCCACTGAGAGTAAGGCTATTTTGTGATTTTAATTTTTATGTACCTAAAAATAGTAAAATATGCTTGTATCATTTAAGAAACAATTTTTGGGATACATTAATTGAAAATATTGAAACACCATTAAGGACCTTCAGCTCTGAACAAATAGAGGATTTCGCTACATTTTTAAAAGAAAATATGTTCACAAATATGGACTTCAGCGACATTAATAGTATGCCAGATCATATTATACATTATTATATTGGGCACACCAAAGAACAGTTCAATGAAATATTAAGTATTCCTCGATTGGTTAACCTACATAAAGGTGACCTTGCACTTGCTGCATATCTAATGAAGTTGAGGACAGGAGACAGCGACGAGCGGCTGTCGGTACTTTTAAAAACTCCTAGATCAACTTTAGAACGATTAATGAAAAAAGTGAGAGAAATTCTTAATGAAGACTTTGTACCACACAATCTAGGTCTTGGTCATATATCAAGAGGAGAAATATCGAGAAAAAACCTTACAATACCTAACGGTCTGTATGGGGGAACCAATAGAAAACCAATTGTTATTGGAGACGGCACGTACATATATATTGAAAAGAGTTCCAACTATCTATACAAAAAAAAAACATATTCATTGCACAAATACCGTAATCTAATAAAACCTTTTCTTTTTGTATGTTCGGATGGATATACAGGGTCAATTTATAATAGTCTGTGATATTTTAAAATTGGGTTAACAATGATGTGTTGGTTTAAATTATGAAGTAGATTTCTTTTTTATATTTTTCATAAATTAAAATTTCAAAATTATTTTTAATGAATAAAATTTAAATTTAATCTACACTTCATGACTAGGTACATAGCAAAAAATGAAAATAATTCCGTCTATTTCTTTTAAGAAAATCACTTCACCAAAACAATAATCTTACGCGAATAGTAGATACCTACGCATCCGAGTGAAGGTCGTTGACGCGCGCCCGTGTGTTTGCGTGACCTAGTTACCTACTTAGCGCGGAATCAGCTGTAATTACGTCATACATCAGGATAAAAGGTGATTCTAATGTCCCATCACACTACTGTTACAGGTTTTTGAATATCAATTTCACGTTAAACTAATTATATCTAAATACTGTTTTAGTTTTGATCTTCATTAAATAAAAAATGAACTTAAAATAAAGCATTCGTTCTTGAAGTCTTTGTTAAAACAAATAAATTGATTTTACAATTAATTTAATGTTAGAATGACGTGTTTAGTAACTGGAATAACCTTATTTATAACTATGTACAGTGTAGGTATAACGTACAAAAATAACTTACATTTTTACCTTGCGTCCTGTCGCTGATGTTAAATACCGTGCTAGGTATTAGTCACTGATAACTTATCACATTCACAATAACTGCTGTACATGGAGTCCCATTAGCCCATATACTGAACACAAAACCTGTCATGTTTAGCTTATTAATTTTGACTATCCATAAAGTATCCTTATCACTTTTGATAACAGCGATAGGTGGACTCGTCAGTCCATAGAATGTGCTTCAGCAACCAACCATAGACTACACACGCGGAGCATAGGTAGTTGCTTCAGTTCTTGCACTTTCGTAAAGTGGTAAGACTTGAGCCCTCTCGTCGCAGCAAGCGCCGCACCCACGAGCTGCTGACTTCGAAAACCTGAGCCGCATCCTTTGTGCTGGCTATCGGATGCTGTCCAAAACACTCCAGCACGTCTTCTTCGAGTGAACCAGAAATCGATGTCTGCCGGCGTCTGTGACTGTGGATTAAACGTGCCATAATCGCGTAATTCGACATTTTTGTTAGTTATCGATTTAGTGTTCGCGCGCGCGAATCTCTGGACAGACTGACGAGCGGGGGGCGTGGCGTGCTTTCAATCAAACATAGTAGGCGCGGGCGCGGCGGCGCGGTGGCGGCTCGAATTTGACTTTCGGCTCGTTTGCTTGTGCCGCGCAAGAACGTATAGGTATTGTTTGGTATGTAATGTAACTAATATTTTATTGTTTAATAGAAATAGATGGAAACGTTTTCTCATCTTGCTATGTAGTCGTAAATTAGAGATTAAACTAAAATTTTATGCACTTAGAAGTATTATGAAATTTTAATTTATGAAAAATGTTGAAAAAAAAATTTTTTTTTTTCGAAATTCAGACCCACTCCTCATTCTGAATCTGCTATTAAAATATAATTGACTATTATGTGGCGACCCTATATTGTGGATGTCTTAGGACCTTATCCAGCAACTACGTCTGATGCAAATATCATGATAAAAGAGTTTGAAAATGAAGCTAGTCCATACAGGTTATTTCAATCTGGTGATGTTTTTATTTTAGATAGGGGATTCAGAGATGCTTTGCCACTTTTAGAACGTTGTGGATATGATGTTCATGTACCACTTTCGCCTGAGGATGGGGAAACACAGCTCTCAACAATTGATGCTAATAAGTCAAGGACGGTCACAATGTGCAGATGGGTTGTGGAAGTAGTTAATGGCATTTTTAAAACCGCTTTTAAATTGTTTCGCCAAAATTATTTTAATAGGGCTTCCACACACCTGATGGTAGATTTTAGAATAGCGGCTGCTCTTATAACTAAGTATCACACAAAAATAAGTGATAGAGAAGATGCAACACAAATATTAGCTGTAGTTCGCAGTAAAATGCACACTGAAAATGAACTTTCCAATTATGTAAGGATGAGAAATCTAAACAGAGCAAGAGCTGATTTTGAAAATATTAATGTAAATACAGAAAATGTTACCGAATTCCGTGTCCTCTCATTAAGTGACTTGGTACTTATTGCATGTGGTACTTACCAAATTAAACAAGCAAAGTCGTACTATGGAGAACATATCCGCAATGATGGCTCCTATCGAATTGAAATATGTCAAAATAGAAGAAATAGCCTAATGGAAGCTTCCAACTTTGGAAACAATTGTTTATTGATAAGGGCCAGAATATCCAGCCGACATATAAGTAGAAAAATATACTTTGTATATGTTGTTTTGGTAAAAACTAATGAGACTGGCCACAATGCAGTAAAACAATATTGCTGTAATTGCATTGTTGGCCGTCGAACTGTTGGATGCTGTGCCCATGTTATGACAGTAATATGGTATCTAGGATAGGCACGGCATCAAGCTGGTATTGCAGCTCCAGCTCAATTCCTAGAAAATGTTTTAATTGTTTACGAAACAAATGATGATTGAATATTTACGGGTGTGTATATCCCATAAAAGAAATAGTCAATCAACTTAAGAAATATGGAATGAACAGTTTATGAAGCAATGTTTAATGGCTAATACACTGCTAATATACATTTGTAATAATATAACACATTCTGTGGTATGAAATGTATTGTTGGAAAATTGATTAATTGTAAAAATAAAAACGTTATATCTCATGAATGCATTCTTTATTTCAAATATTTTTTTATTATTACTAATATTAACATCTCTTAGAGTCATTATAACTAGAAGTCAAGTCGCTTGGTACTGGGCATTTTGTCCAAGGCAGAATGGGCATGTCCCTTTAAAATACTGAAGGAGAGTACTCTGTACTCGATTCTGATCATAATTATGTAATAAAAGTAGGTTCTTAATTTTTCACCAGAAATAAATAGACCTTACTACACTTTTCCCGACGCGCTGCCTCCCGCCACACGCACACCACCACCCGCTAAGTATTTATTGTATGACGCTAATGTAACCATGCGTTGCGTAATGAATTCTTTAACTTTCGGAGAAGTTTACTCACTAAATAAATAATATTTATTTTTTAATTTATTTGTTCTCTCCATGTATGATCTCAAACTTTCACATCCTGGAATTTCGAAAGTGACACACCAGTCACCCTGTATTATCAGTATGTCTTCAAATCGCGAATATTAGGGTGATGGCACCACTAACCGACAAGCACCAGTGTCCGACAGTTCAAAAGAATTTTTAAAAAGATTAAGCCCTTACTTTTTTTTTAAAGTTAGTAACACTGCAATTATAGCGGTCAACCATTTTTCTGTCGGCTTGACAGACGTCACAACATTCGTCCATTTTGTTTTAAAACGGCGGAGGTGTGATTGGGCGTTGTTAATGTGTCAACAAAATAATCCAGAAATATTACGGAAATCGATAACAACGTAAGTATATATTTTGTTTAATAAAACTTTTACATGATGATATATCTGTTTCGGCATTGATTTAGTGGTTTTGGTTGTGGCTTCCGCAGTCAATTGAGTATAACTTATCATATTATATTATAAACTATTTAATTTTTTAATGGTGTCGTTCACTGGATCCAATAAATTGACATTCTTTAGTCATCGACAAGTGTCGAAAATTATTTATTTTTGTGCTTTATTTAGTAATAATGTAATACGGTTCTTTATAAGATGATTTTTAAGTGTGTCTTTAAAATAAACCGATTGCTGTTTTCTGACCAGTAAACAACAACCTGTCGATAATTGGTGATGGTGAAAGCTTCATTGTTTCTTTTTCTTTAAGATGGCACCAAGAAAAGATTATGCACCTTGGCAGATGGAGAAAGCTATTGCTGCAGTTAGAAACGGTGAAAAGGTTGCAACCGCTGCGAAGCAATACGGAGTACCACGAATCACACTCTACGACAAAGTCATAGGTAAGACTCCAGTCAGTTGCACAATGGGACCTAGCACTATCTTAACAAAATTGGAAGAACATATTTTAGTACGTTGGATTTTAGCTTTGTCTGAAAAACATTTTCCCATTGCAAGGGAAAGCCTACTAGACACCGTACAAAAAATAATTACAGAACAGAAAAGAGAAAACCCATTCACAAATAATAGACCTGGAAAGAAGTGGTTCCAATCATTTATGAAACGACATCCGGAGTTGGTCGAAAAGGTGCCTAAAAACTTAACGAAAGCACGAGATAACGTGACCGAAGACCAAATAAGAAAATGGTTCCAAGAAATTGAACAATATTTTGAAGAAAATGGTTTAAAGGACATTTTGAAAGATCCAAGGAGGGTCTATAACACTGATGAAAGTGCCTTTTTCTTATCGCCTAAGCAAGGTCGAGTTTTAGCAAAAAAAGGAGAAAAGCATCTTTACAGCTCATGCGGCGATGAAAAAGAAAATTTAACAGTTTTATTCACAGCAAATGCGGCCGGAGAACTTGCACCTCCTATGATAGTTTTTAATTACAAAAGGATTCCCTCCAATATTGTCTCTAATGTACCTAATGGCTGGGGTATTGGAAAATCAGACAGCGGTTGGATGTGTAGCAGCACATCTTTTGAATATATGACCAATATTTTTAACCCCTGGCTAGAAAAAATGGAAATTCAAAAACCAGTACTTTTCTTTCTGGATGGGCATCGATCTCATCTAATTTTACATTTTACTGTTCAGAGAATGGAATCGAACTTGTTGCATTATACCCGAACACAACACACATCCTCCAGCCCATGGATTTGTCGGTATTTAGGCCGCTCAAAGTGGCATGGAAAAAAGCTACTCACGATTGGAAATTGGAAAATCTTGGTAAAACTTTGAGAAAAGAAAATTTTGCTCCAGTTTTGCAAAAAGCAATTTCTAAAATTTCTCAAGATTGCATTAAAAATGGCTTTAGGGCTGGAGGCTTGCATCCATTTGGTCCTGATTATATTGACTTAACTAAAATTAAAAACCGCACTCAAACAATAAACGATAAAACTGATCCAGCTCAAAAAGAATTTTCAAAGTATTTAGACTCAGAAATAATCAAAACATTTTCAATGGAAAAGTTGAATTTTTTCAATAAATTATATTTCGAGAATAGGTCATCAATGGAAGACTTATTACCTAATGAGGACATGTCTCTTTACATAATTTGGGCAAAGAATAAGTCAAAAGATAATTGTGGGGTATTAACAGATGATTTGCCTTCAACCTCAAATGAAAGACAACCAGAAAATGATTTGATAGAAGATGGTTTGGGTAGTACAACCAATTTGTGTGAAAGGGTTGCACCTTACTGTTCATCGCCAAACGCTGTCAAAACATTTGATATTAAGGCAGGTCACATCGTTCGTAATCCAGTTTCACCTTCAATTATTGAATCTGATTTTGTTTTGTTAGATTGTGAAACTGAGTTCATAACAACTGAACATAATGATGCTGGTGATAATGTCGAGGAACCCAGAATTTCCCAAATATCTTCAGAAATTCACGAAATGGGACCTAATTCTAGCATTCACAAGACGGGTGAAAATATTCTAGTTCAAAATGATAATAGTTTTGATTTAGAATCAAACAAGACCGATTTGTCGACACCTGCAAAAAAAAACCGTTTCTGACGCATTAGGATGTAAAATACCTACTCCTTTTAAAAAACATCTGTTTTGGCCTGAAAATGACGACAAAAAGAAAAGAAGAGTCAAGAGGGAAAAAATACCTGCGGCGGTTACGAGCAACACTTGGAAAGAATATTATGAAAAGAAAGAAATCGAAAAAAGAAAACAACAAGAAGAAAAAGACGAAAGGAAAAAGCAAAGACTGGAAAAAAAGTTATTGAAAGAAAAAATTGCCAAAGAAAAGCAAAGCAAAATGAATTTGAAACGAAAGCGGATTCCATCAGAAAAGTCTAGTTCTGACAATACTGATTTAGAAGTTGGCTACGCGGAAAGTGAAGATTCTATTGAAACAGACACAGAAAACATACCTTTGGCCAAATTTTGTAAAAATAGTGGATGTGACCAAAGAAAAAGTATTATGAAAGGTAATTATGTTATTGTTAAATATGAGGGTGAATACTTCCCCGGCAGAGTCGTAAACGTAGATGGGATTCAATATGAAGTGACTACAATGGTTTTGTCTTCAGGACAATCTTTTAAATGGCCAGAAAAACCTGATACAATATGGTATAATAATGACCAAGTAATTGAAAAAATAAATGACCCTATATGTCTAAATAACAGAGGTTTCTACAAGATTAATGAGATGAGGAAGTATTTACCAGATATTTATCTGTAGCAAAAAAAAACTTTGTTGCACCAAATTAATTACCTATTAATTTGTAGCTTTTTCTTTATGTAGCTCTTTAATTGATTTTATAATTTAACGTTGATTTTGGTATCAAAATATTGTAGTAATCAGCAATTTTTAGAAGAGTATATAGTTTTATCTTTAATGTTGTCCAGAAGATGCTATTTAAGTTATTTTTTTAAAAGACAGGAGTTTTAACGATTGTAACCAAGATGTTGGCAAGCTGAGACCGATAAACTCTATTTGTAGAATTTAAAAGGTTAATATTAATTGTTATTACTTTTATTGTTAGTGAGAAGAGGCTTTTTAATAATAATGTTATTTTTTGAGACTGATATAATAATTGTTATAATGATTAGAGGTATTTTTATTGATTTTGTCAAGATAAGACTGTTTAAATGAATCACTTTTTGTAGAATTACGAAAAATTAAATACAATTTTTTATTACATACTTTATTGTCAGTGAGAAGAGACTATTTAGTTCTAATGATATTTTTTGAGACTGATATAGTTATTGTCATATAGTTATTAGTTGAAACTTGTAAAATTTTTAATAAACATTTATTATTATTACTTTTTATTTTTTTTTCCCATAAACAAATTAACACTTTATTACGGTCCCTTTCACAAAACTCATTCACGGGATCTGATTAATTAGAAAGGACGGTTTAAATAGATGTCGAATGCTGCCTGTTGATTATTGGTGAATGTCGATCACTGGATGTTGAACATTGGATTTTATAAGTCGACCACTGGATATTTTTGTATTTTCTGATATTTTACAATTATCAAAGAAATTATATAGTTTATTTGGATTTTAAATATTAATTTTTATTCTTGACCATAAGCATAACCATCACTGATTTAAAAGAACCGCGTGACTAAAATATATATTTTTTTATGTGGCTGTAAAGTCGTCAAGTCTCTTAAAGTGTCGATGAATGGTTCCATCACCCTAAATTAAAAAAGTTTTAAGAATAGGTCCTTACCACTTGATACTTTCATCATTTTAGATACAAAACAAGGAGCCACAGAACCGTCAGAAGACAGATCTGAACTTAAGAAAATCCCACAAAAGATGATGCAACCATTGATTTTGCAATTAACACAAACACTGATTACACAATGGAAGAAATAGAAAGCTCCGATGGTGAAGACATGTACCTCCATTATAGCACTGACTCGGAAACTGACAAGAATGACAACAAACAAGATGAAGAAGAAGAAAAAAAAGCCTGCGAAAGAAAGTACATCGCCACACAACTACAAAATAACCCAAATTTTAACAAGAAACTTAAAACCCAAAACGTACTCAATTTAGGTAATGAATTCTTTAACTTTCAGTTAATTTACTCAGTAAATAATTAATATTTATTTATTATTTAATTTTTTCTCTTAATATGATCTCAAACTGTCACGTCCTCGAATTTCGAAAGTGACTCATCAGTCACCCTGTATTATCAGTATGTCTTCAAATCGCGAATATTAAATAAAAAAAGTTTTAAGAATAGGTCCTTACCACTTGATACTTTCATCATTTTAGATACAAAACAAGGAGCCACAGAACCGTCAGAAGACAGATCTGAACTTAAGAAAATCCCACAAAAGATGATGCAACCATTGATTTTGCAATTAACACAAACACTGATTACACAATGGAAGAAATAGAAAGCTCCGATGGTGAAGACATGTACCTCCATTATAGCACTGACTCGAAAACTGACAAGAATGACAACAAACAAGATGAAGAAGAAGAAAAAAAAGCCTGCAAAAGAAAGTACATCGCCACACAACTACAAAATAACCCAAATTTTAACAAGAAACTTAAAAACCAAAACGTACTCAATTAAGGTAATGAATTCTTTAACTTTCAGTTAATTTACTCAGTAAATAATTAATATTTATTTATTATTTAATTTTTTCTCTTAATATGATCTCAAACTGTCCCGTCCTCGAATTTCGAAAGTGACTCACCAGTCACCCTGTATTATCAGTATGTCTTCAAATCGCGAATATTAAATAAAAAAAGTTTTAAGAATAGGTACTTACCACTTGATACTTTCATCATTTTAGATACAAAACAAGGAGCCACAGAACCGTCAGAAGACAGATCTGAACTTAACGAAAATCCCATAAAAGATGATGCAACCATTGATTTTGCAATTAACACAAACACTGATTACACAATGGAAGAAATAGAAAGCTCCGATGGTGAAGACATGTACCTCCATTATAGCACTGACTCGGAAACTGACAAGAATGACAACAAACAAGATGAAGAAGAAGAAAAAAAAAGCCTGCAAAAGAAAGTACATCGCCACACAACTACAAAATAACCCAAATTTTAACAAGAAACTTAATAACCAAAACGTACTCAATTTAGGTAATGAATTCTTTAACTTTCAGTTAATTTACTCAGTAAATAATTAATATTTATTTATTATTAAATTTTTTCTCTTAATATGATCTCAAACTGTCACGTCCTCGAATTTCGAAAGTGACTCACCAGTCACCCTGTATTATCAGTATGTCTTCAAATCGCGAATATTAAATAAAAAAAGTTTTAAGAATAGGTACTTACCACTTGACACTTTCATCATTTTAGATACAAAACAAGGAGCCACAGAACCGTCAGAAGACAGATCTGAACTTAACGAAAATCCCATAAAAGATGATGCAACCATTGATTTTGCAATTAACACAAACACTGATTACACAATGGAAGAAATAGAAAGCTCCGATGGTGAAGACATGTACCTCCATTATAGCACTGACTCGGAAACTGACAAGAATGACAACAAACAAGATGAAGAAGAAGAAAAAAAAAGCCTGCAAAAGAAAGTACATCGCCACACAACTACAAAATAACCCAAATTTTAACAAGAAACTTAAAAACCAAAACGTACTCAATTTAGGTAATGAATTCTTTAACTTTCAGTTAATTTACTCAGTAAATAATTAATATTTATTTATTATTTAATTTTTTCTCTTAATATGATCTCAAACTGTCACGTCCTCGAATTTCGAAAGTGACTCACCAGTCACCCTGTATTATCAGTATGTCTTCAAATCGCGAATATTAAATTAAAAAAGTTTTAAGAATAGGTACTTGCCACTTGATACTTTCATCATTTTAGATACAAAACAAGGAGCCACAGAACCGTCAGAAGACAGATCTGAACTTAACGAAAATCCCATAAAAGATGATGCAACCATTGATTTTGCAATTAACACAAACACTGATTACACAATGGAAGAAATAGAAAGCTCCGATGGTGAAGACATGTACCTCCATTATAGCACTGACTCGGAAACTGACAAGAATGACAACAAACAAGATGAAGAAGAAGAAAAAAAAAAGCCTGCAAAAGAAAGTACATCGCCACACAACTACAAAATAACCCAAATTTTAACAAGAAACTTAAAACCCAAAACGTACTCAATTTAGGTAATGAATTCTTTAACTTTCAGTTAATTTACTCAGTAAATAATTAATATTTATTTATAATTTAATTTTTTCTCTTAATATGATCTCAAACTGTCACGTCCTCGAATTTCGAAAGTGGCTCACCAGTCACCCTGTATTATCAGAATGTCTTCAAATCGCGAATATTAAAAAAAAAAAGATTTAAGAATAGGTACTTACCACTTGATACTTTCATCATTTTAGATACAAAACAAGGAGTCACAGAACCGTCAGAAGACAGATCTGAACTTAACGAAAATCTCACAAAAGATGATGCAACCATTGATTTTGAAATAAACACAAACACTGATTACACAATGGAAGAAATAGAAAGCTCCGATGGTGAAGACATGTACCTCCATTATAGCACTGACTCGGAAACTGACAAGAATGACAACAAACAAGATGAAGAAGAAGAAAAAAAAAGCCTGCAAAAGAAAGTACATCGCCACACAACTACAAAATAACCCAAATTTTAACAAGAAACTTAAAAACCAAAACGTTCTCAATTTAAGTAATGAATTCTTTAACTTTCAGTTAATTTACTCAGTAAATAATTAATTTTTATTTATTATTTAATTTTTTCTCTTAATATGATCTCAAACTGTCACGTCCTCGAATTTCGAAAGTGACTCACCAGTCACCCTGTATTATCAGTAGGTATGTCTTCGAATCGCGAATATTAAATAAAAAAAGTTTTAAGAATAGGTACTTACCACTTGATACTTTCATCATTTTAGATACAAAACAAGGAGCCACAGAACCGTCAGAAGACAGATCTGAACTTAACGAAAATCCCACAAAAGATGATGCAACCATTGATTTTGCAATTAACACAAACACTGATTACACAATGGAAGAAATAGAAAGCTCCGATGGTGAAGACATGTACCTCCATTATAGCACTGACTCGGAAACTGACAAGAATGACAACAAACAAGATGAAGAAGAAGAAAACGTATAAGGCGCCGGCAACGTATATCTACTGAGACGGAATTCTCTGATTGGTGTGATATCAAAACCGGTGTGCCGCAAGGTGGCGTGTTGTCTCCTCTCCTGTTTGCTCTATTCATCAATTCGATTACTCTCAATATATCTTCTTCTTACCATCTGTATGCGGACGATCTTCAAATTTATACACAAAACAGTCTGGAGAATCTACCAAACACTATTCTGCAACACAACGCTGACTTAAAACGAATATCGGACTGGAGTTATAACCATGGTCTCACAGTCAACCCTCTTAAGACTCAATCAATTATCATTGGTAGTCACAAAATGATTTCTCGGGTTAACTGGAGCTCAGTACCTCAAGTTGTATTTAACGGCGTCTCTATACCATACAGCGAGACTGTGAAAAACTTGGGCATTATCTTTGACCGCACGCTTTCATGGAAACCACAAGTCACTGAGCTGAGCAGGAAAATGTTTGCCGCGGCGAATTCGCTCAAGCGTCTTCGCAATTTCCTCCCTACTGCCACTAAAATTACGCTTGCACAATCTCTCTTACTTCCTATTCTCGACTATGCTGATGCCAGCTATCTAGACTTATCTGAAGAACTGCTAAATAGACTTGAGCGGCTACAAAATCTCTGCATAAGGTTTGTATTTGGATTACGCAAATACGACCACATATCTGAATTCCGCACTAAACTCAAGTGGCTTCCTATTCGCCTTCGCCGGAATACTTACATTCTTTCTCTAGTCTACCGTATTCTGTACGATAAAGCGATACCTGCGTACCTAAAAGACCGCTTGAATTATCCGTATACCAATAACGACCGAAACTTGCGTTCTTCATCGAATTTACTCCTGGCGACACCATCGCACACAACCACATTTGTAGGAAAATCTTTTTTTATACGATCGGTGTCGTTATGGAACGAGCTCCCGATTGAAATTCGCTTGGTGCGCACACCGCGCATTTTTAAGCGAATGCTTAAACGGCATTACCAGGTGAAACACTGTCCATCTTAACTATCCATATTTATTTATATGTGTATTGATATAGTATTTATTTATATAGTACATAAGTACCTATTTATGTAAACGTTTATGTATGTATATGTAATTATTCGTATGTAGTTTATTTTACGAGCCGTACACCTCGCCCACATTAATTTCCACCAATGTCTGGGTTGCCTGGCAGAAATCGCGCTTCGGCGATAAGGCCGCCCTTTGTATGTTAATTGTGATCATTATTTTTATTTTTTAACTGTATAACCATGTTTGTGTACAATAAAGAGTTTTTATTATTATTATTATTATTAAAAAAAAAAAGCCTGCAAAAGAAAGTACATCGCCACACAACTACAAAATAACCCAAATTTTAACAAGAAACTTAAAAACCAAAACGTACTCAATTTAGGTAATGAATTCTTTAACTTTCAGTTAATTTACTCAGTAAATAATTAATATTTATTTATTATTTAATTTTTTCTCTTACATAATATGATCTCAAACTGTCACGTCCTCGAATTTCGAAAGTGACCCAGCAGTCAACCTGTATACTTTTCATGTCTAATTAAACTGCTTTTGGTCTTTGAAAGGTCGAATAAAGTCTACCGCCAAAAACGAACCGCCACGGTGAAAATGTGTTTTCAACCGGCTTCCAAAAAAGGAAGAGGTTCTGAATTCGTCTGTATGTTTTTTTTGTGTCTTTGTTACACGATATTTCGGACAATTTTGGATCGATTTTGAAAATTCTTGTTTTATGTGATAGAAGATACTTTATAGTTGGTCCCATATAAATTTTATCGAAATCGGTTGAGCACTTCATTGAAAATTTTAAAGTTTGAAAAAATATGTACGAGTTCGGAGTATGTTTACGTAGATGACATCTTAACTCAGCCAAAGACGTGAAGTCGTTTTTTTTAATGCTCTGCTTTCGTTGATTATGTTTGGCAATGTTTTTTAAGGAGCTCAATTACGATTCCAAACATAAATTACATAAACAGTTGCCCACTGAAGACACTTCACTATATTTAATTAGGGCAAACGTAAAAAATTCTATTGGTGGTACAAATCAAGATGCTGATAGACCTCCTGGACATACTCCTTAAATTCTAGGCGTTGGAAAGGTTGAAGTTGCTACTTCAGAATCTCAAACGATGTTTATTAACAAAATAATAATAAGCCAGTTATAAAGAAAATAGTTAAAAACCCCCGCATTGAATCTGAAGACCCCGGAGAGAAGAATATTCCGGACGATATGACATACAAAACTTCTGAAAAAGACAAAAGTCATATGTCAAATATGTTAACACAACCTCAGAAAGATAATATTTTAATAGCAAAGTCTAAACCTCCTATTAAAATTGGAAATTGTATTGTCCCATCTCCTTTCAAAAGGAATTTGCAGTGGCCGGAAGATGACAATACGCCCAAAGGGAATAAACGAAAGCTTAGAGAAAAGATTCAGTTTGCAGGGATTGGTGATCAATGGAGAGAGTACCATGAAAAAAAGAAGCTGAAAGAAAGCGTATTCTAGAAGAAAAGGATAAAAGGTCCATGGAAAGGAAAGAAAGGAAACTAATAAAAGAGTAACTTATTGAAGAAAAGAAAATAAAACGGTTTATTACCAAGAAGTTGACTAGTAAGAAATCGGTTGACACATCTACAGAAACGGATACCGAAGTGCAATATTGTGAGAGTTACGGTAGTAATTGTAAAATAGAAGAAGATTTATTCGAAATGGAAATACCGACAAAATGTAGCAATAAGAAGAAAGCTGTTGCTGGTCGTACAATTAACTTTACCAATTCTGAATCAGAAAATGTGCTACAGGGAGGGATACAGACATCAAAAAGAAATATATCCAAAGATAGCTTTGTCATCGTCACGTCTGAAGGTGAATATTTTCCTGATGTTGTTGAAATGGTTGATAAATTGTTGTACGAAATAAGCACTATGACATTTTCTATGGGAAGCACATATAAATGGCCAGATAAACCTAACAGAATATGGTCTAATGAGAATGCCATTATTGAAGTTATAGATACCCCACTAACGAATAAGAGAGGATTTTATATTGTTAAAGAAATGAGCAAGTATCAAGTTTATTCTTTTTGATATAGAGAAAAAATCAAAATGAAAATTAAGAAAATACTTAGTGATTGTTGAAATTTAAAATGTTTATGTCTGTAGATATAAGTACTTATCTACATAATCTGTTCTGTTTTTATTATTTTTTTTTTTTTATATCCTTTAATTTTAGGTTTGACGATCCTGCGCACGTAGATTGCAAATAAATTAAAATAGAATAATAAATACTTTGTTATACGTTAGCATCACAGTTTTATTTTATTTCCAACCATAATATTAAGGGTACTATTGATAACTTACAGGTATTCTCTTTACTTGAGAAGACCTGTAAGTTAATTGGAGGTGTATCATTGGATACTGTCCATAACTGGGTGTCCATCACTGGATATTGTCTGTCCATTACTGGTGCAAAAAAGTAGTTATCTAATCTATTGATTATTTCAAGATTTATGCATTATGACCTTTTTTCTAATATAAGTTACGTTAAGCAACACTATACTAAACCTATAACTAAACAATATTTAAAAAGCTTTAAAAACCTACGAGATATTCACAAATAACATTTAAAAAATTCTCAAATTGTCCAAGACTGGTGCCGTTACGTTATGTCGAAATTGATTTATGTGTAACATCTCGATGTACCGTACTATATAGCAATAATTATAGTTGATTTGCTTGGAAAACAGATCTAGGTTAAATTTTATGGCATTTTAAGTATCTTATATTAGTACCAAATGGTTGGATTGAGAAAAAAAAAGACAAATTGGAGATGATTATTAAAATAAAAATATATTATTCTTTTCAGCAAACGCCAGACCTGCCGCTCAAACCGATTCTTCAAACACTCCCACTTACACTGACAGTGACGTTGAACTGACTATCGACGAAAGTGGTAATTCAGAACTGCCGACATCCGAAAATACTGCAGCACTTGATAGCATCGCCCTGTTACATAAAATGGATCCTAGTACAGTGCGCTCAAAGATCAAAATCGAAAGTGACGATATTAATGATAATATTTTAAAAGACCTAGATAGAATGGAGAGAGAAGATGCTAATTTTGATAAAGTGAATAAAGAAAAAGGTGAAGCGGTATTGGAAAATGTACCTTGTGTAGTTAGTGTTAAAGTAGAATCTATCGTTAATGAAGAGTTGGCATCTTCTGGGGCTAGAATCAGTTTTGAAAATGAAGTTGTTGGTGATACAAAGGATGATTCTCCGCCTCAAACTACACTTGAATGCAATTATATTTCACAGCTTCTTTCTTTGCGATTGAGGTTTACTTTATGTAGTAGCGCCACCTACTGCTAGCCTTTGCACGGATTTTAGAGTCTATGATAAGGGTTCTTTTCTTTTTTTTTTTTTTTTTTTAACAACTGTCACGTTTCGCTCCCTATGTCAGCATCCAGTCTACAGAACTCATTCTGCGTTTCCGTGCTGTAGCCTGCGCACGTCGACTAAAATATATTAATTAGCTAGTTAAATTTTAAAAAGTTTAAATGGTAAAAATTGTGCATCGAAGGAAGAGAAAATTCTCAAGAAAATAATTCGAGGAGGTTGAGACATCAAATTACAAATTCCGAAGAACCCAACGGTGTTGGGACTTATTAGAAAAAATGTCGTTGACACAAAAAACTACCCACATTGTATGTGCGTGTAGTCATCGAGGTTCGATGCATACAATTAATTCTCCTTAATAGTCCGTTACTCGATAATAATATCGTCGTTGGCGATTAATCTGATGTACGGTGGAGAATCTCTAATATAATTTTAGTAAATATTAGAAAAAATGTCGTTGACACAAAAACTACCCACATTGTATGTGCGTGTAGTCATCGAGGTTCGATGCATACAATTAATTCTCCTTAATAGTCCGTTACTCGATAATAATATCGTCGTTGGCGATTAATCTGATGTACGGTGGAGAATCTCTAATATAATTTTAGTAAATATTAGAAAAAATGTCGTTGACACAAAAACTACCCACATTGTATGTGCGTGTAGTCATCGAGGTTCGATGCATACAATTAATTCTCCTTAATAGTCCGTTACTCGATAATAATATCGTCGTTGGCGATTAATCTGATGTACGGTGGAGAATCTCTAATATAATTTTAATAAATATTAGAAAAAATGTCGTTGACACAAAACTACCCACATGGTATGTGCGTGTAGTCATCGAGTTTCGATGCATATAATTAATTCTTTTGATTAGTCAGTTACCAGATAATATCGCCGTTGGCGATTAATCTGATTTGCGGTGGAGACGATCTTGCACGCCGAATCCAAGATTTGAAGTGCCCGAGCTACCTCCGTCATTATCAGCCTTTTTTTTTGATACGATTAATGTCCCGGAAGAGGTCTAAAAACCAGCAGTTGTCGGCTGAAGATCTAAAGAATCTAAAGATAAGCCTGTTGAGGACTATCTTGTACCCGCAATTTGCAAATATTTACTTGCTCCCTTTATTAAATTTAGAAGCAAAAGCAGCATTGGCTGAAACTCTTACCAAACGAGATTCTATACATCAACAAAAAAAAAAAAAAAAAGGGCAAATTGGAATCGCCTTGGCAGCTTTATCGCAAGCGATGGTAATCATTTTCAATGGAACTTTGAAGCAAAAACTTTTAAAACTGCTGAGTTACGCTTGTCGCGATAGCCAGAATAGGGAAACTAAAACTCATCGTAACATAATAATGAGTTCCATAAACGTATGCCTGCGTGACACGCTGACCAATACAAGTTGCGATGATTATCTATTGGGAGGAGATGTTGCTGAAACGCTGCAAATTGCAAAAAACGACGACGTCATCTCCGCAGCCATAGCTGCCGGCTCGAGCTCCACAGCAGAGCTACACGTACCCGCCACGTAGGACCTACCACGAACGGTCGTGGAACACTAGCAACCAGCGGAAATAAACCACCAGGTGCAGTGCGATGGACGTTTACGATATTTTCATCAAAAATGGGCTTAGATAACGAGTGATCCATTAATATTATCGTGAATAGCTGGTTACTAAAGACCTTTTAAATATCTGCCCGCTAAACAAAGTAGCTCTTGTGTTTACCCAAGGTCAATACATGGCCATAAAGATTATATTTTAGCGTTGGATAAACTATTAAAAATAAATGCTATATTCGTATGTTCTCATGAGCCAGGTAAATTTTATCACAATTTTTTTTTTTCTTGTGCTCAAGCTATACGGTGAAAATCGCTTCATACATAATTTAAAATCTTTGAATTAATTTACTACAAAACACTTCAAAATGGAAGATTACAGAACCGCTGATAAGTTAACAAAACAATGCTACATGTTATTTTTTCATCAATGTTGATAAGTCTTTCCGAAAGTACCTTCGATTTGAATATAACAACGTTTTATATGAATTCAAATATTAAACGTTTGACTTATGCACCGCTCTTTATATAAGTATTTACTAAAATATTAAAACCAGTCATGGAATTTTTACGTCGGGATAATTTTTTCATCCATAATATATCTAGATAATATATTTTACATTGGCAAAGATTGTGATGATTGTAATGAGAATGTTTGGATTACAAAACATATTTTAATAAATTTAGGTTTCATAATGCATACGGAAAAAAGGTTGCTTTGTTCCTAGAACACAATGTAAATTCCTTGGGTTTATTTTTGATTCAGATAAAATTATTTTAAAACTACCCACAAAAAAAAAAAAAAAAAAGTTCTTAAAATAGAAAAAATAATACACAAAGTTATTCGAGCAATTTAAAATATTGTCACCAAATAAAAATCCTACTTATGATCAGGTAGTGAATTTACCCAGATATAATAAAGATGATTTTACTTGGTGGTTAAATTATCTAGAAGAGGGCTTTTCTCCTCTTAGAACAGGCCAATACACTAAAACTATCTATCCTGACGCATCATATACTGGCTAGGGCGGGTTTTGTGATGGAAAAGAGGCAGCGGGTCATTGGAAGGAAAGCGAGTCGTCGCTACACATTAATACTCTGGAATTAAAAGCAGTTTTTTCGGACTTAAAACATTCGCATAATTATGGTAGTTACGATTGTGATATATTGTTAAGAATAGATATTACCATTACCTGTATAAATAGAATGGGTAGGTAGTGTTCAGTTTTCACATATGGATCATATTACCCGAGACCAATGGAAATAGCGTGAAATGCGTAAGATCAATATCTTTACATCTTATATTACTTCAAAAGATAATATAGAAACTGAGAGTTTGTCACGAAAACAGTTTAATGACACTGAATGGGATCTAAGTGACTATACCTTTAATAATATAACAAATAGGTTTGGAATACTATCGGTTGATCTTTTTGCAAACAGATGCAACTTATAATGTCCTATTTATGTAACCTGGAAAAATGACCCAGATGCAAAAACTCTTCAGAAAATTGTTAGTGAAAAGTCTGTGGGTATTGTGGTAGTACCATACTGGCCCACGCAACTATGGTTGCCATTGTTTAAAAGGTTGTGTTGTGATTGTATTTACTAAATACTAATTCGCTGAAATCTCCTTTCAGATCTGCGCACAACCTTCATTAAACATTAACCTTGGTTGCCGCGAAATTGTTCAGAAAGCGTTAGTAAAAAGATCACTGTCTTCAAAGTCCGTTGAAATTATGTTGGCATCTTTGTTGGATAATTCTTACCGAGACAGTGTGAAGGAGGTATCAAGGCGTGGATTGAATATTGCAAAAATAATAATTTTAGTTTTACTCAAACTTCTAAACCAATAATTGTTCATTTTCTAACTGAAATTTTCGAAAAAGGTGCTAAGTACGGTACTATTAATAGCTATAGATCTGCATTATCATTAATATTAAACATAAATTCCCAATATGACAGGTTAAAAAGTTTCATGAAAGGAGTCGTTATGTGAAGACCAACCACATCAAGTATGATCTTACCTGGGATCCAGCAGTTGTATTGAGCTACTTACCTACAAAATTTCCTAATGAAGACCTTGACTTAAAGACTCTTTTCCAAGAAAACTGTTACACTAATAGCTCTTGTAACGGAACATCGTGTTCAAATTTTATCCGTGACAAAGATTAAAAATATTTTAATAACTAAAAAAGGTACTTATAAAAGGGTTTATAAAAACCTCTAAATTTAATAGTAAACAGACCTTGGTAAAGTTTCCGTTTTTTAATATTCGTCCAGAAATTTGTCCAGCAAAAACCTTACAGATGTAGGTATATAAATAAAACGAAAATTTAAGGAAACCTGATAATTTGTTTATTAGTTTTAAGAAACATATAGGTTTCCAAACTTTAAGTCACTGGGTTAAAAACACTTTAACTCTCAGTGGTATTGATGAAAATATTTTTAGTGCACATAGTACATGACATGCTGCTACATTAAGAGCTATTTATTTAGGAGTTTCTATTGACCTATCAAAAAGACTGCAGGATGGTCGGATTCTTCCTCAGTCCTTGCTAGAAATTATAACAAACTTTGTAACGAAAAATAATTTGCCTAATCATTGTTGAATTGTTTTCAATAAGTATGTTTATTTACTATTGAAGAGTTTTACCTTACTACTCTGCCAATTCATTTCACTATAACTAATCTTTAAACATCCTACATAAAGTAAACCTCAATCGCAAAGAAAGAAGCTGTGAAATATAATTGAGGATCAAACGAACTTCTAAAGTGAAGTTCGATCCTAATTATGTGAACAGCTTCTTTCGAAGCGATTTAATATAAACCCACCCGTTATTATGCTTTGAAATAAGCATAATATGAATATGTTTCAACATGGAGTAATTTCAATTTATATTTGTATTTTACCCAACCCCAATATAGTGAAATGAACAAACAGGAATAAGACAGATTGACTTTAAACAAAATGAGTTCTGTAGACTGGATGCTGACATAGGGAGCGAAACGTGACAGTTGTTAAAAAAAAAAAAAAAAAAAAAGAAAAGAACCCTTATCATAGACTCTAAAATCCGTGCAAAGGCTAGCAGTAGGTGGCGCTACTACATAAAGTAAACCTCAATCGCTTCGAAAGAAGCTGTTCACATAATTAGGATCGAACTTCACTTTAGAAGTTCGTTTGATCCTCAATTATACAGCTGTCACAAAAGGTAAGGATATATTGAGCTAATTTTGACATTAAACTCTCTAATTTTAAGTTTCCCTTATGTAAGTGCAGTCAAAGATCATATTTGGAAGTGACTATGATGAAGATAATATTTTAAATAATAATAATGAATTTAATTTACTCACTTAATAATTAATATTTATTTATTATTTTATTTTTTCTCTTAATATAAATGATCTCAAAGTGTCACGTCCTCGAATTTCGAAAATGACCCACCAATCAACTTATATACCTTTCGAGTCTTTTCATGTCACACTGCATTTGGTCTTTTAAAGGTCGAATAATGTCTACCGTAAAAAACGATCCTCCACGGTGAAAATGTGTTTTGTTTGGCAATGTTGTTGAAGAGACAGTTTCTTCCTACAAGCAAATTATCTTATTTTTTTTGTAATTACAAATAAATGTGACATACATAACTTCACGCCTGTATCCCTGATGGGGTAGGCAAAACACCAGAGGCTATAAAACCATCTGAAGTCACGTTTGACACATTTGGAGGTATTATTATGATGGAGAGAGACTATTGCAGTGACAGGGGGTCAGCCCATTGTCCGCAAAAACACCAACAAAACCTCCGTCCCTTAACTGACTTTTACAGTTTTAGAAGCAGCTGGCACATTCTTTGTTTTGTTTTCGCTCCCAGTCCAGCATGGAAGAAATTATAATAAAGTTGAAATTCTTCAAATTTTTACAACCATAAATGATATTTTAAAACCAAAACTTTTCAATTATTTCTTTGTTTTATTATAGGATTATTTTGTAATATTAGAAGTAATAGTATAAAAAAGAAAATGAAATGAATGTTATTGCGCGATTAAGTCCCGACTTATACAGGGTGACTGGTGACAAATTTTAAATACTGAAGGAGAGTACTCTGTACTCGATTCTGATCATAATTATGTAATAAAAGTAGGTTCTTAATTTTTCACCAGAAATCCCTATGAATAAATAAATAGACCTTACTACACTTTTCCCGACGCGCTGCCTCCCGCCACACGCACACCACCACCCGCTAAGTATTTATTGTATGATGCTAATGTAACCATGCGTTGCGTAATGAATTCTTTAACTTTCGGAGAAGTTTACTCACTAAATAATTAATATTTATTTTTTTTATTTCTTTTGTCTCTCCATGTATGATCTTAAACTATCACGTCCTGGAATTTCGAAAGTGACTCACCAGTCACCCTGTATTATCAGTATGTCTTCAAATCGCGAATATTAAATAAAAAAAGTTTTAAGAATAGGTACTTACCACTTGATACTTTCATCATTTTAGATACAAAACAAGGAGCCACAGAACCGTCAGAAGACAGATCTTAACTTAACGAAAATCCCACAAAAGATGATGCAACCATTGATTTTGCAATTAACACAAACACTGATTACACAATGGAAGAAATAGAAAGCTCCGATGGTGAAGATATGTACCTCCATTATAGCACTGACTCGGAAACTCACAAGAATGACAACAAACAAGATACTCAATAAATATATTTTAAAGTCATATACGTTAGTTTTTTTATTTTACACTTACATTTTAGGTCTGAAAGAAGTCTGAATACTTAGTAAAACGATGCAAAATCTTCTAAAACAAAAAACATTTTACTCGCTTCCTATGGGAATCCCAGCAATAAAACTTCTATACAGTGATTGTAGGACTAAATCAAATCAGTAAATACCACAATCATTGTTGGCCGCCAATAGGACACGCTCCATACAATTTTGCCCATTCTCCTTTGATGAAAACCATTGGCTATGCCAAATTCAAAAAATTAATTTAAAACAAACAATATTATTAAATGACTGTGAGTTAATATTGGAAAGTTTAAATTTACAAGAAAAATTTGGCATTGAAATGGACGACCTTTATTCTGAAATTGCAATAGTAAATGAAGTTTTTGTAAAAATCTAAGATAATAATGAATTTAATGATAATATAACAGGACAAAAGTGGCAGCATATTTTTAAAAACACTGATAATAGCTTACCAAATTTATTTAAAATTACTTCTTTCATTCTTTCAATTCCTGCAACCTCAGCATTTACAGAAAGAATATTTTCTGTAATAAATTCTAAGTGGCGGGAAGAAAGAACCCGTTGCAGTATATCATTAATAAAAAATGAACTTTTAATTTATGTTTATTTAAATATTGATTGTAATAGAGCGTATGATACTTTTATCTCTAATAAAGCATTATTAAAAAGTGCAATGAAATATAGTTTTTATAAAAATAAATAAATAAAAAATATATATTTGTTTATTATTTGCTTTTTCCATAAAATACTATATTTTTTTGAAGTGTAGGTACTATATTTTTTTTAGCTTATTTTGACAAAATACTATATTCCTTCAAAGAAATGTTGGGAACACTACTGTACTTACCTATATTGTAGGTAGGTACAGTCGTAAAACCTTGCCATGTAATTAACGGGTTCATATGAAACCTTTAATAGATTCCTTATTTAATCAGCTTTTAAGAACCTATGCTTACAGTATTTTTTTAAATTATTTTATCGGTTTAGTAGATAAGCTTTTTTATCCGGGCAGCATCTTTGATTGTTTTGACGGCGCACGCCGCGTGACTTCGGACGATACAATATAACGGCTGGACGTACAATATAATATAGTATCGCCGTGAACAAGTGGCTAATAAAGCATTGTCCCTTTCCCTTCAAACTTAAATCCTACGTTCCAAGTAGGTACTTCCAAGTTCCAAGCATGCTTGACGCGATCCGTGAATTGTCGGTTTTTTGAACAACATCATAGGGACGCGCATTGCGATTTGCAGTGTGGTCGCGCGCGACCTTGCCGTGGACGGACGTTCGAGCGCGCATTACCTACTTACCTACCTAATCATGGCGAGCCCAGAACATATGTGGAGTGATGAAAAACTACTCTTCTTTATCGATGTGTACAGAGCACGTGAAGTGCTATGGAACCCAAAAAATGAAGACTTCTACAAACAAAACCTGAAGAAAGATGCGTGGTCGGAAATCGCGCAGTTGCTTGATGTCAATGACGGACGGCAGAAATATGCCGTAATAAAATGACAAGCATCCTCGCTTCCTTCCGTCGGGGAAAGGCTAAAGAAAAAAAATTAATGGGGACTGGAAAAGGAAAGAATAACACATGCTTTCTTTAAACATTTACCTATTTCTGCTTTATAATTACGATAATTACAAAAAGTAGGTAATCACATAATTGGCGTTTTTTAATACCCTATAAGTAAAGAAACAAAAGTAGGTAGGTACCTACTTAACTACAAGAGGCAATAAAAGCTTGACGACACCATTAAAATTTTTGGTAGTATTTTTTTATAAACGCGAAAGTTTGTACCCTAAGTAGTTATGTCTGTTTGTTACTTTACTCTTTCATGCATGTTTAATTATAATATAGGTACTTAGGTATCTCACTTAAACACCAGTCTATCATTAGCTTATAATATTTGTTATGTAATAGATACGTATTGATAGGTTTCATTTTATGGTAGGGTACGTACCTACGTAACAATAAAGAGATATTCACCTTCATAATTTTTATTATTATTTAGCATCCTAAAAGCTATGCGCCTTTTGGGCGCAAATGACCCCACAATCTATTTTTATACCTAAAGCTACAAGTAAATACACTTTAGCTTTTTAGTTATAAAGTATCGTTGTGTCCGTTACCCCAGCCAGGTTTTGTCGAAGGTCGTCATTATAAGTACGCATCCTGTAAATGGCAAAGCTAATTTTTAAATTTGGTAGGCTCATAATTTGTGAGTTATTCGAAAAAAATAACTTTCTGAGGTATCGTTATCCCAGCCACATCTTTTAAAGTTTTTTTTTATAGTATAGTCATAATAGTTTTTTTAAATAAATGTTATCGATATAGGGGAGAGTGGGGACACTTGTTCCCACGCGACGCTTGATCCCTGAGCCATAACTATCATTGTCAATGACCAAATGTCATTTTGAAAGTTTAATACCTATCGATAACTTCAGAGCAGTGGTGACATTTTGTTTACAACGGGTCGACATCTTTTTTTGTAAGTATTTTGATCGTTATTTTAAGGTATTCATATAAATAAATTACAGATTACATTGAAAACTGTTTAAACTTGATTGATTCATGTGTATGTAGAGATATTATTTCTTTTATTAACATTTTGTTTTGATTGAGAAAAATATATGTCTGTAAAATCACAGTCCGGGGTACACTTGATCATGACAAACACAGGTAGACTTGATTTTGGGATCGAGTGTCCCCTACACTCATATCTTCTTACAAGAGATTTACCTAATATTTTTTTTTTATTTTTTTTAAAGTTAGGTATAGATTCTAAAATGCCGAGAACAAACAAAAGGAAGGAAGGTGTGAAAAAACGCCAACCAGTTGACAAAATAAAGCTGAAAGCAGCAGTCAAAGCAGTCCTAGAAGATACAGCCAAATCTTTCAATGTGCCTATTATGACTTTAAAAAGGTATGCAAGCAAACAAAAGGAACAAGAATATTACATAGAGTACGAACCTAACTACCAACAGTCCAAAATTTTGACGGACGCAGAAGAGGCCGAGTTAGACAAATACTTGCAAAAAGAGCCAGCAAACTACTTACACCATCTGTTTGTCCTCGCAGTGCATACGGAAGCTAGCATATGAATATGCTGTACAAAACAATAAACAAGCTATGAAAATACCAAAATGGACAAACAATATCGCCATATACGACTGGTTCCACGGTTTCCTACTTTTAGAACAAGTAAATACTTGATTTAAGGTTGATTTCATATGAAAAATATTGTCATATTAATTTTTAGTATTTGAAAATAATGTGGATTAGAAAGTTACGGTATTTACCTATGAGGTAAAAGTTATAATAATCATAGGTATAAGGTTAAATAAACGAAAAATGTCATACCAAACTGACTTTTTATTCTACCCCAAATCATGATCAAGTGTCCCAGAACATGGTACACTTGATCCTTTTGTAGTCTTCAGGGAAAACGAAAATTAATCAATATATATAAAACTGTTCCGTTACTGACTGAGCGACTGAGTGACTGAGTGACTAACAGACAACGTACAGCCGTAACTAGAGAGCTGAAATTTGGAACATACATTCTTTAGAGGATGTAGGGGTGCGCTAATGAAGGAATTCCCGTAATTCCCACGGGAACGGGAAATATAGGACTTTTTAGTTTGTATGAAAAATCTTATTCCTTGAGTGCACCGATGTGAAACTTGGTGTAAAGGTTTTTCAATGTGTGTCTGGTTGTGTTATGAAAGGAATTTCCGAAATTCCCACGGGAACGGGAAATATATGATGTTTTAGTTTGTATGAAAATATCCCATCCCTTGAGTGCACGGATGTGATACTTGGTATAAAGGTTCTTTCAGTGGGTGTCTGGTTGTATAGTTTCTGAAATTTCCACGAGAAGGGTAGTTAAGCGCATACGAAGTTGCGGGATAAAGCTAGTCCAGATCAATGAATGATGCAAAAAGGTTGAAAGATAAATTTCCTACAGAATCATAAAAACATATTCTACAAAACTTTACTATTTTAAGAGATATTCATAAAAAACCAAAATGGTAATCAAGTTTCCCCAGTCTCCCAATTTTATACTTAAAAATAAATTAAGTATAAAATTTATTTCAAAATGAGTAACGGACAAACGTCGTCTGCGCCTGCCGTCTGTCTATCAGTGCACCCGTTCGGATAACGCACTCAGCGATGACCGACTTCTTCACCCGGCCAGCCGCGTCTCAGACTTACTTGAATTATCGTTATTAATTTTACTATTCACACAAAATATTTATATACTCTAACTTATATGTGTCATTCTTAGGTATAAGCTATTTTTATTGTTTTTTTTTTTGTTAATGAGTAACGAACATACATCTTCATATACAAAATTTTGGCTTTTATACTACATTGGTTGAAAAGTTCGCGGCCTGGCCATTAAAAAAAAAACTTTTGTTATTTTTTCTGCCGTCATTTTGAACTGTCATTATTCAATTGTCAGCCCGCAAATTTTCAATTTGATATCTTGTTTAAATAAAATTTTACGAACAATATAAATACGTGTGTAGAACAAATTTTTACTAATGGAGAAATTTGAACAACGTGCTGTGATTAAATATTTGTTTAAAAAAAGATTAACACCAAAGGAGATCCATGATGACATGCAAACAACTGATTGAACGCACGGGTGGATCTTTTTCTGAATTTGAGAAGATTCTACCACCCGGTCAGGAAGCTTTCTTTTTCTCCTTTGAGGTATAGGTATTAAAGAAACTTCCCTACTGAATTTAACTTTCTTTTTAATTGAAGTTACTTCAGGAGACTTTTTCATGTGTTTAAAATAGTTCATTAAGGTTATGTGTAAATTCAATGAAACACCAAAGCGTTGAAATAATCATTCCTACTGGGAGTCTATCTCCATTACTTTTGCAATGCTGTGTCAAGAAGTTAACACACAAATAAATCATAGTAAAAAATAAGTTAATATCGCACTATTATGATCTATAATTTTATTAACTTACATTATTTATTTCCTGTTGATGGAGGGTTTTTGAAGTGTCCAGTTTTAATTCTTTTGTCAGTGCTACGTCAACTAATTTTACGAACAAGTCCCACTTCAGGTCTACTAATCTGACATAGGGGTTCATCTTAATATCAACTGATTGAACGCACGGGTGGATCTTTTTCTGAATTTGAGAAGATTCTACCACCCGGTCAGGAAGCTTTCTTTTTCTCCTTTGAGGTATAGATATTAAAGAAACTTCCCTACTGAATTTAACTTTCTTTTTAATTGAAGTTACTTCAGGAGACTTTTCCATCTGTTTAAAATAGTTCATTAAGGTTATGTGTAAATTCAATGAAACACCAAGGCGTTGAAATAATCATTCCTACTGGGAGTCTATCTCCATTACTTGTGCAATGCTGTGTCAAGAAGTTAACACACAAATAAATCATAGTAAAAAATAAGTTAATATCGCACTATTATGATCTATAATTTTATTAACTTACATTATTTATTTCCTGTTGATGGAGGGTTTTTGAAGTGTCCAGTTTTAATTCTTTTGTCAGTGCTATGTCAACTAATTTCACGAACGAGTCCCACTCCAGGTCTACGAATCTGACATAGGGGTTCATCTTAATATCAACTGATTGAACGCACGGGTGGATCTTTTTCTGAATTTGCGAAACTTCTACCACCCGGTCAGGAAGCCTTCTTTTTCTCCTTTGGGGTATAGGTATTAAAGAAACTTCCCTACTGAATTTAACTTTCTTTTTAATTGAAGTTACTTCAGGAGACTTTTTCATCTGTTTAAAATAGTTCATTAAGGTTATGTGTAAATTCAATGAAACACCAAGGCGTTGAAATAATCATTCCTACTGGGAGTCTATCTCCATTACTTGTGCAATGCTGTGTCAAGAAGTTAACACACAAATAAATCATAAGGTTGTTGGGGTTGAGTACAGCTAAACTCAGGGCGTGGTATTTCTGAGACAGAGAGTTTAATATTGTTCAAAGAAAATTATAATTATATAATTATGCGGTTACACGGTACTTTTAAGCATTAACAATTAAGATTATAAAGCGCGCGCGGCTCGATTACAATATGGCCGGCGATCCGTCGTGCATCGTAATTCGGACGCTACTGATTATGCATCGACAGGAAGGCGGGAGAAGCTTCGAGCGCGATGCGAGGTCGCGTTCATCCAGTTAAGTCTATCAAATTAAAACGGCGGGAATCGGTTACGCGGCGTAGTGACAGCAATTAGTTACTTAGAGGCTAGTCGAGTGTGGAAGTAAAGATGATATAGTGTTAAGATTTACTCGTAGCGTTACAACCTCCCCCTCTAACCCGAATGTAGCGCCCCCGAACACGGGTTAGCCTTGCGTGGCCGAACACTACTACTAGTTATTGCGGAGTTCATAGCAAATCGAATAGCGGCTAAATGCGTAACAGCGTTTGAAACAGCGTGTGCTGGCAGTAGATTTGTTTGGAGCACTACCAGAAACTGCCGGCGGAAATAAATGGATTTTGATAATAGAAGACGTTTGTACCAAATGGGTTGAGCTGTTTGCACTTAGTGCCGCAACCAGCGACGAGTGCACTAAGACGTTGATTTCCGAGGTATTTTTACGTTTTGGAGTGCCGCGACGCATAATCAGCGACAATGGCGTTCAATTCATAAGTGAGATTATGCAACAGGTTTGTCATACCTTCGGGATTTAGCAGGCAGACAAAAACCGCGACTTAAAACCGCAGCTCGCTATTCTTGTTGGACAAGACCACACAACCTGGGACAGTCATTTAGCCGCTATTCGATTTGCTATGAACTCCGCAATAACTAGTAGTAGTGTTCGGCCACGCAAGGCTAACCCGTGTTCGGGGGCGCTACATTCGGGTTAGAGGGGGAGGTTGTAACGTTACGAGTAAATCTGAACACTATATCATCTTTACTTCCACACTCGACTAGCCTCTAAGTAACTAATTGCTGTCACTACGCCGCGTAACCGATTCCCGCCGTTTTAATTTGATAGACTTAACTGGATGAACGCGACCTCGCATCGCGCGCGAAGCTTCTCCCGCCTTCCTGTCGATGCATAATCAGTAGCGTCCGAATTACGATGCACGACGGATCGCCGGCCATATTGTTATCGAGCCGCGCGCGCTTTATAATCTTAATTGTTAATGCTTAAAAGTACCGTGTAACCGCATAATATATATAATTATAATTTTCTTTGAACAATATTAAACTCTCTGTCTCAGAAATACCACGCCCTGAGTTTAACTGTACTCAACCCCAACAACCTTATGATTTATTTGTGTGTTAACTTCTTGACACAGCATTGCACAAGTAATGGAGATAGACTCCCAGTAGGAATGATTATTTCAACGCCTTGGTGTTTCATTGAATTTACACATAACCTTAATGAACTTTTTTAAACAGATGAAAAAGTCTCCTGAAGTAACTTCAATTAAAAAGAAAGTTAAATTCAGTAGGGAAGTTTCTTTAATACCTATACCTCAAAGGAGAAAAAGAAAGCTTCCTGACCGGGTGGTAGAATCTTCTCAAATTCAGAAAAAGATCCACCCGTGCGTTCAATCAGTTGATATTAAGATGAACCCCTATGTCAGATTAGTAGACCTGAAGTGGGACTCGTTCGTGAAATTAGTTGACATAGCACTGACAAAAGAATTAAAACTGGACACTTCAAAAACCCTCCATCAACAGGAAATAAATAATGTAAGTTAATAAAATTATAGATCATAATAGTGCGATATTAACTTATTTTTTACTATGATTTATTTGTGTGTTAACTTCTTGACACAGCATTGCACAAGTAATGGAGAAAGACTCCCAGTAGGAATGATTATTTCAACGCCTTGGTGTTTCATTGAATTTACACATAACCTTAATGAACTATTTTAACACGTTCAGGACGGCATCGGGTCGAAAACACCTGAAGTGAACTATTTGCGTGGGCCGGAAGAGATTTCTATTGCTATCGCATGGGCCGGGGTAGTTTTCTTTAGGATTTTTTGTAGTGAGAGTGTGACAGATATATTGACTGGTATTCTGCGGCTAAATAGTACTAATAAAAGGAAAAATATTGTATCGGATCTTGAAGACCTGATACGGCCTGCGAAGAAAGTTTGTCCTTGCAGGACGGATATCGGATCTAAAAGACCCGATGGCCGATAACCCGATGGCCGGCCCTTGGTGACAGGTCAGTCAATTAGTGATGTGCATAGTAATTAGACGTTGCGATATTCTATTTACGTACGATTTTAATTTGCCCTGTAATTTAAGATCAAGTGCAAAATGAAACGTTCTAGAAGGATGCTACTAATGTGCTCGGAAGAAAGTGATTCCGCTGAGACAACTAGCGAAAACAAAGAAGTTCGGAAAAGCTGGAGAAAAATATTGATACGACGGGGCAATGTAAGTCCAGATCATATTTTTACCAGTCCTTCAAGTGGACAAACGTTATGTACTCTTCAAAATGCAAGTTTTACACCTTCTGTAACACCGTCAACAGCAGAACCTCGAAGTAAACGTATACAAGTTCTTGAAGACATAGTTATAAAACCAGGTTGCTCCAAAGATATTTGTGTCAATCAGATGTCTAAGGAAGACTGTTTTTCAACTCCGACATCTAAGCAATATAAATTTCCAAAGCATTTGTTAAGTTTCAAAAATCCTACATCAGAAAAAGATACTTTTTCCGTAGCTTCTATGAGTAAATGCAGCTCACTTAATGATGTTTCAGTTTCCGATTTGGTGTCTCTCAATTCTTCATTTAATGAGGAGCAATTTTTTAATTTACTTGCTACACCATCATCGAAACGTGATGTAAGTTCTGTTACACCTACTATGGTGCATACTGAAACTTGCCTAAGATCAATAATCAATCCGTCAGTATCCGAGCCATCAATATCTAATGTTGATTGTGATACAGACATACATTTATTTGAAAATGACAGCGATGAATCTAGTTCTGATAAGACATATTCTCCAAGCAGTGATTATTCTTCCGATTCAATGTCTGAAACATCGAGAGAAGATGAAAACAATTTCGAAGCGCCACCACCCCAAGCACTTTCAGTACAAACTGATGATGATGATGGATGGCAAGATATTTCAGATGATCACCCCGAATTCGACGAGTACGTTGGGACTAGCAAGATATCTGTCCCTTCTGATGTTAAGAACCCCGATGAGTTTTACAGACTGTTTTTGACCGATGAGTTATTCGATAAAATTGTTCTCGAAACAAATAATTTTGCAGTCAAATGTTTGACCAAAAACCAAGGCACTAATTTAGTACAATACAATAACAACAGTCATGTGAAAGACTGGAAACCAACGGATAGAGATGAGATGTTGAAATTTTTTGCTATTATGCTGGTAATGGGACTTACAAAGGTTCCGAATTTGAAATACTATTGGTCATACAAAAAAATGTACAGAAATGAATATATTATATCATTAATGAGCCGCGATCGATTCTTCTTGCTACTGAAATACTGGCACTTTTCTGATGACAGCAGTGGCACTCAAAATGACAAATTATCTAAAATCAGAACAGTGTACGACATGATCTTGACCCAATTTAACAAAGTGTTGACACCGGGAAAAGTACTCGTAATCGACGAATCCATGATTCCTTGGCGTGGCCGGTTACGCTTTCGCCAATATATTAAAAATAAATCCCACAAATACGGGGTTAAGCTTTACAAATTGTGCACACCAGAAGGGTATACATACAATATTATTGTATACACTGGGAAAGAAGACAGTGGTAGAGACGTAAATCATGGACAAAATATTGTACTCAAGCTAATTCAAGGTCTTGAGCAAGAAGGAAGGATTGTCATTGTAGACAACTTCTATACGTCTATTGCATTGGCCGAGGCATTAATTGCAAAGAAAACTTTTATATGTGGTACTTTAAGGTCTAATAGACGAGGTTTGCCTAAAAAAATTGTGACTCAAAAGTTGAAAAAGGGTCAAATTCTTGGGAAAATGAAAAGCAATGGAGTACGAGTAATAAAGTGGGTCGATAAGCGTCCTGTATTAATGCTAAGCACATGCAAAGATCATGACATCGGTATAAAAGACACTGGAAAGAAAAGAAGAGGATGTAATGAAAATATAAAAAAACCAGAATGTATACTAAGCTACAATAAATACAAAAAAGGGATTGATTATAGTGACCAAATGTCGTCCTATTACTCTACTCTCAAGAAAGGTCTAAAATGGTACAGGAAGGTAATGATGGAATTATTATTTGGGACCGCTTTGATTAATGCCTGGATAGTCTACAACATTAAAAATAGTCAAAAAATGACAAAACTAGACTTCGTTGAAAGAATAATTGAAAAGTTTGGAAATGCGCAACTAACAGATAGGAACGTTCGGGCTACCAATAATAATGCAAGTGAGGATGAAGATCAAGCCAATAAGCATTTCTTGACAAAAGGTTCAAAAAAAAGGAATTGTTTTGGGTGCTACAATAAATTAAGAAGAACCCTTAGTTGCAAAGAGGCTGCCAAAAAAGTTAAAAAAGTGATGACCCATTGTGCCCAATGTACAAAAACATATTGTCATGACTGTTATAATGAAGCACAAACTGTTTTTGAGGTGAAAATAAATTGATTTTTTTTTAAATTATAGTCGTTTCATTTGACATCACTAGCAATCATTTGCACTAGTGCCGGGAACAGGTGTATAAGATCCTATAATTTTACTACTAATTTAACCTCCTTTAATTATAAATTATTCAAAAACGGGTTTAATGTTGTTATGCAATGATTCAATAACAATGCATTTCAGGAAAAAATATTTAAATATATCTTCAACTGGATGTTTTATTTGACATGTCAAAAGGTATAACAGGTCCTTTTCACCTGATGCCGGCCATGATTGAAGTTCATCAACAGGTCTTGTAAACCCTATGCCGGCCCAACGATAGGTTACCATAATCGGGCCCCGTCCTTAACGTGTTAAACAGATGAAAAAGTCTCCTGAAGTAACTTCAATAAAAAGAAAGTTAAATTCAGTAGGGAAGTTTCTTTAATACCTATACCTCAAAGGAGAAAAAGAAAGCTTCCTGACCGGGTGGTAGAATCTTCTCAAATTCAGAAAAAGATCCACCCGTGCGTTCAATCAGTTGATATTAAGATGAACCCCTATGTCAGATAAGTAGACCTGAAGTGGGACCCGTTCGTGAAATTAGTTGACATAGCACTGACAAAAGAATTAAAACTGGACACTTCAAAAACCCTCCATCAACAGGAAATAAATAATGTAAGTTAATAAAATTATAGATCATAATAGTGCGATATTAACTTATTTTTTACTATGATTTATTTGTGTGTTAACTTCTTGACACAGCATTGCACAAGTAATGGAGATAGACTCCCAGTAGGAATGATTATTTCAACGCCTTGGTGTTTCATTGAATTTACACATAACCTTAATGAACTATTTTAAACAGATGAAAAAGTCTCCTGAAGTAACTTCAATTAAAAAGAAAGTTAAATTCAGTAGGGAAGTTTCTTTAATATCTATACCTCAAAGGAGAAAAAGAAAGCTTCCTGACCGGGTGGTAGAATCTTCTCAAATTCAGAAAAAGATCCACCCGTGCGTTCAATCAGTTGATATTAAGATGAACCCCTATGTCAAATAAGTAGACCTGAAGTGGGACCCGTTCGTGAAATTAGTTGACATAGCACTGACAAAAGAATTAAAACTGGACACTTCAAAAACCCTCCATCAACAGTTAATAAATAATGTAAGTTAATAAAATTATAGATCATAATAGTGCGATATTAACTTATTTTTTACTATGATTTATTTGTGTGTTAACTTCTTGACACAGCATTGCAAAAGTAATGGAGATAGACTCCCAGTAGGAATGATTATTTCAACGCTTTGGTGTTTCATTGAATTTACACATAACCTTAATGAACTATTTTAAACACATGAAAAAGTCTCCTGAAGTAACTTCAATTAAAAAGAAAGTTAAATTCAGTAGGAAAGTTTCTTTAATACCTATACCTCAAAGGAGAAAAAGAAGGCTTCCTGACCGGGTGGTAGAAGTTTCGCAAATTCAGAAAAAGATCCACCCGTGCGTTCAATCAGTTGATATTAAGATGAACCCCTATGTCAGATTAGTAGACCTGGAGTGGGACTCGTTCGTGAAATTAGTTGACATAGCACTGACAAAAGAATTAAAACTGGACACTTCAAAAACCCTCCATCAACAGGAAATAAATAATGTAAGTTAATAAAATTATAGATCATAATAGTGCGATGTTAACTTATTTTTTACTATGATTTATTTGTGTGTTAACTTCTTGACACAGCATTGCACAAGTAATGGAGATAGACTCCCAGTAGGAATGATTATTTCAACGCCTTGGTGTTTCATTGAATTTACACATAACCTTAATGAACTATTTTAAACAGATCTTCATAGTAGGATCTGTACCCATATATTATGACTGGGTACATATCCTACAATAGTTTGGCTAAACTCATATAATTTCACACATAACATTATTAAATTTTATTTTAAATTAGATGATATTGTTGGGCTCTGCGATTTTTAGACATAATTTATTATTTATCAGCTGATGGACCCCGAAGTGCGAAAGATCACCGACGCCATGGAAGCCAACGATCCCTTTAGGGGGAGAGCATGGGCAGATAAGGGGTATGTACTTACAGATGGCGTACTCTATCGTTATTGCCCAGAACATGAAGATGGAGATGCTGCTTGCTTAGTGGTGCCCGAACACGAGCGCACTAAAGTATTAGCCGATTACCATGACGCCCCTACGGCCCGACATTTTGGTGTAGAGCGCACTCTCAGCCGTATTTCCAGTAAGTATTATTGGCCTAATATGAGAGCTTTCATAGCTGATTACATAAAAAAACTGTGCATCGTGCCAGCGCTACAAGGCCGACACTAGAAAGCCAGCCGGATATAAATAGATTTTGATAATAGAAGACGTTTGTACCAAATGGGTTGAGCTGTTTGCACTTAGTGCCGCAACCAGCGACGAGTGCACTAAGACGTTGATTTCCGAGGTATTTTTACGTTTTGGAGTGCCCCGACGCATAATCAGCGACAATGGCTTTCAATTCATAAGTGAGGTTATGCAACAGGTTTGTCATACCTACGGGATTTTGCAGTCACTCACGCCAGTGTATCACCCAGAGGCGAACCCAGTAGAACGCAAAAACCGCGACTTAAAACCGCAGCTCGCCATTCTTGTTGGACAAGACCACACAACCTGGGACAGTCATTTAGCCGCTATTCGATTTGCTATGAACTCCGCAATAACTAGTAGTACTGGTTATTCTCCAGCTTTCCTTATGTTTGGACACCCTGAGCGTTACTGCCGCCAAACAGACTTCACCTGCGGGAAATGCGGCAACGTGGGGCACCAGCGCAAAGAATGCACCTCAGAGACATCCTGCTGCGCCACCTGCAAAAGGTTCGGTCGTAATGAGGCCACCACCCACATGACCGCCTCGCGAGACTGCCCGACTTGGAAATCGGCAGAGCTAAGGAGCATATCTGTTACAAATTATGGATCCTAGGCGCCAGCTCAAGGTCGGGCAGCTCAACTTGATGGGGTCAAAGGTGGCCAGCCAGGAACTGCCATCACTTGCAGCCGAACACCAGCTGGACCTCATGGCAGTTCAAGAGCCTTACGCAGAGGAGAGGACGATCATAGCGGTTCGCTCGCAGCCTAAGGCAGGCTTTTACGTAACGTCAAGGTGCAACCCCATCACTATCGTTCCGCAACTCAGTAACTCACATTGCGCGGTTGCCTTTTTACACAGAACCTACGTAATAGCCTGCTACTTCCAATACTCGGAGGATATTAACCCACACCTGCACCACCTGGAAGGGGTTTTGAGCAAACTGGCGGGTAACGATATCGTAATTTGTGTGGACTCCAATGCACACACTCCATTGTGGCACAGTGCCAGACGTCACTATGTGGGACGAAGCCATATCGCTGAGGAACGGCGGAGAGCAGTGGAAGACTTCATCAATACCTGGACTCTCCGTATACACAATGAGGAGGGCCAACCATTTACCTTCAGCGGCCCCAACGGTGAGTCCAACATTGACCTCACCCTCAACTCGGGAGGGATTACTGCCCACAGTTGGACAGTTCACCCTGAAGCCAGCTCCAGTAACCATCGGCTGATTACCATCATCATTCATAGCGATGAAATAGGAAAAAATATGGGAGCTAAATTGTTAAACAACTCAAGTCATGTAATAAATTATTGTATGCCTGGAGCATCAGCGGAGACAATATTAAATAAAGTATTAAAGGGCAGCTTCCAACCAAAAACAACACTTGTATTGTTGTTTGGGAGAAGAGGAAATGTAAATAAAAACCAATTCTTGAAATATTTAGATAAATTGCAAACACTCAAAGTGGACAGGATTATTTTGTTTACATTTCCTTATTTGAGGAATGCTACCGGTGAAAATGAGAAAAGGTATGAACTTAACAATAGCATGTATGGCTTTGTGGGTGCGAATAATATATGTCTTAATAGCACCACAAGCATGTTATTGAATGTACTTGACATTAATTCTATTTATAAATTTAAATTTGATTTGACTAAAGATAGATACAACATATCTAATTTCTTTTTAAAACAGATAGCAAAAGTGCTATTGAACTTTTTATTTTTTAAAACAGCTAATTATTTAGCTAATAACTCTGCTTTTATTGAGCAGTCTTCTGTATTTGCGGGCCATAGTGAAACATATAGTTCCACTATGTTGACAAATTTGGATATTCCAAAGTCTTTAAATTAGAGAATAAGACAACAGATGCTGGAGCATCCAGCAATATGTCAATAAAATACAATGAAAGTAATCTAAATTCGGTACACCAAAATATACAAGGCATCTCGGAAAAAGTCTTGGAAATAGAATTGTTTTTGAATGCTGAGCATATAGACATACTATGTATAACGGAACATTTTTTATTAGAACACCAATTAACTTTAAATTTTGCTCAGCACCAAGTTGCTAGTTCGTTCAATAGAAAGACAGCAATACATGGTGGCTCTTTAATAATATTAAATAAATCTTTAAAATTTAAGGAACGTAAGGACATAGTGAGCCTATCTATTGAACAAACTATTGAAATATCCTGTGTAGAATTGACAAATTTTATAATTGTTTGCATATATAGACCCCCTAAATCAAACTATGATAGTTTTGAACTTGCTTTGGAAGAATTATTGGGTAAATTAAATAATATAACTAAGAAAATATTTGTCTGTGGGGACTTTAATGTTGACTTGTTAGAAAACTCAACCTTGAGTAAAAAGTTAATAAATTTATTTAAATGTCACAATCTTATTAACCTGTTTCTACAACCAACTAGGATAACAAAGACCACTGCAACTTGTCTAGATAATGTGTATTCTGATGCAACTCCAGTATATTCATCAGTAATAAATAAACTAAGCTCTGATCACAGCGGTCAGTTGGTTACATTTAAATACTCAAAAGAAAAACAGGTTAAAAGAGTATAATGGTTGTTCCAGTCAATGACAAACGTTTAGAGAGATTTCGATGTGGTCTAATCAACAATATGCCTACTATAGCCCACTCCAATAATGTAAATTTACAATACAGTAACTTAAGTAGATTAATAAATAAACAACATGATAGTGTATTTATTCCGAAAAAAATCTCTCTAAACCAGTGTAAATCATTTAGTGATTGGGCTACCACAGGTATACATATCAGTAGAAAGCACCTATATGATCTCTATCATGAGAAATCATATAACAAAAATGACACCTTTTGCAACTATGTCAGAACTTACTCAAAGTTATTTAAAAAAGTTTGTGCCGCAGCCAAATCAATGTATTTAGGTAATAAGATTAAAAATAGTGCTAATAAGACTAAGACTACTTGGAATATAATTAATAAGGAAACTGGGAAAGTTAAGAATCGCAATAGTGAGTTAAAGCTTGTTATTGACAATACAATAATTAAAGCAGATGAAAATGTTGCGACAGCATTTGAGAGCTGTTTTGCTGACATTCCAGTTTCAACTACTAAATCATTAAACTCATCACCTGTGGCGGCTGAATCATTGCTCAAAAATCATGTGAGTGAGTGCAAGGTGTCTTTCAAGTTCCAACCCATAGACACCGGGGATATTATTAAAACATTTAAGACAATTGATATTAAAAAGACAACTGATCTCTGGGGCATATCTGTTGAAATATTAAATTCTATTATAGATGTAATAGCTCCTTGCCTTGTTGAAATATTTAACAACTGTATTATTAGTGGGGAGTTTCCTAATTTAATGAAGCATAGTAAGGTTATTCCTTTATTTAAGTCGGGTAGCACTACAGACCCTACTAATTTTAGACCAATTTCAATTCTACCTACTTGTAGTAAAATTTTTGAAAAAATTATTCTTAATCAACTCTTGGCCCATTTCAATAACAATTTACTTCATAATAAACAATTTGGATTCACAAAGGGCCGTTCAACAACTGATGCTGGTGTTGAACTATTTGAAATAATCACTGGTGCCTGGGAGAGGTCACAGGATGCCCTAGGGGTATTTTGTGACCTATCTAAGGCATTTGACTGTGTTCAGCATGACACTCTCATCAGGAAACTCTACCACTATGGCATCAAAGGCACTGAACTCAAACTTTTGAATTCATATCTAACCGATAGAATTCAGAAGGTTGAGGTAAACCGGAAAAGGTCGGCTGGGTCGGTTGTGAGAATGGGAGTGCCTCAAGGATCAATTCTGGGCCCATTTCTGTTTCTAGTCTATATAAATGATCTACCCTATATGGTAGGCAATAATCACGAGATTGTATTGTTTGCTGACGACACATCATTAATTTTTAAAATGATAAGACAGAAAATAAACTACGACGATGTAAACAATGCTCTCGCAACTGTTGTTCAGTGGTTCAATATAAATAATCTAGCTTTCAATGATAAAAAAACTAAATGTATAAAATTCTCTGCACCAAATGTAAAACAAGTTGAGTCTGATCTGCGGCTTAATGGGAACAGATTGAATCTAGTAGATAACACTGTTTTTCTTGGAATTACCTTAGATTCTAAATTGCAATGGGGCGCCCATTGCAATTTAGAATCTGCAGCGTTCGCGGTAAAGAAAATTCGCTCATTGACTGATGTAAATACAGCGAAGCTGGTATATTTTAGTTATTTTCATAGTATAATGTCCTATGGCATCCTACTTTGGGGCAATGCCGCAGATATTGACACGATATTTACACTGCAGAAAAGGGCTATTCGTGGAATGTATAAACTTGGAAACAGAGAAT